>JAUPFV010000002.1:57359154-58559154 GCA_036936605.1 Limnanthes douglasii subsp. nivea | reverse complement strand
GCTTCAAATCCCTCTCATACCTCCGTATGTCCTATGGTGTGATAATCTGGGAGCCAGTGCCTTGGCTTTGAACCCCGTCTTCCATGCCCGCACCAAGCACATCGAGCTTGACGTGCATTTCATTCGAGACCAAGTGCTTGGAGGGACGATTCAGATCCGCTATGTCCCTACTCAAGATCAGGTGGCCGATTCACTCACCAAAGCCTTGCCTCCGTCTCCATTCACTTATCTCCGGGACAAACTCGGGCTCCTTGACTCACCACTTCGTTTGAGGGGGGATGTCAAGAATAAGCTTCCGGTGAAGCTCGTCGTCGACGATGACTGCTCTGATGAAGGTGAAGCAGCATCGCACGGCCACACATGTTGAGTTCTGTCCCAAGTGTTATAACCTTGGGCTTATGACCTAGGGTTATGACCTTGGGCTTGTGGGTGTTGAGTCCAATTCTCAGACTCAACACCTTGTTCTATTGGACTCCTAAGCTAGTCCTAAAGCCCAACAAGAGTCCCTCTAAAAGGACCCATGTGCTATCTTTGTTGCCAAACACTCACTCTCATCCTACCCCTGCAGCCAAACACCAAGACACATTTTGAACAACATTGTAACAAACTAAAAGAATATTCCAATTGTTTGTTACATCTGAAAATCTGTATTTAAAACCATTTGGTCATATTGAATCATTAGTGAAAAACATTTACATTTTCTATCCTATTTGTTCACTCACAAAATTCAACTATAGGACATTTTCAAGTCTTGGCCGTGGCTTATACTGAGACATATGTTGAGATTGCCGAAGTTTGAACATGTTGTAAGGCTTCAGACGGTACTGCTTGTTTACTTCAAGGTATTTTCGAGGTTTGGATATGCAGAAAAGCTCCGGATAACACTTATTGTGCTCTTACAGTGGTTTTCGATGCATTGTATGTTTTTAGTCTTAGTCAAAACTTTGATGAAGTTTTAGGCCATTCTTTAAAACCTGTTAACGTGTCTTTCTACCATCTGTACGTAGAAACATATGTCAATAATAAAAAACAATCACGTTATAGTAATAACTTCCATTTTTTGCCAAATGTAAAGTTTAAATATCAATTAAATAAGGACTATCTTTACGTGTGGCTTTAATCTTGGAAATAAACGTTGTCATTCCCGCTTGAAACCTTTACTATCTATGAGGCACTAACTCTATCTTTTTAATTCTGTCTTTGTATCTTCCAAAGCCTGAATTTTGGATATCATCTTTAATTAAATACCTTTATTGATGTGTTTGTTTTATACAATTCAAAAATGTTCGACGGAAACCTCATCGTTTGATTTGGTGGTAATGAAATTTCCTCCCCAATCCTTCATGCTGGTCGAGCAACACAAAAGAGAGAACTCTAATAGTGAGATCTTTTGCAGAAATTCTCCAGTCAGAGAAACTTCCCTATATCAGGCAGATGAAGTTGACATGGCACCCTTATCTAAAAAACAATATCCAAAGAGACATCCTGAGATATTGAGGCAATTGGTGATATAGCTATGTCCCTGGAGATTTTTCTTAGAGACAAGCCATTATGTATATGTCGCGTCTGTGGTTGTAGTAGAGCCAGTTTTGCTGCGTGTATCATCGACTTCTCCTTCTCTCGTATCGCAGACTACAACAAATTATTCTAGCATTCGAAGAGAGTTGTCTGTCATATATGTTGAGGTTTTTATGGAACAAGAAGATGAACGTGAAGTACAAAAAGGGTAGTATAAATATTTATTGTTTGAGGAGCAGACCAAGAAAAAACGTGATGGATCAGTTTCGTCCAACATTCAAATTCGTTTTTCTTGTGAGGAAGAGACACACATCGATAGATTTTGATGATGAAAATGTCTCATTCGCATATAATCTTGACCTTGTGCTTTGATTTCCTCTTAACTATCTGATGCCGTTATTTAAGAGGATGTTGTCATGTCCAAGTCAGATGCCGTTATTTAAGAGGATGTTGTCATGTCCAAGTCAGCTGGTACCAAACTTTTAGAGTTTTTTTTATACCCGTCGTGGTTATATCTCATCATTGTTATGATAAATTTATGGGTCTTGCTAACCGGTGCCCATGGGCACTGGTTAATGAAGACTTTAATTATTTCTTTCGGAAAGATTCTATCACTTACTATTTAATTTAATTTATTTTTATTTTATTTAATATAAAATCTTTCCGAAAAAAGTAACTGATCCCTTCCTTAACCAGTGTCCGAGGGCACTGGTTAGCATTTTCCTAAATTTATATATCAACTAGACGTTAATTTATTTATTTGGGTAAATGTAAATATTCATTAAGGTAAAGTATCGGCTAGAGGAGTAAATATAAAGTGTCGGCTAGAGAAGAGTTCTAGTATCAGCTAATTATAGTTTTAGAATGATGATTAAAAGATAAAGATTTAAATGGAAATTCAGAGTATCGACTAAAGATAGGGTTAGCAAAATCATTTTTTATGATAAAAGTGTTGGTCAAATAACTAAGCTAAAGGATTGGATGTTGTAACCGACACTTTGAAGATAATCAACAAATGAATATAAAAGATGCAGGATTTTGAATTGTTGAAGTTACACGTACAAATTCGAAAGGTGGTATTTTATATTTTGGTTGTCTGATGTTGTTATAAGTAATTGTTCTCTTCTTTTTTTGTAACAATATTTTAGTCAAATATTATCGATGTTGTGCATGTAAGATATATTGTTCATGTTATAATTTTTTAAACCTATATATATAGGATGTGCACCTCATAATGATACCTATCATTTTTATCTGGTTTTAGTTTGACAGTTTGTGAGTAATCTTCAAAGTGTGTTGTCGCTGGATGGTTGTTTTGCACGTATATAACAATAAATCGCCAATAATGAAGACATAATATTATAGGGTAGGCTCTCAACTAACACGGACAATCATTTTTTAGACCGTATTATTTTTCCACGGTTTACACCAAACATTTTTCTAAAAACATTATACCTCTCGTATTTTTAATATAACTTAGAAGATTTTTCATTTCGTACATTATTATAGTAACTAATATTAATATTGTATTTTAACTCGCAACCTATTTGTATAATCCATTCAGTCAACTTGACTTTATTGTAATACTTGTATGTAGGAAAAAAAAGTGTATAAACAGTATGCTAACATGGTTCCTCGTCTTTTTCATATAAAATACAATAATAATTTATAACTAGCGCAACATAGATTTTCAAAAGACACCCCGAAACGTAACATTAAACCTTGCTTAACAAATTTCCATAGTCGATGTGCAATCCATATAAAAATTTGGATTGAAGTTGTAAAATACATAATCATTTTGCACAAACAATACGAAAATACATAAGCACTAACATATATTTTTCTTGTCGTAGGCATATCTCTTGATTTTTGTGTACTTGAACTAGTTTTTGAAAGTAGTAAAACTTAGTTTAGAGTTCTTAAAAGTTTGGTTGGGTTTTAAAATTTAAAAACTTTGAAGTTTATTATTTTTAATGAAAATTTTATAATTAATTTCAAATTTTAAAAATAAATGTTTTTTTTGAGATAAATAATGAAAATATTGAAACAAATATCTAGGCCCTCAAAATACTATTAAGGGACCATATGTTTTAGTTCTTTAGTATTAATTCATGTACTCTTACTAAGTATATCATAAATATTATTTTTTATATTCAAAATTTAAATTATTAATTAATTTAAAAATTACCCAGTTTAATATTTAAGTTATTGTTCATGAAAATTAAAAATACAAAGATTTTTCATGACTATAAACAATCCACAATAGCAATAAATAGATATTTTCATTAGTAAATGTATTGAAAATCCAACAATAACGGCCGAACATAAAAAACTATTTATCAATAATCACCCAAAGTTTTATCAAGTATACATTACCATATGGTTTTGAAATTTCATTATTAATAACCACTAGGACTTTTTTTAATATTCGCCGTACCTTTGTTTTATTATAATGTTTTTTATTTGTTCTTTGGATTCTCTTTAGTTTGATGGTAACTAGTTTTTTTGTTTGATCAATTTTTTTTATGATTTGCGATCGGTTTTTTATTCTTCCTTAGATCAATTTTTTCTGCAATTGACGATCGTTTCTTTTTTCCTTTGTTGTTCTGCCATTATTCATCGTTTATCGATTCACGTGTGATTTGTGTTTTGGTTTTTTTTATTTTAGACCTTGTCGAGTTATTTTATTGTTGTTTTATGATTATATGATTTTTTTAGTTATGTTGATTCTTTGATTCGTATATTCATGTAAATATTTACAGATTTTAGGATATTTGGTTTTTCCCGGTGTGTTAGCGTAATTAGTGTCACACGGTTAATTTTTCGCTAAGGATTTTTCGCCGTGTGCGGCCTAAAGTGCCTACTTTAGTCAGCCTTCTACCTTATGTCAAAGTGAGTTTGACAATTTAACACTTAACTTAGATCTGGAATTAAGTGTTTCAAGAGTTGCACAACAATATATATGAGACAAGACAATAAGATAAAGAACACACACAAGTTTACGGGACTCCGGCCCCAACCTTTACTATATTAATAAAGAGTAATACCTCCAGATATTACAATATTTTTGTTTACACTCTCGATACTAAAACCTCTCTCTCGACGTACATTCTAGTCACTGATCTACAATCTATTTATAGGCTACGAAATCCTATCTATTACAAGCTTGTAACTACCCACTTCCTTAGTGGAGTTAGTGGGTTTAGTGGTCTTAGTGTTTCCTTGCGATTTGGTTGAGCATAACTCACCCACTACTTTAGTGGGAGGTTATTTTACCTATTTTCGGCTGTTTGTAGTTGTAAAGTTAGTGCCTCCGAAATTGGTGCCGTTTTGTCCCTCGAATGGGCCAGAATCGGGCCTCGGTGGACCAGATTCGGTTCTATCGTGATAATTTAACCATACGGCATCTTTTTCTGCTGGAGTTTTGCAACCACCCTCCTACATACACGGCGCACCTCTCCACCAAATTTCATCTCATTTGGGCCGGTAATTTTTGCTCTACCCAAGGTGGGCTTGGAACCACTCTCATGGAGAACCACTACTTCCCATGGTCCACTTGACTTGAGCTTTGACCTGGTGGACCCCCTTAATCATAGGAACTGATATGGATAGCTAATTCCCCGAAAATCTCGCTTCTAGTCGATGCAATCTTCCCTTTTCCAATCTGGTGTCGCTGTTTTTGGCTAAGTATCCAGTCTGGCCTAGTCTGACCGAGTCTGGCCGGCCACGCTGAGTCTCTGGCCGGCCACCAGTAGTTTCTGCCGGCCAAATTAGCTTTCTGGCCGGCCACTGGCGCCATTTACGGCCACCAGCTCCATTTGGTTGCTATTCCGATCCAAGCTTCATTTTCTTCATGCTTCTCCATTCTTTTCGCCTCCTATGCTTCCACATTGTCTCTAATGCCCAATTTGTCCACGCTTGAACCAAAGTTCCCCCGCTTGTCATCATCGTGCCATGTCGCGCGCCAACTCCAGCTGTCGTGCTCCTCTTGTTCGTCAAGATTCATTAGATTGTATAGAGAACCCACCGAAGCTCTCTGGTGCACCAAATAAGGTTGCTAGTCTGTGGTCACATTGCGGTGCCAATGCGGCCCATCCAGCGACTAGCGCGTGCCAACTTGTAAGGGTCTTACAAACCACCCCCACCGGGTGAGTCCGATGTCCTCATCGGAGCCTTGTCCATGAATTGCATAATTCGATCTTCAAACTGCCATAAATTTCCTCCTTGTTCCCAAGTTGCATCTTCTAGGCTTTCCCCTTTCCACTGAATCAAAAACTCCCTCTTCCTATTTAGCTTGCTTTCACCTCGTGTGCGCATCTCTAGAATCTTTTCCACATCCTTTGTATATTCTCGACGGATAAGTGGAGGAGCTTTCTTCCTTTGTGTTCGACTCGGATCATTATCTTCATAGAAGGGCTTGAGAAAACTCACATGAAATGTCGGATGTATCTTCAGACGGTCTGGAAGTTGTAACCTATATGCTACTTCTCCAACTCTTTTCGTCACGACAAAAGGTCCATCAAAGCGTTGATTGAGAGCTTTGTGATACCTCTTATCGGTTAGCTTCTTCCAAATTTGAGGCGTGAGTTTGAGTAGTACATTGTCACCTTCTTTAAATTCCAATGGCCTTCGATGTTGATCCGTATATTTTCTCATACGTCTTGATGCCTTTTCAAGACTATCATTTGCCAGGTCTATGAGTTCTTGCTTGTCTCGAGCAAAACGATAAGCAGCCGGACACCTGCCTTGTTCTTTTTGTCGCGCCACTTCCAACGGTGTAGCCGGTTGATACCCCATCGCTAATTCTGCGGGACTTAATCCAGTTGATGAAGATCGATGAATATTATAGCAATATTGAGCTGCGTCGAGCAACTCAACCCAGTTTCGTTGACTAGCGGTAGCATAATGCCTTAGATAATCTTCTAACAGTGCATTAATGCATTCGGTCTGTCCATCCGTCTGTGGATGGTTGGCTGTGGAAAACTTTAAGTCTGAGCCAAGTAAGTTAAACAAAAACGTCCAAAACTTACCAGTAAACCTTGCATCCCGGTCGCTAACTATGTCGCAAGGTATGCCAAATATCTTGACTATGTTGCGATAAAATAATTCAGCGGCCGTCTCTGCGGTGCAAGCTTGTGGTGCGGGTATGAAGACCGCATACTTCGAAAACCTGTCTACCACCACTAATATTGACTTGAATCCATTTATCTCTGGGAAACCAGAAATAAAGTCCATCGAAACCGAGATCCATGGTTTCTCAGGAATGGGCAAGGGCTGTAACAAGCCTGCTTGCTTCTTCTTTTCCGTCTTGTCTAGTTGGCATATTAGACAAGTCTTGACATAGGCTTCTATGTCTTGCTCCATTTTTGGCCAGTAGTATGATCTTGATAAGAGTGCCATCATCCTTTCTACGCCTGGGTGACCAGCCCATTGTGTGTCATGAGTCTCCTTCAGTAGATCTTTCCTAATACCACCACTTGCTGGAACGAGCAATCTACCACCCTTGGCATACAGCAATTCGTCTTCTATCCAATATCTTCTAATGGTTCCATCCTTAACTTCTCGCATGATCTTACCGTACATGGAATCGTTTTCTGCCTCCTCCTTGACCCTTGTCAAGAAGTTACTTTGAATTGCGGTGAGGGAGGCAACATAACATTGTATCTCCTTCCTACTTAGTGCATCCGCAACCATGTTTTGTTTTCCAGGTTTGTGTATCCATTGGAAATCAAACTCCGCGAGGAACTCTTGCCACCTAGCCTACTTTGGAGTGAGGTTCTTCTGTGTCTTGAAATAAGTGTTGGTTACGTTGTCTGTCACAATGATAAACTTGGTTCCAAGTAGGTAGTGTCGCCATGTGTCTAGGCTATGCACTACCGCAGCCATTTCCTTTTCATGAGCAGAATAACGTTGCTCTGTATCGTTAAGCTTTCGAATTTCAAAGGCGACCGGATGTCCCTCTTGAGTTAAAACACCACCGAGTGCTCTGAGGCGTCTGTGTGTACTTCGAATGGTAAGTCAAAGTTAGGTAACTGTAGAACCGGTTCGGATGAAACTGCTGTCTTTAACTTGTCGAACGCGTCTTGACATTTTTCATCCCAATCCCAAACCTTATCCTTCTTCAACAAGTCGGTCAGAGGGCTTACAATCGTTGAGTAGCCCTTGATGAACTTTCGGTAATAATTTGCCAACCCTAAGAAACTCCTTAGATCTGTTACCTTACTTGGAGCTATCCAGTCCAAAATAGCTTCCACCTTGCGTTCATCCATCCGTATCTGACCTGAACTAATCCAATGTCCAAGGAACTTAACTTCCTTGCAGCAAAACTCACATTTCTCCTTCTTCACATAGAGTTTGTATTCTCTTAACTTTGAGAATACTTGAGACAAATGGACTACATGGTCTCCTAACGAGTTGCTATACACTATTATATCATCTAGATATACTACGACAAAACGATCCAAGAAGTTGTAGAGCACATCATTCATCAAGTTGCAAAATATAGCTGGTGCATTTTTCAAACCGAATGGCATGACTAAAAACTCGTAA
The DNA here is from genome assembly GCA_036936605.1 of Limnanthes douglasii subsp. nivea. Taxonomy (NCBI): domain Eukaryota; kingdom Viridiplantae; phylum Streptophyta; class Magnoliopsida; order Brassicales; family Limnanthaceae; genus Limnanthes; species Limnanthes douglasii. The sequence continues at coordinate 58,551,087 of JAUPFV010000002.1, read as the reverse complement.
GCACCATACCTGGTAACACAGGTTGTCTTTGCTTCGTCTCCTGCTGCTACCCTGACTTGCCAATATCCAGATCGCAAGTCTAGCTTTGTGAAGTAGGTCGCTTTTGTTAGCCGATCAAACAGATCTGCGGCATTTGGCACTGGATATTTGTTCTTGATCGTTACTTTGTTCAATGCCCGATAATCTACACACATTCGAAGCGTTCCATCTTGTTTCTTTTGAAATAGGACCGGGGCACCATAAGGAGCCTTTGAAGGTTGTATCAAACCAGCACTAAGTAAGTCATCCAATTGTTTGCGTAGTTCCACTAATTCTACCGGGGCCATCCTGTATGGCGCCTTTGCTGGAGTCTTGGCACCAGGTTCAAGTTCGATTTTGTGATCGATGGTCCTTCGCGGAGGGAGTTCCTTTGGCAACTCTGGCGGCATAACGTCCTTGAATTCTCAAAGTACCTTTTCGATTACGTCTGGAACTTCTACTACTTGGTCTTCTTTTATCTCCACTAGGGCAGCAACGTATGATGTGGAATCCTTCTTACGTAAACTTGTCTTGAACTGTTTTGCAGTCAAAGTCTGACATTCTTGTGATGTGATCTCTTTTCTCTTCGAATCCGGTCTCTCTGTCTTCACGAAACATGGGTTACCTTCGTCTTGTATGAACATTCCGTTCAAGTGTGGTACCAACATTACCTTAGCTTTCAATAAGGAATTCCATTCCAAGTATTAAATCGAAATCATCGAGCGGCATTACCATTAAATTGCACTTTCCTTGCCAATCGCCAATACTTAAGGTCGTGCTGGCCATTCCACGTACTTGTATGGCGCCTGAATTTACGGCTTTAATCTGGTTTATGCTCTTTGTTAGTTCGAGGCCCATCTTTGATGCTTCTCTTGCAGCCAAGAAATTATGCGTCGCTCGTGAGTCAAACATTGCTTTGACATTTTTTCCATTTACCTTCACTTCGGTCTGCATGAGCATGCTATGTGGTTTCTGATTATCTTGGGTTAAAACATTCAGTAACTGTAGAGGATTGATATGCGCCTGTTCGCCATTGTCACCGTCCTCTTTGTCTACTATCAGCGCAGACAACTTCGCACGTTTTGGGCAATCACGTGCGCGATGGGACCCGTCACAAATAAAGCATCCCTTTGTTCAGTGTTGGGTCTTTCCCTTCCCACCGCTGTCACCACCATGCTTGGACTTGGTTTTAGTCTTCTTGGTAAAATCTTTACCTTTGTTCTTGTTTTTGTCGGATTTGCTCTTCTTCTCAGTGGTGCTTGAAGAAGCATTTGGTCTAAAGTCTACTAGACCCTCGGCTGCAGCCATGGCACTAGGCAAATCTTTGATGCCTTGCCTACGTAATTCCGTTTGTGCCCAATTTTGTAATCCAGACATAAAGTTAAACAACTTGTCCGATTCGGACATATCTTTAATGTCCAACATTAAAGAACTGAACTGAGTCACGTAGTTGCGAATTGAACTAGTATGCCGCAACGACTTCAAGTTCTCCCTTGCTAACCAGGCTGTGTTGCAAGGCAGGAATTGGTCCTTCAATTCCTTTTTGAGTGTAGACCACGTGCTTATCTTGTCTCTATGAGCATTGACGTCGTCTTCTAGTCTGGATCTCCACCATAGCTTCGCGTCTCCAGTTAGGTACATACTAGAAATCGTCACTTGCTCCACCTCCGGGATTTTGGCAGCTTGGAAGTAATTTTCAAGATCCCACAAGAAATTCTCAAGTTCTTTTGAGTTTCTTGAACCGTTGAAGGGCTTGGGTTCAGGTACTTTTACCTTTGAAGATCCTTCTCTTGGTGAAGTATTGGAAACGGCCCGCCTTAGAATAGCTACTTCTTCAGTCAGTTTCTCTAAACGCTCATTGAAGCACATCGAGAGGTTGTTTGCATCTCGAATAGTCTCCGTCATACTTTCATCTATATCTTTCCTCATGTCGGAATAGATATTGACACCATTCTGAATTTGCTCCGACAACACAGAAATATGAGCGTATAGACTCAATCCATCTTTACTTGGTTCTCCAATTAGATCCTCCAAACGAGAGATCCTCTCCTTCGCGTCGGCTAGGGTCATCTTGACTCCTTATTCTAATACCGGTTAGGTATCCTTTCAGTCTGCTTGAACTCGGTCTTCCAAATCGTAGATGCTTCAAAATCCTTTTCGATACTAGATGGTAGTATCGTATCTTGCTCTGATACCAGTTGTCACACGGTTAATTTTTCGCTAAGTATTTTTCGTCGTGTGCGGCCTAAAGTGCCTACTTTAGTCAACCTTCTACCCTATGTCAAAGTGAGTTTGACAATTTAACACTTAACTTAGATCTGGAATTAAGTGTTTCAAGAGTTGCACAACAATATATATGAGACAAGACAATAAGATAAAGAACACACACAAGTTTACGGGACTCCGGCCCCAACCTTTACTATATTAATAAAGGAGTAATACCTCCAGATATTACAATATTTTTGTTTACACTCTCAGTACTAAAACCTCTCTCTCTCGTCGTACATTCTAGTCACTGATCTACAATCTATTTATAGGCTACGAAATCCTATCTATTACAAGCTTGTAACTACCCACTTCCTTAGTGGAGTTAGTGGGTTTAGTGGTCTTAGTGTTTCCTTGCGATTTGGTTGAGCATAACTCACCTTCTACTTTAGTGGGAGGTTATTTTACCTATTTTCGGCTGTTTGTAGTTGCAAAGTTAGTGCCTCCGAAATTGGTGCCGTTTTGTCCCTCGAATGGGCCAGAATCGGGCCTCGGTGGACCAGATTCGGTTCTATCGTGATAACTTAACCATACGGCATCTTTTTCCGTTGGAGTTTTGCAACCACCCTCCTACATACACGGCGCACCTCTCCACCAAATTTCATCTCATTTGGGCCGGTACTTTTTTCTCTACCCAAGGTGGGCTTGAAACCACTCTCATGGAGAACCACTACTTCCCATGGTCCATTTGACTTGAGCTTTGACCTGGTGGACCCCCTTAATCATAGGAACTGATATGGATAGCTAATTCCCCGAAAATCTCGCTTCTAGTCGATGCAATCTTCCCTTTTCCAATCTGGTGTCGCTGTTTTTGGCTAAGTATCCAGTCTGGCCTAGTCTGACCGAGTCTGGCCGGCCACGCTGTGTCTGTGGCCGGCCGTGGCCGGCCACCAGTATTTTCTGCCGGCCAAATTAGCTTTCTGGCCGGCCACTGGCGCCATTTACGGCCAGCAGCTCCATTTGGTTGCTATTTCGATCCAAGCTTCATTTTCTTCATGCTTCTCCATTCTTTCCGCCTCCTATGCTTCCACATTGTCTCTAATGCCCAATTTGTCCGCGCTTGAACCAAAGTTCCCCCGCTTGTCATCTTTTCCTTAAACAATTAATTCTGATATGGTATCATAAAATCAGTTGTTATCCTTTTATTAAACACAATTGATTCTAAACTTCGTCTCCGAATTTGTTGTTATTTTAATTTTTTTTAAACATAACTAATTATGAGATTGTATCTCAGAATCGAGGTGTTGTTTTAAACATAACTGATTTTTTTCTATTTGGAGTTGTTTTTTTTATTAGTTTAGTCTAGAAAAGTTGATTTTTAACGTTTAAAAAAATTAAAAATGTTTACATACGTTTGTTTTAATTAAATAAAACTTATATTGATAAAAAAAACATTTGGTAACAATAGAAGCATTGTAGTTAGTGATTTGTTTATTACAAGTGTAAAATAGCACCAGAATAAGAGAGGACCATCATATTTTTTATCTTTAAGCATAGTAAGCGTAAGTACATTTTCAAAGAACTTTTCATTAAAATATGTCGGCTGTAAATACACAAGTAGAAAATTGATGAATGAGTGGTTAAAGCACTAGACATCAGCTCTTATTTTGTTCTATTTTAAGGAAAAGATAGTCAGTGTTTCTTAATGAGCTAGAACCAATATTTAGATATAGATATCGAGCTTAGCAAGAAGGATCCAGTTGGACTGGATGACTGAGGGGGTAAGTTCGATTTCATAGCTGAATCATGAAATGTTTTAGATTTGATTTTACAATACTTTCTTTGAGTTGATGGTTAAAGTTTATTTTCAATTTTTTTTCTAATTTCCTGATTTCTTGACCTAGGGTTGTTGATTAGAGATAAGTATACGAGAACATGGATTTGAAAGTTTGAAGAGTCTTATCATTGGAGACCCAACAGTGCTGTTTGGAGATTGCCCTGCATTTTTTGTTTGTTAAGTAATATTTACCTGCTATGAAACGTTGCTAGAGCATTAGAGATATAGTAGATAATCAAGGATAATATGAGAGGTATTTCCTTATCAGTTGATGTCTCTAAATAAACCAATTTCCAAACTTTCTAGTAACACAATGGCTCTTAAATGATTTGGAATTTGTTCATCGTTAAGATCCAACCTGAAATTATGCTTGTGAGTCCGTTTAGCGAGCCAATCCGCTGTTGTATTTTGATCTTTATAAATGTGTGATATTGTCACTATATGCTAATAAATTCCCACAATAATTTAAAAGAGGTGAAAGAAACCAGGTTGCATTATGATTAAACAACATAGCTATGAGAATGTTTAAGTCTAACTCAATGTCAGTATTTGTGAGGTTTAAATTACGAATAAGATAAGTCCATCTATGAGAGCTCTACATTCATCCATGAGGGGAGTCTGTTTACCATGAAGCCTTTATTTAGCTGATATTATGTCCTTTTTTGAGTTTCTAATTATAACACCACCACTAGCTTCACCATTTAAGAAACAAGATCCATCAATGTTTAGTTTGAGTCTGTTAGTTGAAGGAGGATTCCAGTTGATGTAGTATGTCATTCTATGTGAGTTAAGGTGCTTGTAGCATCCCGATTCTAAAGCAATGTTAGCATATTCATCCCAATGATCTATTTTTAGTAGATTGGCCATATCAAGTATTTGGATTAGGCTTTTGATTTGAATGGTGGTTGTAGAGATAGAGATATTTTTTTACTGATATTTAACCATATTCTTGTTGGACCATAAAGTCCAACATAGGATAGCTGGTATTATAGTTTGAATATGAATTTCCTTAGTGGTAGACCCATATCGGTGTCTTATTGCATTATGTAATGACATATAGCTTCCAATGTTAATGTTAAATAAGTTGCTAAAGTAGAGGCAAACCTCTTAAAATTTCCTACATTGAACAAAAAGGTGAGTGATAGACTCATAGTTTTCACAATGTTGACATTTAAATGCAAGAGAAATATTCAAGTTTTAAAGAACCTTATCAACAAAAATCCAGTTATTCAATAACCTCTAAAGAAGAAAGGAACATTTTTTTGGAGTTATTGAATTTCATATTATTATTTTTGAATAGATTGGAAAGTAGAGCACATCCAACATTCTATTCCAAAGATTTGAGTTTGTAGATTTTTCTGAGCTTGCAAAGAATGGATAGTATATCAATACTTTGAATGCATGAATTTAGACCATATGCTCTTGTTTTCTCTGAATTTATACCATATCTTGCATGAGAAAGCTAGAGGCGGATCATTTAAACTTCTTGTATTTAGTTATTGCTCTTCATGAGGCTTGTAGACATTTCTCTAGTTTGTCCATAAAATTGATTTATGTTCATGATTAGTTCCTATAAGAAGCTATTGAAGAGTTTTTCTATTTTTTGTTATAGATCTTGGGATAGAAGAGCTTTGAAGTTGGAAAGTTTGGATAACAAAGAGAAAAACTTGGATTAGAGTTAGTCTTCCTCTCAATGATAGAAGTAAGTTATCTTATTCTTAAATTTTATCTCTTATTTGGGTGACTAGGTCTTCATAGTTGGATTCTCTGGGTCTATTGCGTATGTTAATACCAAGATGCTTCATAGAAAATTTCATTTCTTAAAATAATAGTATTTACAATAGAGTGCAACATTTTATTAGAGATTTTATTAGATGAAAATAACAAAAAACCTTATTTTTGTTGATAGTTTGTCCTGGTATATCTTGATAGACTTGTAAGAAGTTTAAGATTTTGTTGATACTTGTTGAGAAAGCATTGAAAAAGATGATTAAATCATCAGAAAGTGTTAGACACTGACTATAACTGAGCTTGTTGTTGTATTTTTTATTCCTCTGTTGTCCAGGTTTAGTCCTTTTAGGCCTCTGATGAGGAACTCTTCTGTAATGATGAACAAACTTGGTAATATTGGATCACATTGTCATACTCTGTTAGTAGATCTGAAACTACCATTAGCCTCTCTATTTATAATTATAGAAAACCAAATAGAAATCATGGAACCTTGAATCATGTCAACAAAGTTGTTAAAATCGCCAAAAGTAGTAAGGATTTTAAGGATAAAAGAGAATGAGATCTTATCGAATTATTTCTCCATATCTAGTTTAATGAGAAAATTTCCACCTCTTATTCTTCTGTTTAAATCCTTCATTACTTCCCGATTCATTAAAGTATTCTTATGAATATTTCTCCCTTGGAAAAATCCAGTTTGTTCTTCTGAGATTAGCTTAGGTAGTAAGGGAGATAATCTATCGTTGATAATTCTAGAGATGATTTTTTTAAAGCTTGTGCAGAGACTTATTAGTCTGTAATCATTCCACGTCTTAGGGGATTCTTTCTTAGGGATTAGGAAGATAGTAGTTACATATACTCTTTGAGGCATATGTTCTCCATTGTAGAAGGCTTTAATGGCAGCACACAAATCGTTTTTATTATTTGGTAACATTTTTTATAGAACATAGTGTTGAACCCATCAATACCAGAAACACTAGAGGGATTTAAGGCTGTTATAGAGTTTGGGATCTCATATTCAGTAGGGTATTTCGTTAGAGAAATGTTATCTTCAGGGGTGATGATTTTTGAAATAATATGAGAGAGATCATGGATTTCTCTTTCAATCGACTGAGCTGTCAACAGAATTTGGAAATGAGTTATAGTTGTGAGATATAATTGTGAGAGTAATTTTTTTATGGTTTTGAATCCAATTATTTACATATAAGATTTCATTGATTCTGCATTTTCTTTTTTTCTTCTTTACATAGTTGTCAAACACAGCAGTGTTTCTGTCCCCGTTTTTGAGCTAGTTTCCACTTCATTTCTGCTCCCAAAATAAATCCTCTCTACACACAGCTGAAGGTGGTTTGCATTTGATTTAGCTAGATTTATATTGTTATCAATAGTTCAAGTTTGTCGATAGCATATCTTTAGAAACTTTACATCTTCCTCTCAGTTGGCAATCGCATTGAAAATATTGCCAAATGTATCTTTGTTCCATTCTTTAAGATTGTTCTTTAATTTTTTGATTTTTTCGAGAATATTTGTAAAGGAGTACCATTGATTTCAACATTCCAACAATCCTTAACCATACGATGGAAATCTGGACGGAGCAACCACATGTTTTGGAATCTAAACGATGTCTTTGTTTTTTCAGATTACTGAGTAATTGGAATGCAGAGAGAGCCTGTTCTGGCAATGTGAGTGACTAAGGTGATATCAAAAAAGTTGGACCATGTATTGTTGAGAAACACTCTATCCAGTCTTTTCCACTTATGGAGTTAGTCCGGATATATTTGCTTCCATTTAATCACGCTCAGTTAAGCTGTAGTTATGTATAGTATTGTTGAACTCGTCTATACTTCTCACATAAAGAGTTGTACATGATAATTATTCATACGGGTTGTAGTGGCATTGAAATCCCACATCATAATTCATTCCATTGAGTTATCAGCAATTTTCCTTCGATTGTTCTAGAGCTCCAGTCTTAGTTCCCTGCTACATTTGGCATAGACAATAGATGTTAAAAAAACCTTTATTGAGAAGAGAATCATTGACCTTAAGATGAAGAGATTGATTACAGTTTTCCAAAGGAGTAATGTTGAAGTCATTGTTCCAGAGAGTCTAGATCTTGTTTGAAACATTAGCGAAACTGTTTTTTTATAGTAAAAATTCTTGAGACCTTTGGTAGATGGAAAACTTCAATCATTGGTTCCTATATAGTTAGAAATATAACTTTTTCTAGTCCAATTATTGACTTTAATCTTCATCTAGCAGACATTAATCCGATCAATGAGAATTACTACTGCATTAAAGCTACGATCGTGGATTTGGATGAAGATTATTTTTTACTTTCTTGGAGCTAGGTCTCTTTCAAAAACTTATCAGTTGCCTTGTGGTAGCGCCAAGCTACGTGATGGAACAGGTGGCTGAAAAGCAAGAGAAAGAAGACGAAGAATAGAAGATGGATAGCTCTAACCCTAGGTCAGAGTAAAAGAGACTTTAAAGAAAATCAAATTATATTCAAAAAAGTCTCAAGCAAGACTAGAGTTTGAGAGCCTGTTATAAAATTGCTCGAAACCCTAGCCCAAAATTATAGCTTTTTCCTTATGCAATAAAATAAAGCACATCCCAATTTCAAAGCGATTGGAGCTTGTTAAGTATTTTAATAAAATCATAGGAAAATGCAGAAAATTTACTAAAACAACAAAATGAGGGTTTAAACGATTAAATTTAGGGCCTAGACTTCATCACGTTGTGATGCTTTTGAAAATCGTTGGGCTTCTCGACGCGTTCGATTTGAGTGGTCACATTGCCTAATTCTGGTATCTGGGCCCCAAATAAAGCCCGTTTTCGTTTGTCCAAAAGGGCCATATAGTCATGGGAGTTGTTATGGCAGTGTCTCCTCCATAAGGCCTTCGTGAAAGGGCTTTCTCCATATGCAGTGCGCGATGATGTGCTTCAGACACATTCACAGGGTCGAACATGTTTAGTTGGTCCTGAAACTGCTGTCGCATCCCCCCTATATAGCGAGATACTAGCTGATCTGCTGAATCAGCAATATCGACACGGTTTTGTAGCTTGAAAAAATCGTTAGTGTACTCGTCAACAGTCCTTGACCCTTGTTTAAGGTTTTGGAACTGCTGATACATTATGCGGACATAATTGTAAGGCAAAAACGCAGACCTCAAGTGCTTCACAAACTAAGCCCAAGTTGTTATTTTTTTCTTACCGTGCCTTGATCTGGTCTGCTTGAGCTGTTGCCACCAGGATGCAGCTCGGCCTCGGAACTTAGTTGTAGCCAACTGTACCCGCTTTGCATCTGGAAGCTCCTTGAAATCAAGGACTTCTTCAACTGAGGCAATCCAATCTAAAAACTCCTCCGGTTCGAGACCCCCTTGGAACTCTGGGATCTCCAGTCCGAATCCAGATTCCCACCAGTTGTTGGCGTTCAGATCAGAATCTCTCGCTGGTGGTTGCTCAAAGACTTGGTCACGGCAGTCTTGTGGTGAATATTGATCCCTAACTTGTACTCGCCGAGGAGCAAACGGATTCCGCTCGCGGCCGATCTCTCTCTCAGATCCCGACGGCTGGTTGCTCGAACCTGGAGCTCGAAATCCGTTGGTTTGGTTGTTCAACAACCTGTATAGTGCTTCTTGTACGTCTCTCAACTGATTTTTCAACGAGTGCATCTTTTCACCAACCTGGGATTGGAATTGACCGAATTCATCACGGTCGACCGATTCGGTGATCGGAATAGTGGACTTCCCCCGAAAAGATCGCTTTGGCGGCATACCGTCGTTACCCACGCCGCAGGAACTCTGAATCTGATACCAATACGGTAGCGCCAAGCTACGAGATGGAATAGGTGGCTGAAAAGTCAGAGAAAGAAGACAAACAATAGAAGATTTGGCGAGATGGAATAGGTGGTTGAAAAGTCAGAGAAAGAAGACGAACAATAGAAGATGGATAGCTCTAACCCCAGGTTAGAGCTAAAAGAGATTTTACAGAAAATCAACTTCTATTCAAATGAGTGAGGCAAAACTAGGGTTTGAGAGCCTTTTATAAAAGTGCTCGAAACCCTAGCCCAAAATTACAGCTTTTTCCTTATGCAATAAAATAAAGTTCAGCCTAATTTCAAAGCGATTGGAGCTGGTTAAGTATTTTAATAAAATCCAACAAAAATAGAAAATGCAGAAAATTTACTAAAACAGCAAAACGAGGGTTTAAACGATTAAATTTAGGGCCTGGACTTCATCACGTTTTGATGCTTTTGAAAATCGTTGGCCTTCTCGACTCGTTCGATTTGAGTGGTCGCATCGCCTAATTCTGATATCTGGGCCCCAAATAAAACATGTTTTCGTTTGTCCAAAAAGATCATATATTCATGAACCTGTGCAACTACATCACCTTGTTTCTTGTTTGCATGAGTTTGATAAATTAAGTTTTAATTTTGTGTATATTGTATTCGGAAAATCGAGTAACATAATTTAACAACGAATTATGTGAAAAAAATTAGTAAAATATATGATATAAACCACGAGAGTTGTATTATTTCCAAAGATGTTCAATGGTTTCCACACCTTATAAAAAAAATCTTTACATCTCATTTTGGTAAAAGATACGAAATAATACTTTTACGTGAACAAATTATTGTGAAAGTAAGGTGAATCCAAGAGAGAGCAATTTTAGTGAAGATGAATCGAAAATTATGCAACAGTGAGCACAAAATTTAAACCAGCTTAAAATTGCTCATTGTACGGTATAACACTGATATGACGTGTAATCTACATAGCCAAACATACAATTGTACGGTATATTACTAGCTTTTGATAGACTCCTTAATATCAGTGGGTAGTGATGTACAAGAATCAAGTTAGATCAGCAAAAGAATCGAGTTAGTTCAGTAAAAATGCGGGGATCTCACTGGATGTTTATATCTGCAACTAGAAATTAGAAAACCAAGTGTAAATTGCTAACAAAGCATCTCTTTCCGAGCATAGATCTATGATAAATGCAAATGAACAAAGATTTCCCAACATACAATATGGCCTCTGTTATGCCTAGAAAAAGGCTTTGTAAAGTACAAAATGGGTCAAGTTCAAATAGAGAACACTCAAAACTTTCTTCACAACAAGCTATATATAATTTTATGTACCCCAACCAGGAAACATTATCACTTGTTTTGTTTATAAAAGACTTAAAAACCACCGGCTCCAGCAAAGTGCTTTCTCATGGCTGCATCTTTTCTGTAATTATTTCTTCCTCCTCTCCTTCCCCTTCCTCTATTGCTTCCCATGTTTCCTCTGTTAAACTCCGAACCCTCGGAGATATTATTATCTTGTCCTCCTTCGTGGGACTCTCTCGGTTGTCCTCTTCCCCTTCCTCTCATAGTATCTTTTCTCTCCGTCTGAGACACGTCGAATTGGTTATCTTGCTTTTCTTCGTACTCGATTAGCCTCTTAGATGCACCTAGAGGAATGTTGCCACCCCGTCCAAGCCCATGTATCATTCCTTCCTGGGCGTTATTTATTAATGTGGCTTCGTTAGCATTTGCTGCCGCTATTGAACCACTGACTTTGTAACTGTAGTTTTTACCGTCCTTCACGTAGAACTGGGGTTTCTTCTTGCTTCCCCACTTAGACGCAGAAGCTGCTACGCTAGAAGCTTCGGTTTCAGCTCCTCCCCAGTTTGAGCTTATTCCAATATTACCATATTTCTCACTTTCTTCTGCTCTCGTGTCAGCTACACTGTAACCCAGGTCATCGAAAGAGTCATCGTATTCGTCGTCATACTCGTATTGTGATACCAAGGCTGCATTTCTTGCTTTTTCCATTTCATTTTTGGTATCAAGAATAGACTTACTAGGTAAATCTTTTGACTTTCTGACAAACCTCCCAACTGTAGTATTAGTGGACGACGACGATGATGAAACCACAGGACCCTTTGTTTCTTCTCTTCCATGAGCTCCAACAGAGTTATTGCTAGACGGCTCACTGGTAGATTCAATTACTTTTCCTTTTCCTTTGTCTTTTGTGTTTTTAGCCACAGTACTGGACTTGGGTTTTGGCATTGTCTCCAAGGACGTGTCCATTTGCTGCAGATCATTATGGAGTGTTCCCTCTAGGATTCTCTGGATAACCTCTTCGGGGTTCTGGTTATAAACTTCAAGACATGCCTGTAGAAACCCTTTACCCAAATCCGGGAAAAGATCCTTTATCTGACTAATTTTGGACTCAATAACTACTTGATCTTCATCAGTCAGTGCTTTGTTGCCGGACTCAGATGAAGGTAAATGCTGTTGCTCCTTGGTGATAACTGCTCTGGATGAATGCTTTGTGATCCCCAATAGATACTGAAGTTGCTCGTCTTCCATATATATCCATCCTGCTTTCAAGACATATGACATATATTTAGAACGTACAGTCATACAAAATTCATATATATTATTTTTTAATCATAATATGTACACAAATTAATCATTAATCATTTATTAGTTATTTCTTATTAAATGATTCTAGACGTTCAATTCCTACTTAACTCAAATTTTAGAGTTGACAACCTACCTAGGATCGCTCCATCAGGTGGTAAAATAACCCTCCTTTATGTAAAAAGGAGTCTCACAAAATACAATTAAGACCGTAAACTCTATACATTGTATTCGAGCATTGTTCCGTTTATTCAGCATATTTATGTGTCTTCCCCTGCGAACTATTATTTGAAACAACTCAGAGAAGGACGCATAAATAGAACAAATATTGAAGATACGTACCAGTATTTTGTAAATTCTTGAGTCTCTCCATTAAATTGTGGTGCCTCTCAGCCTTTTGAAGAAATGTGCCCCTCTTAGCAATTTCCTTATCAGGATTAGGAACTCCACTGAGCTCCCTAAATGTTTGGACTAGTATATCTGTTCTTATGATGGGATCCTCTACACTGGCAGGAAATATCTTTGTCACAGTTGGAATTGGAAGTTGATCGTTGAATGCATCATTGCTAAGATAACATATATCCAACAAATTCCATCCCAATTTGACCATCCTCATTGATAACATCTTCAAACTTGTTGTATCTTCCTCGACAGTCCCATTGTTTAAATCTGTGGATAAGAGGTGTAATCCCCGCTGAAGCGATGGAATAAATGAATCATGCAATTGTGCAAGGGTGCTGAGCAATTCCTCATTCCCATAACTGCAATGAATAGAAATCATATACTGGATGAAACATATATACCTTGAGCAGTTTACCCCGGCGCAGCTGGAATCTTTACTTATACATATCTACATATAAATAGACACAAAAACCACATACAAATATACGCACAGTTACAGATGTATGCACATAGCATGGATAGTGATGTTCAAGTCAAGATCCTATAAAAGATTTCAAATCTTAAGAGTTTCCTATACCAGCAATTAGATTAGACTCCAACGCTTATGATTTAAAATTTGAACCTGAGTTTAAAATGATCCAGGTTGTGATTGAACACCCCAAAGTTGGAGAGATCAAACAGCTGATCTTGGTGTGCCTATCAATACCATTGTTATTAGACCCACATTGATCAGGAACTCAGACATTTTGAACCCTGAGCTACAGACACTAAGCCCATAATTCGTTATCAGAACCTAGTACATTAGAAGACAAACCTCATTTCAACAGGGCATGAGAAAAATACAGCTGCTTGTCTGTATGCAGTTACGAAAGCATCCAAGGATACAACTCCATCATTAATGAAGTCCATTACCTGTGTAGATGACAACCTGAGTCAGACTGTAATGCATTTCACAATTTAGTTAGTAAGCAAATTTTGGACACTGCCTGTGCATGAACTAAACATCTAAAATTTTAATGAAATATTTTTATCGAACATCCCTTTGAAAGATTGCAAAATTTAATATGTTAAGGAACCTCTGGATTCACAAAGGTTCTTCCATGCAAATAGCAATAATAAACTCCTATATACAGTTGAAAGCTATTGATATATTATCAATAGGCCTGCTATTCTCACATGCCTATGTTTCAAAGTTTCCAAGAAGCATAAAGAAAAATCATAACACAATGCACCTCTAAAAAGTCAGCATGAAGCTGATTGAATATATGTTTCTCTTGCCTTCCGGAGGAGAACAGGACCTGCATATAAAACATGCAAGTGAAAAGTGATTAAAAAGAAAATGAGTTGCTCCCGAAACCAGAAGTTGCTATAAATAATTACAGGTTCAACTCGTTAGTTCTTATGTTCAGAGAAAGTAAAGACAGGAAGAATAATATGTTGCAAACTCATAGGAGTCCAGAACTAGCCAATACCGCACAGAAAAACCTAGAATATCTAATCATTTTGGAAAGTTTGTTGGATTAAATATAATGTTAGTACTTTTCAATATTTTCTTCAGCCTAGCAGATGAGAAGTAAGCTCCCCCATTGCGTGACCTCGGCAAACAAATATACTTATAGCTTCAACAGTTGATAGACTATAGATATAACAAAAGTGTAGCTATTCAAAGGATGAAATTTAATCTGGTAGTAAAGTTGTTGAAATATCGTCGTGGTATTTTGCAGTTTCATAACTTTTAAAAAAAAAGTTATACAGCAGCTAGGCTTCAAATAAAACAATGCAGATATAACTAAGATTTGAGATATCGAGATCTTTAATCTCAATGAGAAGCAGGGGATTAAGAGTACAACTACAGTCAAATTAAGCAGAGGATTTAAATGTATAACTACGGTCAAATTCTCTCTCTTAGAACAAACAAATGTTGGAATTTTAATTCAGAACAGTACCTCCAAAGATGAGCTACACCGCTGATGCATTGTGTGGACGATACCCAAGAAATGAGACAGCACTGCGGTCAGACCATCAAGGATCCAAGGCTGGGCTAGCAGAGCATTCTCCACCTAGGAAAGAAAATTGTACCAGAGAGAAACATGTCAAGTGAAAAATGACCGGAAAAAACAAAATCACAACAAGGACATCGTGATAGTTCCATCCTAAGGTGTTTTATCTTAGATTAGAAAGATATATGCATTAGTAAATCACAATAGCCCTACATCGTAGCATGATAGTTAAATCCAAATATGTCTACTTTCTGTAAAATATCTTACCAACGATTTTATTAAGCTTTCATTCTCGTGACCATATATTGCACATATATCCAACAACTTAGGCAAGTCAAGAAACTTCTTTTCCTGCAAAAGGGCTACACATGGAACCAGTGTATAAATAGCTTTCCTGGTGAAATGAACAAGACAGTTTAATAATCAACACCGGTTTATGACAAACAAGAAAAAAAAAGTCTAAGATATGTAAATATGCTCTAAAGAGCTCACTAGCTCTCCACTTTACACCTTCAAACAATCAAGTCTAGATTATATGAAAAGTTATGAGAGCCTGGCACAACTTTCCATGTAATTTATAACAGCTAAAGTAATAAAATTAGAAAATAAAAAGATAAATAAGAAATTCTGATGACTATATGGTTATAGGAAATATTTAAGTAGAAGTCTTTAGGAGAAGTATGAAATTCTTCACATAATGCAGCAAGGTTGCTGGGGATAAGTATCAACAAGAAAGAAGGGGAATGAAAAAGCTACTAGTTATTCACTATGACTTCTTAAGCCAGAACAATAATATTGCCCATTTAATAATTACCAAAGAAGAGCAGCCAAACTCAAGATAAGATTTGTAATAATTTAAGCAATTAATATGATTAATGGCAATTAATTAGTAATGCACTTATGAAGGAAAACATAAAGCCTGGCTTAGATCAAAATGCCAATGATTAATGTATTTCAATTGTTGATTGGCTATTTATGGAACTTTAAAAAAAAATGCTACTTTCTTATGTTATATATGTCTCCTGTTTCCTACCCCTATAACATCATCGAAAAGAATGAGATAAAGAATTTAAGTCTTACCAATTTTCATTATTAATCAGGTAAGCAACATTCATTTTACTTTTCTCCATTTAGATTGAGTTTGATTTTATCTCATTTCTAGCCTTTACCTCAAATACAAAACATGAAAGGATTTTTTCTTCAAGAAAACTTTATTTCTCCCACATGCAAATTTCCAGACACACATACACACAAATATATATATATATATATATATATATATATATATATAGAGAGAGAGAGAGAGAGAGAGAAGAAGGCTGTACAGAAGACTAGGAATAGAAAAACTCACCTCCGTGATCTTTTTGACTAAGGCTATCAGCTGCACGAGCACCGGGATCTCTATTAGATGATCTGGAACAGGAAAATCCTTAACATTGGTTGAGAATTGAAACTATAATTCAGAAGTAATAAGCATAAGTATCCAATAAAAAAATCCACTAGCTTGAAGTGATAAATGGTGACTCACATTCGATACAAGAGCATAAAAACACGGCGGCTTAACTCAATCTCTCCAACAATGACCCCTGCAACTATCCCTTTGGCTCCATGGTGAGGGAAATCATACCATCTGCTCCTAAATTGTAGAAAGCTATCCAGAAATTCAAGCAAGGAAGCATCACGGGCCACTGTTGAAATGGAGAAAAAGAAATATTAACCTTAAAATTTACCCAATAATAGTGGTCACTCAAATTAACTGAACGTGCACCTTACAAGTTGCTGAACATTCAGGAAAATAAAGTTTGAACATAAAAGTTTGAATTCATGAAATTTGGTGTAATAAATTTCATCAAATATCAAAAGGAGAAAACTCTGAATTTCACAAAATCGAACCATATAATGATGCAACAACAAACTTAAAGTTATACTCATCCTTCTCTATAGTTTTCCCAATTACATAAGACATTGAGGGGTTTTACGTTCAAATATATTTCGAATTCAGTGAGCTCTGCATTTGAGACAAGTAATCTTATCGGACAAAATTTAAAATATGCTTGAAAATGTTAAGATTCGACGATAAACTAACAAAATTTACAACCTAAAAAACAAGAAAAGAACCAAACCATAATTATAATATAGAGAGTATCATGGCACGATAAACCTTCCTTGCTTACCGTTATATACTTGTCATACATAGCCAGATATCTTGGATGATATACATATCAATAACTTTCCAAATGGTGCATTGGCTATTTATTTTCGTGTATCAAGTGTGGACTTCTATTGTAAGATGCATTAACCCTTCATAATAATGATTAATAAAACAAATAAACATGCATGAGATCAGTTTAAAATACAAAATTAATTCCTTCGATGGCTTAGTAAGTCTGTGTGCTTTCTACCTATTTCTTCTCCATAAACAATGTTCCTTGCCTTTTGAAGTCCGTTGCCACTACTATACCCACCAGGAAGCCTGACCGAATGTATAAAGGCTCACTTTGTTATAGTGCTAGTTCTACTACCCTTTTGCGATCATGTAAGTATAAGATATTAAGATGTTGATATTAAAACGTTTAGTTTTTTGTGGAAGGATGATAGAGGATTTAGAAATAACCCCTCTGTACTATTACAACTACTCGGGATTATTGGATAAGTGCTAGATGGTTATCTACTCAGTTCTTCGTAGGATCTGTCAGCTCGTAGATACTATATTATTGCGGCTTAACCATGGTCTCCCTCCACATGCCAATTCATCAATCTTTCAGCCTCCTCAGAGATCATCTACTCTTTGCTTAATATTCTAAGTTTTTACTTTTTACAAAAGCTAAACACAGCTGATGGACCAATAATAAGGTATCCGGTAATTAAGATGTCTTAAGCCTTAAGGCATTGGACCTGTTATACCCGAATCATAAAACTCTCCAAATTTGTATTTTGTTTGGCTCATTGATGTCATTAAAGTCACCACACCTCATTATATAGAAGCTCGCGGCTACCTGTTGATCCCTAACTCCTTGATCATTTGTTCCTAATTTGTTTTTCAGTTCTACTTCAAGACTATTTTAAAAGGCAAGATTGTTGTATTTATGAATTGTTTATATTGGTGAGAGTCACAGTAATTCGACAGAGTGGCCATAGACTCGTAATCTAGAGCTGTAATGGCTCTTTTGGATCACAAGTCAAATTTAGTATCAACCATCTAGTGAAGAGAAGAAGCGGAACTGAAACCAAAACGATGAATTTAAAAGATGATTAAAAATTGATCACCTTCTCTCCAGAATTCCCTAGCGTTCAACTTGAGCAAACGAGTGAGCTCCCTGTTCAAGAGATCGACGACTCCCTGCGACTCCTCTGGATCCAATCCTCCTTGATTTGGGCCGAGACCAGCAGCGACGGCCTCATCTTGCGGCAAGTAATTGACGAAATTTCCATCAGCGTGAGGCGGGGGTCGAGCGGGGACCCAGTCGCCGTTGTCGGTTTTCCTGACTCGGCTTCCCGATGGTGGTGCAATGTCGGACTGTCTGAGAGATGATGAAAGAGAGGTGGGATTAGGGTTTTGGTGTTTTGGGAAAATGTTTTTCTTAGTTTTGGGGATATACTTGGTGTTGCCGTCTTGCCTGTTGTTGGCATTACTGTGAGAGTATCTGTTCGACATTTTTGACAAAGAGAGATTGATTGTTGAGAGAAGAAAACGAAGCAAAACTTTGAATTTATAGTTGTGGTTTATTTGGTGCCCAAGTTTTAGAATTTGGGAGTCTATTGTACTAGATCGGAGTCTTGCTGTGTTCTGACTTCTGAGCACAGGTATACTTTTCCATTTCTATATATTTTTATTTTTATAAATCCGGCATCAGCTAATATCAGCTCAACTTTTGATTTTCCTGACTTCTATAAAATTAGTTTTTCGTTTTCTAAATATCACTAGTGTATTTAGAGTTTTAAATAGTCTTTTGCATGTACAATTGATCCGATCTTTCGAAAATGGATTTTTTTTGGGTAAATAAAACTGTATAGTACTAAAATGAACGTTTTACAAATAAAAGGCTCCAACTGATATCAGAGAAAAAGTACGAGGGCCAAATTGAAACAGCTTAAAGTTAACAAAATTCCCAATCAAAGGTAAGAACCCTAAAACGAGAATCAGAATCGAAGAAAAAGCATTGGACAAGGAAGCACTTCTCAGCTAACCCGGGTCAATGTACCCGATTCCAAGGCTTTCGAGGGTCGTGATAGCCAACAATAGAATCGGGGCATTGTAGCTAGAGAACGATTGGTTTTTTCGTTCAATCAAGACTCATTTAGTAATCCAGTCGGCCACCGAGTTTTGAGTTCTAGGAATATGACGAAGGATCATGCTTTGCGTGATCAAGTTGTGGCAGATTGTAGCCATGGGTTGATGAAGAGCGGCTACATTGCCAGAGGTGAGAAAGTTGATTAGAGTCACGCAATCTGACTCTACATCCACATTCTGCCAAAGGTTTCTTCTGCAAAGAATTAGCGCATCCATCAGCGCTCTACATTCAGCTTGGAAAGGGTCTATTTTGCCAAAGAAGAAACCGGAACCAACGACTATGTCTCCATGCTCGTTTCTGACCAAGATGCCTCCACTCGCTTCCCCGAAAAAGCTGTTTGCTCCGTCAACATTGATTTTTAGCTTTCCAGCATTCGGGGCCTGCCACTTCAGGTACACAGGATTTCTTTTTCTGTTGTTGATGGTGGTACATCCTAAAGCAGACCCTGCGTCAATCACACCAGACTAGTGTTTGGCTTTAAGGGTATTACCAGAATCGATACCCAAAATTATTCTGTTGATTCTGTCAATAGCACTCTTGAAGTCATCATGAGTGCTATTGAACTTACAGCAGTTTCGATTAAACCAAATTGACAAATGACTTGAGGGACAAGATGGGTGATATGAAATTTGCTGTTAGAGAACCAGAACCAACAATGAAGAATGTGAGTAAGAGTCATAAAACACCTTAGAGGAATTTTGAACAGAATGCCATAGTGATTCCATATAGGTCAGGCAAAGTTGCAGTTGACGAAGAGGTGATTTTTCTCTTCACAACTGCAACAGGATTGACACTTGGAGACTGTAATAAAATGCCTTTTGGAAAGAATATTATCTATTGGGGCAAAAAAAAATTATTAGTTTCCAGCTTAAAAAGGAGTACTTTTTTTAATGAAATGGTTCCAGATTTTTTTGAAAAAAAAATTGTTGTTCTTTTGTCTTATATTTTCCCAAGTTAATTTAGAGCTGAAATTCTTGTCTTTAGAAAGGTTCCACTCAATCCTATCCTCCTGATCATGAATGATCTTAACACAGTTAATGTGGTTGACTCTTTCATGAGATAGGAAGTTAAGAAGAGTGAGATTGTCCCAGCCATCATTTTTCCAAAAGGTTTTTACCTTAGCAGAAAGATACTAATTGTTAGAATCAGGATTGTTGATGATAAGGGGCATGTCATGCCAAGCATCAGACCAGAAATCAACATCCCCATTACCCAGAGTCCAGTTCACATTTAGATCAGCCTGATTTGTAATAGAATGAAGCCTTTTCCAGACAATAGAGTCAGTAGCTTTGCAAGTAGATTTGATAGGGTGAGAGTCTGGACTATAGGTCAGATGCATTAACTCAGCCCAAAGCGAAGATTTCTTTCTAAACAAAAACCACAGCTTTTGAGAGAAAGTGTGTTGGATATTAGACAGTGTTTTGATATTCAATCCACCTTCCTCAAAAGGTTTACATAGTTGTCTCCAAGAAGTCCAATGAATGGCTTTCTCATTACAGTTAGATCTCCATAGGAACTTGTTAAAACACAGTTTAATTTTGTTAATAATAGTGTTGGGGGTGAGACTATTCTGCATCCAGTAATAGACAATAGGGTGAAAACATTCTTGATAAGGGACAGCCTGCCCCCAAAGGACAGGTTTTTCATGTCCCACTCATGAATTTTATTATGAATTTTTTCAATTAAATGTAAGAAATTCTTTCCTTTGTTGTTTGCAGCAATGGTGATGCCCAAGTAAGTAAATTGAGCTTGGTCAATATTGAATCCAGTAGAAGTTTTGAGCCTTGAAGAAGAAGCCTGAGCAAATTTAATAGAGGTAATTATTCTCGTTTTTTCCTTGTTAATCAGTTGGCCAGATGCTGACTAATAGTTTTCCAGTAGGCAACACAGCTTGTCAATGGTGGATGGAGAGCTATTGGTAAAGATAATTATGTCGTCCGTAAACACAAGGCTAGGTAAGATATAACCAGATTTCAGATGAAATTTCATATTATTGTTAGTTGTAAATAGATTATAAATGCCCCTGATTAGAGCTTCCTCAACAAGGATGAAAAGAGTAGGAGACAAAGGGTCTCCTTGTCTTAATCCATTCTTCTGAGTAAAGTACCCAACACTGATACCATTAATAAGGATACAAAGAATGACATTAGAGATCATGTTATTGATGAGGGTAATAAGATTAATAGAGAAACCAAAACACCTTAAAATATTTAGAACAAATGCATGAGACATTCTGTCAAATGCCTTTGACATGTCAAGCTGCACCATAATATTTCCTTTAGAAGGCATTCTGTTAATATTATGCATCATTTCTTTAGTAATTATAATATTGTCATGGATGAGTCTGTTTTTTACAAAGGCTCCCTGACTATTAGAAATAATGTTAGGAAAAATGTTAGAGATTCTGTTGTTAAGTAAACTAGAAATCAGCCTGTTGAAAATTGTGCACAGGCTGATAGGTCTGGAATTATTCCAACTGATAGGATTAGGCCCTTTGGGAATGAGGTAAATCCCAGTGTCAAACACACCATTTGGAATTCTATGACCTTTAAGATAAGCATTCATAGCATTGCACAGGTCAGAAGAAATAATCTCCCAGCAAGTTTTAAGAAAGAAACAATTGAACCCACCAGTGCATGGGGCACTATCATTCTTCATTGCTTTAATAATGTTCCACATATCATCCTTAGTAGTAGGCTTAAGGATAGATGAATTGTCTGTGTCAGCAATTAGCTTAGGAATATTGTTAAGAATAGATTCTTGCATAGCTACAGCAGTGCAAGTATAGGAATCAGTAGATAGAATCCCTTTAAAGTAAGATTGAGCAGATCTAGTAATCTCATCATGATATACAAGCCAAGTACCATCATTCTTAATACCATTTATAGAGTTCTTTTTCCTCTTCTTAGATATATAATTATGGTAGATTTTAGTGTTACCGTCACTTTCATTTAGCCAGGTATTGTAACACTTCTATCCCCAGTAGCTCTCTTCATTCTTGAGAGCTTGAATAAGAATGTTGTTGGCTTTAAAAAGGTTAGTTTTAGACTCATTGTTGTTATCCCTTTGATGAATTAGATCTTTATTGTTAACATCCTCAGTAGCTTCTTTGACTTCTGAAAATATTTCCAAATTGTTTTGAGTTCCAATCTTTAAGAAACTTTTTTAGTCTCTTAAGCTTGAACCAGAAAACAACATTAGCTTCACTAGTACACTGCATATTCCAATTCTGATTAACACAGTTTAGAAATAAGAATCATTAGCCCAAGCATTGATGAATTTAAAATTAAATTTATTATATAAAGAAGTGTTATTCTGAGAATTAGATAGAGTTATGAGCAGGAGAGCATGGTCAGAACAAGTTCTGACCATGTGAAAAACCTGAATATGATGCATAGAGTCCATTTTGGAATTGATTAGAACTCTGTCTAATCTTTTCCAGTTTTTGTTGTTGCTCCAAGTATATCTGGATCCCACATACCCAGGGTCTTCAAGGCTACAAAGTCTTATGGCTTCAGTGAAGTCATCAGCACTGGAGTAATCAAAGGTGTAGCAGCAAAGCTGGTCTTCATAGCTAGTGATAGCATTGAAGTCCCCAGCAACCATCTAAGGCTTGTCATCACAAGATAATTGCAACATCTGGCTCCAAAGGACGTTTCTCAGAGCTCTTTGATTCTTGGCATAGACAGAGGTAAAGTAGCAAGTAAATATAGAAAAGTTGACCTCCATATGGAGGAATTGATCATGGTCAATATTAACAGTAATGTTCACATCATCAGACCAAAAAACCCAAAGCTTGTTAGAGCAGTTAGCCACATAATTAAGAAACTCAATTCTCTTAGCAATATTGTCAATTTTATCAAGCCTAGCCATAGGTTCCTGAATAGCAATCACCCTGACCTTATCATTCTGAATAATATACTTTAGCCTAGAAAAGGTTGGATTATTGTTGACACCACAAGAATTCCAAATAACAATCTTTATCATTATGAGATAAAGATTTTTTATAGGATTTCTCTCTTTTAAGGAGAGAGTTGATGGACAATCTTTTGACACTTTTGTTTCTGTATGCAGACTTTATCTTGTTGCTGATTAAGGTGTTGAAGTCTTGGTCAGTAGAGGTGGCATTCGGGGATACATTATAACTGCCTATATTATCATGTTGAGGGGAGGCAAATTCAACAATCAAGTTATCAGAGTTATGATCTTGGTCCAGGTGTTGGAGAGCACTTATGAGATCAAGATCATTCATGGAATCATTATCCTCCTTATCCAGACTAGGCTTAGGATTAGCATTGTTGTTAGAATCAATAAGCTTATCTTTGGTTGTAATAATAGACTTAACTTTTCTTCTGTAAACCTTGCTAAAAGTTTGGACCTGAGTAGCTTTTGGCATTTGGAGATTTGTCGAACTCTCTTGTAATGAATCAGATTGAATCAAGTGTTCATCTTTCTTTTCAATATCTGTGTTGATTTCGTTTCCTTTTTCTTTATCTTTTGAATCACTCTTCCTACATTCATCAACATTGTGCCCCAAGTGATAGCAACTGTGGCAATAGTTAGGAACGTTTTTGTAGCTAACCCCCACCCAGCACCCATCATTTTCTCTGAAGCCAATCCACATCTTTCTTTTAAGCTTCTTTGATATATCAATCTCAAATTGGGCATAACATGCATTGGTATTGGCCCGATGAGAGTCGGACACCATTGTTTTATAGACTGAACCCAAAGAAGCAGCAAGATCCTTGATAATGGTACTGTTATATAAGTACTCTGGCAATTTCTCAAATCTAACCCAAAGCAATACAATGGGGCTTTCATAGTTCTTATTGTTATCCGGGCACCACTTCACGAGTCGCATGACTTTCCCGTTGACATTCCAGATGTTTTTAGACCACATCCTACTTACATCTTCTTTTGAACAAAATTCAATCAGAACCTGCCTCGAGTCTATCGTAATGAAGCTATAGGACCCTCTAAATTTGAAAGATTCCAGAAAGGTATAGAGAGACGCACATTTCGGTATTCCCTAAGTTAATTTCCCTATAAGTGTCGTTCTAGATTGTTGCAGAAGGACGTCTTATGTAGCTTTCGAGTATTGTATGGAATTATGGTCTTCAGAATGCTTGATGAACTCAGGGGAAGGTTCAGTACCATCAGAAGTAGATTTCAAGATGTTAGAGTACGATTTCTTGAAGTTGTTTATGTTGTTATGATCATTGTTGGGGAGAAGAACATAGAACTCTTCCATGTTGTAAGCTTTGTTGGACATTGATTGGAATCAATGGAGATACCGAAAACAGAGGATGATGAAAAACAGAGCAAGAATTGTCAGTAGACAAGCGAGGCCAATAAATTAGAAGAAGAAGGGCAGGACAGGGAAGCACCTCTGAAATTAATCAGATGAGTGCTTCTCTAAAATATCCGATGAGATCTATCGGAGAATCACGGTCGGAGGATTTTGGAGCCTTTTCCCTTTCAAACCGAAACCAATTTATCATAAAAAATTTCCCATTTCTCAAACTTTTCGAAAATGGATTTGAGTTTTTAAAAAAATACGTGAGAGTGATTTCCAGATATTTGTTAAGATTGCATTTTATGTTTATAAAATGATTATCCACTTATATGGTATAATCATATATTTCTAAAAAAATTATAATAATTAGAAATAATTATAGGCAAAGTCACAATCTTTCCAAGACATATTTTTGGAAATTTTAATTTTTTGGAAACATATAAAGTTTCGGATTTTTATCACGATAAATCTTGTTCTGGCCATGGCAAACATCTCTATGTATCAGTTATTTTGCGATTAAAATCGTGCACAAAGTTATATAAAGTTTTGGGGTTGTCACGTTTTGAACAGCCTTGTGTTGATTCAATTGTTTTGGAATTGTAATAACCAGTAGCTCCAATCCCTCTGTGTGACCGACTGCCTTACCCTATTCGGTGAAAAGTAGGGCCAACTAGGACTACTAGAAATCATAAGAGGGTTTATAGAATGCAACAACACAATACCATAGATTACCTCTTATTTTTTGTCGTATGGGTATTTTGGTATTGTCTTATGGAATGCCAAAATCGAAACACATCCCCCACAACAATGAGTTCCTACCAATCACCATCTTCGCATCGAGAGGAATCTGCCCGCTTCCCCACTCGTTAAGCACAAATTGTCCTTTAGCCGTAAGAGGGGTATTTTGGTCTTTTTACTTCCCATCTCGGACAATTTGTGCTTAAAAGACTACAAAGGCTACCAATATCTTTGGTGTCAGATCTTCTATTTTTACCACGGTCAGCCTCGTGTTGATCACAATAAACCTGTACCGAAGGTTTCCAATTGGTTTGCCTATTTTGTTTGTTTCATTAACTTTGACGATCAGAATTTTCTTTTTGATCATCTACATCTAATCAACATTTCTAACAATCTCCCACATCATCAAATGTTATTTATTTTATCCATCTCTTAAGATAAATCTTGTGTATAGAATCAAATATCTTTTTATTTAAATTTTTCCTTAGTGTAAAGATAGCAAAGTTAAGTCGGAAAAATATGGCATAGCCGGCGATTTCACACATGTAATTGTTTTTATAAAAAAATTGTCCTATTAAATTTTAGCATTGTTTTAGTTATGTGCTCTATCCATTTTAAGAATCATAACTTGATAGGAAGTCAAACTCTCATAAGAGGTGGCACTACATCTGGATTGACATAGGTATAAATTTTATAGTATTTTTGTTACTTTTAGAAACATATGGCATACTTATACGGAATTGTATTCAATGTGTCTTTGAAGCTATCATTCCACGGGAACGACCAATATATTTCACATTCATTACAGATAAAACTCTTAGTTTCATCCCTCTAGATGTAGAGTTTACCAATTCTTGAGCTAATAGTTTGGTATTCGGATTCATTAAGTTCTCACCAGAACATACGTATGAGACCGATATAATTCCACTTTGAATAAGTTGTCTAACATACTCATGTCTTAGACTTATATGTCTAGACTTCCCATTATAGATTCCATTATATGCTTTACTTAATTTTTTTTTTACCATCATAATGTATTTGTATTGTCATATTTTCATTTGAAGTGAATGGGATCTCCAACAAGAGATTTCTTAACCATCCAACATCCTTACTTGTTGCGGTGAATGTTATGAACTCGGACTCCATAGTCGAGTGAGATATACACATTTGTTTCTTTGATCCCATAAAACAGCACCACCTACAAATATGAACACCTACCATGTAGTCAATTTGTTATCAACTAGACTAGTGGTCCAACTTGCATACGTGTATCATTTACGTATCCCGAGAAAATTAGTATATTAGAGATACGTGTCTTTAGTCATTTTTAAGTACCCAAAACCGTTCTAATTGCATTCCAATATTTCATACCTGGATTACTCCTAAATTAACTTAATTTTACTCATCAAAAAATATATATCTGCCTTACTATATAAAGACACATAAAATTCCTATTGCGCTACAATATTCTAGTTGATCCAGTGTTCTCCCCTTATTTTTCCAAGCTTTCAACTCGGATCAAATGGTGTTTGTGTTTCTTTAAATTTTATATGTTTGAACTTATCAAGTACCTTATCAACATAATGCAGCGACTTAGGGCCATACTTTCTCCTATAAATAATTCAACTCACTTACCATTTTAAATTTATTCATTTCCATGGTTTTAGAGAGATAAAGAGAAAACCCTTGGTTAGAGAGAGAAATGGTTTTGACTCTCTAAATATTTTTCCCACTTTGCATGCCTAAAAAATCCGAAAATATTAAGAGATATAAAATTTGGAAACGGTTTAACATCGATAAAAGAGCTCAAGATAGAAAAGTCGATGGGATAAAATATGAGCCTTGACCGCTGCAGATTCTCCAAATTACTTACTTCGGTCAGTGGCCTCTTATCGGAAAACACTCAGAGACGACAAGGACTTCAGGCGTCAACGCTTCATCCGATCCTCCTACCACTCAACCCGCCGGTCAGACTTGTCTGAGGCTCAACAAGGGTGACCTTATTTTTTCACAAAATCCAAGTAATACTTCCACATTCATTTTCATGGGTGACAAATGGAAGACAACTAAAAAATCCAAGGACGATCGTTTGAAGAGAAAGAAATATCTGAAGCATGCGACAAAAAGATACACAAAAATTAAAGTTTCATTTATTGTTCCTACCCCTCAAAATACCCCACAGGGTACTTCGCAGATGAATCCTGAGGTCACTCCTCGAAAACCTTCAGCAAAACCTGTACGAGTAGAGGATGATACTTGTTTGCCCCTCAAATCCATCCTAGAGGTATGAGAAAAGCATATGGTTGATGAACCTGAGGATGACCATAAAGAATATGTAATTGATATAAATGCTCAACCAATCGAAAATATCTTTACGCTGGCTCCCCGGGTCGGACCTTCCATACTGACTTAAGTATCAACTCCCCTCGAAGTTGGAACAAGTTCTCCCTCCTAACAGGCGACTAAATCAAAGAAAAAGAAAAAATATGACCTTGAATTACCCTCGAAACTTGAGGATATCTTTGGAAATAATCTACGGAAAGTTGAAGTTAAGAATCTTTTGGCATTGCACAAGATTAAGTACAAATATTATCAATCGTTCGAGGAGGCCAAACTTAGAGATCGATGGAGAATTCTGGACTCCATTCAAATTTAATATCCTAAGGTTGGGAAAACTCTCTTAATTGTCTACTCGGAGATCCTGAAGTGGGTATTCGATTCCTACTGGACCCTGCTCTAGTGAAGTATTTTTAATTAATAATTTGGGTTTGCCTCAAGTCGAACCCAACATGTGGTTCATACTTGGTGTGGATTATTTTCGTATGAGGGTAATTTGGTCAGGTGTTTTGTGGTGTTTCAAAAGTATTTAATGTTTAAGTGGTTTGTAGTGAGAGATTTGAGCTGCGTGGTTGTATTAAATGTTCATTACCCTCATTAATGAAAGTGGTTGGGTACATATACCCTTCATTTTGGGCCACATGGGCTTTTGGGTCATACTTATGAAACCGGATCGAGTTCAAAAACCCATTAGTTTATTAAGCAGATTAGCAATTAGCTTAGTCAAAAAGTGATTAGCTTTTAATACTTTAGTCCAGTTCGGATGGTTCAGTGGGTGGCTTTTGTCTGAATTTCCTCTGTCCGGCTTCTTGAGTGAGTGGTGAAAATATACGGGCTCATCAATACTGATGGCATGTATAATGGTTTTCGGATCTCCACGATCGACTTTTTAGTAGAGCAATTTGTCGAGATGACCGGCGTTGCCAAAAACCATCCCTTTCCTTTTTACGTATTAACCATTATGAGGAAATTTAAGATAATGGATGACCTCTTGGAAGCCGACAAGAAGTGGAAACATAGATTTTTTCTCCATCTTCGGATTATGGTAGACAGGCTTCAAAAACTCTGTTGAGATGCCCCATCGGCTCACATTAGGATGGCCTAGTTGAGGTACTAACTTTCACTCTTTGGGAAACTTTCGAGGAACATATTTAATATGCTCCTCGAACTAACTTTCACTTTTTTTATTTTATCTATTTTACCAAAATTTTCTTTGGGGGTAGCTGATAAGGTTTGATTTTGCTTTAGTAAATTGTTAAGGAAAAATTCTAGAGAGAGAAAATGCTTAGGAGATTTTAGAGAGAGAAAACACAAGTACAAATGAGTTTCTAGTAAAAAGTGTTCAACCCCTTTATTAGATCTGTCTGGTCCTTTATATAGAGGAGCCAAGACTTAGTTGAATAACTGTATCTGTTACAAAAACGGGTTAATTGCTATTTAGTCCTTACATATTATGTAAAGTCACAATAGCTTTCTAAAACTTACATCATTCATAAATTAAAGACAAAACTTACATTAATTACAATCAAGTCCCTGAATTTACATCATTTACAAATTAATTCCTAAAAACTCATTTCCATATTAGAAGCCCCTTAGTTCTCATGCCAGTAAATGAATGAGAACTAAAAAGTCTTCAAAACCATTTATCTTCAAATCATAAACCTGCCCTAAATCAAAACAAGCAAACTATTCGAAGTCGTTGTCTTCAGATAAAAGAATGATCAAATTACCAAAATAACGATTCGAAGTCGTTAGCCTGAATTATTATTCGAAGCGTATATATAATATCAAAGTTATAAGCTTTCAAAACCAAGTTAATCTTACGATATATTCGAGGCCATAGTCAAATGACCTTTGAATAATATAATAATCAAAAGATTCGATGCAATCACTTCGAATACTTTCCAAACTAAAATTGCCTTTAATATTGTTCCCTCTTTGAATGCAACGGTTATATTTAATCGGTGATGTAAATCTGATAAGTGTCAAACATCCAATCCACCCAGCGATTCGTATTCTAACCTGTCACTGAATGATTCTATTCATCTTCACACGTCTTCACCTACTTTAATATAAATACCATGTATTTCTCACTTTAATTCTATTTACACACAACCATTCTAGAGAGAAGTTAGAGCTTTTTGGCTACATTCACCTACTCCTCCCCTATTCACAGAATTCTCACCGGAAAACTCAAATCTTCCGATCAATCTTCATCTTCTTCGATCAACCCATTCTTGATTTATGAGAAAGAAACCAATAACCAAAAAGTCGAAGGCCATTTTACCCAACACCTCAGAATCGTCTAATACTGACAGCAACCTAGTGTTCGGATCTTACGATTATTTTTGCATAATGCAAAGAGCCAAAGAATATCAAAGAGCAGGGTTAATTCGAGGTAGCCCAATTGGAACTACAACTGAAACATTTTACTACATGTAATTTGGACCCTACCAAAGCTTCAAATCTTTCTCCTTCTCCCAAATTCAAAGAACATACATCATCTAGAGTCTCAGGCCTAAAACCCCTCGAACTTCCTCAACTAAAAGCAAAGTTTCTCCTTTGAAATTAAAAGCAAATAACCCTTTTAAAGAAAAATCTCTTTTAGCCAAACCAAAAAAGACCTTTATCGCCATAGGAGACGACTCAGCAATCATTCGAACTCCCTCTCCCTCGAAAACTGCTACAAACGATCCTCCTCAAGAAGAAGTGATAGGAGAGGCAGTTCGAACTGCTAACCCTCTTACAGAAACAATTATCTCAACTTCTCAAGACCCTCGAGAAGGAACTTCCAAGGCCAACGAAGCTGACTCGGAGGCTACGAAAACCGATGCTGAAGCTGAATCTCAAGAAGAGGCTGACGTCTACTCTATTTCCGAGGAGGAAAGAGAAAAAAATTGGAAGGAATCTGAGAAACCTCGAAAGTAAATATATTATCGCGTTGAGAAAGGGTCGATATATATATATATATATATTACAAAGAGAACCAAGCCTCGTCCCTTAAGAAGCAGTGGGGAATGGGAGATAACATCACATTTCGACTACCAAAGGAAGGAGAAACGCCCCTTGACTGCAAGGACGATGAGCTAATGGTATACCCATAAATCATCAACTGGGGTCTTCAATTTCCACTAGATCCGATGATCGCAGAGTAATTCGAAGTCATTAGCTTGTGCCCTACTCAGGTGACTCCAAATCAATGGTTCACTCCAATGTTAGTAATCATGGCATCCCACCTATCCAAAATACCGATCAGCATCAAAGACTTTATTTCGCTGACTCAGCTTTCAAAAGGTCCGAAGCTTCCATTATATTACCTTACATTGATGGATGACCTCAAGATCATCGACGATATTCTGGAGGCTGATAAAGTTTGGAAACAAAGATTTGTTTTCATCTCTGGAGCTTGGGAAAATGGCAAACCAATTTCCGAAGACAATCCTTCGAAGCTAACTTTGGTTTGGAGAAACAATCGTAAGTTCACAAAAATTTTACACTTTAATACACAATTTATTTCCTTATTTAATATTTTATTTTGCTTATTTATATCAGAAATTTTGATGCGCTACTCATTACGTCGAGAAGCTGCTAAGGAAATATTTCAAAAACTCACTGCCTGGGCTGAAAAGGGATGTATTAATGCATTTCATACTGCCTTTCAGCCTATCAATTTCCTCCACTGCCACTTATTTCCAATCAAAGAAGGTGGGCTGCCACCTAAAGATTTATTTTCCGATCCGGATCCGAAGCTAGTATGCCAACGAATTCCCCAACCAGACTGCAAATTCTTTCTTCCTGTTCGAAACAGATCGGATAGTCACCTGCCAAAAAATAAAAAAGAACGGATCACCAAATAATAATAAAAGGCAAAAAGGCAGTTGGTACATCTGGTGCCAACCCTTCCACGCCCTCGAAACAAAAACGTCGGAAACACAAAGTTGTGGAACAATCTCTTTCACCAATTGAAGAAGGAAAAACTCAAGAAAATTCCTCGAAGAAAAAAAAAGTATCTTCTGATTATGGAAAGAAAAAGAAACAGAGGAAAATCACTTCGTATAAGTTGGTTGATGAACAAGAAGACGATGCCGCTGAAACTCAACAACAACACCTTCCAAATCCTCCAACCGAAGATCATTCCACACAAGACAATCCTGTGATTATTATGAAGAATTTTCTCCTACTATTTATCATCCTCTTACAAGTTTCGATCCAGACATGTTTATCAACTTTGAAAACACAGAGGCATTTGCTGGCGAAGAGGATCCTGTTCTTCAAGTCATTCAAAATCATATGCTTGATTTTGTGAGGCCTACTCCAGATAGAAAGCTTCCAGAAGAAACTCATTCCTTTGAACCCGTCACATCTCTGGAAATGATTGACAAGCCTAGTTCCTCGTGATTTCGTAGTCCTCCCTCAAATCCTGTAATTTTCATTGCCTTTCAACCATTTTCCGGTCTTAACGATGCTGCAAAAAATCTTGCCTCTCAAATCGAAGCCTCTCAAGACCATCTCAAATAATTGGCCACAAACATGGTTTTCTACAAGGAATCCTATGAAGCTGAAAATAAGCTTAAAGAGAATTTCCACAACACTGTAGCCGAACAGTTTCATGGTTATAAGATGGCAAGATCTGAACTGATTAAGGGCGCTCTCTGTATAAAAGATAATCTTCGAATAAAGCATAAAGTCGACACAGAGCTACTGACAAAATCTTATGAAGACAAAATAAAGAAGCTCAAGACCGATCATGTTGTTGAATTGAACATCGAAAGATCCAACTCTACTTCACTTCAACACTCTCTAACTCTTTGTGAAATAAAAAAATAAAGAGTTGTCCGATGAAATAGAGAAACTGAAGAAGAACTTCAAAACAGAGAAAGTTGCCGCTGTAACTATTGTTGAGGCTGAGCTATCAAAAAACATGCAAACAACTATTCAGGTCGGAAAAGAAGATGCAACCATCCTTCTCATTCGTGAACTCCATGTTACTTACCCAAAAATCAATCTTACTAATTTTTAGAATGATATTCCTGAAGAAAAACGTCCAAGCGAGGCATTCGACCCTATTCTCATCTCTTGATCCTCAGAAGATGAGTCACACGAAGAGGAAGAGTCTTCTGACTAACTAACTAGCTACTCCTTTAGTTTTTTTATCCTTGTCTAATCAAAATATTCCTTTTTGCATTGTAACAACCCGATCTAAATGACAAAAAGTTTTTCCTTTTTATGCTCTTGTTCTCTTACATATTATTCGATGCTAAATAAAAAATATTTGCAACATCTTTAATAATATAAACTTACCACCTCAAATATAAAAATTAATAAGTACTATCTTCTTCGAAAAGATATAAATATGTTGTTAAGCTTGATTAGCTCATCAAAATTAGAATTCGAAGTGAATTTTCATACAATCACTTCGAAATTCCAAATGTAAAGTGGTTGTAAGATAGGGTTATCTCCTCGAAAAGTGTTATACACACTTCGGAATAATCCAACCTTAACTAATCTCAAAGGTGATCAATCTTTGATGATTTGTTAAGATAGTATTCAAATAAATGTAGAATAACCATTGGCCAAAAAACGAAATTTATTGATAAAGTTGCATATGTACAAGTACATGATGCCTCATTAAAACCTTCCTGGGCCAAGAGGGTAGGAAAGAGTGCGCCATTCAAAACAAAAATTCCAAAGTACAAACACATGTCTACTCCCAATAAAACTTCAAGTGCTGAATATTCCATGGATGTTGCAGCATCCTCCCCTCGAAATCACAAAGACGATAAGACCCTGGCTTAATTCTTTTTAACAACCGTATAAGGTCCCTCCCAGTTTGGAGCCATTTTGCTGAGGCTCTTTTCCTTTTTCTATAGAAAAAATATTCGCAACACTTTATATCATTCTTTAAATTCTCTTCTTTTCATCTTCGAATCATATCTACTTCTGATGAGAGTTTGATAATGTATGGTATTCAAATAAGCTTGAACCCTTTTTTCCTCAATCAAATCCAAATTCGACCTTCGAATTTCATCATTAAATCTTTCAGAATATTGAGATATTCTAAAAGATGACATCGTACATTCAATAGGGCTAACTGCATCCATACCATATGCTAAAGCAAAATGAGTCTCTTTTGTAGCCTCTCTCGAAGTTGTTCGATAAGCCCAAAGCACCTCTTGCAAATAATTTGGTCATTTTCCTGCTGCCCCCGATAGATTCTTCTTCAAGCCATCTAAATTCGTTCTATTTATCACTTCCACTTGTCTATTGTCCTGAGGATGAAAGGGCATCGAAAAACACTGCTGAATCCCTTTAAAAGTACAGAATGCAGCCATTTCCCTATTATTAAATTAAAGGCCATTATCTGTTGTGATTCTTCGAGGCACCCCAAAACGACAACATATATTATTCACGATAAATTTGATAACACCCTTTGCTTTTGTGCCTGATAGCGGTTCTGCTTCTGCCCACTCCGTAAAATAATCCACCGCCATAATTATCATCTGCCTTCCTCCGAGGCTATTGGCAAGGGTCCTACCAAATCAATTCCTCATCTATCAAACGGTATCGTCTCAGATATTGACATAAGCGGTACTGCTGGTCTATGAATAGCATTAGCAAATCTTTGATAAATATCACATCCTCGAACTAGATTTTTAGCATCGTTCATAATTGTAGGCCAATAAAACCCTGCGAGTAAAACTCTACGCGATAAATATTTAAACCCAGAATGAGCTAACCCTTCACCATCGTGCAATTCTGACAATACTTCTTGTTATTCTTGCTTGCCTAGACATTGTAACAATGGTCTTCTTAATGCCTTTTTATATAAAATTCCATCCAGAACTATATATCCGAAGGCTTTACCCCTTAAATTTTTAGCCAATTGAAAACTATTTGGCAATAATCCTTGGGTAAAAAAATTAAGAATATTTGATCGTCAATTGCGTCGGCTTTCATCATTAGCAAAAAATTCTTCAATGATTTCACACTGGCCAGATTGAGGAAGAATTGAAGGATTCTCTTGTAACAAAATCCAAGGTTATTGCTTCTACTTTTTCCGAGGAAAACTCTCTTCTTTTTTGAATCACTGGCTTGACCTTCGGATATATGGCCAAACTGTGCTGAATTATTTTAATAGGTACTCCTATTACATCTTCCGTCTTCCAAGCGAAAACTTCCAAATTCTGAGATAAAAAATCAAGCAGTCATTGATGTAGATAAGGGGTCAATAAAGTTCCAATCCGAAGCACTTTTCCTTCCGAAAAAGTAAACTTCTCTATTTCTTCGCTCACTGTTAAAGACCTCGGGGTTTCCCTCGGGTCGTCAACCCTTTCTTCCAAATCCGAGGGAACCCCTTCTAACTGCTATTCCCACATTAAATATCCACTGTTGGATCCCCGGACCCGAAGCGCAGTGGCATAGCATTCTCTGGTAACCTTTTGATTGCCTCGAACTACTCCAAATTTGTATCTAACAACATACTTAAAACATTGGTGAACTGTTGAAACCACCCCATTCATTCTTGAAAGCCACGACCTTCCAAAAATAGCATTATAACTTGTGGGACAGTCCACCACCACAAAGAGTACGTGGACCTTCTTTTTTAACGACCTTTTTCCCAAACTAACTTCTCCTTCGAATTCTCGAACACGAGCTGTTACACCCGTGAATCCGATAATTGTACGATCCGAATGAATAATCCGAGGAGGATTTCTCATCCTATCATAAGTGGACTTAAAAAGAACATTGGCAGAACTGCCAGTGTCAATTAGCACACGTCGAATTTTGACGCCAACCACCTCAGCTTCAATTACCATAGCATCCTCATGTGGTCCTGCAGTCCCTCTCAAATCATCTTCATCAAACAAAATGAAAGGAATATCTTTATTTCCGTACAAATGTGTTGACATCCTTCCTTTAATTTGAGTTGTCAAATTAAAAACATGCCTTTTCCTCGAACTGTCTGAATTTCCAGTCATTGAATCACCCCCAAAAATTGCCAACGATTCAAAAAACTTGCACAATTCCTGAACACGCCCCTTCTCCACATAAACTACCTCAACAGGCTCTTCGACTGCCATTAGAAGCAACCTGTTCGGATCCTTTTCAACATATTCATTAGAAGCATCGAATGACTTAATTTGTGAATCCATAATCATCAAATTTTCAGCTGGCTGTGCAGCCTTCGAAGTCGAGGCATTATTATTCTTCGATGCACTCCCATGTGCTTTCAGATAGTTCAACAACTTTCCATTCTCAATCAAATACAGGATTTCTTTTTTCAAAGCAATACAATCATTTGTATCATGCCCAATATCATCATGATACCTACAAAATTTATTATTCCTTTATTCCCTCGGTTTGTTGAGAGGAGCTGGTTTCCAAAAGTTCACAGAATTCTTGGTTCCGTCCCAAATAACAGAAACAATTTCTGTTAAATCAACATAATACTCTAGCCTGACCCATGTATTTGGCCTAGGCCTGCTATAATTGTTGTTGGATGAATTATGGTTCGAATAACCATCACTCCGAGGAGGCAAATTACTATTCTTCTGCCTCGAATACTGATTATTTCTATTACCATTATTATTCTCATTCAAAGGCTGCCCCTTGGTATTGGGTGTCTGTCCCGAAGCCTTCGAATTAACAACTGGTCCACCTCGAACCCTGCTAGACTCTTCAACCTTAATTTGATCCTCGACTTGAGCCATCAACGCTCCAAAAGTCAAGGCCCTTCTCTTTGTTGTTTCATTAGCTAAATCCACTGGCAATAAACCCTCGCGAAAAGCTGCCATTGCCACATTTTCTTCACAATTATCCAAACTAGCCTTGGTCAATACAAATCTCTTGGTATAGTCTTTCATTTTTTCCCAGGTGCCTACTTGCACTAGATAATTGTATCACCATTGGCTCTCATCTCTTTTCTCCCTACGAACTGTCTTCGGAAAGCAGTATAAAAATCCATGAAATTTGAAATGGAACCACTCGGAATCTTGTTGTACCATTTGAGAGCTGTTCCTTTAAAAATTTGAGAAAAAGCACGACACACAAGCCGGTCGTCATCCTCGAAATTCATCATATAATTTTTGAACTGTTCAATACGATCATCGGGATCTTGCATCCCATCGAACTTTTCAACCTTCGAAATATCAAAACGCTTCGGAAGCATCATGGAATGAATCTCAACTTTCAATGGAGAATTCCTCCAATCAACACCCTGAACAAATTGATCATCGGTCCCCATCGTAACATATAAATTCCAATCAGTTTCAGTATACTGATTCGAAGGATTCCCTTTATGCCAAGTTGATCGAGGAGCATTCTTAGATTTTCTCTCATTTTTATATCTCCTCGAATAATCCCTTTCGGATTCTCCTTTAGAAGAGCCTTTATGCATTTTAAATCCTGAGGCGGAACTTTCAACCTCTTCATCACTGGAAGTTATTAATTTATGCTTATCTTTCCTCTCCTTCTGAGATGAATATCGTTCTTTGGGAGACACAAAACACGCTTTTTGTGCTCAGACTTAGCATGTCGATCATCAAAAGATCGATCTGAGTGATCTTCCATATCGGTCTTTTCCATTTCTTGTCTTATTTCAGATCCGATTCTTGTAGAAAGTATCTCTTGTTCTATTCGTTCATATTTTTCATTCAAAACATTGATTTTATTTAGGAGCAAATTCATTCTCGTCTCGACATTGAATCAAACTTGGACCGGAGACGATCCATCAGTTCTATTCCCGTCAGTTCCATTTTTTTGTAAATCATCACTCACAGTTTCTATCGCCGATTGAAGTGTAGGATTATTATCAAGATTCATTGTTAATCAAGAAATAACAACAGATGACGGTATTATTTTCAAACAGAATAAGCCACTGATTTCTTATTCTTCCCCAGCGGAGTCGCCAATTTGATAAGGTTTGATTTTGCTTTAGTAAATTGCTAAGGAAAAATTCTAGAGAGAGAAAATGCTTAGGAGATTTTAAAGAGAGAAAACACAAGTACAAATGAGTTTCAAGTAAAAAGTGTTCAACCCTTTTATTAGATCTGTCTGGTCTTTTATATAGAGGAGCCAAGACTTAGTTGAATAACTGTATTTGTTACAAAAACGGGTTAATTGCTATTTAGTCCTTACAAATTATATAAAGTCACAATAGCTTCCTAAAACTTATATCATTCATAAATTAAAGACAAAACTTACATTAATTACAATCAAGTTCCTGAATTTACATTATTTACAAATTAATTCCTAAAAACTCATTTCCATATCAGTAGCAATGAAGGGGATCTCTAAACCATTTGAGGAGCATATTAAAAAAGTTAGTTGGATCTTTGCATAGTTGAGTTACTAGGTTAACACTTCTTGGTCTAATGAATTTAATAGGTGATTCACTCCATCAAATCTGGCCAAAATCTATCTTTAGAGAACCGATCGGATTAAGGTAAGGTCTCTAGAGTAGCTCATGATTTCTCCCAAACAAGATGATTTACTCAGCAACTCAAAGCCTCGAACAACCTTGTCGTTCTTCATGCTAGGGCTAGGGCACCAAGTCATCGGGATCTTAAAAAATATATGGTAGAAGAAGAGAATGTCAATGTTGGGATTGAAGCCGAACAGGGAAATAAAGCTGATATTGAAACTGAGGAAATTTAATCCTGTTGGGAAGGGTGGCTCCAAGAGGCCACCAAAGAGATATATATCCAAATACAAAGGTAAGCTAGAAAATTGTTGAAGCAGAAGATGATGATGATACAATAGCTCCGAGCATCCATGCTCCTAACAAAGTTGTCATCGTAGATTAGGACTCTGCTCGGGATTCAACAGGAGAGTCTGTTTCTTAAAGAAATAAAACAAGTTGCAACCCGAGAGGTCAGGGGAACAAAAAATAAGTTCTAAAGAATGTCGAAGCTAGTTCTCATGCCTCGGTATATTTTAATATCTACGATAATGACTTTGTATCCAACGAGTTTAAAAAATTGTTTCATATTGCTGCTCTTCTTGAGATAAATATTAACCAAAAATACTGCTACAAAAAATAAGTTGTTTAAAAAAGGATCGACGTAAAAAGGTTGGAAAAATTATATTGTTCATTACAAATAGATTGCTACCGAGTGTTCGACAAAGATTGAGGCATTGGAAACTCAATTGAAAAATGAGCAAGAATAATTTAAGGATGAGCAGGAACAGTTCATTGCTAGGACAGCAATCGGAATACACTTGTTGGCGGTCTGAATGAGGCTTGTTGTCAAGGAAATCAAATAAAATACTGCTGAGAAGCAATCTCTTAGGGATGACGCTGAAGAGTATAAGAATGTTTGTCTTGAGGAGTATGTTACCGAGTGTGTTTCTCGTATGGAAAAGAGGGATGCCAAGATCAAATTTTCCTTGGTGCTAGAAATTTAGAACGTTTTCTAGATTTTAAGTTAGAAATATCAAATTTTCTTTGGAGCGTGTTCAGGAGAAGCACCGTCCGGAGGGAGTTTTTTTAGTAGATAAAGAATCATTCAGCGAATCTGATGAGTTAAACAGTTCGTCCTCGAACACCTCATCGGAGGATGACAATGAAGGTAACCCTTCGGGATAAAACAAAAGTATTGCTATTTTTTGTTTCTATCATTTTTATTAAACTTTTATGAACCAATTGTGCCTTGGACACCTTTTTTTATTAAGTCCTCGTATTATTTTGAGATATTTTGTATTATGGAAACTTTTATGAATATAAGTGTTCTTCGGTTAGTTATTCCACCAAATATTTTCATATCAAAACATTATTATCCACCAACTTTTATTCGAAGACCTTTTTTGGTCCAAAAGATAAAAATTATTGACTAACATGTGTTGGAAGACCCTTTCGGTCCAAAATATAAAAATTGATGACCAACAATCATTGGAAGACCCTTCCGGTCCAAAAATAAAAATTATTAACCAACATTCGTTGGAAGACCCTTCGAGTCCAAAATATAAAAATTGTTGACCAACATTTATTGCAAGACCCTTCCGGTCCAAAAATTAAAGTTGTGCAAACTGTTTTAAAATGACAAAGAAATATTATATATAAGTCAGCTATAAGCGCACCCTGTTAAAATCTTCATGCGCCACCATGGTAGGAAAGATTATGCCACCGATCCATACACAAATTCTCAAAAAATATATACAATTTTTTACATTATTTCCAACTACAATTAAAAAATTTCAATATTCCACGCATGATGAAGATCTCTACCTTCTTTATCTTTAAGTGGATATATCTCAGGCTTTATCTCTTCGGTTACCATGTACGGGCCCTCCCAATTAGGTCATAATTTACCAAGCCGCTTTTATTTTGTATGTAGAAATACTTTCCTCAGAACCTCGTCCCATATATTAAACTCTCGTCCAACTTTGGAAGCGTATCGACTTCTCATCAAAGTTTGGTAGTACATATAATTCAATTCCGTTATTCTCATTTTCTTCTCAATTAAATATAACTCTGTTCGTTCTCCCTTATCGTTGGCCTCTTAGGAATATTCACTAATTTAATATGAGGGAAAATTGTTTCGGATGGCACAATGACATTCATCTCATAAACTAACGTGAATGAACATTCTTAGGTCGTTGTTCGAGGGGTAGTTATGTATGACCACAAAACTTCTTGTAAATAATCTGGCCATTTCCCAGCCTTTCCTTCCAAATTCTTTCTCAACCCATCAATAATAGTTCGATTAGTTAAATCAACTTTGTCATTTGCTTGTTTATAGAAGGTGTCGAGAAGCATTGTTGTATCTTTTTAGCAGAATAAAAAGCCTTTATCTCTTAATTATCGACATGTGGCCCATTGTCCATCATTATTCTCATCGGAACATCAAAATGACAACAAATATTAGAAACAATGAACTTGATCACGTTTTTAGCTTTTGTTCCTGACAATGGTTTAGCTTCCACCCACTTAGCGAAGTAGTCGACCGCAATAATTATCATATATCGTCCTCCATACGCCATCGGTAAAGCCCGACCAGATCAATACCCCATCGGTCAAAAGGTAATGACTCAGATATCGACTCAAGAGGTACTCATAGTGCATGAATTGTATTAGCATATATCTGGCAAGTATCACATCTCTTAACCAATTTATTGGCGTCCGAAGCGATTGTGAGCCAGTAATACCTTGCCAAAAGAACTCTTTGTATCAAATTTTTTTTATCCATAATGTGTGTATCCTTCCGTGATGAAGTTTAACTTTGCTTAAGTAAATTGCTAAGGAAAAATTCTAGAAAGAGAAAATGCTTAAGAGTTTCTAGAGAGAGAAAATGTAAGTACAAATGAGTTTTAAGTAAAAAGTGTTTAACCCCTTTATTAGAGTAATCTGGTCCTTTATATAGAGGAGCCAAGACTTAGTTTTAAACTGAATCTGTTACAAAAATGCACTAATTGCTATTTAGTCCTTACAAATTATACAAAGTTACAATTATCTCTTAAAATTTAACCATTCACAAATTAAAGACAAAACTTAGACTAATTACAATTAAGTCCCTGAATTTACATTATTTATATATTAATCCTTAAAAACCTATTTCCATATCAGAAGCCCCCCTAGTTCTCATGTCTAGTAAATGAATGAGAACTAAAAAGTCTTCAAAATCGTCTATCTTTGAATCGTCAAACTGCCATAAATCAAGAAAAACCATCTATTTGAAGCCATTGTCTTCGAATAAATACATGTCATAAATAAAAAATAACTATTCGAAGCCATTTGCTTCATCCATGTTTCGAAGCATATATACAATATAAAAGCTATGAAAACTTTAAATATAAATTCGAACCAATCTTAAAAACGTATTCGAACCAGTGAGCAAATAATCTTCGAATAGTAATTAAAAGAATCGATGTAATCACGACTAAATATTGCCCTTGATATACTATGTAGATAAACCATCCTCGAATGTAACGGTTATATTAATATGTGATATAAACCTGACAAGTGTCGAACATCCAACCCACCTAGCGATTCATATTTCAACCTATTACCAGATGGGTATGTCCATCTTCACACGCCTTCACCTATTTCAATATAAATACCCTTTATCTCTCATTTCTACTCTTCTTACACAAAACCACTTTAGAGAGAAGTCATAGATTTTTTGGCTACCTTCATCTGCTCCTCCCATATTCCCAGAATTTTCACCGCAAAACTCGACTTCTCCGATCAATCTTCATCTTCTCCGATCAATCTTCATCTTCTCCGATCAAACCTATTCTTAGTTTATGAGAAAGAAACCAGTAACCAAAGCCATCCTTCCCAAAACTCTAGAAAGCTCTGATACTCATAGCAACCTAGTCCTCAGAGCATACAACTATTTTTGTATCACACAGAGAGCTGAAGAATACAAAAGAGCTGGCTTGATCAGTAGTCTCAGAGTTGGAACTACCACCAAAACTATCTACTATGGCAATTTCGATCCTACCAAAGTTACAAAGCTTTCACCTTCTCCTGGAATCGAAGCAGAAACATCATCGAAAGTCTCAGGTCCTAAAACACCTCGAACTTCCTCAACTCAGAGCAAAGTTTCTCCTCTGAAATTCAAAGCAAATAACCCTTTCTCGGAAAAATCTTCTTTTACCAAACCAAAAAAGACCTTTATTGCCATGGGAGACGAATCAAAAATCATCCAAACTCCCTCTCCTTTGAAAACCACTACAAACAATCCTCCTCAGAGAGAAGTGATGGAAGAGGAAGTTCGAACTGCTAACCCTCTTACAGAAACAACTGTTTCTACTTCTCAAAACCCTCGAGAAGAAACTTCTAAAGCCAACAACGTTGTCTCGGAGGCTACGAAAACCGATGCTGATGCAGGAGCTGAATCTCAAGAAGAGGCTGACATTTGCTCCATTTCCGATGAGAAAAGAGCAAAAATTGGGAGAAATTTAAGAAACCTCGAAAGCAAATATATTATCGCCTTGAAGAAGGTTCGATATATATATTATCGAGAGAGTCAAGCCTCTCTTCCCTCAAAAGGCAATGGGGAATGGGAGAAAATATAACCCTTCGACTGCCAAAAGAAGGAGAAACTCCCCTGATTGCAAGGATGATGAATTAGTGGTATACCTAGAAATCATCAACTGAGGTCTTCTATTCCCACTAGATCCGATGATCGTGAAATATTTCGAAGTCCTCAGCATGTGCCCTACCCAGGTTACTCCAAATCAATGGTTCACTCTCATGTCAGTAATCATGGCATCTTGCCTATCCAAAATACCGATCAACATCAAATACTTCATTTTACTAACTCAGCTTTCGAAAGGTCCGAAGCTTCCATTCTATTACCTTACATGGATGGATGACCTCAAGATCATCGATGATCTTCTGGAGGCTGATAAATTTTGGAAACAAAGATTTGTTTTCATCTCCGGATCTTGGGAGAATGGCAAGTTAATTTCCGAAGACAATCCTTCGTAGTTAACTTTGGTTTGGAGAAACAATCATAAGTTCACAAAAAAATTACATTTTAATACATAATTTATTTTCTTATTTACTATTATATTCTGCATGCTTTTATTAGAAATTTCGAAGCGCTACTCATTACATCGAGAAGATGCTAAGGACATATTCCAAAAACTCACTGTCTGGGCTGAAAAGGAATGGAATAACGCATTTCATACTGCCTTTCAGCCTATCAATTTCCTCCAATGCCACATGTTTCCGATCAAAGAAGGGGGGCTGCCACCTAAAGATTTATTCTCCGATCCAGATCTGAAGCTAGTATGTCAACAAATTCCCCAGCCCGACTGCAAAATCTTTCTTCATGTTCGGAACAGATTTGATAGCCATCTGCCGAAAAAGAAAAAAGAAAAGATCACCAAAGAAAGGAAAGGAAAAGAAGTAGTTGGCACATCTGGTGCTAATTCTTCCACACCCTCGAAACCAAAACGTCAGAAACGCAAAGTTGAAGAACAATCTCTTTCACCAATCGAAGAAAAAAAACTCAAGAAAACTCCTCGAAGAAAAAGAAAGTGTCTTCTGATTCTGGAAAGAAAAAAAAACAGAGGAAAATTACTTCGTATCAGTTGATTGATGAACAAGAAGACGATACTGCTGAAACCCAACAACACTACCCTCAAAATCCTCCAACCGAAGATCATTCCAAGCAAGACAATCCTGTGATTGTTATTGAAGAGTTTTCTCCTACCGTTTATCATCCTCCTGCAAGTTTTGATCCAGACATGTTTATCAACTTTGAAAATACAAAGGCACTTGCTGGCGAAGAGGATCATGTTCTTCAAGTCATTCAAAATCATATGTTTGATTTTGCGAGGCCTACTCCAGATAGAAACATTCCAGAAGAGACTCGTTCCTTCAAACCCGTCACATCTCTGGAAATGATTGACAAGCCTAGTTCCTCGAACTTTCATAGTCCTCCCCCGAATCCTGCAACTGCCATTGCTCTTCAACTATTTTCCGATCTTAACGATGCTGCAAAAACTCTTGCCTCTCAAATTGAACCTCTCAAGACCATCTCAAACAGTTGGCCACAAACATGGGTTACTATAAGGAATCCTATGAAGCTGAAAAGAAGCTTAGAGAGGCTTTTCACAACACTGTAGCCGAACAGTTTCATGGTTATGAGATGGCAAGATCCGAACTGATAAAACACGCTCTCTGTATAAAGGATCATCTTCGAATCAAGCATATGGTCGACACAGAGCTGCTGAAAAAATCTCATGAAGACAAAATAAAGAAGCTCAAGACCGATCATGTTGCTGATGAAATAGAGAAGCTGAAGAAGAACTTCGAAACAGAGAAAGCTGCAACCATCATTCTTTTTCGTGAACTCCATGCTGCTTATACAAAAATCAATCTTATAAATTTTTGGAACGATATTCCTGAAGAAAAATGTCCAAGCGAGGCATTCGACCCTGTTCCCAGCTCTTCATCTTCAGATGACAAGTCATCTGAAGAAGAAGAATCTCCTGATTAATCGACTAGCTACTCCTTCATTTTTTTGTCCTTGTCTAATCAGAATATTCCTTCTTGCATTGTAACAACCCGATCTGAATGACAAAGTGTTCTTCATTTTTATGTTATTGTTCTCTTACATATTATTCAACGCTAAATACAAAATACTTGCAAAATCTTTAATAATATAAACTTACCACCTCAAATATAAAAATTAACAAGTATTATCTTCTTCGAAAATATATGAATATGTTGTTAAGCTTGATTAGTTCATCAAAATTCAAAGTGAATTTTTAAACATTCACTTCGAAATTCCAAATGTAAAGTGGTTGTAAAACATGGTTATCTCTTCGAAAAGTGTTATGAACACTTTGGAATAATCCAACCTTAACTAATCTCAAAGGTGATCAATCTTTGATGATCTGTTAAGATAGTATCCAAATAAATATAGAATAACCATAGGCCAAAAAACGAACTTTATTGATAAAGTTGAATATCTACAAGTACATGACGCCTCGTTAAAACCTTCCTGGGCCAACATGGTAGGAAAGAGTACGCCATTCAAA
Organism: Limnanthes douglasii subsp. nivea; assembly: GCA_036936605.1. Lineage (NCBI taxonomy): Eukaryota > Viridiplantae > Streptophyta > Magnoliopsida > Brassicales > Limnanthaceae > Limnanthes > Limnanthes douglasii. The sequence continues at coordinate 58,506,323 of JAUPFV010000002.1, read as the reverse complement.
ACAAAAATTCCAAAGTACAAACACATGTCTACTCCCAATAAAGCTTCAAGTGCGAATATTCCATGGATGTTGCAGCATCCTCCCCTAGAAATCACAAAGACAATAAGACCCCGACTTAATTTTTTCAACAATTGTATAAGGTCCTTCCCAGTTTGGAGCCATTTTGCCGAGGCTCTTTTCCTTTGTGTGTAGAAAACCTTTTCGCAACACTTTATCACCTTCTTTACATTCTCTTCTTTTCAGGTTCGAATAATATCTACTTCTATGAGAGTTTGATAATGGATTGTATTCAAATAAGCTCGAAGCCTTTTTTCCTCAATCAAATCCACGTTAGCCCTTCGAATTTCATCATTAAATGTTTCAGAATATTGAGATATTCTAAAAGATGACATCGTAGATTCAATAGGTCTAACTGCATCAATAACATATGCTAAAGCAAAATGAGTCTCTTTTGTAGCCTCTCTCGGAGTTGTTCGATAAGCCCAAAGAACCTCTTGCAAATAATTTGGCCATTTTCCTGCTGCCCCCGATAGATTCTTCTTCAAGCCATCTAAAATCGTTCTATTTGTCACTTCCACTTGTCTATTGGCATGAGGATGAAATGGCGTCAAAAAACACTGATGAATCCATTTAGAAGTACAGAATGCAGCCATTTCCCTATTATTAAATTGACGGCCATTATCTGTTGTGATTCTTCGAGGCACCCCAAAACGACAACAGATATTATTCACGATAAATTTGATAACACCCTTTGGTTTTGTGCCTGATAGCGGTTCTGCTTCTACCCAATTCGTAAAATAATCCACCGCCACAATTATCATCTGCCTTCCCCCGAGGTTATTGGCAAAGGTCCTACCAAATAAATTCCCCATCTATCAAACGGTATTGCCTTAGATATTGAAATAAGCGGTACTGCTGGTCTATGAATAACATTAGCAAATCTTTGACAAGTATCACATCCTCACACTAGATTTTTAGCATCGTTCATAATTGTAGGCCAATAAAACCCTGCGAGTAAAACTCTACGCGACAAATATTTAAACCTACAATGAGCTGACCCTTCATCATCGTGCAATTCTGACAATACTTCTTGTGATTCTTGCTTGCCTAGATATCGTAACAATGGTCTGCTTAATGCCTTTTTATATAAAATTCCATCCAGAACTATATATCTGAAGGCTTTACCCCTTAACTTTTTAGCCAATTGAGAATCATTTGGCAATAATCCTTGGGTAAAAAAATTAAGAATATATGATTGCCAATCACGTCGGCTTTCATCAGTGGCAAAAAATTCTTCTATAATTTCACATTGACCAGATTGAGCAACAATTGAAGGATTCTCTTGTAGCAAAATCCAAGGATATTCTTCCTTGTAAACAACATTTGTTATAGAATCAGCCACCATGTTACTTCCTCGTCCAATATATTCCACAACCACATTGTCAACCAGAAGCATTAAATTCCGAAGTTCCCGAAGATATAAAATTAAATGATCCTTTCTTGCTTCGGAAAACCCAGATACTTGATTTGTTAATAACTGAGAATCTGTTGCCAGACTTACTGAAGTCGTCCCACAAATTTTTGCCAATCTTAAACCTGCCAAAGCAGCTCCGTACTCAGCTTCATTGTTCGAAGCATGAAAATCGAATTTAATTCATTGGACTATTGTATCCCCCGTCGGAGCTACCAATTGAACCCCAGCACCGCATCCTGAAATACTGGACCCTCCATCTGTTCGAACAATCCACCTCGAATTGGTTGACAAAACTTTCGTGTTTTCTTCCTCATCCGATCTACTTGAATGAAACTCAATAAAAAAGTAAGCCAATGCATGTGCCTTGATTGCAGTTCGAGGTGTAAATTAAATATCATAATCTCCCAAATCCACTGACCATTTGGTCATTCTCCCAGAAATGTCAGGTCGCTGTAATATATTTTTTAAGGGGAATGAAGTTTGGACTTCTATAGTATGAGCTTGAAAATATGGACGCATCTTCCTAACAGCAATTACCAATACTAAAGCCAGCAATTCCAACTTCATATACCTTTTTTCAGCTACCACCAGACTTTTACTTAAAAAAATACATCGGCTTCGGAATTCCTGAATCTTCACTAATCACCACTGCGCTGAGTGCAAAATCCGATACGGCGATGTACAAGAATAATTTCTCCCCCTTTCGAGGCTTTGTTAATATTTCTAGTGATGACAACATATTTTTAATGCTCATGAACGCTGCTTCGCATTCCGACGTCCATTCGAACTTGTTAGGTCCTCGTAAAACTTGAAAGAAAGTAAAGATTTTATCAGAACACAGCGAAATAAATCGATTAAGCGCTGCTAACCTTCATGTCAATATCTGCACTTCTTTGACCGACCGAGGTGAATTCATTGTTATCAAAGCCTCTAATTGTTCTTGTTAAGCTTCTATTCCTTTTTCACTAATAATAAAACCCAAAAACTTCCCCAATCGAACTCCGAAGGTACATTTTTTCAAATTTAGCTTCAACCTGATTGCTCTTAGATTCAAAAAAAATTCTTCTAGATCATCAAGATGCACTTCGTCCCTTGAAATTTTCACTACCATATCGTCTATATATACCTCCATATTTCTTCTGATCTGCGTAGCAAAATATTTATTCATTAACCTCTGATAAGTGGCCCCAATATTCTTCAATCCGAAGGGCATTAACCTATAACAATGGAGACCTCTATCAGTTATAAAAGTCGTGCACTCTTGATCCTTCAGATAAATCTGGATCTGATTATACCTTGCGAAAGCATCCATAAAAGTCAAAATTGTATTGCCTGAAGTGGAATCAATCAGCTGGTCAATTCTGGTGTGGATAAAAGTGGCCTAGGGGTAGGCTGGTAATTTTAAGTGGAGTTTTAAGGTGGCGTTAGGGTGTTTCACGGTAGTGTGGTGGTGTTTAAGGATATTTCAAGATGTTTCAGGGTGTTTCAAAGTGTTTCAAGGGTGGTGAGAGAATTGAGCAGCCTGGCAGCAGTTAATTTTTCTTACCCATAGTTAATGCTGGTGGTTGGGTATTTATAGTGTGTAATTTGGGCCCTTATGGGCTTTTGGGTCAAGTTTCATGGACCCGGGTCATGTTTAAAGACCCATGAAGTTTAAGCAAATGCACAGGTAGCTTAGTCAGATAGTGATTAGGTTTTTTAGTACTTTAGTCATAGTTCGAATTGTCTTATGTTTGCTGTGTTCGAAGTCATCTGTCCGGTTCAAACAGGGCTGTTCGGATTATAGTCTTGGAGTCTGTCCGATTTTCGGGGAGTTTTACTTTGGACTACCCTTCCGGGGAGCTCTTCGAATTCGGACTCATCAGGAGCCCCTTTTTTAGGTATTTGAACAAGTGTCCTTGTTAAAGAACTGAAAAACAGTCCGATTTCGGAAGTGGTTTTCCGATTCGAAGAGAGTTGAGACAGGCCCGGACAGCCCAACCGTTACGAATTCCAAACGGTTCTTTGTCAGGAGTAGTGGGACACGTGTCACCCTCTGGTTGGCCACTCCAGCCGTTTTTCGACCTCGAAAATTACACCACTTTATTGAATAGGTAACTTCTTTAAATGGTTTTGATGACGTCAGCGCCGTCTTTTAATCATTGCCCAACTTTTCGGATTCTCCTAAGAATCAAACCCCCTTTTTCACTTTTACTATAAATACTATTCATCTTTCACAGTCTCATTTTCACTTTGCCATTTTACTCAAAACTTCATCTCTCTAAAATCTTAAAATTTCCTTAATCGTTTTATGTTCACAGCAAGAACAACTTTAATCAAGGGTGGCTGGCTCAATCTTTCAGAACTAGAGAAAGCTCAAAGGGTCGAAAAAGAGAAAAGGATTGCAGCAGGGCTTCCAGCATCGCCTGTCGAGAAACCAGCCCCTTCGATTGAGGAATCTGATAGAGGTTCGTCTTCCTCAAAGGGTACAAAACCTAGAAAGCTCTTTCGAACAACACTCTCTCCCATCGTTTCAGACTCTTCAGTTCAAGAGTCTATCCCCATTGTTGAACCGGGGGTTACTGCTACAAGTGTCAGAAAAAAGTCTACTTTTATTGCCATGGGGTCCGACTCCGATCATTCCCCAGATAAGCTGATCATGAAAAGACCAAGCAGGCTGGTTAAAGGACTCTCCTCAAAAAATACTAGTGAGTCGGGGTCCGAAACAACTGTTAGGACCCTCCGGGAGAGGCCGGGCGGTCCGGAGGCTAGTAGTCCACTACCTCCAAAGGAAACTTCGACCTCAGAGACTCAAGCTGAGGTGAAAACCCAAAAACATTCAACGAGCCGCCAGTCCGGAGGATCAGCTGTACCAAGCTTCATCCCTCCTCGGGCTGTTTCTGCAGAAGCTCCCCCAACAGTAATGGAGGAGAGGATGGAAGACTCCATAGAGGAGGCTAGGTTTGAGTCCGAGTCTTCCGGACAAGCTGACACTGCCATAGTTGCTGCCAAGAAAGGCAAAGAGGACTTATACCTGAGCCGTCCGGATCTGCCGGAGAGCCTTGAGGGGAAAGTTGGTCCCTGCTTTCACAAGGTAGAATTTAAGTACCTTTTGTCTTTGTTAAAAACCAAGTACATGTTTATTCACACTAGAGATTTGGGACGGCTTCGCACTAAGTGGGGGATCCCTGAAAATGTAAAGATTCGAATTCCCATCGACCCGGAGACCCCGATGGATTGCAAGAGAAACGAGATTGTCTTTTTTACAGAGCTGTTCAATTGGGGACTCAGGTTCCCATTGGATCCGGAGATAGTGCGCTATTTCCATTTAGTCAAGCTATGTCCATCGCAACTGAGCCCCAACGGATGGTACACCTTGATGTCATGCATAATGGCGTCCAGGCTGTCCGGAATCCCTCTTCCCATGGAAGAGTTTGCTGCTGTGGCAAGTCTATGCAAACATCACCAGTTCCCCTTTTATCACTTTAATATGGGGAACAATCTGAAAGCCGTTGACGATCTCCTGGAATCGGAGAATAAATGGAGGAGCCAGTTCTTGTTTATAAGTGGCTCATGGGAGAATGGGAAGAAGATTAAGATTGGGGAGAATCCTAGCCTTCTTCGAAGTAGATGGAGAAGTGATCGTAAGTTCTTTCTTTAAGTTTCTATTCGAATCTTCCCTTCTTTAAGCTTTCACTAACTTAATTATTTTTTTTTTGTTTTGCTAGAACTGCCAAAAGAGTTCGGAGACTATGCGAAAGCCGGACAGGTTACCTGTGGCAAAATAAACACATGGGCCGCAGAGAACTGGGAGAACCGGTTTCACAAGGCTTTTACTCCGGGAAACTTAGCCAGATCTCACCTGTGGAACACCACAGGTCGAAGGGATTTAACCTGGGAGGAGTTTTCCACCCCTCCTGATGATGACGTTGTGCTGAGAAGGTCTCATGAGCTAGATGGGACCCTTTTCCTCCCTCTCCGGGCCAAAGCCCCAAGTAAGATGAAGGGCCAGAAGAAGAAAGGGAGGAAAACAGCAGGAGATTCAGAGAAAAAGGCCCTAACTGACACAGAGGCGCCAATTCCAGTTCAAGTTGATGCAAGCCTTCTACAGGTGGTAGAAGCGGAAAGTAAGAAACACGGAGAGACTCCCTCAAAACCTACGAGGGTCTCCAAACGAACCCGTAAGCAAGCAAGCGAGGGTGCTGAGAGAGAAGTAAAGAAGAAGAAAACTTCTCAAGAAGAAGAATTTGCTATCCGAGACCCAGAGCCCACTTTTCCAGTTGATCCTACACTAGCCGAAGAGATCCCAGAAAACCTTAACGAAGGGATTCCAGGGGAGCTTCACACTGATGATATTGAACAGGGAGAGATCAACATGGATGAAGTGGATGTCACCGGCCTGGGTCCTTTAGGTGACTACTTCCTTGGTTTGTCTAGGGATGAGTTTGCAGGGCCATATGTTCCTCCAAGTAGTTCCAACACAGTGAACTTTAATGGCAAGACTTTCTTGGTTTCCAGCGAAATGGACATTATAGCTCACTCCCTCCTTAGCAACGTGCAACCTGTGCTCACCCTGGAAAGGCAAGTCCGGAGTCAGGCAGAAACCATTAAGGAGCTTAAGTCTGAGAAGGAAAAACTGTCCGGTGACCTCCGGGGAGCCACTACCCAGATTGACTTGCTTAAGGAGTCGAACGAACAGCTGAAGAGAAGTAAAGATGAAAGCAACACAAAAGTTGCCTCTTTGGAGAAAACCCTAGAAGATCTCCGGGCTAAGCAGTCCGAGTTGGAGAAAGACTTGAAAACCTCAAAAGATGAGACTGCAGCAAAAGAAAAGATTGTCACCAACCTGACTACTGACAAACTTACTTTGGAGAATGCAGTGACTCAGGCTGTTGGTGAGAAAGCTGCCCTGGTGAAGGATCAAGAGGCCATGATCAAGGCCAAAATCAATGCTTATGCCAAGGAGATGCTACGGAGTGAGGAATTATTGATTGAGAAGGTGAAATCTGACATGGTCCTCCTATTTCACGAGAAGTTCCCGAAGAGGAGACTTGGGAACTTATGGCGTTATGTGGATGATGATGATCTCCCATACTGGACCATGGCTAATGACGAGGGGTACTCTGATGAGCCTTCATCTGGTGATGAAGAGGAAACTGGAGAGAGCCCTGGGGAGGAAGAGATCGACCCTAAAGGCAAGAAAAAAGTCAAAGAGAAGAGTGATATTAAAGACAAGAACACACATGTGGGTGAGCCGTCTTCGAAGGCTCTTCCTTAGTTTATAACTTGTTTTGTTTAATTTTTGTTTGAACCAAAGTCCTTGGAAGGCCAAGGCACCTTTTTTGTGATGCTGTCCGTTTTATCCGGACAGAGTTTTGTATTATGTTTAAACTTGTTCAAAAAGTCCTTGGAAGGCCAAGGCAACTTTAAGTTTATTGAATGAATGTTTTATCTTGCACAACCTTTCTCTTATTCCACGGTTTGCCTAAATACTTCGTATTGTGAGAGTGTTTAATTTCTCTGGCTAGAATTTAAATAGCCCTTAGATCTTTCAGTCCGGGTAGTATGGCAATCAATCAGAATTTTGTAAAAACTTAGAAAATTGTTTAAGAAAGCTCCAAGTTTTATTGAAAGCTCTTCGTGGCGCCGAAGAGAGGAAGTGGTATGCCCCAAAATATTTACATGGATATTCAAACAAGTAAATATTTACATAGATTTTATTCTAGGTACATTCGAAGGTGTTCAATATTCCAAGGGTGAGTTAAAACCCTGCCATCTTTGTCTTCTAGCCAGTATGTGCCAGGCTTGATTCTTTCAACCACAGTATACGGACCCTCCCAAGTTGGGGCCAGCTTTCCGAAGAGTTTTTCCTTGGTATGCAAGAAAACTTTCCTCAATACTTTATCTCCTGGTTGAAAGTCTCTTCTTTTAACCTTGGAAGCAAACCTGCTTCTCATTAAGCCCTGATAGTGTGTCATTCTAAGATGAGCTTTTACTCGCCTTTCTTCAATCAAATCAAGCTGATTTCTGATTGCTATTTCGTTAGCCTGTCCGGAGAAGTTATGAACACGAAAAGAGGGGAGTGTCTTCTCTATGGGAGCTACTGCATCCATCCCATAGACCAAGGCAAAAGGTGATTCTTGTGTGGCAGCCCCAGGCGTTGTCCGGTAGGCCCACAAAACTTCTTGTAAATAACTAGGCCACTTTCCAGCAGCCCCTTCCAGATTTTTCTTTAAGCCGGACAGTATTGTTCTATTAGCCACCTCAACTTGCCCATTAGCTTGTGGGTGGAATGGTGAAGAAAAGCAGTGCTGAATACCCCTTGAGGCACAGAAGCTCTCCATTTCTCGGTTGTCAAACTGTGGCCCATTATCTGTTGTTATTTTCTGAGGGACACCAAATCTGCAACATATGCTGGATAGAATGAATTTTATAACAGCCTTTGATGTTGTTCCTGCTAAGGGGGCTGCTTCTATCCACTTCGAAAAGTAGTCGATGGCTACAATTATGGTTTTACGTCCTCCGGACGCCATAGGGAGAGGCCCAACTAAGTCCAATCCCCATCGAGCAAAAGGGATAGGCTCAGAAATTGATTCCAAAGGGATGGCTGGTACATGAATTTCATTGCTGTACCTTTGGCATGGGTCACACCTTCTTACCAGTTCCTTGGCATCTTTCATTATTGAAGGCCAATAATATCCGGAGAGAAGCACTCTTCTTGTTAACGCTCTAAATCCACAATGAGCTGATCCCTCACCATCATGTAATTCGGAGAGAACCATTTGTGACTCATGATCTCCTAAACAGTGTAGGAGAGGTTTGCTGTAGGATTTCTTGTACAAGACCTCTCTAATCATGATGAAACCATGAGCCTTGTGTTTTAACGTTCTGGCTTGTGATTTAACCAAGGGTACGACGCCATCGGATAGATATTGGATAAGAGGAGACCTCCAATCCTGAGGCTGATTTACTTGTATTTCAAAGACCTCCTCTTTCTCCCCTTCATTAAGTTGAATAGAAGGACTTTCAAGCACATGGATCCATGGATAGGACTCCGTATATGCTATCGTTGCCAATGAGTCTGCCAGTTCATTTTCTGCCCGGGGAATGTGCTCATAGACAACAGCTTTAAACTTCATTGCCTCATTTTTCAAGAGAAGTAAATACTTGATTAACTGTTCTTTTCTAGCTTCTGATAGGCCCAAGGCATGGTGAACTAGCAATTGGGAGTCGCTTAACAGCTTGACCCTTTTTGCTCCACAAATGTAAGCCAATTTTAATCCAGCTATAGCTGCTTCGTATTCGGACTCGTTATTGGACGCCCTAAAAGCAAAACAAATAGCTTGAAACATGTTGTCCCCATAAGGAGAAGTAAGACATATTCCTGCTCCAGATCCTATGGCACTGGATCCTCCATCTGTTCGGACAATCCATACTTTTTTGTCTTTTGAATCAGCAGGTTGCTCTGAGTCCCTATCAGAATGGAATTCGACTAGAAAATCAGCCACAGCTTGAGCTTTTACTGCTGTTCGAGGAGCAAAATCTATGTCGAAGTCTCCCAACTCTACTGACCACTTTGTCATTCTGCTCGAAATATCCGCTTTCTGAAGGACATTTTTTAAAGGGAAAGATGTCCGGACTATGATAGGATGAGCCTGAAAATAAGGCCTCATCTTTCTTGCAGCTATCACCAAGGCCAACGCTAATTTTTCAAGTTTTAAGTAGCGCCGTTCAGCATCAATCAGGCTTTTGCTGATGTAGTATACTGGGTGAGGATATCCATCAACCTCTCTAACTAACACAGCACTGATGGCACAACTTGAAACAGCCAGATACACAAATAGAGTCTCCCCATCGATTGGTTTGAATAAAGTCTTGGGAGAGGACAGATGCTTCTTAATTTTATTGAACGCCTCATCACACTGTGGTGTCCACTCAAACCCCTTTGCACCTTTCAAAGTTTGAAAGAAAGGAGCACATCTGTCCGAAGACCTAGAGATAAACCTGTTCAAAGCTGCTAACCTCCCCGTTAACCGCTGCACTTCTTTAACATTTCGAGGAGGCTCCATTTGAAACAAAGCATTGAGCTGGTCCGGGTCGGGCTGGATTCCATGCTCACTTATAATGTACCCTAAGAACTTCCCGGACTGTACTCCGAACACACATTTTTCAGGATTCAGCTTTAAATTCACCTTGGCCAGGTTGGCAAAAGTCTCCTGGAGGTCGGACAAGTGTAGCTGCTCATCCACACTTTTTACCATCATATCGTCAATGTAAACCTCCATATTTCTTCCAATTTGATCAGCAAAGGTTTTATTGACTAACCTTTGATAAGTTGCCCCAGCATTTTTCAAGCCAAAGGGCATCACCTTATAGCAGTGTAAACCTCTATCAGTAACAAAAGTGGTATGCTCTTGATCTCTTGGATCCACCTGGATCTGATTATATCCGGAGAAAGCATCCATGAAGGAGAGTAGCTTGTTCCCAGAAGTAGAATCTACCAGCTGATCTATCCGGGGAACCGGATACAAGTCTTTTGGGCAGGCTCGATTGAGATCTGTGAAGTCTATGCACATTCGCCATTTACCGTTTTTCTTTTTTACCAAGACTGGATTGGCAGTCCACAAAGGATACTGAGCTTCTTTAATGTGCCCCATCTTTGTGAGTCTGTCAACCTCTTGCACAATGACATCAGCCTTTTCTTTTGAGAAAGCTCTCCTTTTTTGCACCACTGGTGCTACGTCTCTCCGGACAGACAAGTGATGAGAAATCACTTCTGATGGTACTCCAGTTACATCAGCATTGCACCAAGCAAAAACGTGCTGATGGTCTTTTAAGAATTTCAACATTTCTTCTTTCAACACTTGTGGCATTTTGGACCCTATTTTGACGATTTTTCCTTCTTCCAAGCAGTGTGTTTCGACTTCCTCAACCGGGATTAACACTCCGGGGGTCTCCCTGGGGTCATCAATTTCACCCTCACCCCCAGAAAGGCCCTCAAACTGCTATTGGTCATTTGTACGGACTGCCCCCAGCGTTCGTGGAGCCAAGGCAGTGGCATAGCATTCTCTTGCAACTTTTTGACTGCTCCGGACAACCCCAACCTGCCCCTGAACAGCATATTTTAGACACTGATGGACTGTTGAGGCCACTGCATGCATCCTGGAGAGCCAAGATCTCCCTAGAATAGCATTGTAACAAGTGGGACAGTCCACCACAATGAAAAGTATTCTAACCGTTTTCTTGAAAGGGCCTCTGCCCAACAATACTTCTTCTTCGAACTCACCGATTACATCAGCTGAGCTGCCCGTGAAGCCTACAATCGATCGGTCTGACTTTTGAATCACAGCTGGATTTTTCATTTTCTTGTAAGTATCTAGGAAAAGGATATTGGCAGAGCTCCCAGTATCTACCAGGATTCGCCTTACCTCATTGCCCCCTATCGATGCTCCTATGACAACAGCATCTTCATGAGGGCCAGCAATGTCTCTCAAATCATCCCCATCAAAGACAATGAATGGAAATAGATTTGACGATTGATAAGAGGTCATGCCCTCTTCTAGTTGGGTTGCCAAATTATGAACATGCCTTTTTCTTGATGAAGTGGTAGGAGCCGTTACGGTGTCCCCTCCGAAAATTGTCAAGGACTCAAAGAATTTAATGAGCCCGGAGACCGACCTGGAACGTTCCTCTATTGCACCCACTCTGTTCCTCGTTGGATCAGGATCCAAGTATTCTGACTCCACATCAAACCTTTCAACAATTACCATGGCCCCTTCTGGGGCAGCATTAACCAGACCAGCCCGGTGAGTGTTATCAGGCCTGTTGCCTCCTCTTCTTTTGACATACGCACCCAACTTCCCTCTTTCAATCAGGTTCTGAACCTCTTGCTTCAAGGCTATACAATCATCAGTAGTATGGCCAATATCATTGTGATATTGACAAAAAGAACTGTTTCGATGTTCTCTGGGAGACTGCAAGGTTGCCGGTCTCCGGTAGTGTACTTCATCTTTAGTTTTCTCGAAAATGGTTGCCACACTTTCTTTGAGCTCTGCAAACCACTCCGGTTGGACCCACGGCCCCCTTTTGATTCTAGACTGTTGACTTTGTGCAGGAGCAGCTGGTTGAGACTGATCTTTTCCTCTTCCATGCCCCTGTCCGGTTTCTCTAGCTTTGTTGCCGGACTGGTTTGGATTAGGAGTTGGTGTTACCGGGGTGGATCTCACCTGCCTGTGCACCCTGGTCTTTTTTGTTTCATCAACATTTATTTGCTTGCCGACTTGATTTAGCAATCCACCCCAGGTCATGGCTTTCTTCCTTGTCACTGAATCGGCCAGGTTGCCCGGGTTCAAACCCTGTCTCAGGGATGCTATTGCCACTTGTTCAAAACAATCAGCCAGCCCGTTCTTTGTATTCACAAAACGACTTATGTATTCTTTCAATGATTCATTTGGCTCTTGGGCACAATGGATTATGGTATCTCCATTGCCCTTGAGCTCCTTACTTCCTACAAATTGCCTTCGAAAGGCCACCCAAAAGGTATCAAAGTCTCTGATACAACCCTGAGGAAGGCTGTTGTACCACTTCAGAGCACTCCCCGTAAAGGATTGGGAGAATGCCCTGCAAAGTAGTTTATCATCATCATCAAAGTTCATCATGAAGTTCTTGAATTGCTCCAGATGATTGTCCGGATCGGTACTGCCGTCATACTTCTCCATCTTTGTGCTATCAAACCTCTTGGGGAGGTTTCCGGACAGAATTTTAGAAGACAATGGCGATTGCCTCCAGTTCCTCCCACGACTGAACGCAGTATCCTCATTAGGGGTTGCAAAGATACCTGGCTCATCATGGAAGGCAAAGGGATCCACCAGCATCCGGTCTATATATCTCCGGCTGTGAGATGATCCTTTCCCAATGTGTCTTTTCATTCTTCCATGGTGGTCTCTTTTTCTGGAATACTTTTTAACTTGCTTTTGTTTTTTCCTGGTTCGCCCTTCGTCACTGCTGGAGGACAAGGACTTTTCATTCCCCTCACTGTCCGAAGAGCTGTCCGAAGATTCTGAACTTGAGTCAGAACTCTCCACAGGCTTGGACCGGTGAGACTTTTTAGAACTAGCATGTGTCTTTTTAGTGCTCACATGAGTCTTCGAAGCCTCATGCTCTCGAGGGTTATCAGAGCGATGAGCAACTGATGCTTTGGACTTTTCCTTCATGCCCATCTTGGCCTTCTCAGCCCTCAGAGCTTCTATTTCAACCCTCAACCTGTCACGCTCTTGGACAGTATATTCATCGTTCTCTTCCACCACTTCGAGCAAAGCTGGTGGAAGCTCTGGATTATCCGGATTCATTCGGACAGAATTCTTTTACTTGGTTTTGAATGTTTGATTCAGGCACCTTCGTGTTCCCACTGTGGTCGCCAATTTGGTGTGGATAAAAGTGGCCTAGGGGTAGGCTGGTAATTTTAAGTGGAGTTTTAAGGTGGCGTTAGGGTGTTTCACGGTAGTGTGGTGGTGTTTAAGGATATTTCAAGATGTTTCAGGGTGTTTCAAAGTGTTTCAAGGGTGGTGAGAGAATTGAGCAGCCTGGCAGCAGTTAATTGTTCTTACCCATAGTTAATGCTGGTGGTTGGGTATTTATAGTGTGTAATTTGGGCCCTTATGGGCTTTTGGGTCAAGTTTCATGGACCCGGGTCATGTTTAAAGACCCATGAAGTTTAAGCAAATGCACATGTAGCTTAGTCAGATAGTGATTAGGTTTTTTAGTACTTTAGTCATAGTTCGAATTGTCTTATGTTTGCTGTGTTCGAAGTCATCTGTCCGGTTCAAACAGGGCTGTTCGGATTATAGTCTTGGAGTCTGTCCGATTTTCGGGGAGTTTTACTTTGGACTACCCTTCCGGGGAGCTCTTCGAATTCGGACTCATCAAATTCGAGGAACATAAAATGGATCTTTAGGACAAGCTCTATTCAAATCTGTAAAATCCACACATATCCTCCATTTCCCGTTCTTCTTTTTAACCACCACCTACTGTGATTCCCTTATATGTCCGACCTTAGATAGTCGATCCACTTTCGCAACAATTGCTTCCGCTTTTTCCGATGAAAATGCTCTTATTTTTTAAATCACCGGTTTGACCTTCGACTCTATAGCCAAACTATGCCGGATTACTTTGATAAGCACCCCTGTTACATCTTCTGTCTTCCAAGCGAAGACATCCAAATTCTGAGACATAAAATCAAGCAGTTGTTGACGTAGATTAGGGGTCAATAAAGTTCCAATCCGAAGCACTTTTCCTTCTGAAAAAGTAAACTCCTCTATTTCTTCACTCACTGTTAAAGACCTCGGGGTTTCCCTCGGATCGTCAACCCTTTCTTTCAAATCTTAGGGGACCCATTCTAACTGCTATTCGCGCATCCAATCTCCACCGCTGGATCCTCGGACCCGAAGCGCAGTGGCATAACATTCTCTGGAAACCTTTTGATCACCTCGAACCATTCCAAATCAGTCTCCAACCACGTACGTAAAACATAGATGAACAGTTGAAACCACCCCATACATTCTTGAAAGCCATGATCCACCACAAAAAGCACTTGGACCTTCTTCTTGAATGGTCTCTTCCCCAAACTAACTTCTCCTTCGAATTCGCCAACAACACGAGCTGTTACACCCATAAATCTAATAATTGTACGATCCGACTGAGTAATCCGAGGAGGATTTGTTATCCTATCATAGGTGGACTTAAAAAGAAAATTAGCAAAACTGTCAGTGTCAATCAGCACACGTCGAATTTTGACGCCAGCCACCTCAGCTCCAATTACCACAACATCCTCATGTGGTCCTGCAGTCTCTCCCAAACCATCTGCATCAAACAAAATGAAGGGAATATCTTTCTTTCCATACAAATGTGTTGGCATCCTCCCTTCAATTTGAGTTGTCAAGTTGACAATATGCCTTTTTCTTGAGATGTCTGAATTTCCAGTCATTGAATCGCCCCCAAAAATTGCTAACAAATCAAAAAACTTGCACAACTCCCAAACACGCCCATTCTCCTCAAAAACAACCTCAACAGGATCCTCGACTGCGATCAGAAGCAACCTGTTCGGTTTTTTTTCAAAATATTCATTAGAAACATCGAATGACTCAATCTGTGAATCCATAATCATCAAATTCTCAGCTGGCTGGGCAGCCTTCGAAGTTGATGCTCCATTATTCTTCGAGGCACTTCTATGTGACTTCACATAAGTCAAAAGCTTTCCATTCTCAATCAAATATTGGATTTCGTTTTTCAAAGCAATACAATCATTTGTATCATGCCCAATATCATCATGATACCTACAAAACTTATTATTCCTTTCTTCCTTCGGTTTGCTGATATGAGCTAGTTTCCTAAAATTCACAGAATTCTTGGTTCTATCCCAATTGACAGAAACACTCTCTGTCAAATCAGCATAATACTCTGACCTGACCTATGTATTTGGCCTTGGCCTGCTGTAATTGTTGGATGAATTGTGGTTCGAATAACAACCACTAAGAGGAGGCAAATTACTTTTCTTCTGCCTCGAATGCTGATTATTCCCATTACCATTGTTATTTCCATTCGAGGGTTGCCCCTGATTATTGGCTGTCTGTCCCGAATTCTTTGGATTAAAAACTGGTCCACCTCAGACTCTGCTAGACTCCTCAACCTTAATTTGATCCTCGACTTGAGCCATCAATGCTCCAAACGTCAAGGCCCTTCTCTTTATTGTCTCATTAGCTAGATGCCCTAGCAATAAACCCTGGAGAAAAGCTTCAATTGCCACATTTTCTTCACAATTGTCCAAACTAGCCTTGGTCAATAAAAACCTCTTACTATAGTCTTTCAATTTTTCCCCCGGTGCCTGCTTGCACTGAATAATTGTATCACCATTGGCCCTCATCTCTTTGCTTCCCACGAACTGTCTTCAGAAAGCAGTATAAAAATCCCTGAAATTTGATATGGACCCCCTTGGAATCCTGTTGTACCTCTTAAGAGCTGTTCCTTTAAAAGTTTGAGAAAAAGCACGACACACAAGCCGGTCGTCATCCTCAAAATTCATCATGTAATTTTTAAATTGTTTGATGTGATTATCGGGATCTTGCATCCCATCGAACTTCTCAACCTTCGAAATATCAAAATGCTTCGGAAGCGTTATAAAACGAATTTCATCTGTCAATGGAGAATTCCTCCAATCAACGCCTTGAACGAATTGGTCATCCGTCCCCATCATGATATACACATTCCTATCAGTTTCAGCATACTGATTCGAAGGATTTCCTTCATGCCAAGTCGATCGAGGAGCATTCTTAGACTTATTTTCCTTCTTATACCTCCTCGAATAATCTCTTTCTGATTCCCCTTTCGAGGAAGCTCTATGCCTTTTAAATCCCGAAGTTGAACTTTCTACTTCCTCATCACTAGAAGTTATCAATTTTTGTTTATCTTTTTTCTCCTTTCGAGATGAATATCTCTCTTTAGGAGACACAAAACGTGTTTTTTTATGCTCAGACTTAGCATGTCTATCATCAAAAGATCGATCCGACTGACCTTCCACATCGGTTTTTTCCATCGAACTTTTCAACCTTCGAAATATCAAAACGCATTCGCCTAACTTTAGATCTGATTCGAGCAGAAAGTATCTCTTGCTCCCTTCGTTTATATTTTTCATTCAAAGCATTGATTTTATCTAAAAGTTGATTCATTCGTGTTTCAACATCATATCGAACCTGGACCAAATATGATCCATCAGTTCTATTCCCATCCTTTTGCAAATCGTCTCTTACAGTTTCTATCGCCGATTGAAGCGTAGGATTATTATTTTCAGGATTCATTTTATGAATTTTAGTCAAAGAATACTACTGAATAATATCACTTTCGAGCAAAATAAACTACCGATCTTTGTTATTCAAGTCCCCAGTGAAGTCGTCAATTTGAAGTTTAACTTTGCTTTAGTAAATTGCTAAGGAAAAATTCTAGAGAGAGAAAATGCTTAAGAGTTTTTAGAGAGAGAAAATGTAAGTACAAATGAGTTTTAAGTAAAAAGTGTTCAACCCCTTTATTAGAGTAGTATGGTTCTTTATATAGGGGAGCCAAGACTTAGTTTTAAACTGAATCTGTTACAAAAATGGACTAATTGCTATTTAGTCCTTACAAAGTATACAAAGTTACAATTGTCTCCTCAGAAAATGTTCATACCTGACGCTTTTAAAGACTAGCGTTAAGGTCTTTAACATTTTCAAATAATTAACTAAATGATCTTTTTTTATCCTCGGATTAAATAGACGTGTGATTTATAAAAAGTTTCAAGTCGCTTACCAGCTTAACTTTTCTAGCCCCAAAATTTTGATTAAGTCTTAAACCTGCAAAGCAGACTCGTACTCTACCTCATTATTTGATTATTTAAATCTGAAGTGGATCGATTGATACATTGCAACACCATCTGAAGATATCAACTGCACCCCTTCCCCACATCCTGATGCACTTGAACCCCCATCTATTTGGACTGTCCATTTTGACTCGAAACTTTCTTTATCTACCTTCATATCTGACTGTTTGGAATGAAATTCAACTAGGAAATCTGCTAAGGCTTGTGTTTTAATTACAGGTAATTGGTTCAAACTAAATGTCAAAATCTCTCAATTGAAGTGACCATTTGGTCATTCTTCCTAACACACTACACATTTGCAAGATACTTTTCAATGGAAAAGATGTTTGTATAATGATAGAATGACCCTGAAAATAAGTCCTCATTTTCCGAACAACAATTACCAATGGGAGGGCTAACTTTTCTAATTTCAGATATCATTTTTCCGCATCTAAAATACTTTTACTAACATAGTATATTGGTCTTGGGAAATTATCTTCTTATCGAATCAAAACAACACTAACAATATAATACGACATTGTTATATAGATGTAAAAAATTTACCCTCAGATTAGATTTTGTCAAGATTTCCAGTGTAGAAAAATACTCTTTAATTCGGTGAAACGCTTCGGAAAACTCTTGGGTCTAATTAAAAAAATTGCTTGCCTCAACACTTGGAAAAAATGAGCACATTTGTCCGTTGATCGAGATATAAATCTATTCAAAGTTGTCAATCTCCTTGTCAACATTTGTACTTCTTTTATCATTTGATGTAATGCCATAACACTCAAAGAATTTAGCTGTACATGATTAGCTTATATTCCACGCTCACTAACTATGTACCCAAGAAACTTCATGAATAAGACCTTGAATGTGAATTTCTTTGGATTCAATTTCGAATTTATCTTTGTGAAGTTAGCAAACGTTTCCTTTAGGTCTGCAAAGTGGTCATTGTCCCTTGTGATTTTTACTAGCATATCATCGATATAAACTTCAACATTTCGCTCAATCTGAGTCTCAAAGGTTTTGTTTACTAAGCATTGGTAAGTTGTTCTAACATCTTTCAAACAAAAGGACATAACCTTATAACAATTTAAATCTATTCCGCTGATAAATGAAGTGCTTCCTTGCTCTTTTGGGTCCATCTGGATTTGATTGTAACCAGCATACACATCCATAAATACTAGTAATCGATTTCCAGAAGTAGAATCCACTAATTGATCTATCTGAGGAACCAAGCAATGACATTTTGGACATGCTCTATTTAGATTAGTAGAATTTACACACATTCGCCACTTACCATTTTCTTTTTCACCAAAACCGGATTAAAAACTCCGCAAAGGATAATATGATTACCGAATGTGCCCGAACTTGGATAAGCGATTAACCTCAACCGTGATGGCCTTAAATTTTTCTCGAGAGAAAAATCTCCTCTTTTGGATGATCGGACACACACTACTTCGAATTGCCAATCTGTGATAAATGATATCCACCGGATCCCTGTCACATCATCTGTAAACCAATTAAATATTTGTAACTTTGTTTTAATAAAAACATAATTAACCTCTGACTCACCTCTGGAGATAACTTTGTGCCGATCTTTAAATTGTTTTCATTCGAAAAAATATGATCCTCAAAACTTTCGTATGGGACTATAAACTCGAGGGTCTCCCTCGGATCATCCATGGAATCGGACTCCGCGCGAGACCTTACTAATTATTATGTCTTATTTGACTTGCCTCCATTGATCGATTTTGGGGCGAAATTCGTTCGATAACATTATTTTGCCATCTTCTGACTTCTTCTAATTGTTCCAATATTATTTGATGCCATTACATGTATTCTAGATAATTAAGACCTTCCAAAAATCACATTATAAGACGTTGGAGCATCTACCTTAATAAACAAAACCGTACTACCTTTTTAAATGGTCATCGACCTAATTCTACTCTTCCCTCAAACTATTCAACCACTTCAGCTGTCACCCAGTAAACCAAATGATTGTCCAATCTGCCCGAATAATTTTTTGCAGATTCACAATTTTTTATAATTCGGCGTGAATATTATATTAGCAGAATTGCCGGTATCAATCAACATTATTTTTATTTTATCCTCGAAAATTTCCTGCTACAATAACCACAATATCTTCATGTGGACTAGCTTCATCCATCATATCATCATATTCGAAACAAAGTATTAGAGACGAATTTCTATACAAATGTGGTAAAACAGTTGCTTCTAACTGGGTTGTTAAGCTGACAATGTGCCTCTTTCGAGAATAATTCGATGTCCCTGCAACACTATCTCCTCCAAAAATTGTTAATGATTCAAATAAAGCACATAACTCACTAACCTTTCCTCTCACGACTGACTCATCTACCACCAGGGAATTGTTCCTGCTCGGTTTTGCATCTAAGTACTCCATAGAAATGTCAAATTCATCAATTGGTTCCGAAATCATGAGAGTATTTTCTTACTTCGGTTCTGAAATCATGAGTTTTTCTTGACAAACGTTGTTAGCTTCTCATTTTTTATCAAGGCCTATATTTATTTTTTAATGCCACAGAATCCTTTGTGTCATGCCCAATATCCTCATAATATTTAAAGTACTTGTTGCTTCTATTTTCCTTCAGAGTCTGTGTTGGAAGTGGCTTGCGGAACTGTATATGGGGACGTGCTCTATAAAAATGTTTTGCTACACATTATGTCAGCTTGGTGAAATATGTTGGTCGGATCCACTTATTAGATATAGGTCGGATATGTTGTTGTTTGTTCACAACTTGTGTATTCACCTTCGATTTTAGAGGTAATTGGTTTGTTGTTTGAATTGGTGCTCGAGCTCGGACAACAATTGTTGGATTTGAATAGTTCTTTGCCACCATCAGAGTCTGATAGAACTGATTTTGCTCAAATTATGCCATAGAGTCTATTTCTGATGCATATGTTTCCTCCACCAAAATTATTTTCTTTACTTGATCCAACAAGGCCCCAAATTGCATGGCGTGTTTCTCTATAATATTATCTTTCAAAATTCAAAGGATCAGCTCCATTCGGAAGAAAACTAATTCCACTTTATCTTCACAACTTTTTAAGTCGGTTTTACCTTGATAAAATTATTTGTGTATTCTTTGAGGCTTTCTCCTAATTTTTGTCTCCAGTAAATTATCATATCGATCGTGTGGCACGTTTTACTTCCTACACAATATTGGTAAAAGATACTCCAAAACATGTCAAAAGTTTTAATACAACCATGTGGCAGGCGGTCATACCACTTTGAAGCAACATTCTTGAACGTTTGTGAAAACCTCATACATAATAATTTATCATCTTCGTCATAGTTAATCATAAAATTCTTAAATTGTTCGATGTGAATTTCCGGATCATGAGTTCCGTCGAAGTTTTCTAACTTTGAGATATCGAACTACTTCGGTAAATTCCTTGAAAGAATTTTTGAGGAGATAAGAGATGACCCAATATTATATATTTGTTAGGTTTTTATACAATATTTTATTAAACCAAATTAACTCCTTTATTTATCCAATTTTGTTTATTCTTCACAATATTTCCCCTCTTATAAGTGTCTACTTCATAAAGATCATTCATCTTAAAAGTAGACGCTAAAAAACTTTTTGTTACATTAATCATTTTTATATTATTACTTAATATGAGAAAATCATCTACAGATAGACATGCAATGACTATTACATTACCATGAACTTTAGTCTACAAATATTTTTTTGTCAAATTATTTCTAAATCGGCCATATATAATAGCATGATTAAAATTTCCGTGTCATTTCTTAAATGCTTGTTTAATACCATATAATGACTTAACAAGCCTACATACCTTAAACTCATTCCCCAGAAGTAAAAAGCCCTCGTGTTTCTCCATATAAACCTCCTAATCGAGGTCTTCATTTATGAACGTCGTTTTGACATCCATTTGGTGAATTTTTAATTTGTATACCAACGCAATTGCAAAATACATCATAATTATTTTTGTTCTTTATACTGTAGCATAGGTGTCAAAATAATATATTCCCTTATTTGACAAAAACCTTATGCTACAAATCTGGCTTTGAAAGTTTGAATGTACTATATGTGTGGTTTTTTTCATGAATACTCATTTGCAACCAATTGGTCTTGAAGCCGAAAGTAAGTTTATTAACTCCCAAGTGTGATTTGATATTATTGAATCCATCTCACAATTTATGGCATCTTGCCAAAAGGCGGAATCTTGGGATATTATTGTTTCTTTGTATTATTTACGGTCATCTTCTAAAGAAAACAGTATTCAAATCTTCTGAGTGATTTCTTCACAAATTTATTATACTAAATAGAAATAAATTATTTGAGAGTCTATCTTATCGGATCCTAAATATTTAGGTTTATTTTCCCTTTAACTCTTACGAGGTTCTCGTGGTTGCTCATCAACCGAATGTGATTTTTTCAAAGTTTTTTTTGTATAGTGGTTTGTATCATATTATTATCATATAATTTGGATTAAAAAAACTTTGTTTTTCTTTATTGGAATACCATATTAGATTCCAAATATTGGGGAAAACTAGTACACTATATGGTCGAGTCAAGAACCGATATACGATTGGACAAACCTATAGAAGAACGATCTAATTTTCTTATACAAGACAAGCAACAAGTAATTGAAAGAGTAATAAAACTAAGCACACAAGATAGTATTTAACGTAGTTTGGATTGTGAAAAAATTTCACATCTACGGGAAACATAAACTCTTATTAGTTGGTTACATAAAGACTTTAAAACATAAATGACTCAATTACTCTTTTTAACAAAAGATGATGTGATTCACAAAACTATCTCTTTAGTTTTTATCTTTCACCTTACTTATCTCTCAAAATAATTAGAGTTATTTTATTATCTCAGGAAATATGGTTTTCACGAAACTCGACGTCAATCACATCGCACATTGAATAACAACATCTTTTTCAATTTATAGGTTTATAGAAACCTTAATTATTCATCATACATTCCAAATTAATGCCCATTAATCAACGGTTAAAATAAATCTTACTCTATTAATATAAGATACCTAGAAAATATAATACTCCGCTTCGGCCTATGGGTGCTACGATCCAACACGCTTCGAATTAGCTCGCTTTGGACTAGCCTTCTTTGGCTCAACACATATTTCCTTTAACTCAATTGTCGCCAGTCTTCTAGAACTCTTTTTAACTCTTAGGATTAGTAGACGTATCTGCAACTAAGTAACGGCTCAAACACCATATACTTTCAACAATTCTTTGTATATATAACGATATATCTAACACCAATGTAGTCTTATAACAATACTTTTGTTAACGATTTACTTCTATCCTACACCTAAAAATTAGCCACCTAAGATTATAGTAACTATAATATCCATTGCATCCAATGTTAATACTCTTTAGAGACCAACTCATCTGTATTCGAGACTTGCATCAGTCTCATATAGTTCGTGAGCTTTGAAATTGGTAATACTTTGGTAAGAGCATCTAAAGGATTTTCCTCGCTAGGAATCTTAGTTACCTTCAGTTTATCATTTTTCATCATATCTCGGAGGAAGTGAAACTTAATGTATATATGTTTAGTTTTCTTATGGTTCTTCGGTTGGTGCTTGAGTGGCATAGAGGTCGAATTGGAAACCAATAAGATATCCAACCATATTTGGACATTGAGAACTTTCTTAGGACTTTATGTATATATATTCTTGTTGACATAAGAATAACTATCATTTTAGCATGTTGCTCTTGATCTCAACACCAATTATTCTTTTAGCATCTTCTATATCCTTCAAGTCAAACTATCTTTTCAGTTTAGTCTTTACCATTTTAGTCTTTCATACCCTCGATCTACTTCGACTCATACATTGGTTGAACATCTTTTGTACCACCTGAAGCAGAACTAGGTCTAAAATTTTCTTTGGCAGAAGCATCACCAGTTTTACTTTATAGATCAGGTCAATCATTAACGTCACATCTCTTCTCAGCAGTGATAAGGGATAAAATATTGTGATGAATAAGCAAATTAGATAAATAAAAGAATTGATTTGATGTAATAAATTATTGAGGTTAAAGCTTGAAAATTATGTAATGTTAATGGGGTCATGTGTAATGATTAATGGGGTCATGTGTAATGATTAATGTGTATGGTTAGAATAAGTAAAATGGTGAGGTACAAAGACTCGCATAAGAGGGGGTAAGTATGTAAATTAAGGGTGTATCTCTTGTACTATATAAAGGACAGCCCTTTTTTAATAAAAGGGTCCAATCATTAGTCAATTATTACTGCATTATTCTTTTTGTCTCTTTCTTTCTCCAATCATTTCGTTTCTCTGTCTAAAAATACTTACATACGAACATTACTGTGACATATACCCTCATACAAATATCATCATAACTGTAAACATCACTAAGAAATATCTGGAACTATCATTGACGTCGTCTGTGGGAATAACGATTGGTACCGAGAATCGTTGTTCCAAAATCATAATATTATTCTAAAATGTTGTAAGAATGATGAAGACATAAATGTAATGAGAGCTAGAGACTGGTATGAAGAGCCTTGTGACTGGGGACTCATCTGGAGATCTCTTGGTCGAGAAACAGATAATAAGTGAAGGAAGAGAGAATGATCAATATACCGAGGAGCTGAGAGAAGAACCTGTCTTGGTAGCTCGGCAAAAATAAATTTTGAAAGATAATAAAAGATTGAATGGTGAAAATGAAGCAATCATAAGTTCACAGAGACTTAAATCAGAGGTACGAAGAGAAAATACAATTGGAAAGGAGAAAATAGAATATGTTATTCGTACTGAGGATAGACGTCAAAGGAAAATCCATTATTCTTCAAAAAGAATAATGAAATCTGGACATCATTATGAGTCAACCCAATCCCCGTTCTTCCCTTTGTCCCTCTTCCTCTTCACCTGTCCAAGTGAGTATTCATCGTACATTTTGGATAAAAACAATTCTTCAGAAAAGGATAATCGACGTCTAAAAAGTTACAAGAAAAAAGTTTGAGGAGGCGAAGAGGTGGTCCTCGGACATCTCATAGTGCCAAGGGTTCGAAGGGAAAATTCCAAGCATGGAAAAAATTGGCTCGGTTCCGAGGAGCCGGACAGGGTTGTGAATATAGCTCAACGAGAACAAGTAACTTCACACATGCAAATTCCTTTTGGAAGCCATAATGTCGAGTATCATGTGAGTAATCAATTCACCTATCTATTAGAAGAATTTTTATACACAATAATGAATGAAGGCCCATGGGGGCAGATTGTATAAAGTGGGTCATAATTGGAGGTCGTTTCCCTTTTCCCCGTAAATTCTTTTAGGGAATTTACCTAAGTGGTTTGATACTTCTAAGCTGGAAACGTTTGATGGTATGCAAGATCCAGATAAGTATATAAAGAAATTCAAGAATCTTATGATTAACTATGACGATGATGGAAAGATTTTACGCAGATCCTTCTCCCATATATTTAAGAACACAACTTCAAAGTGGTACAATCGTTTGCCTAAAGGTTGCATCAAAAATTTCAATATGTTCTAGAATATGTTTCGTTAACAATTTGCGGGAAGCAAGAAGTTCCTAGAGAATGGTGATACAATTATTTATTGTAGACAGAAAATGGGAGAGTGTCTTAAGGATTATACACATCGTTTGATCAAGGCTAGGAGTGACATGGAAAGTTGTGAGGATAAAGTGGCGTTAGCTACTTTCGGAGTGAGACTCATGCCCGTAATAATGAAGGATAACGCAACAAAAAGGCAATCAATGACGTTTGGGGCGTTGTTGGATCAAGTAGAGAAAAGAATTATGGTGAAGGAAACGCAAGCATCAGAACGAAATTCGTTAGCATAGTTTGAGCAAATCAGTTCTGTCAAAGTTCGATGGTAGCACGCAGCAATTCAAATCGAACAAGTGTTGTTCGAGCTCGAGCACCAGTTCAAACGATAATTCAAGAACCTCAAGCATGAAAGAGTACGCACCGTTGTGAATAATCAGCATCATGTCTGACCCATGTTAAACAAATGGGTCCGACCAACACATTTTTTTGAGCTAACAGAGTGTGCGGCGACAATCTTTGAGAGAACACGTCTGCACGTACAGTTTCGTAAGCCATTTCCAATACAAAATCTGAGGGAGAACATAAGCAATAAGTGTTGTAAGTATCATGAGGACATTGGACATGACACAAAGGATTGTATGGTGTTGAACAAATGGATACATGCCTTGATAGAAAAATGGGAAGCTGATAATGATAAGGTCGGATATTTTTTGAAGGACACTCCTCTGAAAACTGGAGGGGCAGTTCGGGTACATCTTGGACCACATAAATTAAGAAGAATACTGATAGGGTCGAATATTTTTTGGAAGGACACTCCTATGAAAATTGGAAGGGAAGTTTGGGTACATTTTGGACCACACAAATTAAGAACAATCCGACCAGTCAATACATGACTCAGCTGTGTGCTAATATTGAGCCGGATCCAGGGTCTGACCCATAAGGCCATGGGTAAAAAAATTAGTATAAATACCTCAACTAACTTCATTTAATAGGTTGGAATTTTTCTAAAACATCAATACAAGCATACACCTCATTTAGCTCACTACACACTACCGAAAAATCAGATTCAACTCACAAACTCCCTAAAATACCCTTCAACCACAATTTATCCTCACTAGATAACATTTCGCAAGAAGAATTCTTTTATTGCTCCAAAGCAAGAAAATATCTTAAAACAAGAAAATTCTTTGATGATATCAGAACCTATTAACAAAAAATTTATTGATGCATTTGATATTTCAACGGAGTATTTAGACTTGAATCCAGACAGAAAGAACATCAACGTGGTGGAAGAGTTAGTTGTGAGAGGAAAATTTAGTGAACTATGTACTTTCTTTGAGTTACTAACAATTTTTGGAGGAGATACTGTTGCAGGGACATCAAATTATTCTCAAAAGAGACACATTGTTATCTTGGAAACTCAATTGGAGGCAGGTGCTTCACCACACTTATACATAAATCCATCTCCAACAATTTATTTTGAAGACAATGACATGAGGGACGTAGCTGGTCCACATGAAGATGCGATAGTTATTGTAGCAAAAATTGTTGGGGATGAGATACGAAGAGTTTCGATTGATACTGGCAGCTCAACTAACATTATGTTTATAACTACTTACAACAAGATAAATAATCCACCCACTATCCTTCGGTCATATCAGGTAATAGTAGGGTTTACTGGATTAATGACTGAAGTGGAAGGAGAATTCGAAATAAGAGTTGAACTAGGTCAGGGACCATTAAAAAAAGGTACTGACAATCTTGTTTATTGTGGTAGACGCTCCAACATCTTACAATGCAATCTTTGGAAGGTCTTGGTTGTCTAGAATGCATGTTGTGGCATCAACTGTTCACCAATGTTTGAAGTATGTCGTGGAAAACAATGTTGGAACGAACTGTAAGTAGTCGAGCGATATACTGTTCCCCGTCTTGTTCGTCTGAACAGAACAACCAAGCATGTGGAGAAACTAAACCCTCGTTACTTTCGGAACCATATCATCCGAAATAGAATCATCCATCAAGTGATCAACAATATATACATCACACAAAAAGTGTAGGCGTACATGTCTACTAGTAAACTAGAATACCAAGCAATACGCTGACCATCATTAGGAAAAGTTTGTAGGTCAAAACCCTCACCTGTACCCGGAATACCGGTCTAAGGTCACCGTCATCTCATCGAATGAGAAATGAAACCTGTTGATCTCCATATGCCACCTCTCGAGAAACACCTCTATGAGGTGCACATTGGTAGCCCAACACGTAAAGTAGTCGATGAGGGGAGCCAAACAAGACCCATAACCTAGTCTCTGACCCTACTCTGAAGCGTAAGATCCCAAGCGCGATGGGTAGTGTACATCGCGTAGCAGCGCATAGATGAACGAGCCTACACAATATTAACTTAAATTAAACAATAAATAAACTATAATTTACTAAACATTGAACAAATACTAAGTTACCTCGTTCTTCAAAACGATATACGCCTTGTGCAACTTATAGTCGTTCAATTCTGAATAAATCCACGACACATGAGGACTGACACTCCGGAATAGCTGACCTAAAGACCCACGTCTATGGGGAGGTACATGAAGGAGGGCGCGTCGTCAAACACTAGCGGACCGTGAAATAGGTTCACGATGATCGATGTTTGTACCATCGTTATCCGATCCGATAGGAGTGTGATTTCTCCGAGGCATACTGAAAATAGAAAAAACATATTATTATATACCAAATCATAGGAAAAATCAATTTTTAAAACTCCAAAAATATCAAAGTAAGTTCGAAACAAATTACACCAGTACAGAGATAAAACAGACCTTTAACAAGTTGCATTTTGAAAAATTTAAGGTTTTTTAATAGATAAATTGATAGGTTTTAGGGTTTGGAAGAAAGAAAAGAAAATAATTTGGTAAATCTATGATATTAATATCAATGATATTTTTGTAAATATTAACATCCCATTATAACTAAAATAGATCTCATTATAGCAGAACTTTATTATAAAAGAAAATGGATCTCAATATAACTCTATAAAAATAGATCGGACTAATTATAATTGGAACTGGTTATCTTTAAATACCCAATTTAGCCAAAACATATAACTAATTTATAATACTTGATTTCAAAATGAAAGTATTCATTTGTATTTGACCGTGTCTATGCTATTTTTTTTATCCAAAACAACCGTTGAAATAGTTGCATTTAAAACTTAAAAAACATAACTAAATCGAGTTACCATTTTAGAATCAGGTTGTAAGAAAATATACTACAATACGCTTTCAAAAACTACTGTTCGTTGTTATTTTTGTTTACAAGATCTAATTATGGTTTTAATATTTGTATGTTACGCATAGAACCCACATGTATAAAGTTCAGAAAACAGTCATGGCAATGCCGCTATAACCGCAACCTAGAGGCTGGCCATAGGGCAGGCTCAGGTTTATTGGATAAACATTAAAATTATTCTAGCAAAGCACCCTGCCAATCCGATAACCATTAAAATTGTTCTAGCAAGATAAGTAGGAGTACTTAGGGTTTGCATTCTGCCAATCCGTAACCTTGTAAGATATTTTCAATGTATGCTTTTTGTGATAATTCAATAATACCACGAGAGCGATGTACAGAAGTCTGCATGACAGTTGAAAATCCTTATGAACAGCAATATACAACAAAGAGGCTTATCCCGATTCGCAACTATCCAGAAACAAACTATCCCCACGAGAGATTTCTTCAATGTTAAGTTCATGCACATTCGGTATTTGTTTCTTTAGGCAAAATTAAACCAATCAAACAGTCAGGAGAACTAGGTGCAACAGAAAGCATGGAGCATAAATCTTGCGAGTATGGAAGTACGAAGAGAAGTCTAGCCCATATGGATTTCACGGCTGGGATCTTAATCACTCCTGCACAGTCTCGCTGCTTCAAGTATGATATAAAATCGTGAAGCTGCATGGAATCAGAGATTCGTAGGTTTAAAAACTCTTTAATTTATTTATAACAATAAATTACAAAGAAAAGACAATAACCTTACCCCTTTATGGTCAATAGCAGAAGAGGGAATCAGCTGACATACCTCCCTCTGCAACAAAACCACATTGTTAAGCATGTAAAGGAATGACCAGAACCCAAATAGACAAGAACTTTATAGCTGATAAATTGGGGAACTTCCGTACATAAAAACCCCACCATGATTTAAATCATAAAAGTAAATCAATTAAAGAAAAGAGCATTATTGCTAGAGCAAACTCATTGAGTACGTTATTTTACTAGCTTGTTTCCTATCATACTAACAAAATAAAACATAGGCTCCTTATAACTTATGGTCTGAGATCAACTCACCCTATGTGGTGGAGTATTGATAAACGTAGACTTCACGTGCTGAAAATCTGTGCGCTTCGTCATATCTAATTTGGCAGGCCATCTGCGCAATGTATAAGCATTTAATATTGATTAGAAATGATGTTGTGTTTACAAAAAAATATAATGAGATCAGACTACAGAAATAAAATTAAGCTCATACTCTACTGGTTCGGATATGGTGTTTGAGTATTTGCAGATAGCCGATTCCAGTCTTTGTGTGAAAATTGTGCAGTATTGAACTCCACTTTTAGATAAAATGCCCTGCCAACTGTAGTGCATACTCTGTTTGAAACTTCCAACTTCAGTTGATTCCGCAACAAGTGGAGGTGGTGGTGGTGGAGGAGGTGGAGAATTAGGCGGGGGAGGGGGAGGAACCAAAGGTGGCTGCATCTGGGGCAAAGGCGGTGGCATAGTAAGCAATGAAGGCGGCAGAGCAGCTACAGGTGGTGGATGAGAGAACATTTGCTGCTGGACTGGAGGTCCCTGTAACTGTGCAAGTGGAGTCACAGACGCAGGAATAAAAGGAGCTACAATGGCATTGCCGCAGAAAGTATTAGGCCCAGCACCTTGTGGAGTTGGGTTTCCTGGCATGTGATGACTTGAACTTCCATGATCCCAGGAAGAAGTAGGAGGGTTAAAAGCAGGTCGTGCAAATGT
Organism: Limnanthes douglasii subsp. nivea; assembly: GCA_036936605.1. Lineage (NCBI taxonomy): Eukaryota > Viridiplantae > Streptophyta > Magnoliopsida > Brassicales > Limnanthaceae > Limnanthes > Limnanthes douglasii. Next base: position 58,476,888 of record JAUPFV010000002.1, on the reverse strand, counting down.
AGTCACCTGTGTTTGTTGTGGTGTATTAGCCGTACATATTGGATTCCCTATATCAGAAAATAGCTGAGAGTCAGGTTTCTTTGCATCAACTTTGCTTAGAGACCAAGAACGCTAGAAAATGAGCCATGTGTGGAGGATAAAATGACAGATTGGACAAAACAATATGGTAATAATGAAAACATAGCAAAAAAAGTGTACATGTCATGTCACATTCACTTTCGGAGGGATTCAAGGGAAAGTTAGTGTCACAGTTATCTAATATTCTTTCCTCAGCTTCATGAATGTAAGAAGTACCTGAACCAGAGCAGTTCAGCTGAAATGTGGCAGTTCCCACAGTAGTTCCATGGTTCTCCGCCTTTACTGTGGGGGATACAAGTTCCATTGAGCTGCTTTCATTTTTCATAGAGTATGGTGCCAAATGGTGCATTCCTGATTGACTAATTAAACAGGGAAACAATTACTTATATGCAGTAAACATACAAATACAAAACTGGTTAACTTCTTTATGACAGCGAAATAATGTTCAAATGTCATACTACGAGTTTACCTATAAAGTTTCAAGTTCATCTAAACACTTGATAAGTTTAACTGACGAAAAAGAAGTGAAGATGAATAGAGAGATATTGCAGTGGAAGAGAGTTATAACATAGTCACACACAAGAACAAAATGCATCATCTCAAGCACGGACACAGCCGATATAAATAAGAAAGAAGTATGGGGATATGAAAGATGACGCAGCATGTTTATTGAGCATGGAGCTTGTTTCAAAGCATCACAAATCCCCATTCAGATGAAGGTTTGTAGACTATGAGTTCACCATTTGCAATGCATGGAGTTCAATTCATCTGAAGCATCTGAAGTGCGTCAATGTAATATATCAAGGGTTTCCCTCGTAATCGATATAAGAAGATTTGATTACACTAGACATGCTTAATATAGAAAATAATGCCAGATCGTCAAACTCACAGGTTCAGCATAAACTCTAGCAGTCTTGCTCAATAATGTACAAATGGCATGGCTATGCGCAGACTAATGTACTACCATGCGTCATACTATATAGGGATGATTACAGATATTGAACAGATATAAAAAATTACTGGTTTCACGGCTTAACAATTGATAGGATCATTGAAGCCAGAACTGACTAATATAACATTAGATAATTTAAGTCAAACCTGAACTCAATCTGAAAGAATGTTGCAGGGCAAGCTCGGAGAGTCCTCAGGAGGGAGATCGCAGCATCAGTAGAGGCACAGTCAACAAACCAACCACAACCACCATGCACATTTGCTCGAGTCAACCTGACAGCAGATTCCCCATGAGCTTTGTTGCATATTGTCATTAAGTCATCATCTGTTAGAGATGGGGAACCAAAATTTGGAAGACTAATCCAAAGAGTACTTGACGGCACTCCAAATTCTTCCTTTTGAGCAATCGAAGGACCGTTTCCAGGTAAGGGTGTATCATGGCAACCAGTGACTCGATTGACACCATATTTTGCTCTTAATGATGAAAGCAGTGACGCTAAATTAGGCATTCTCCAGCAACTGTCGGCAGGGCTGTTTGGTACAGCTTGAGCATGAGGAGATTCAATACAACTAGACATGTGTAAAGAGTTGTTGGTTCTTGTATCTATGATTCTATGAGCACCTGCAGCAAGAGACCTTGGACCATCCAAAAGGGGCATAGGAAGATGGGCTTGGCCCGCATCTACATTATTTGTTTCAGTACGGTAATGCCTGAGGTGAGCCATTACAGCAGCAGCTTCATCAGGAGTATCAAATTCCATCAATAATGCACCTTCCACAGCGAGATCAGTGATCATGCGAGGGCCTTTATGAAGTGCTTTCCTTGATTCATATAGAACCTCATCCCGCCCCCACTGACTTGAAATATTTCCCACAAATACATGTGAACTATAACCAACCGCAACACCATTATTAAAACCTCTTGCTCCTACGCCAATATCCATGAACTTTACATGCCAAGGAAAATGGCCATGCAGATATTCTCGAGCCCTTATGGCATCAATAATGCTTCTATATTCAACCAAGGCAAATCTTTTGATTGGAAAGAAAAAAAAATGTTCAATGGGGCCAAAACTCTCAACCTGAAACCGTAGATGGGCTTCAGATGCGTCAGGTCCTAAAGAGCCCAACCACAGCTGCCTAGAAGCAGAGACAACGTCCTTAGCAGCAGGGTCCCTGTCAAAGTACCAAACAATATTGGATGTTGGGGGACAGTACGGGCCTGCCATATGATGATTAGGAGAAGTAAAGGTATTATGCGAACTGGATACCCGAGTGGGAAAGTTATGATCTACATTTGAAACTTTGCTTTTTTCATAATGAAAAAAATGATTTCTGCCTTCAGCCTTTATTTTTGCAGCAGCTGATGGCGACTGATGGTGTAATAAGTCTCTGGAGACAAAAGATCTGCCACAAGACAAATCCTCATGCTCACCAGTCTCAAAGTCCATAGTCACACGGCCTCCGCTATTATGACTAGAACCAGCACTAGAACGAACGTCTAATTCAGATTTATGGCGTTTTACTTCTTGACCTGAAAATCCGTAAGCAAAATTATCAGGAGATCCATGAAGAGTTCTTATTTTATTGCGCTTTCCAGGATGTTCAGAGGAAATTTCACAATGATTAGATACCCCTGACTCCAAAAAATGTTGATTGATATATTTGGACGGAGGAGAATCCTCTTCATCAGTATCTACTTGACTGCCCTGTGAATTGATCTGTTTGCTATAAGAGCCCAAAATTTCATCTAGAGAAGTTATACTTTCTGAGACATCCATGAAGGATGACATGTTGAGAAGCTTCTTGTACTTCGAGAACACCCACCTTCTCATCGATGGGTTTTTCTGAAGAACCTGCACGCAAAAAGATGAGTTAACAGAGAAGCTCAGCACATGATACCATCAATGAGGATGGTGCTATAATTGACCAATAAATGAACACAAAATCTTTGAAAGCAAAACAGCAATTACTGATTACCAGTCCCAACAAGCAACGCTTTAGATCCACAGATATTTCTTCAATAGCATTGCCATTTGGCTCCTTACCGCCAACCACTCTTTTTTGGGCCCTAGCTTCAGTAGAATCTGTGCATAAATCAGGCTTGTCATTTTGCTCCTCAAAATCATCAAGCTTACGAGTAACCTGACGTAGAAAATACTTCCCTTTGTCAACTTCTTTTGTTGTAGCCGACTTGAAGAATTGAAAACAGGATGCTAGCAAATTTCTAGGACAACGGAAGAAAATACGGAGCAGACATATTGCACGTAACCTAGACAATTTAACTAAGGATGGCACATCTTCATCTGAAAGGTTTTGCTTCAGCTCAGCAAAAATCTCCTCCGAATCTTGGATCTTCAAAATGTTCTTATCAATTACCTGGAAGATATCATTTCCCTCAAAGGATGATATAAAGAAAGTAAGTATATTCTGGAAAACAGTTGAGTAGATGCCCTGAATGACAGATGACATGGGTGCCTCCAAAGAAGCTGTAGAACAGATGTCAGATAGACCAAAAATGCAGGATTTTGCAGTCTGAAAAGATATGTCATCGACATTTTCCCCTTTGTTTATCACTGTCATGCTGGAGTTATGTACACTGATAATAGCATCGGTTGCAACCTCAAGAGCAGTTGGACACTTTAATGCATACCGAGGAATGAGATCAGCTACAATCCGCCGGACGCTAGTGCACCCTTCAAAGTAAAAAAGAAGGATGTATCAGATAGCCACCTTTCATTAAAGATTAGTTGTAACAGAGTGTGCACAGATTACAGATTGTTGATAGAGAAAAAATTTACCCTTTAAATCATCTGTGAAACAAAGCAGTAATTCTTTTTATAATTTCACTTCGAGGGCTTTATCTTGTATCTTAACCTCATTTACTATCATTCGCAACAAGTCCAGATAGACTTAGTTTGCAACTATAAACTACTGGAGCTCTAGGATCTTTAAAGTGAAACAATATTGTATTCTTCTTATCCAGGTTATAATACTATGTGAGACAACTTTGTATACTAAGCTGTTCCTTTTCCTTTTTTTACCGTGGATGTAACATCTTCTTACTGAGCCTGTACAGCAAAGTCATCGTGGCAGGTAGTTGGCAATATACAAGAGGCATTTAAGTCTAGAACAGAGCTTGAACAATTTGTAAAAAATTAACAAGGACTGAGGATTGAAGTAGTCTCTCAGTGCTTGCTTCAGGCGAGTTATAGAGCATGTTCTTTTGCTATATTTGGAGAGGTGAATTTGATCAAAGGGGATGTGACCAATTTTTCTCGTTCTTATGACAGGTAGTCAAACGCTCATGGTTGATATAAATTTCCCTCCAAGTCTAGATAGGCGGTGAAATATTCCCCACCTAATTTCCATATTTAACCTCCACCAATAACTCAACCTTAGCACGTTTATCTTGTTAGGTAAAGGAAAACCCGATTGAGTTTGTGATTAAAGATGGTCTGCCTCCAGGGAGACCATTGTTTTGTTCATTAGACATTCAAGCTTATGAAAGATCACTGCCCTAGTAGTTTATGTAGCGGGTGATATAATTCTGAGGGGAGGCGATCAGCTGGAGATGATGACTTGAAGAAAGACAACATAGTTTTACCACTTAAGGTAAAATATCTTGAGCTATTTGAATAATCTCTAGGTATTGACTATCAAGGTGGCAACATCAGGACAGGCAAGTTTGTAATATTAAGTAAGTATATTCTAAAACTGTTGAAGAGTAATATAGATACCAACAACATTAAAACAAAACGCCTTGCTAGGTCCTTTAGGAGGCTATCTTCTTTGTCTAATACACATTTGAATAAACTTTTACCATAATATTTGTTCTCCAAGAATAACAAGATTGCAATAGAGGATTACAGAAACTCTACTGGACAAGGCAAAGGTATTAAAGTCGACGCCCGGTTGTTACACCTACGCTGGAGATAACAGTAACTGAGTGAAAGAAAACAATAGATAAATAAACAATTTGCGGTTTCCTAATCTACAAAGGGATATGGCAATACATATTTGTAAAACTGTACGGATTAAAAAGTTATCTTGTAAACGTAACTTATTTGATGTATTAAAAATTAATTTTAGTCGTTGTCAACTTATACGATTATAGATTAATCTAGAGAATAAAAAGCTATTTTGTGCAATGAAATACAATATCAGCCTTCAGTTTATAATAAAAGGTTGATATGTAAAAACTTTAAAAGTTATAGTACATTGTAAAACAATCTCAGTTGCTAGACACCCAGTCTAACATATAAGTGGAGATTAATAATCACAATACTAAGGAGATTCTCAAAGATTGAGAGATTTCTTTACGCTCTATCCCTATGAATATTCAGACTGTCCTAGGCCAGTTGAGACGCTAGACATTAAGTCACCCCAGCTTGAGGCAAGTATTGATATCTCAACGATATTTTCCTTGAAGAGAATATTGGATTAACGTGAAGGTTTATTATTGGTTTTTAGTTATTTATTTGTACCGCTTTTCTCATTATCATACTTGTATATTAACAAGCAATAACGTTCGAAAAGCCCATCTAGATTTAATTTACGAAATATGTCAGAAAATGAATATTTTTGTCCTCTTTTTTCTAAGGACCATCAAATTGGGAAAGCAAAACTAACATGATTTACATCAATGCATTACCAGTAGCAGCATAAAGTGTTAAGTTACATTCTTATGTCTCGAATTCATTCAGGAACCCTAATTTATCATATTGTTAATAAGGATCAGCTTCAGAATGTAACACTTCAAGGGGAAAAGTGGTATGAAATTTCTGGTGTCTCACACTGCCCCTAAAACCAAACTATACATTAACTAACAAACTACCATCAAGTATATACGTTTTTGTAGAAAAACTGAAGATGTACTAGGTTACTTAGGTTAAAAAAAACGACTAAAAGATAGCAATACTGTTTTAGAATATAAAGCTAAACCTCAAGATCACTAATTATAACTCAAACAAATCACTTCAGGTTTAACAAGCTGAAAATGATCAACTTCAGCAAAAACACAATAAAATCGGATTCACCAGCAATTAAATTCAGAGAATTATCAATTTTCATCCGAATTGAATTAAAATACGAAACCATAGTAGTAAAGGATAAGATCAATTACCACGAGAAGCAGCGATAAGAGAGAAATAGGCTTCCACGAGCTCCGGATTGTTGCGACCATCTGTTTGAGCGATACAAGACTTGAGTCGCTTGTAGCACTCGTAAACGCCTCGAATCTCCTCTCGGTTTCTTCTCCTGGTGAGAATTTCTTCATGAGAGAGTGGCGGTGGCGTCGGTGGCTGAGATACGTAATCCGGTGGTTGCGATGGTGGCGAGGCTGCCGGCGCGATCGAGTCGTACAACCTTCGCTTTTTCAAGGGCTGCTCTGCGCAGGCCATAGTGAACGATGGGAGTAGAAAAAAAGAGAAAGGAAAGGATACTAGTCAGCCGTTCGACAAGGTTAATTAAACCCTCGGGCTCCCCTAGAGTTAATACCGAGGCTCTTACGACTTACATTTTTATTTTTGGCCCGCCTATATTAGATTCGGAGAGTAATAGTTGAGTAGAATTCAGATTATAGATGATCATTTAAATTTTAAAACACACCACTTTCACCTATATTCGTCAACACAAACACACGCTTCTATCAATCAAATTACTAATAATTCTATAACCATAGAATAGTTGTTTTTTCCAAAATTTATCTCACATTCAAGTTACATTTATTTTTGCTCAGTTTAAAATATTGTAATTTATTTTTTAAAAAAAATCATTTACAAAAATGCATAACTATAAAAAAAACAGATGTTTCAAACACAATTAACATTTATTTTCACAAAACAAGTGGTATATTGTTTTTTAACCCATTTAGATTTATTTAGCACCAAACTCCTATTTCTACAGCTATTTTCATCTTATTTTCGCGACATATTTGCACGTAATTCTGCAACTAGAACACATTTACTTTTTAAAACCAAATCACATGTAATTTCGTAATTAGAACACGATTGATTTTAGCAACTAAATTACACGTAATTCAGCAACTAGAACACAATTGTTTTTCCCAAGTTTATTTAGCAACCAAATTACATGTAATTACGTAACTAAAAAAATTAAAAATTAAACATTTTTCATGGATCTAGTTTTGTTCGTCTTAAGCAAATATAATCATTGATATTTTTATATACTTTTTCTAGCTATGGTTTGAAAATATGACATTCAAAAAAACCTAGAAAAAAACTAGAGAGATAAAACAGTTATAGGTTCTGAGACTATCATGCGTTATCCGTAAAAACTAATTTACCATCAAGTGTTTAGCCCTACTTTTTCAAATATAGGATAGGATGATTATTGGTAAATAAATTTAATAATAGATGATTATTGGTAGATTGCGCTATTAAAATTATTTAATAATACAGTCTTATTAAATTCGTTTTTAAAAATATAATTTTTAGACCAATTTTAACCAATTTTACTAAGGAATTATTATATTTATAACCAATTTTTTCATATTTGATTACCATTTAATATATGAATAAAGTTATTGATTACATATGATATTTAAAATATTTTATCTTTCATCCATATGGTGTCTAAAGACCGGTAAGAGAGACTTACTAAACTTTTAAGGGGATGCACAATACAAATCTAAGAGTAATTCATCCAGATCTATCTCTCATAAGAAGCGTCTTTATTCCTTATGGTCGATCCACATACGAAGTCAGATCCACCATGTAAGTTGCCCCACATTTGGTCATCCAGTTAACACAATAATTAGCTTCTCTATAAACATGGTTGAATTTGAAGTTTCTCTACATACCATAAGTGCATCCTCCCCACGGCCTCCATTGTCGTTACTACCTTTCACTAACCCGTGTAACTCTAGAGAGTCTGTCTCTACAACAAGCACTCATACTTACGGTCCAACGTCATATATAGCCCAAATTGTAATGCATAAAGTTTCGCCTGAAAAACTGACTTTACCAATCTTGTGCTCGCGAATCCACGTAAAACTAAATCATTCACATCCTGAAACACTTCTCATACACTCATTGTCAAATGATCTAATCACACACCCATCAAAGTTGAGTTTAACTCATTTACTTGACTTTATCCATGTTACCGGTATCCTTTGTAAAGACATTATAAATATAATATTTGGTCGTGTTCCATATTATAGCCCTAATTTCTGTTATAGACTTTTGTCTCGCATTGGATTAAAAAATCTTGTTATTCATATCCAATCATATATGGCATATCATAGCCAATTCAAGAGTTGAATTCTTTAGGCTCGTGGATTTCCCCTAACACCTTAATAATTCATTCCACCATCTGAAATCTCTTACAAATTCTTGTTCATTTCCTAGTGCGCATATAATATTTTTACTAACTATATAAAATTATTATTTTTATAAAAAAATTCTCTTTTAAGTTTTTTATTCAAATCAAAACTTCAATCTTTTTTCCATCGCGTCTATTTTTTAATATGTGAATTACGATAATAGATTTGATATTTGTTACCGTTCTGAAAACTAATATTCACCACTACACTTTATTTTCTCTAAAAAAACTCTTATATCTTTTTTCTGAGTTTTATATCTCAAAATTCTTTTCAAATTATCGATTTCACATTTCTTGATTCGATTTGATTTTTTATTTGCGTTTAAAAATTCTCGTATTTATTTTTATTTTGGTTATGTGTATATATTAAGATGAGAATTTAGTCTATGTAAAGTATTATGGGGTTCTGTTTGATTGTCTGCATTATTATCTATGGTTTTCGTTTACTTTTTTGCAATGGGCATTAGAGATGTTGATTTCAGGTAGTAAGTATATTTTTCTCTGTGATGATACATTAATGATTGTTTGATAAAATCAGAATCAAATTTTTAAAAGGTCAAGGTGTCTGTTATTGCAATTGTGAAATACAAAAAAGATAGTTGAATTGTAAAATGCAACATAAAATGTTTAAATGCGATTTTTGAATGTGCAACAAAAGTGAAATGAAAAAAAAATAAGGGTTAAAAATAAATTATGGAATGTGAAACAATTATTAAATATGACATATGCCACTTCACTAATGATTGATGGCTTTTGCAGGATAAAATACAAGTCTTGATATATGAAAGAAAACTGAATGAGTTTGTTAAAAATAAACCAATGGAGAAGTATTGACAGGTCTCAGTACATCATTGTATAAGATATCCAATAAATAGTATAATGGTCATCATAAGAGGAAACAAAAAAAAATAAACATGGAATGTTATGCAGTGTCCTTATCTCTCAAAGCATAGAAATCAGAGAATGAATTGGTCATCTTGAAGGTATTAAATGACCCCATAGAAGGCTCTTGGTTAGTTCAACCGAGGAAGAAACAGAAGAAGTTATCATGGAGGAATAAAAAATCATGAATATCAACATAAACATACCAACTAATCTTATGTACATAATTTTGATTTTTTTTGAAAAATAACATAAATATGTTTGCATAGAATACAAGAGTGTAACATGAATTCCAATCGAGTTCATATGTCATCAATTAAAAAAATCAAACCGATAATACAAAAAATAAGGTCATATTCTTAACAAAAAACTGAGATAACTATTGCTGAGATAAACATACTAACGGTCGTAGGTTACATAACAGAGTTTAATTGTCCAATATGGACAAAAAATCATGTATTTGTCAAAAATAAAAATAGGAAGTGAAAAATGTACGTGGACTTCACAAACATAAATAAAGCATGCCCGAATGACCCATTTCCACTACAAAAAAAACAACCAAATTGTAGATGCGACATCAGGCAACAAAATTTTATCTTTTATGGATGTTTTTATATGATTCAATTAAATCTAAATAAAAAAATAAGATCAATAGCATATGATGTTTATCACAAAAATAGGCTACATTGCTATAAAGTAATGCTCTTCGGATTAAAAAGTATTGGAGCAACCTATCAAAGTTTGGTCAATAAAATCTTTACAACATAGAGAGGCATAAATTTACATGTTTATATTGATCAATGTTGATAACAAGCCTATATAAGGAAGACCATTTGACAGACCTTTTGGAAACACTTGCCAACCTCAAACGTGTGAAACTCAAGTTAAATCCTAAATGATACACCATTGATGTTTGATCAAGGAAATTTACAAGATACAGGTAAGAAATAAATTAATCAAACTAGATCTAACCCAACTTGCTAACCTAGCATCAATAGAGGCGTTATGGAATATAAAAGAAGTTCAAATCTTAACACGAAGATTAATTACTAAATAGATTTTTGTCACGATCTTTAAATAAATGTCAACTTTTTTTCAAATATTAAAAAAGAGAAATAAACATTTAGTGGACTCCATAGTGTGAACAATCATTCAACAACAACAAAAACATTCCTAACATTACCAGAGGCATTGATAAATTCAAACCAAGGAAAAGAGTTTTACCTGTATTCGTAACTATGACATTATACAATCAGCGCATTTCTAATTAGGAAGAAGTGAAGAGAATCCAAAGTTTTATGTTATCTTAGTTAATCTTTAATACCATCAGTAACTAGATATTTACGATTAAAGTTATAGCACTGTAGTAGTGGTTAGAAAAATAAGATCATATTTTTAAGCACACATTATAACTGTGCGAACCTCCTTCCCACTTAAGGAATGTATTGTAAAATCCTGAAATTTTGGGAAGATTGACTAAATGGTCAGTAGAATTAGGGGATTATGATATCAAATTCAAACATAAAACAACAATAAAGGGCCACGCACTAGTTGTCTTCCTGATAGAATTTTAATCTAAAAGACCGGTCATAATAAATGATGATTTATAAAATATATCAAGAGTCAGAACTGATGGAGAAAGTAACAATCAATGCTCAAGGATAAAATGATAACTTGTCTCCCCATATGGTGATATAATGATATAATAAAACAACCCATTCGGTTCGGATTCTTAACATCAAATAATGAAGCAGAATTTGAGGCCGTCATTGCAGGACTTTGCTTGGAAAAAATATTTTGAGCAAAAAAAATACTTATAATTGACTTTCAACTAGTAATTAACCAAATGATGGGTCAAGTCAAAACAAAAAAACATAACATAATTCAATATTTTAAAGGAGCTACAACACTTTGCTTCTTGATTCGACCATGTCAAATTCAAACAAGTGCCAAGGGTACAAAATGTAATTGCGATGCATTGGTTTCTTTGTTTTGCACATCATCAATACCAGGAGTATACTAAAAGAAAAATCATCAATCACTTAGCTAAACTACTTCCTTTCACTGATCACAACCGAATGGGTAATAATAATATAAAGATTCACGAAACCCAATAAAATATTACCTCACACGAGACATATTACCTAAAGATAAAAGTAAGGTAAGAAAAATAATAAAAATATCCCTCAAGATATGTGTGGATATCATATAAATTATACAAAAAAGACTATCACAATCTTTGTTAAGGTGTTTAAGCAGAGACGATGTACTTTTTGTAATGAAGGAGTTGCATGAGGGAGAAAAGGCGCTAACTATGGTTATAAAGGTTTAACTGAAAAAATATTGCTACAAGGATATTATTGACCAACAATAATGAAAAATACAAAGAATAAAGTAAGAATATATGATACATGCCAAAGGTTCGCAAATTCAATCCAAATTATATCAAGTATTATTGAAAATGATAACAACAGTTATTCTATTTGAAAGATATGGTACATATATTGTGGGATCATTCTCGATGGCTAATGGAGGAAGAATAATATCTAATTTTTTTTGTAGATTACTTCTCCAAATGGGTGGTAGCAAAAGTGGTGCAACACATAATGATAAAATATGTGATTTTCTTTTTTAAAAGCAATTATATGTTGTATTTATGGTACTCAAATAGTTTTCACCGTCGATAATGAAACACGGTTCCAAAATGATGTGGAGGTGGTGGTACCAATATAAATAATTATATTACCATACAAGGCCACAACATACAATGAGGAAAACCATGATCAAAATAGAAGAGTAGTAACCGACCTAGTCAAAGAAAAAATGATCAACACACACATTCGATCAGATCACTATAATGCATTGATGATTAATATATATATAATTCCAAAGTTTGTTACATAAGTTTTTATCCAAGGGACAAAGTAATGAGAAGATTATTTCAGCATACACAAGAGAAGTGACTGGGAAAGTTAAACCTAAATTGGGACGTACCATTGATGGCAGAAGCAAAAATACACCTAGTATCATACACGTTGCTGGGCGGAGAAGGAAACCAAGTTTGGCAGTCCTGGAATATAGAGCATTTAAAACTCTACCATAGTCATGTGGAGTAAAGAGCTTGTATATTACTAGTCGTATGAATCGTATTAATTAAACTACGAGTATGTAATATTTCCTCCCTTGGTAGTGCAAAAAGGTTTTAACGAGACATTCGACATTAATAAAATGATTTTATTGCCCAAATTTGGTTCATATATTTTTTATATATCGCAAATAACAAATATTAGTCTAAAATGAAAATCCAAAGCAAAATGAAACTTTAAAAAATGCCAAAGGCATAATATCAAAAAATGCATCAAATTATGAATACAAAAGGATATGATGAAGGGATAAAATACCTCAAAGTAACTTAGATAAAAATAATTATATAATAAAAATATCAAAAGCAATAAAATGTTTAAGGAGGAAAAAACTCCATAAAAATATAAACATGATTCGGATGATAAAAGAAATATTAATCCTAACATGGATAGTAAAAATAATGAACGTGTGTAATTTATCTAAAAAAGAATAATAACAAAAAGACGGGTAACCAATAGCTAATCTGCGGTAAAAAGCTACATTTGCTTAAAAATAAGAGAAAACCTTCATTATGAAGTCATGCACTCTGAACATACTTGAGAAATTCTGAATAAAAATCCAAGTAAATAATTGTGATGCTCTAAAACATAATTTTCGTTATGCTACATAATCAACCATATAAAAAATAGAGAATGCAAGATGTATCATAGATGCAAAGACTCGTCCACAAAAAATAAAAAAAAAGTACTCGCAAAAAACAACAACAAAAATAACAATAACAATAATAATAATATTAATAATAATACGTGTACACATTCTCTCTACCCAGAAATATCATTCTATATAAAATCATCAAACACGTGTACACGTTCTCTTTCCCTTAGTTTTGTTTTTTAAGATGATTGATTGTCTACGCGTCTCTCGTATGTGTGGGTCTCTCGTCTATCATCAATTTTATTTTTAAAGAATATCATTTATGGATCTAGTATTATTCATCCTACAAAATAAAATAAATAGATACATACTTTTAAAAATTAAAATCATAAAAAATAAAATAAAGAGAATATACATGTGTTTGATGATTTTGTATAAGAGAATATTTGAGATATTATGACATATAGTTAAGTAGTAAATATAAAATTTAAATAGTATTTCTTAAAAATATATATGGTACGTGGATAATAGTTTGGTTTTTTGGTATTTATCGGTATTTTACTCACGATAACGGTAACGATAACGATAACAATGCAAAACAGATTAACTTATTTTATTTCAAATAATTTTTATGTAAATTATAAAAAAAGTATATTCCTTTACCGTAAAGTTTAAGGTTTCGATTTTTAATATGAGTTAAAGATTCGAAATAAATGCTTTCACATTAGGTCAGAACAAAAAATCTTTTTCATGGTGGTAAAAAATAGGAGATTTTTTTTAAAAATCTAGTTTTTAATATCAGTTTTATTTTTTTATTAATTAATTATTTATAATATTTAGATAATAAAAATAACAACATAGACCAATAAAATAAAGATTATGAATATGTATATTTGAGATATTTAAAAAATATATTGACATTTGAGACGTACACATATAATTTACCTAGATAACCTCATATAAAATAAACCTACTTTCTTACTTTTCATCTATCTCTTTTCAAATATAAATTATGTTTGCGTTTTTTTACTTTGAGACCTTTTTTATTTTTCAAAAAACAAAAATCATACAATCGATAAAAAAAATAACAAACTTGAAACCAAAAATCTTAAAAATCAAGAATTTCAATCAAGATTTTATTCTAGTTTAGCTTTTTTTTTATCTACGCACATAGTTGTGAGATTATTTGAATGATTTTTTTTGTATTTTTTATAGTTGTTTTTTCTTTTTCTTTGTGTTTTTCTTTGTAGAGTGTGAATTATTTTATATGTATTATCATCTAAATTTTTGTATCTTGATACATCCTTTTGTTTGAGTTTTTCAAATTGGGTATGATTTTGTTGAATTGCGACTTTTTAGCAATAGGTCTAATTTTTTATACATAAGGCTAATTGGATTAAGATTTTCTGGTATGCGGTATAATGATTATACTAGTATGAATGTGGTTATGTTTGATGGTTGATTATTTGTTGACTATTATTTGGTGATGTGATAAAGTTGTTTGTTTTATTTTTTTTTATTTTTTTTATTTTTGAACTTCTAGATTATGTAATTGGAAGGTAATGATGAAGTTGTCGTCCATTTTTATATTTTTTATGGATGGAGAGCAACGATAAACATGTGATAACATTCCCAAGACTAATCATATTTCAAAAGAACCACATATTTATTAAGGGTGGATGATTGTCTGAGTGTGTTATTGACAAAAAACATGTGTACTTGTTTTAAAAAGATAATATTTTGGTTCGTGATATGGTGCATATTAATTTTTAAATATACTTAAAAGTTAACATGTTATTTTTCTTGGTTGCTTTATTTCAATTAGAAATAATTCAAATTATGCTAGTTAATTTGTATTTCAAGAGAATCATGGTTGTATCCAAAAATATGTACATGGTGATGGAGATGTTTGTAGACCTAAATAAAAATTGTTATCTACCATACCCAATTATTTTTACTCATGATACTTGATATGAGATAATGATGAACAAACGGGCAAGACCGATCAGTTAGAAAATGAAAACATTTTCTCTTGAGATGTACGAGGTCATTACATAAGAAGTCGACAAAATCCTCCACTTATGGTACATTTAAAAGGAAAAATATCCACTATGGGTAGTGAACCTCGTGCTAGTGAAAACAAAAACATAGACAGTGGAGAATGTGTGCCGACTTCTTCGAACTCAATCAAGCCTGCCCCAAAGATTCCTTGCGTCTTCCTCGTATTGATCAGGTAGTTGATGCGGCGTTAGGTTGAAAATTAATTTCTTTTATGGGTGTGTATTCAGGGTAAAAACAGATCCAAATGCAACCCAAAGATGAGGAGCACACAACATTCCAAACGGAGCGGGGACTATACTGCTACAAAGTTATGTCGTTCGATTTAAATAATACGGAGTCAATACATACCTAGTTAACCATATTTTTAAAAAGTAGCTAGGTGATAACATAAAGACCTACATTGATGATATGATCGTAAAGAGAAATTTCGAGGGCCGCCAACTGGAAGTGCTAGTTGATATCTTTACAAACTTGTATAAGTTCAACTTAAAATTAAATCTCTTAAAGTGCTTTTAGGATTACGCAGTGGGGTTCATGGGGTACATCATCAATAAAAATGGAATCAAGGTTAATCTAGATCAGTTAAAATCTCTCCTCAACATGGAACCACCTAGGAATGTAAAACAAGTTTAGTTTCTGATGGGGACATTTGCAACAATTTCTCGGTTTATATCTAGGGATTCAGATAAAAGCCAACCATTTTTGAAGTACTTAAAATGCTAATAAAATTTCATGGAGCATAAAATATGAAGAAGCGTTCAAAGCACTTAATGAGTATTTGACCTCTCATAAAATACTTGGCAGCACCAACATCTAGTGAGTCATTTTATGTTAATTTATTTTTCTCTGATTTCGTTGTTAATGGTGTGTTAGTCACGAATCCGGAGGGGTGCCAAAACCAGTCTACGCTATCAGCAAGACTCTTCTATACGCATAAATTAAGTACTTAGACTTGGAGAAGTTAGCCTTATGGTTGGTAGTAGCTATGAGAAATATGATATAGTTCTTTCAAGGTCATAATATCATCCTGCGAACATCGTTCTCCTTGAAAAATATACTACATAAACCATATATTTGGGGCAGACCCATAAGATGGTTTATTGAGTAAAGGGTCATGAAATCACTTATGAGTCACATATTGCAATCAAAGTTAATAATTATTGGATATTATAAATGAATTTACAGACAATAGAAAGCTCAAAAAAGCAGACACGATCCCGAAGACAGTTTACCGATAGAATGAATAGTTGAAGCCGAAGAGGCTTCAAGCCTCCATTGAAGGGGAGCTGACATTATTCTAAAGACCCTGAGTGGTGAAAAAATCAGGCAAGCTATTAAATTCATTTTTTATGTAACCAACAACACAGCGAGTGCGAGGCCGTTTTAGGAGTTTTGAAGTTGGTCAATATTTGTGGAGCGAAAGCCCTGCGAATACGGTCAGATTCCCAATTAGTATTAATTCAGGGCACTTACCTTTACGAAGGAAAACAAGAAATAATGTATGGTTACTTAGAGGTACTCTAGGAGTGGGAAAGAAAATTTGATATTATCACATACAAGCAGGTACCGTTCCTACATAACTCATCCACCGACCTACTAGCTATGGAAGCTATCTATAGTGGCAACCCGATCATTATTATATAGCATAATCCAACAATAGAAAATAGTACCCCAAGATCAAATTCTTAGAATTATAGATAAGAGACGTTTAGAGACAATAATACAAGTCTTATTTGTGTCATCAAATTCTGCCGGAAGGAAAGGTAGAGACATGAGTATTACAATTGCGCACGGTAAAATATACAGTGCTAGATAACACCTTTACAGAAGAAGCACTACTCACCCTTTGTTGTGCCTCTTCAATAAAGAAGAGACATTAGCCATTCTTAGATACTTGTATGAGGGAGAGGCCGAAGCCCATTGGGGGTATCACAGCTTGATAAAACGTTTTGTATTGGCATACTATTAATAGTCAAAATCGGCAGTCGATGTCGAGGCGACCGTACAAGAATGTTACCTCTACCAATAGTTGATAATATGAGACATTTTCCGAGCGAGAAAATAAGCATTACCCCAGCACCATGCCCCTTTGAAAAATGGGGAATCAAATTAGTATGGACATTTCCCATAGCTATAGGAAAACGGTAGCATCTGATTGTATCAGTGGATTATTTCACCAAGTGGTAAGAAGCTAAGTACTTTTACAATATAATAGCCCAAGAAATATGTGATTTTATTATGAATAAAATCTTATTTCATAAATGGATTCTAGGTATCTTAATAACCGGCAATGGGCCCCGATTCCATAATGCAATCATAATAACTTTATGTATAAGATATGAAGTGGAACAATATTTCTCAACACCATATCACCCGCAAGCTAACGGTCAAGTCGGGGTTTCAAACCAAACCATCATGGAAGGTATTAAAAAGAAACTCAAATGAGCTAAAGGGAAATGACCATATAAGCTCTTAAAGGTCGTTTGGGCATATATGACAACCCCTCGGTTGGCAACGTGCAAAAATTCTTTCTCTTTGGTGTACAAAATAGATGATGTCGTCCCTACATAAATCATCATCCTGAGTTATCAATTTGCCAATTACTCAGACACATCCAATACAGACAAACGAAAATTATGTATCAATTTAATTGAAGAACAACGCCGCAATCAAGCAATGGTATCAATAAAGTATTATAAAATCTTGATAAGAAGGAGGTTCGACTCCAAACTGAGACCGATGACCCTTCAGGTTGGTGAGTTAAACAAAAACGCGAGAAAGCTCGATCCAAATTGGGATGGGATTTACATAGTAACTTCCAAAGGATATCACGGGGCATACGGACTGACAGACATGGAAGGCAGGGCTATAAAGCACCATTGTAATATTTTCATTGGAAATTGTATCCCCGCGGTATGTAAAACAAATGTGCACTATGGGAAAAATGATTTTTTTATGAGGCACATTACAAATTGATGAATTAATGAATTATGCTTTTGCCAACGTATGAGTCTTTTAATAGTTTTTTGCACTTAACTTTTATCTCCATCTACACTTCGGTTAAGAAAATCTCCAAATAATTCTTCATAAGGGCTACGTAAGGGCGGGAGTAACAAACAAACATTAACGAACGTGTTAACAACCACACATAATGGCTATGTAAGGGGTCATATGGAGTCTTGACCGATACAATAATTTACTCATAAACCAAGCCTTAAAAGGCCATGCAAGAGGTCACAATGAGCCTAAAACTTTTTATAGTAAAAATAACGACGTGGTTAATAACCAAGCTTTGATAGGGCACGCAAGAGGCCACATTAATCCTTGACTAAACGAGTCAATAGTAGCGACCTGGTCAATTGACTAAGCATGTATGATTATGAAAACATACCATATTAGGCCATAATATACCAAGAAGAACCCTCCCTCATTCCCTCTTCCAACAAAAAATATGAACAAAAGTGAATGGGGGGAACCGACTATACCATTACGGCTACGCAAAAAGGACAAAAAAGGCTTAATATACAAAACTGACATGACCTGCAATATATCAACATAAATATAACAATAATATTACAACAAACAAAACGAGTTCATTTTACAAACCGAAACCAATGTGTCCAAATATTATCATCCTAATTATGGAAAAAATAAGGTATGGTGATTTTCGCTCATGCTTACTTCTATCATTTTGCTCATAGAGAGATGGACTCAACCCATTACCATTCTGATTTCCCATATCATGTATACTTCTATCTTTTTTCCCTCTAATGGGGGTCAGACCACACGCCATTTTGATTAACCAGATCGGGCATACTTGCATCATTTTGCTCCCCGAAGGAGGGGCGGGAGGGTCTGATACATTTTCACTATGTTTTTTCGGCTCGGGTAAGGCCATAGTTTCACCATCCTTGATATTATAACCCTCATCAGTGGAAGTTGTATGCTCATTCTACCTTTTTATATCTTCATCCTCCTCATCGTTTTCATCAATAGAGGCTTCAAGCCAAAAAAATTCTGGCATAAAGCCTCTTAAGTTCCATAGGGATAATCCAATATTTATTCTTCAAATATCCGATATGGTTTCCTTACGTGTCTTGTCAAACATCTATACCGCTACATTCACAACCTATTTTTCCCTTTTGTCTAACTCTTACTTTTCCTTATCCGCCAAATTCTTCTTCGTTTCCTCCAAGGCCATTTTAGCTTCTAAGGATTCCACTTTCAAGTTCGAGTTCTCCACCATCAATGATGTAACTTTAGTGGTAAGATCATTGGTTCTATCTGTTTAGGCAATATTTTGAGATAACAAGTTCACAGTTCGTGATATCAACTCATCATTTGAGTGGTTTGTTTGGAGATTTACACCACTAGAGTCTTTGAACACCAATTAGTTCCAAACATTTCTTGCGAAAGATATCCCTCTATGCTAAGACAGATGCTAATTGTTGCTCCATTTCCTTTTTCTCCTCCACCATTTTATCACACCACGTCCGTGAAGAACCATAGGCATACTTATACCTAGCAAGATCAATAATCAAACCCCTAATAGAGTTAAAGAACACGGGGTCCGACTTAAAATTCTCTATTGTTTTATTGTCCACACGGGTCATGTAGTGATAGGCAATGATACAGAGTAAACGCAGATAAGCCAAAGTAGGGGAAACCCTAATTTTCTTTATCAAAATTCAACTCCCTTATATTGTAAACAAAGTCTATTTAAATAAGAGTTCGAATGAAAACCCTAATATGAAAATACCAAAAATGCCCCAAAGTAATAAAAATCCGAAATAAAAAATGAAATGACTATGAATGCCCAAAAAATGACCTATGTCACGAGCGTAGCTGGTGACTTGTAATCGTGGCGTCGTTCCCTTCAAAATAAGGTGTGTGGGTCAAAATCGGACACCGGAAGCTTCGAAACTGTCAATTTGCTGTATTCTTCGGGTGATCGTCTGTCTTCTTAAATTCTAGCGCTAATCTGTCTGCATCATCCCCTCCAGAGTAGAGAAGATTCGCCCTCAAATCAGAACGAGTCTCCTCGTCAGAAGAGTCATCTACATAAGGAATCGTAATACCGGCCTTGTGCTTGATGACAAAAGTGAACTGATACAAGTAAGCTATCCAAAAAGCGTGTCTATGAGAGTCCTTGTCCTGGCTGCCAAGATACTTCAAAGAGTCATGATCAGTATATAGCACAAATTCACGCTGAAACAAATAATGGCGCCAATGCTTGATAGCCTGAACCACAGCATAAAATTTAATGTCATATGTACTAAATCGCAGCTTAGCACTCGCCAGGTTCTCACTGAAGAAAGCCATAGGACGCCCTGACTGGGAAAGAACTGCCCCAATACCAAATTTAGACAGGCTAAACGGCATCATCAGCCATTCGAACAGTCCCTCACGCGTCTTAAACACCGTCTTCCACTCATTACCAGGACGAATCCGAATCTGATGGTATCCACTCTTCAAATCAAGCTTGATGAACACAGAAACACCACCCAACTGGTCTAAAAGATCATCCAGACGAGGTATATGAAACCTGTAGCGAATAGTGATCTTGTTAATAGCTCGGCTGTCCACACACATACGCCAGGAACCATCTTTCTTCCGTGTCAGCAACGCCAGAACTGTACATGGACTGAGACTTTCTCAAACATGCCCCTTCTCCAACAAATCCTCCACATGTTGACGTAATTCCTCATGCTCTTTCAGGCTCATGCGATAGTGGGGCCAATTTGGGAGAGCAACACCAGGAACCAGGTCGATTTGATGTTGAATATCCCTTAGAGGAGGTAACTCAAGGGGGAAAGTCCCAGGAAACACATCTGCAAACTCATGCAAAAAGACTGAACTGCAGGGCTAGCAACAGGAATTACATTTGCAAACACATCAGTATAATAGGATCACAAAACAACAAGAAGACCACACCAGCTTCTTCCATGGCCTCCTGAAAAGGAGCACGGGACCAGAGCCAATGCCGAGGGACCGAGGCTTTGGCGGTACTAGAAGAATCTTCTTACCCCAAAAAAAGAATGAATAAGTATTTGCACGACCATCATGAACAACAAGTAAATCATACTGCCAAGGGCGGCCAAGCAATAAGTGACAAGCGTCCATAGGCACTACATCACAAAACACCTCATCCCGGTATGTCTGCCCTACAGAAAATGATACAAGCACACGTTGAGACACAGTGATATCAGTACCTTTACTCAGCCAGGCCAGCTTGTATGGTTTGGGGTGTGTCTCTGATTTCAGCCCAAGCTTTGAAACCGCTGTCTCGGAAATTACATTCTTACAGCTACCAGCATTAATAATAAAGGTGCACACCTTACCGCCAATCGTACAAGTGGACTGAAACACATTATTCGGCAGCCAGTCACTCTGATCAGGAACACGAGTGGAAAGAAAAGTGCGTCGTACCATCAAAACTGCACCAACATCACCAGTCACAACCTTCGCCGTGACCTTAGTCACAACCTTCATCATATGTATCAAACTTCGGGAGACCATCAGGAACAATGGAGGCCGGTTCAAACTCCTCGTGAGAGAAAAGACCCCTAGCACCCACAACATTCAGACATTCTACCTGACGATGCCCTAACTCACCACAGCCAAAGCATCGTAACTTACCAGCAGAACAGTTGGTCGTACCAATGGGAACAATGGGAACGGTTGGACGTGGAACTGGTGTAGGCGCTGAGGTCCATGTAGGAGTACCAGTTCGTATGCCAATCTGGGTTCGACGAGCCAACTGTTTTTTTGCTTGGAGGGCACGCTGATGTGCTTCAGAAACAGACAACGGGTCAAACATGTTCAACACATCCTGGAGTTGAGGGTGCAACCCCCCAATATAGCGGGATACCCGCTGATGTGATAACTCGTTCACCTCCGTACGAGCAAGAAACTACTAGAACTCCTCCATATACTCGTCCATAGAGCGTGGTCCCTGACGAAGATTCTGGAAACGCTGGAATACTTCTCGCTTGAAATTGTAAGGCAAGAATGCCTTGCGGATTTTCTTCTTGAACTTCTCCCAACTACGTACTTGTTCCTTGCCTTCACGCGCACGGATCTTTTTCACCTTCTGCCACCAAGCTTGTGCCCTGCCGCGCAGGTGGATGGTAACCAAAGCTACCCGTCTCTAGTCAGGAACTTCCTTGAAATCCAGCACCTCCTCAACCTGGGATAACCAATCAACTAACTCATCCACCCGAAGGCCACCATAAAAGTCAGGAATGTTGACCTTAAATCCAAGCTCCCAACGGCGGTTCGGATTAGCATTTTGTTCTGGCATTTTGCCAAAAGGGTTATCGGGACCTTCAGCCTCCACACCAGGTTGCCTAGCAGTAAGTTCAGCCATCTGACAGGAAAGATACTTGACCTGACGGCGCAGGTCAACATTCTCGCGATCACCGAAATGACTTGCATCTCCTTCCACCGCAACGCCGCTGCGACCTCTGGTTCTTCCTCGCACCATCTTGCAGGACTGCTTGTGTTTGATACCAATATGATACAGAGTAAACGCAGAGAAGCTAAAATAGGGGAAACCCTAATTTTCTTTATCAAAATTCAACTCCCTTACATTGTAAACAAAGTCTGTTTAAATAAGAGTTCGAATGAAAACCTTAATACAAAAATACCAAAATGCCCTAAAGTAATAAAAAACCGAAATAAAATATTAAATGACCCTGAATGCCTAAAAAGTGACGTATATCACGAGCGTATCTGGTGACTTGTAATCGTGGCGTCCTTCTCTTTGAAATAAGGTGCTGTGGGTCAAAATCGGACACCGGAAGCTCCGAAACTGTCAATTCGCTGCATTCTTCGGGTGATAGCCTGTCTTCATAAATTCTAGCGCTAATCTGTCTGCATCAGGAAAATACCATACAATTATTATGGATCTACAAAAAACAACAACAAGTAATTATTGAACCAATGTGCATGACACATATGATTAAATTTGTGAAATACGACACATCACAAACCCCGATCGCCAACTCTAGTTTCCTTTTAAGAATTTATTCCATCGTTGTATTAACATAAAAGATGATCTCTAGACAATTCTACAATTGGAAAAACATTAATATATAAGGTATATGCATAAGGATAATAATGGGTCGTTCATCCAAGTTAAAGAGGGAAGGTGTTTGAATAGTTGATTGACCAATATGAGACTCACTAGCAAGACTCACCCTTTTGGTAAGTTCCAAACCTCCTCTCACTATGTTCACCAGTGTTGATCCAGGGCTGACTGCCTTGACGAAAGACTCTTTTCGTACCAGACATCCTTATGTAGATGATTTCAATCACGGGGCATTCTCCCAAAAGGATACTTCTGCGTCTTTCTTTGGCTCAAGAACAATGATTTCATTTGCCATATCATATTCTCCACTCAACATAATTAACTCGTGACGGATAACTATATTTTTGGGCTTATGGGATGACTTCAGTGCAACTTGTTGTTTTCTAAATAGGGTTTCATCATCTTCATCATTCTCATCCACAAGTGTTAACGTTTTCCCCACACAAGGACCATTCTTCATAAGAGATATGTTTCTCTTTAGAGTAGGCTCCTCAGTAGACAACGGCTGACTCTGATTATTCACATGAGTTAAAATGTTAGACAACACATCCGTCATGTCTTCATTTACATTATCAGCCACAATATTAAAATTATAAAAGTGACGCGTATTATTATTATATTGCACAGGCTTAGGAACAGATCCGGTGGACTTAGATTTTTTCTTTTTGTTAGTAAAAATCTCATTGTTGACTACTCTCACCAGCTTTCTTTTGAGATAGGTCGACCTCGCATCAATCTCATTTTTTCTTTTCGAGGATCCCATTAGGTTTTCTTAGATTTTCTTTTCCGAGGCACGTCTAATTCAACACCGATGATATCTTAATTAGAATAGTGTTGGAGAAATATCGCTTCCAATCGTTTGGTAGTGAAGGAATTACCCATTGCAATCAAGACTAATTTGTTATCCTCCATCATTTGAAACTCAAGAATATGCCATAGACCAGCTAAAAATAAATTTACCTTGGTAAATAGACGATGGTCATCAAGATTCCATGTTGAGTATACCGTAAATGATAAATCCTGAAGTAGATTAACAGTATCACCTTCGTTTACCTTCTTCCATAATTTTTAATATTTGCCAGAATCTATACCTTAACAAAATATGAACAAAAGTTTGCACAAAAATCAATGCATATCAAACAAATCTATATAATCCATATCTTACATGCTCCCATCCACCTCCGCTCAAGTTGGAGATTCTCCAATTCATGCTATTAATTACGTGACACAAGAACATATGAGGTTTTTCACTTCTTATCAGATGAGGCTAACACTATTAATTTATTGAGCCAGACAGCTGAAGATAATAAAGCGGAGAATCTGGACATTTAATCACATCTAAAGTGCCTAAAAGTTATACCAAACTAACATTGATTTGTAGCACCCTAGAGTGAACTATTATACTTAAGATCATATGCAACTATTTATCACCGAATGTGAGGACTGCGTATGTATCTAAAAAAGTCACGAGTAAAGGGATGAAGAGGCAGTCAAAGCCTCAAATAAAAAAGAGTTGTGTAAAAGTAAGTTTCACCTTCCTGACCTTGATGAGGGTGCTCACGAGGGATAGAAATGCGAGTCTCAAATGCATCTAGGAGGCCATATTTATTTCTAAATTCCTGGTGATCTTCTATCGATAATTGATTATATTTAGATGCTAATTGTATGAAATATAGTTCCAAAAAAGCTTTGGTGTCCACCTCATCTTTGGGAGGATTACTAGAGGTGAAAGCCCTCATCGACTTTTTTTTATGCCACTTTAGAAGCTATGTATGGGGTACAAGACTACAATGTATTAATAAAGCTCGTACGCACACATGCAATCAATAAAGAAAGGTTATTATAACAGTGTGACCCTTGGAGAAACATGGGTCGCTATAGATGATTGCACAATTAAGACCCAAATCGAAAAACCCTAAAAATACTCCATGTTCAAATACATAACGATCCACAAAGCATACATAGCGAATTATAAGAAGAGACCTGAAAGCATAATAATCGTTTTGCAACAGAATGATCGGAGAAGTGATGAAGATGACTATAGTGTCACTAAAGAAAAAGCACTTCAACGTTCATCTCAACAGTAATTGACAAATGAGGTAAGCCAATTTCAAAACATATTATTTATAGTACACCCCACGAGTCTCTTAATCCATAGAATTAAAGAAGGATCGATGGTCATGATTATATAAATATTCACTTAAAAGGAAAATGATAAATACACCCTGAAAAATTAAAGTGCCATCTTTTAGCACGTGAGCGGAGAGGGGGCACATATATAATAGAGTAAAAAAGAAACATGAAGTGCTTTCTTTACACGTGGTAATTTTAGTCATGTAAATGAGACTAGATCAACCACACCAACTTCAATTGTTCGCCTCATAAAATAAAATGAATATATATTAAATAACTTTGTCGCTTACCTCGTCATTACTATCTTTATTTCTTTAACTAATCTCTTTAAACATAACGAATTACTTACATGACTATGAGGGTACTCTAATAAGGTTGTTCCTCTTGGTTAAGGTACACACTCTTATACCAAAGAGGTAAGATTAACCGAGAAAGAGTTCACGATTAACTAAAAGAATTTATAAGATAAAAAACTAGCCGACTGGATAGAAAATTAATCTGAACCGATCACAGCTAATTGATCTTGTAACAAGTTAGCCGACCCAAAAAATAGATAAATGAGTGGTTAACAGACCTTGAACGGTAAATGACATAGCACAAGGAGCTTACAATGGGTTAATAGTTATCTTAAGACCGATTGCCAAACACAAGAACAATTAACATGGACGTGGTTCCTCATTAAACGCCATTAAGTGAACGTGTGCAATAATTGTTCAGTTAGTGTAACCCGTATTGGTTTTATTTTTTTTAAATCAAATAAAAGTAGATTCATAAATGATATTTTTAATGTATTTTTACAATATTTTTTTGCCAAAATATTTAACCATTATTAAGCATTTCACACTTCATCTAACCATTATTCACATTTTACATTTCATCTTTAATTTGCATTTCGATATATTTTATCGAATGAACCTTACTTTCACTTGCCACTTATGCGGTGTTTCTCAATTTGAAAGAAATTCATTTATCACTTATTTCTTATTTTGTATTTTGTCTAATCTTTATTTCGCATTTTGTATTCAATATTTGTTTCACATTTAACCCTTATTTTGTATTTCATTTTTTTTGCATTTCACATTTTTGAATTTTGAATTTTTTTTATTTAATCCTTATTTCGTATTTCATATTTTACCTTTATTTCTATGATAGTATTTACAACAATATTAACCATTCTTAATTAAATTGATACAAAAAACGAAAGCTATATGTAAAATTTTAAACTTAATACGAGTCCAAACTCGTAAGAAGAATCCTCCATTTTGCATATCATTACAGTAGACATTATCATCTTAGGAATGTAAACAATCAAGACAATGTAATAGACATCAAATATAGATCAAAGAACACATTTACACTCCGTAGCAATTTAAAAATTAAATGAAATATTGATTTAATAAGAGGTAATTGTTCAATGGTTGAAGTAATAAGTTTGAATTTGTTTAGGGTATACTAGTTAATTTAGTGAAATCATTTAGCTAAATATAGATAGTTGTTTAGTAACTCTAATTTAGTGCTTGTGTATTTTAAACACTCTAGATCCGCCGCTCTGAAATATCTCTTTATCTTTATTTTTATCATATTTTTTGTGATTCTTGAGTTGTTACTCTATAAAGGTTGTTATCTTCATCCTTTAAAAATAGATTTACAAGCACTGAACAAACAATATAGAAATTCTGTAGCCGGTTCTTTATCATAATATCAGTATTAACTAACTTCCGTTGTTGATCGTGAGGTATCAACAATAGAATATGAAAAATAGTTAGTTAACTTATATTTTATTTTCGTTAATCGTTAGGACGTGAAAGATTAACCATTTAACTTTGTTTCGGGTTATAAACCTACAAATAGTATATAATAATAATTGGTATCAAAGCCCGTTTGATCCACTCCATGTTTTGGAGATGAAAACATCTCAATTCAACCTCTCAAAACCCAAATTGCTTACTCAACTTGGGAGAAAATATCTAGATTGATTTCTAATTATGAACCCTATTTACATGTTAGAGGATAAAGAATATCATATGTATGTTTAAGATTGATTGGTGCAATTGAGAGCACATAATTAATTATATGGTATGTATAAACTAAAGTTGCAGGTCCTTTTTTGAAACTTTGGGATCAAAACCCTAATTTAAACCAATTTAGGGTTTTGGATTTTTAGACTCGGGAGTTCGCCATAACAAGAAGATTCTTCATTGCGGTAAACTACTTCAGAGAACCGATTTACCACCAAAAATCGGTAGTTCACTGTGCTAAAATATGGTGAATTGTTACAATGGGAAGTTCGACATAACCACCCTTATTGTGGTCGCGTTGAACTACTTATGTTCAATTGTTTAAAAAAATCAATTTTATTTTTGTTTCTATGCGAGTTTGCTGCATCTGGACCACTTCAAACTCGTAATAAACGAATTCAGATTTTAAGAAGTTTCAGTAACTTATTATATGTTTTTGTTTCCAATTTACATATTAAGCATGTTCAATACTTACATGTTTATGTTGGTATGTATAATTAATTTTCCATGTTTGAGTCTAATGGGAATTGTTTAAAGTTTTACAATTATGTAACCCCGTCTATTTACAAGTTAAAAAACATCTAGTGATTGAGAATATTGTCCTTTTGGATGAGATGTAATTACCCATTATTGTTGACACTTGGACTCTATAACGTGAGGGGTGGTATCTTGCATGCCCATGTATTATTTGTTTTAGGTTAAGAGTTTAAATTGGAATTCATCTTCCTTCAGATATTTGAGCACTTGACGAGATATTTTATATCCCATAATAGATTCAGATGTTCATAACGTTACAAAATATAACACATTTAGGTATGATCAGAGATAAAAAGACAATTCAGTTGTATTTAATTGATTTACAGTATGAACACTTCAGACGACCATTCAGAAGAACTGCATCCACAGAGCTAGTATCTTACCCACATAGAATATTTTAGACAAGTCATGTAGGAAAATGGGTCAGGTCTCATAGGTTAAGGAACAATGATTTTGTGTGTAGTGCCCCTTACAGAAGAATACCTCACATTCTTTTGATGGTGAGCACCCTGTTGTATAACGTAGTTGTTGTATTTACACATAGTATACTCATACACAACTAGTTTTTAGTGCTGAATAGTTTGTTTAATATATTATAAAATAGTCAAGTATGACTCCTAAGTAAGGCTTGATTATTTTAAATATAACATTGCACCTGGTGATGATAAAATATAATCTAAGGATAGTTTTGGAAGTTATTTGGTTTGTGTGATGTTAAATCCTTAATATGAGGTAAATAGAGAATATAACTTCTTGTATTTATTAGAGAGAGAAAAAAGTCCAACCCATTTGATGTTATTTATTGAACTATTTATACAATTTTTGGATCCATATGCCATTCCGATCGGGTCATATGTTTGGGTTAATCTGACGAGCCCCCAGAACCATAAGCAAATGTGCTAAGTACCTAACTGAGTCATTAAACATGCTGCTTATTCATTAACTTTAGTTATTTGGTCCGAATTGCCCCTGTAATTGAAATCCGACATGCTTTACTGCTTGGGTCCTCCAACATAATCCGAGCCTATCATCTAACCCCCTTAGCTCTTTCCAAAGCATTTCAGGAGAGCTAATACCGTAAATGATTTCTGAATTATGTCAGAAGGATGTTTTTAAATCTACTTTTATTGAAAAGTCACGACTTTAACACGATTACATTTTTCAAGACACGTGACAGGTAGTCATTAGACCTACTGACAGGTTTTAACCGTGGTAATTGTATCCATTTCCAAAAAGGGAAAGTGGATTCATTTATAACCTTGTATAATTAATATTGTTGGTTCCTCTTCCCTAGTAAAACACTCAAGTGTTTCTTATTCACCTTTATAAGAGTAAATTTTTCACTCTTTCTATTTCTGGAGTGAGAAAAATTTATTCAATTTTAGAAATTTTCCAACTCAAAATTTATCTTCTTTAAAGTTTGTATGTTCATAACAAGGACTGCGTTAATTATAGAATATTGGCTTAACCTATTCAAATTGGAATAAGAGAAAAGACAAGACAAAATCGTACCTGGATTACAGACTTCGCCATACAGAGTAATCGTAACTCAAATTTTATACCAAGGTAAAGTTTCTTCATCTGATAAACTCCCAATTTCCTCTAAACCTAGCCCTCTTGCCCAATCATCAACATCTTTTGCGCAATCATCCACATCTCATAATAAATCAGTTCAGTCACCTAAAATACCCTCAACAAAGGAAGTTAGTAGTCGTAAACCTCCTTCAACCTTTATTGTGATGGGATTAGACGTTGGGGAAAGCACTCCCCGCAGAATCACCAGACTTTTTAAATCCAAAACCAAAACTCCATCATTGGTCAAGGAAACAATAAAATCTACTGAAGCTCTTACCGACACTAGAAATCCCCTAGGGTTGCATCCATCTCTGGTAGACGTCACTACAATAGAGTTTCCTTTACAGCTTACTTCGGAAACAAATCACTAAGGCCCCTCAAGTCGAGGAAGAGTTTCCCATTATAAAACCTATTGAACCTTTGGAACAAAGGCCACATGTAATAGAAGAAAAAATGGATGTGAGTGGGGAAGATACCCCTTAGAGACATCTGGTCAAACTGGCGATACTCAAAATGTGTTTCAAGAAAAAAGGGAAAAAAGCTAACCTGCCAGAATCCATACCACTCTCGGAGTCCCTTGTTGGGCGATTTGGGCCTAATTTTTCTAAAGTTAGTGTTAAATACTTGCTAGCTTTACAAAAGATATCATATGTATATTCTCATATAACCGAATTGGATAAGATGAGGGAACCAATGGGGGTTTCCCAAATCAATCAAAGTGAGGATTTCTATTCTTGAAGAAACTCCGATGGACTACAAGATAGGAGAATTGGTGGTTTACACCGAAGTACTCAAATGGGGTCTCCAGTTTCCCTTGGACTCGGAAATAGTAAGGTATTTTCACTTTGTAAAGTTATGCCCAAACCAACTAAGCCCCAACGCTTGGTTTATGCTGCTAGCTAGCATCATAGCTTCAATGCTCTCAAAAATTCTGATGCCCATGAAAAATTTGCTACGTTGGCTGGTTTGGGCCGGAATGGTCATATCCTCTCTTATTACTTCAATGTGGGGAATGACTATAAAGTAGTTGAGACTTGCTAGAAGCTGACAAGCCGTGGAGGACTCAGTTATTTTTTATTAATGACTCTTGGGAAAACAACAGAAAGATCACATCTAAAGAAAATATGAGTATGCTCACAAGATATTGTAAAAACTCAGGTAAATGTCTTTAAAAAATATATTTTGTGTCTATACTTTGATATCATTAGTTCTCACTTTGGATTTGTTTTACAATGTTCTCAAATCTCTTTTCACAACATCTAGAAGATGGATTTTTTTTTATAAAGTTGAACCAATGGGCCACTGAAAATTGTTTAACTTCAGGAAACATGGTGAGGACCCACCTATGGAGAAAAAATCCGATTTGTGAGCTTTCATGGGAACAATACACTGTTCGGTGGGACCAAAGTCCCACATCCCACATCGGTTAAACATGGGAAGAAATATCAGTATATAAGTTAAGAATACATCTCTATTAGTGTGAGGCCTTTTGGAAGTGGATCAAAAGCAAAGCCGTGCGGGCCAGTGGGCCCAAAGCGGACAATATCACACTAGTGTTGGATATCGGAGTATTCTTACTTATATACGAAGGCGGAATATGCGGACCCTATATTCCCTACAAATGGTATCAGAGCACCAGGCCCAAACACAACGCGATGTGGTGGGTTGTGATGATGTAGGTGAAATTCTCAGGATACCGAACATCTTGTCATGAGTCATACTCAAGGTGATTGATCTGCTGGATAGATGGAGCGCCAGATGGCTCATCAAGAAGGTGGCTTGATCAAGGAGCGGTTCATCTATAGATGGAGTGTCAGATAGCTCATAAAGCAGGTGGCTTGATCAAGGAGCGGCGCGGATTCATCTAAAGATGAAGTGCCTGATAGCTCATCAAGCAGGTGGCTTGATCAAGAAGCGGCACAGTATCATCTGATAGTGACCAAATAGATCCGCCCTAAAAAGCTCTGGAGTTCATGTTTCTCTCCACCTGACTAGAGTAGGCGGATGGAAGTCAATTGAGAGGAGGCTAGAATGGTACTTTGTTCGAGAGGAGGATTGCTAGGTGCAACCAAAGTCCCACATCCCACATCGGTTAAACATGGGAAGAAATGTCAGTATATAATTTAAGAATACATCTCCATTAGTGTGAGGCCTTTTGGAAGTGGACCAAACGCAAAGCCATGCGGGCCAGTGGGCCCAAAGCGGACAATATCACACTAGTGTGGAGATCGGAGTATTCTTACTTATATACAATCCCCGATATTTTGTTATTTTTAAAAAGACTGAGGAATCTTATGGCAAAGTTTATCTACCAGCTAGGAATGGGGCTCCCAATCATCTTGATAAGATTAAAAAGAAGAAAAAGAAGAAGAAATGGTTCATCTCGAGTTATTCCTGAACTAGAGAGTATGGGGCCTCTTGATGAAATCGATGTATCGCTGTTGAAGGTAATCGTAGTCACTATTGAGGAGACTGAGGAGTGAGGAGACTGAGGAACCATTAGAATCTCCAACAGTTAAGAAAAAGAAGTTCCGAAAGAGGAATAAAGAGGTCAGTGACAAAAAAGAAGTGAAGAAGAAGAAAACCGCCATTGGTTCAGAGATAATACTCCAATCTGAAGTTCTTCATTCCATTAGTCATACAAAGGTTACTCCTAAAAAAGAAGCGTCTATTGATCCTCTCTCCCTAGTACTTCCTACTGTAGACTGACCATTATTCAAAGGTGATGACCAGCTGGATGACATAGGAAACTTCAACTTTGAAGATTTTGACAAAGCATTCCCTCAATCTACTACCATTTCTAATGTTGTGACATTCGATGGAGAGTCCTTCGAAGTGTCTAAGGAACATGATAAAATGGGGTATACCGTTTGACTTTGCGACTATAGGGTCCATGATGATAATTTAATCGCCCCGTAAAGCATAACTCACCCCACAGCGTACCCTCTATGTTGTATACTACACCATCATATGATACGTGAGTGAACAAATGCCATAAACTGTAAAACCCTAGAGGATAACCCTTTGTAAACCAGAAAACATCTAATCGGGCGAAGGTCCCTTTTCTGGTAACCGAAAGCCAAAAGCACATACGTTCTCCCCTCTTCAATTCCCAATGAACAAAATAATCTTTACCTATCATTTGTTCAATTTGGTCGATCTGATAAATCTTTTATATTGATTTTTCCACTAATACCTAATCGATAACGAACCTGAATGACTTTTTTAGGTCCAATTCCTAAATGTTTTTGAGGCAATTCTTACTTCTTCATTGGCAACTAATCTTGATCCTGAAATAGAGGTTACTGCAATGAACATAAATCTCCCTTACCGGCTTAAACGACGAGCAAACACTCGAACGTTATAGCATGGGATCACCTAATGAATGAACGAGCTCCAATGAGGAGGCTAGAACCATGCTTTCAGAGAAGTGACGGTCTGGATCTTATCTGAACTATGAGAATAACTGACTAAGTCGTGCCATAAGGATCATTTTCCAAACGGGACAGGGCTAAGCCTTTTATTTAAGTACGTTTGATCATGATAAGTTGCATTCTAAGTATACTGATTTATAGTCATCCACTTCCAAAGAAATCACTTCCTCGAAGGACCAACATGTTAAGGATAAAGATAACATTATACATATATCCGAAGAAAAGAGAAAGCTGGAAGATATTCTTAAGAAGAAAGAAGATGAAATCACATCTTTCAAAATAAAGAATGCACATGACATAGCTGATGCCATGGATGCATATGCTGATACAATATTGGAGTTCATGCAACAATGGGATGAATCCAGTATGCCCCCTAATATTTACATTGAGCTAGAACAAATTAAATATTTACAACATAAGTTTACTCTAAATACAACCTTGTATGTTCATTGCTTGATCTTTTCATGCACAATGTATGGTCCTTGTAAGTTTGGAGCTAACTTTCCGAAATTCTTTTCCTTGGTGTATAAAAATAATTTTCTTAGAACTTTATCTCCCACTTAGAAGTCTATTCTTCTAACTCTAGACTCAAACCTACTTCTTATCAAGCTTTGGTAATGCACAGTTCTTAGGTGAGATTTTATTCTCCTTTCCTCAATCAAGTCCAACTGAGCCCTTACTGGCATCTCATTATTTTCTTCAAAATAATTTTGAACTCTGAAAGAAGGAATATTAGCTTCTATAGGTGTAATTGCATCCATTCCATAAGATAAACAGAATCGAAAATCTTGAGTAGCTCTGTGGGGAGTAGTTCGGTAGGCACATAATAATTCTTGTAGATTACTCGGCAATTTCCTAGCTGCTCTCTCCAAGTTCGTTTTTAAACAAATTAAAATCGTTTGGTTTGCTACCTCAACTTATCCATTAGCCCGATGATGAAAAATGAGAAGAGAAAAAATGTTGAATTCCTCTTGATGCACAAAATACTTTCATGTCTTTGTTGTCAAATTGAGGACCATTATCTATAGTGATACGCCTGCGAATGCCAAACCTGGAGCATATGTAGAAAAAATAAATTTTATCATTGCTTTAGATGTTATCCTGGACGAGGGTGCAATTTCTACCGACTTTGAAAAGTGGTCTATTGCCAAAATGATAGTGCGACAACCCCCAAAAGCCATTGGAAGGGGTCCAACTAGATCAAGCCCCCATCTGTAAAATAGTACTGCTTCAGATACAGACTCCATGAGGACTGTTGGTACATGGATTGCATTCTCATATCTTTGATAATGGTCACATCTTCTCACGAAGTCTTTAACATTTGCCATAATAGAAGGCCAATAGTAACCCGCCAACAAGACTCTTCTAGTTAAAGCTTTGTAGCCACAATATGCCGATCCTTCCCCATTATATAGTTCTAATATGACATTTTGAGATTCGTTGGATCGGAGGCAACACAACAAAGGTATGCTGAAGGAGTTTTTTTTATAAAGAACCCCCATTAGAACCACAAATCCATGAGCTTTGTATTTTAGCTTTTTGGCGGAAGCTTTGTCTTGAGGTAAAACTCAATTAGTGATAAACTCTTGGATTTCACTTCTCCAATATTGAGAAGCCGTGTGAGATACATGTAAATTCTCTCCCACATCACTCTTTATTTCTAAATTTGTGACTATAGAAGGACATTCTGGTACAATGATACGCTTCAGAATAAGCTATAATGGCTAGGGAGTTAGCCATTGAATTTTTTGATCTTTGGACATGCTCATACTTAACGTGTTTAAAATTGATGAGATATCTCTTAATAATTTTAAATACTTTATCAAGTGATCTTTCCTGGTTTCAGATTGCCCACGTGCTTGATGAATGACTAACTAAGAATCGCTTAACAACCTGACTCTTTTGGCACCACATATCTGAGCCAATCTCAATCTTGCTAGTGCTGCTTCATATTCAGACTCATTGTTAGATGCTCTGAAACCAAACGTATTTCTTGGAACACTGAATCCCGAAAGGGGGAGATTAGGCAGATACTAGCTCTACATCCTATT
The DNA here is from genome assembly GCA_036936605.1 of Limnanthes douglasii subsp. nivea. NCBI lineage: Eukaryota > Viridiplantae > Streptophyta > Magnoliopsida > Brassicales > Limnanthaceae > Limnanthes > Limnanthes douglasii. The sequence continues at coordinate 58,441,994 of JAUPFV010000002.1, read as the reverse complement.
ATACTAGACCCACCATTAGTTCAGATTACCCATTCATTTTCAGTCTTACTGGTTTGAGGTTCTTTATGAGGCATTTTGGAGTGAAATTCAACTAACAAATCAGCCACAACTTGAGCTTTGATAACAGTTCGGGGTACAAAGTCAATATCATAATCCCTAATCTCAACTGACCACTTGGTCATTCGTCCTGATATATCTTCTTTCTGTAACACATTCTTCAAGGAAAAACAAGTTTAAACCGTGATAAAGTATGCTTGAAAACAAGGCCTCATTTTTCTGGCTGCTATCACCAACTCCAAGGCTAATATTTACAGCTTTAAGTATCTTTTCTCATCTTCCAACTAGCTCTTGTTTATATAAAGTATTTCCCCGTTTACAGGTTTAAATAATATTTTAGGTGAATATAAATGTCGTTTGATTTCAATGAAAGCTAGGTCACAGTTTGGGGACCAATATTTGGAATTTATTAAGACTTGGAAAAACTTAGCACACTTGTGTAATGATCTCGAAATAAACCTGTTTAACGCTGCCAATATTCCAGTCAATATCAGAACTTCTTTAGTATTCCAAGGTGGATCTATGGACAAATAAGCATTCAATTGGGCTGGGTAAGCTTGAATTATTTTCTCACTTATTATGTAACCCAAAAAAATTCCAAATCGGACACAAAAGGTACATTTTTCAGGATTTAATGTCAAGTTGATGGCTTCCAAGTTAGAAAAAGTTTTTTGGAGGTCAGATATGTGATCCTCCTCTTTAAGGATTTTAACCATCATATCATTGATATAAACTTCTCAATTTCTTCTAATCTGATTAGCAAATGACTTATTAACCAGTCACTGATAAGTGGCTCCAACATTCTTCAACCCAATAGGCATTACCTTATAGTAGTGAAGCCCCTTATCGGTGATGAAAGTAGTTTGATCTTGATAACTTGGATCCATCTGTAACTGATTATACCCGGAAAAAGCATCCATGAAGGATACCAACTTGTTTCCCGATGTGGAATCCACTAGCTGATATATCTGGGTACTGGAAATGAGTCATTGGAGAAAGCTCTGTTGAGATCTGTAAAATTAATGCACATACGCCATTTTCTATTTTTCTTCTTGACAATGACCGAGTTAGTAGTCCAAAGAGGATACTGGGATTCTTTGATATGCCCCATCTTGGTTAAACGATCTATTTCTTGGACTATGACTTCTTATTTTTCTTTGAAAAAAGCTCTCATTCTATGCACAACCGATCTCAGAGCGGATCTAACGGATAGTTTGTACCTAATTACACTTGCTGGCACTCCAGCTACATCCTCATTGCACCAAGCAAACACATGTAGATTATTAAACAAAAAAGACAATAACTTTTCTTTCAATTCTAAGGGTAATTTAGATCTGAACCTGGCGGTTTTCCCATTTGTCAAATAATGAATTTGAACTTCTTCAATTGGGATCACAACACTACGAGCCTCCCTTGGATCATCTATCTCATTTGATCTGGCATAAGACTCTACTAACTGCTATTCTTTGACAACTTTAATTGCTTCCAACGATTTTGGAGTAAGAGCAGTGACATAACATTCCCTTGCCACCCTTTGGTTAGTTCAGACGACGCCTACCTGACCTCCCATGACACATTTCAAACATTAGTGAACAATAGATATTATTGCATGCATCCTAGATAGCCAAAACCTACCGAATATAGCATTGTAAGACGTCAGACAATCAACCACTACCAACAAAACCCTCACTAACTTCTTGAATGATCATTTTCCTAACAAGACCTCTCCTTCAAATTTCCCAATTACATCAGCCGAGTTGCCAGTAAACCCCACTATGGTTTTATTAAAATGTTGGATAACTGAAGGATTCTTCATTTTCTTATAGGTTGATAAAAAACAAAATTGTCGAACTGCCTATATCAATTAAGATTCTTCGTATTTCACTGCCTTCAATTGATGCTCATATTACCACAACATCTTCATGTGGGCCCGTGATTTCTCTTAGGTCATCTTCGTTAAAGATAATAAAATGAGCAAGGTTCTGATATAGATGTGTATATATTTTTCCTTTGAATTGAGTGGTTAGACTGTTCACATGTGTTTTTCTAGAGCATCTTGAGGGCACAGTCACAATATCTCCCTCCAAAATGGTCAGATTCAAAGTAGCTACAAATATCAGATACTTTTGATGTTTTTACTACTATCATCCCAACTTGATTCCGATCTGGATCAGGGTATAAGTATTCCAAATTGATATCAAATCGCTCTATAATTACCAGAGCATTCTCTTGTTTATATGTTATTATACTTTACCTTTGAAAATTTGGTGATGTAACATGTGTTGTACTTGCACTAGGTTAGGCGGACGTATTAACTTTCTTGTTACCCTCTTGGTTTTTTAAAAAAGCAGACAACTTCCCACTTTCAATCAAGGTTTTCACTTCTTATTTTCAGGAAATGCAATCTTGGGTATCATGGCCCACATCGTTGTGGTACTTACAAAATCGAGTGTTCAAATTTTCTCTACGAGGTTAAATTGGTGTCGGCATTTGGAAATGCACAACATTCTTGGTTTTTTCATAAATGGTGGCTACATTTTCATATAATTCGAAAAACCATTCAGGTTGGACGCACTGACTCCTCCTTGGTCTAGACTGTTGGCCCTGATTTGACTCTCTTTGTCTAGGCCGATGCGAACCTTGTCCGGAACCCTTATGCCGGTAATCGACTGTAGCTTGGGAATTGGTACTCACTTGTTGGATATAATTTGTAGGAACATACCTATTATGGCGTAGTACTCTAGACATTTTGATTTCCTCTATTGTGATTTGCTTTTCGACCTGATTCAATAATCCTCCCAAGTCATTGCTTTCATCCAAGTTACTGAATAAGCCAAATCACCCGACATTAAACATTTCCTTAACGAAGCGATAACTACTTGCTCAAAACAATCAGCCAGTTCATTCTTTGTGTTCACAAAATGGCTGATATAGTCCTTTATAGACTGATTTGGTTCTTGTGCACAATGAATGATAGTATCATCGTTCCCTTAAGCTCTTTACTTCCCACAAACTGCTTACGGAAATCCATCCACAACATATCAAATTTTTTAATAGATCCCTATGACAAACTATTATACCATTTTAGTGCACTCCTTTGAAGTTCGACGAGAATACCGAATATAATAGTTTATCATCATCATCAAAATTCATCATGAAATTTTTGAACTGTTCAAGATGATTATCAGGATCTTTTCTTCCAACATATTTCTCCATTTTAGAGCTATCAAACCGCTTTGGTAGATGTCCAGAAAGAATCTTTGAGGATAAAGGTGACTGCCTCCAAATATGACTTCAGCTAAACATATGATCATCATTAGGAGTGGCAAAGATATCTAGTTCGGAATGGTTATCAAATTAATTACTTTACAAATAATCAATACCGTAATCTGCCGATCCATTTACTTTCCCTTGATATTTATTCTTTTTCTCTTTTCATTTTCTATAACTTTTTTCAGAATGCTTTTTAGTTAACATTTCATTCTTCTTCTGGCGTCCATGGTCATTACTTGACGAGGAAGAAGAAATATCTGAGTCAGATTTTGTGGTTGAGTTTCCAGCAGTATCCAATGTGTTCATCAACTGCTTAGCTCGATATTCCTTTTTTGAACTTGTGTGAGCCTTTCGGGACTGATCACTTTCATCTTTTTTGTGGTTGTTACTAGGCTCATCTGTAATAATACATCTCGCAACGAACTTCCCTTTTAATTATTTTTCAGCCCGCCTTTGGGTCCTCAAAGCTTCAATCTCATGCCTCAGCTGATTACGATTCTCTTATATGATCTGTCTTTCTTCTGTGTTATGATTGACAAGAGATATAGTAGCATGCTCATTATCACCTCTTATCCCTCATTGGCAATAGGGAGAAATTCTTGCATACCAAGATCAATTCATCAAAGAACTCTGGAGTATGATCCGCAAGTATGGTTTTGAATAGAGTTATTCAAACACCTCACGCTCTCATTGTGGTTGTCAATCTGGTGATAATGGAATCTAATCTAAGAGTATTTCTGGAAGTTATTTGGTTTGTATGATATTAAATCCTTAGTAGGAGATAGATATATAATAGAGGTGCTTGTATTTATTAGAGAGAGAAAAAAGTCCAACCAATTTAATGCTGTTTGTTGAACTATTTATACACTTTTTGGATCCATGGGAAATTCGGGTTGGGTCATATGTTTGGGTCAATCTCACGAGCCCTCAGGCCCATAAGAAAATGTGCTAAGCACCTAGCTGATTCATTAAACATACTACTTATTCAATGAATTTAGTTATTTGGTCTGAACTGCCCCGCTAAGCAAAATCCGACCTACTTTACAGATTGGGCCCTCCATCATAATCCGACCCTATCAGCACCAACACCGTATTCCTTAAAGTATTAACTCTAGAGGTGATGGATAGCATGCTATCTCTTACCATCTCCGCTAATGATCATGAAAAGCTAGTTCCTATGAATGCCTTTTTAAAACTTTTAGCTTGATGAAGTTCAATATTGGGAGTTGAACTAGTTTATGTATTCTTCTAGAAACTGTTTTATTAGTTCATTGCTTTGGCCTTAATTATTCATTGAATAAATCTTAGCTAAAAAACAAAATTCAGGTCCCATATTATCTAAATGTAAACTTAAGGAGTGTAAATTTGATATATTACTCCTGTTGGGTCTCAATAACATTGATCATTAGCTTAAATATAATAAACATGCCCCTCTTACAGATACAATCACTCTTGAAGAAATGATACACGTCAAGAGGTGGAGAGTTCTAATCGCCTATGTCAATATGTCCTACATAGTGAGATCCCATATGCGCTTTTGAGTTCTTGGAGCCCTGATATGAAGAATGTTAATGACATGTTTTCCTATCTTTTAATGAGTTTTCTTAAGTCATTACATGTTAAAATTAAGAACCTAATTGGTAAAATCTCGATGATAAAATACAGGGGTAATGGAAAAGTCTGAGAGAATATTTTTTAAATGGTTGATATTCATGGGAAATTGAGGGCATTAAACGTTAAGCTCCCATAATCTATAGTACTTTCATACATTTTCTTGTCATTCCCCTCATAGAGACAACATATGATTGCCTTGACACAAAGTGGGACATGAATACACTCATTTATAACCTTACTTATAAAGAGGAAAAATATGCTCATGGGATTAAGGAAGGCAATATGGTCCATTTTGGTAAAAATAATTCTTAGAAGAGGAGAAAACACTCATCAATTTTAGTTGTGTAAAATTTAGTTTTAGGATATAAAAATGAAAAGGGTAACGTCAAACATCATGAACTAGAGCGACATATTGACATATCTAGATACAAGTGGGTTATTTGAGATGATGGGGGCTCAAACATTTTGGGTTGTGGAGCGGGGGTTCAGTTGGTAGCTCTAATCGACGAAGAAATGTATCAAGAAAGACGTTTTGGCTCTAGAGCATCTAATAAATAAGTAGAATACGAAGAGACCTTGGCAAGGTTACGACTTGCAAAATATTTTTTTGTACTAATATAATTCGTTCGATAGGCGATTCACAACTTCTAATCAACCATGCATCAGGCCAGGACGAGACAAGGAAATATCACATGGTAAAGTACTGGAATACGTTGAGGGAACTGAAAACATTGTTCGAATGCGTTTAATATGAACATGTTTACCGGGTAAAAATTCTCTTCCTGGTTCTCTAACAACTATAGCGTACTCTGAAGGGTATCCGCAGATACTTGAACAAAAATATTCTTCGATAACACCAGCCTCCGAAAACAAAATTAGACATAGAAGAAGCGTTACAAATTTTGATAAATTTGGAAAAATATTAGAGGCATGAGCTTAAACAAATCATGGTTATAGGGACTTTTCCAGGTTATAAAGCATTGGCCAAAAACTGAGATTTAAGGCATATGGTTTTAGGGTCTTTGGATACATTTTTTACAAAAATATGTAGCCAACCACTATTACGATACCCCAAGACTGATTAATCACATATGGTACTATCCAAATTACATGATGGAGAGGGGTTGGCTCATTGTGGGTTTAAAACATTGACGAGAATGGTTTTATTGGTCGGATATTATTGGCCTTCCATCAAGTGGTGTAGCTAGGACCTAAACATTATGGTATCATGGACCTCCTGGTTATTATAAAAAATGAAAAATACAGAATGGTTATAACAAATATGGTTTATATTAAAATCTAAAATATTGAATTGTCATGATATAATATATGTTACACAAATAATTAAAATGTGATTAAAAAAAACTAAAATAAAAACATAAATCTAAGTTAATTTTACTCGTACTTTCCTCTTACTTATCATTTGAAAATGTTAAAGGATAGCTATGTTACTAGTCTTGGTAAATATCTCTTTTTTCATAAAAGTCACCAAACAATCATTAAACCAATAGTTCTAGCTAGGTTGTTTTTTAATGATTAAAAATGGACTAGATTTTGAAAGTGGACTAAAATAATAATAATAATAATAATAAATATTTTGGATACTAACATTATCACATATATATATATATATATATATATATATATATATAAATCTATAGTATTTTAAATCAATATATTTATTTATATTCAAAAAATATAAATTTACATTACACATATTCTCAAATAAATAATATATACGATAAATCGGTAACAAATGTATATATATAATAAAAAAGGGTAAAGTACCAATTAAGACCTAAAATCCTAACTATTATCCATCTAAGACCCATATTTTCATTATTCTCTGAGAAAGACCCATTTTAGTTAAATATTTAGCATTAAATACCCACTAGTACCCTAAATACCCCTCCTCATTTATATAAAAGTTTTTAACACCCTACCTCATTTTTTTCTCTCTCTTCCTTCTTATCCATTAAATTTATCTTACGTTCTCTCTCCAATTAAGTAATAAACCAACGGAAATTGACTTTCTTCATAATTATCTTACTGCATTATCTAATGTCCATTGATTTACTTTAAATTAACAATGCAGATTTTCCACAAATATGGCATAACTTATGAACATGGAAACAAGCTTCATCGACGTAAATCTGAACATCCGGTTTCCGTCCTAAAATCGATGACTTAAATTCAAACAATAAAAACTTAATCGCAAAGCTCAAACCCATAAACCGTAGAAACAAATCGAAAAAATGAGTGTATATACACACACCAAGATTCTACTTGACGACGAAGAGAGGAATGAGGAGATGAGAGATTCAAAACGTTAATACAGTAGACGCGAAACGCTAATACAAATAGATGCCCAAAAAATATTTTAAAAAAAATTCAAAACATATCAAGAGTGTGGTACTAGTTTTGTTCGTTTTAAAAAAACAAAACCAACGGTATTTTCAGATTTTTTTTTCTCAGTTACGTTCTAAAAGATACAGACTTTTAAAAGATTTAAATTTAAAGGGTAAACAAAGAATATTTCATTATTTTGATAGATGCGAAACCTTCTTTATTTTATTTTTATAGATGCTAAACCTTTTTTTATTTATTTTGATAGATGTTAAACCTTCTTTATTTTGATAGACACTAAACTTTTTTTATTCTAATAGATGCGAAACCTTCTTTATTTTGATAGATACTAAACCTTCTTTATTTATTTTGATAGATACTAAACCTTCTTTATTTATTTTGATAGATGTTAAACCTTCTTTATTTTGATAGATGCGAAACTTTCTTTATTTTGATAGATGTTAAACCTTTGTTATTTAGTTTGATAGATGCTAAACCTTATGTATTTTGATAGATGCGAAACCGATGCGAAACCATATAACTGAGAAACGTGTGTACAATATAATTAAAAAAAAAATCCAAAACATATCATGAATGGTACTAGTTTTGTTCGTCTTAAAAAAATAAAACCAATGGTATTTTCAGACTCGTTTTTCGAGTTACGGTTTAAAATATACGGACCTTTAAAAATTAAAATAAAAAAAACAAAGAAAGAGAAGTTGGTTACTGTATTTTATATAGAAGGGTTTTTAAGGTATATAGTCTCCTAAATTGTTTTACGTCTTTATCCGTAATATGTTTGTTAAATGAGTCTTTATTGGTAAGTCTCCATAAACAAAACCAGTATTAAATAATATATATATATATATATATATATATATATATATATAAATAAATAAATGTATATATAATAAAAATATGTATTAAATATATATATATATATATAATAAAATATTCAAAAATATTTTTTAATCAATATATATATATATATATATATATATATATATATATATATATATATATATATATATATATATTCAGAATTAAATATTAAATATTATAAAAATATGTTGCCAAATCTGCAGGTTCTTCATTTATCGTTTTCAATCCCACTAATATTTAAGTATTGTTATTTAACAGATTTTATCAAATCTTAAATATTATAAAAATATGCTGCCAAATCTGCGGGTTCTTTGCTTTATTGTTTTTCAATTACATTGAAATTTAAATATTGTTACTAAATAGAAAATATATTATATCGAGAAAGAATGGTTTCATAGACTCCCACAAGAACCTATGTAGCTCCGTCTATGCTTCTATCATCACTGATGTCAAAGAATTAGTCAGAAGGTGTGACATGTGCCAACTATTAGCAAACGCAGTACATGGGATAACCTTATCGATTGAGTCAATTTTCGTAACGTTGCTTTTTTATATGTGAGATTTTGACTTAGTCGGGATGTTACCTATGGCCTCCGGGGGACACCAAACCATCATAGTAGATGTTGATTATTTCTTTAAGTAGGTGGAATTTGAGCCTTTGTCGAGAACTAAAGCAAAATATATTATAAAATTTACTATATCTAATATATAATGTAGATTCTTCGACTCAAAAAAACAATCACTACATATCATAGCCCTAATTTGATAATAAGGACATGGAATTTTTTGGCTCTTCCAGAGGCATCCAACATTTGTTTTTCAGTATCTTTTTCACCCACACGTCAATGGACGAGTGAAAGTTATGAAAAAAACTATCCTTTATGGCTTACAGAAGTATTTAGAGGGGGCTATCTGAAAATGGAAAATTACATATATGAAGTATTGTCGGCTTCCCGAGCGACCCCCTGAGCAGCGACTTAATAATTACCTTTTGCTTAAATTTATGAGATAAATGTAGTGGCGTTTTCTAAATACACCCTCTCGTCCTACGTAGTAACAAACTACTCCGAAGTTGGAAATGACGAGGCTTATAAAGCTCAACCTGACTTGATCAAAGAGAAAAGGACAAAATGAACATCTAAAATCCCTTCATATCAGACTTTAATGAGAATTAGATGTGAATCTCGAGTCCACCAGAGATTTTTCAAATTGAGGGATAAGGTACTAAAAAATGTTTTTTTTCACACTAAGGATAAATGGCTTGGAAAGTTGGGGCCAAACTAGGAAGGACCTCATTCCCTAACTTAGAGGGTGAAGTACAGAACTTATCAGACTTTAATGAGAATTTGATGTGAATCTCGAGTCCACCAGAGAGAATTCAAATTAAGGGATAAAGTACTAAAAGGGTTTTCTTGCATATTAAAGATAAACGACTTGACAGGTTGGGGCCAAACTGGGAATGACCTCATTCAGTAACTCAGAGGTTGAAGTCCAGAAGTTATCAGTTAGCAGATCAAGAAATAAAATTACTTCGACACCATTGGAACATGAATAATTTGAGGTTTTACTTGGAATGACTATATAAAAGTTATAATTTTTCCCAACTTAATTGTGTAGGGACCAACGACATGCTCTTTCCTACCCTGGTGACGCAAAAGGTTTTAATGAGGCGTTTGCATAGTAAATATAAATATTTTGCCTTTTATATTCCATGGTTTTATCTTCAATAGGTCTGGACATGTTCAACCCAAAATATTTAAAAGGTTCTAACACTAGTTATGTCATATTTAAAAGGTATCAACACTAGTTAGTCATGTCCAAAAAGTTCCAACATTAATTGGTCATGTTTAAAAGGTTCCAACTCTATTTGGTCATGTTTAAAAGCTTACAACACTAGTTGGACATGCTTAAAGTTTTCAATAATAATTGGATGATACTCAGAGCTCAGTACTTTCAAATCTATAAAAGAGCTTCGGTAACCAGTTGGAGACTGATCATCCTCAACTAGGAATAATCCAAAGACATGACTTGAAATATATTTTTTGTGATAATTTAATATGAAAAAATACCATTATAAAATATGAAATATAAAAATGTCATGACCATATATGGACTTGAAATTCAAAAAGGCAAAAGAAAAGGTTACAGTATTGGAAACACGAAATTGAAATTATTCAACACCCTCAAATTTGTCTTCAGTAGTCTTTTTATTGGTTGTTTCTCATTTATCTATGTCAGGGTCATCATCAAAATCTTTTTGAGATTGATCTTCTTCAAAGGTTTCCTTTTTAGACCCTTCATTTGCAGACCCGTCATCATCATTATCATCATGACTTTTCGAATCTACAGATGCCTCCACTTCATCTTCGAAAGAGATACTAGCAGAACGTTCCACTCCTGAACCATATTTAGTGAAAGAAAAGGTTCAAATCCAGAAATATCTTATGAAAGCTAAGGAACAGTACAGATTTGACTCTAGTGTCTCGTCTACTTAGAGAGCATGTGCATTCATCAACATAAAAAACAAGCGCTACCATTTTGTTCTTTTGTGTTTGCTTCTTGAAGGAAATGAGATACTCAACAACCTTTTTCTTACCCTCTTCAGCTCTTTGGGTAACGACTACCTGTTTGTCATATTGCGACATGCAAAGATCATAGTAAAGGGTATTTTCCTTCACAGTCTCGTTTTGCTTCCGAATTGTTTCTAGAAGGTAGACTCCAAGTCGATAATCTCAGTGTGAAAAGTGTATTTTTATTCCTCGAGCTTATTTTCAATAGAACGGGCCTAACATTAATTTTGATAGTGATATTTGATCCAATGAAACCTTCCTTAAGTTATCAAATTTCCATAGAAGAAACATCGTTCTCTCCACAAGCGACGTGTTTGCTTCATCTAAATAGTTTTTATGCTTTGTAACTTCTCTTTTCAGTGTAGAAATATGAGAAATTAGCTCGTATAGAGCAACAAAAAGAGAATATGTTTCAAGAAGTTAAAACGATCTAGAGCTGGGAGAACCCCCTCGAACTGGCGATTGGTCTTCTGGGGGTTCTGTGCCTAGTTCTTGTGGATTTTCCTTTAGAAGACGTGACGAATGATCTCCTAAAGCTCGAGTCTCTAACACATATTGATTTTTACCTAGAAAAGGTGGTGAGTGGTTTGTATGTTCTTGAGGATCATATCGATTAAATAACATAGTTACGCTGGTTTGATCCGGGACAAGGGCAATCTTTTTTTCTCCGATGTGTGTGTTGATTTCATTTTTTCTTCAGAAGATGGGCTTTTTCCTGTGTTTCAATCACCTTCGGATCGACAACCTCATTCGTTTAATCGTTAGCTTACTTCTTTTCCACAATTATTTTTTTCCTTTTTTTGGGATCGAACTTCCAACAATGTCTTTTTTAATTCTGTGGTTGGGACCCCCATTTTCTAGTTAGAAAGAAAACTTGGCCATCGAGAGAATCTAATCTTTTTAAAAATTGAACGAGACTGTGCTAGGTCATAAATTATTCCGAAGATAGGATAAGTTCTGGGCTTACGCGCCAAAGATGACTCCAATGAGGTCGGTTAAAGTGAAACATTTGTGAAATTCTTTCAACCAGTGTTCTTTGGCCTATTTGTTTAGCTTACCAAACAAATTTTTTGCCAGCTTTCAACTGCTGTTATTAGGATTATGAGATTATTGTAAAAGAAAAAACAATTGAAAACAAGCATTAAATGTTTTTAATGATATACGACTAGGTCACCAGAATAACGGACTCACATATACTCTTCTACTCTCTGGAAATCTGGCTAGGATTTCATTAAAATTCATCACCATTTTCCAAACAACCACTGATAAAAATGAATTACTGTTTCCAAGTCTTCTCCTCTTTAAAGAGGTCGGTCATCACTTTATAATCATTCTTCAGAGTGATGAAATAAAAGAGGTTGTGTGGGTGCCTCGTGAAGGACGTGATCGCTATGAACTAATTTATAGAGAGTTCAATTCTCATAAACCTTGACGCAGTGATACAGGAATGAGAATAAACCATGTATTGGACTAGCTTGACTAGGAAAAAAAATCCGATTTGGAATGGAAATGAGTCGGAATAGGTGTGGGTGTAACTAAACCCGTAACCTATCACGTCTATATTTTTCCGAACTTAAACCTGAATCCGAACATAAACCCGAATCCAAACCCGACAGGTAATAATATTTGTTTCCAATACTAAAACCCATCAGATTCAGATCCCCCGCCACGAGTACCTAAAAATATATATTTATTCATGTTGTTTTTTATATACAATAAACTACCCACATATAATAATTTTCCATGAATAAAATATCCATTAAAAATTACCCATATGAGAAAATCCATGGGTATCCCACAAATAAACTACTATTTTAGTGTTTAATAAACTAAGTAAGAAATTAATTATCTTTTTAATTTTCCTAAAACACCATAATGAATATTTTATTAAATTTATCAAATTTCATATTTAAAACCACAAATCTCATAAAAAAATATAAGAAAAATTATATTGTTTTATATTATTATTTTTATAAATAATATTGAATAATATATTAATATGTAATATAATTTTAGCGGGTACCCGTCGGGTATTATTTGGTGGATCAGGTTCGAGTTGGGTACTCGTGTGAAAATTTTAAAACCCACAATCCGACCGAAACTTGACATGTATTAAATTTTATACCCATAATCCATCCGTGAGAAAATTTTAAAACCCGTATTCCATCACATCGGGTTGGCTTAGATTGACTATTTACGAGTTTTTCAGCAATCCAAGTCGTTCGGTCTTTCTTGAGGTAGCTTCTGACCTACCCGTATTCCATCACATCGGGTTGGCTTAGATTGACTACTTGCGAGTTTGAAAACATTTTCCATGTTTAGTTCTACTAGCTCAAATTAATGAATGATATCAGGATCTTAGTGGATCCAAAGTCAGGGTAAACCACAAGTTCACGCTTCTTAAAAGGCAACATTGTCTCTCCCACTTTAGAAAACGTATATCATCTGAATCCAGAATTCCCAAGCGCATTCAAAGATTAGATTGTTCTGCATCAGAGTAATAATTATACTTAATCTCATGTAGAACTACGAGGTATCAGTGGTTGACCTTACGAAGGCTGCTCCCTAACACCTCGGATATTTCAGAAGACAACTCGACTTCCGCTTTTTTCTTCTTGGTTGTTTTGGCTCCGTTCTCTTCTATTTGTTTTCCTTTACGATTTCAACTTCATTCTTAGTGCCATCTCCTTTTTCACTTGAGTTGCACTGTCTGACCCTAAGTTAGTTCGGACCTCTACCTCATTTTTCGGTTCATCAACCAACCACATCATATTTTCTTTGACAATCGATGCTATATTTTAAGAGCCCGCAGATCCCTCTAGAGATGTAACTTGGGTTACAATAATTCCATAGAATCTAGTGAGAACTTTTCTTAAAGACATCTACAATTTCTCCAGGGGAGTATTACGGGCCAAAGGGATCATCACGGGCCTCTTGTATTTATTGTCCTTTTAACTGGAAGAGTATTGTTTCTTCTCAATATGCAATGAATGGGTCTCTAAGAAGGATGCTTATTCAGTGTTGGACTAACCCATCAGAATGGAATATGTTCGAAATGCGTCTATATGAGAACGAGTTGTTCTGAGGGGGTAACTTTTATTAGCAAAGGTTGACTCGAAGGCTTTGATGAAGAAAATGGGCCAACCAGCTTTATTTGTTTTTTTTTATGATGTCATGTCCCGTAATCCACCAGTTGAATAATATGAACAGGTCCTTCATCTGTGATCCACATAGTTTTTTTTTACCTTGGCTTGCTTAGAAATTGACAACTAATTTTTTAGAGCATTGTCAAGGAGAAATATATAACTCTAAAAAGATTGTATGGTGACAAATAATGAAAAAGGCGAAGATTTATGCTCGAAAGTTTTTACAGCGACGATCAAACTAGAAAATAGGTTTTACGGTAGCAAGAGCATATGATTTTCTCTCTTTATCTGTAGAATCAGTAAAAAGTAAGAGTAATGAGAGAAAGGATGAGCTATCAATAGAGAGGATTTTGAAATGCCAACAAATACCTTTCGAAGGTCCAATGGACACCTACGTTGGTGAGTGAAAATGTCTCTTAGATGTCTTTTCACACCCCAACATATATTTATATAGGAAAGTGGAACGGTCTCTTCACCATATTTTCACACTTCACCTCTAAGGGACTATTGCATATGTCAAATGTTTTTTTGAAAATTGTACATAAGAAAAACCAAGCATGATTCATAGTTCACAAGACTAGTAATTTCTACAGCAACGGTAATTTAAGATAAAGTTATCCGACCCGAACCGTTTCAGATTACAGGGTTGGTTACAATCCGGAGCAATATATACGAATGAAATCTAAAGCAGTTTTAGAGTTACTCCTCCCAAAGAATCTTTACAAGGACTACGTGGGATACTTATAAGGACATGATTTATCCAACCCGCATGTCAAACCGTTTAAATATTGGATCGATATTTACTTTGTCATATAAGCCTAACAAATGTGTAACGTTGAAATTATTTTGTGTAATAAAGAGAAGATGTATTTAATATTAGTAAATTAGTGAGATTGAATAACCAAGAATGAGCTAACCATTACTATATAAGGCAATGTACATTTTCACGAAAATGGTAAATAATTACTACTTTTCTTTACTATTTTTAGAAGCTTCTCTCTAAAATTTCAGTTTTAGCTTATCTCTCTAACATGTGGATGACTCTTCTCAAAATATTTTATATAATATTTTCTCATCAGATATTTATGAGACCATTAGGAGTGACCGTTTAAATCCGTATAAGCCGATGATTGATATTGATATTCCAAACTTATATTTTAATTTTTTTTCCAATTATCACTTTAATAGTATATTAGAATTAGTAATTATCGATCTAAATTATTCACCTAGATTGTTAAAAATATCGGTGCTTGGATATGGAAACAACTATGGAATGTGTTATCCTATCAAAGCAGAAGCCTGTGCCCTTCATGTTGGTATACAATTATGCAAAATCAAAGGATTAAAAGAAGTCGACATTGAAACACACTCTGAAATTCTAATCTTTGTCCTTTCATCTGGATATTATCCTAAATTCTCAATAACATAAGAAATCTTTTAACTAATAAAATGACTCGTCATTACATCTACAAAGAACAAAATCGAGCAGCATATTGGCTGGCTTGATGGACTCAGAGATGTAAAATGAAGATGCATTATAGAACTTTTAAACCTCCATCTCAGCTGGAAGCAATCATACTTTAAGAAAATCTTCAAATAGGCTACATTAGAGTTGAATAATGACTTATTTTCGATGATCTCTCATGAATCTATGAACTAAAGTTGCCTTTTTAGCTGTCTTCAATAGGAATCTACGATCTCTATTTCTTCGGGGATGTTAAAGAAATGAAAGAGCAGCTGGTGAATGACGAATAAGATTATCAATACTCGAAATAGACAGTTTCCCAGGGATAAGAATATAATAATCACCCGAAATCAGATGGAGAACAAGCTGAAGATCTTTATAGATGCAAAGAAGTGGAGATGACTCTCAGACAGATCAGTGAATTCTCAAATCCTTTAAACAATCAACACCTCTCATTTAGTACTAATCAAAGTTGGAAAAGATGGTGGAAATAGAAACTTCAATCACAATCAAGTTTCTCTCAGATTTTGATTTTGGTGGAGGGAAATGAAAATCCCTTTTGGCGCTGTTTATTCCAAAATCAGTTTACTTTGATTCTAGTTCATAACTTTGTAGAACCTTTATTCAGGTCCCTTATTATAATAAAATTTATTTTAACCTTGAAAAATATAGATGAATTTAGTTCAAGAATTTTCAAAACCGACAATAACCATAATTTAATTTGAGATAAACATAGTTATTACCATAATTAAGTAATTCCTTCCACTTATAAAAGGATCAAATAAAAATCCAGACATGTAGGTCACTCAATAACGAGTATCTAAACCATAATCAAATTATAATTTTTATATTCTATTTTTCAAAATAACGCTAAACTTATATTTTAATTTTTTTTTCCAATTATCACTTTAATAGTATTTTAGAATTAGTAATTATCGATCTTAATTATTCACCTAGATTGTTAAAAATATCAGTGCTTGGATATGGAAACAACTATGGAATGTGTTATCCTATCAAAGCAGAACCCTGTGCCCTTCATGATGGTCTATAATTATGCAAAATCAAAGGATTAAAAGTAGTCGACATTGAAACACACTCTGAAATTCTAATCTTTGTCCTTTCATCTGGATATTATCCTAAATTCTCCATAACATAAGAAATCTTTTAACTAATAAAATGACTCGTCATTACATCTACAGAGAACAAAATCGAGCAGCATATTGGCTGGCTTGATGGACTCAGAGATGTAAAATGAAGATGCATTATAGAACTTTTAAACCTCCATCTCAGCTGGAAGCAATCATACTTTAAGAAAGTCTTCAAATAGGCTACATTAGAGTCGAATAATGACTTATTTTCGATGATCTCTCAGGAATCTATGAACTAAAGTTGCCTTTTTAGCTGTCTTCAATAGGAATCTACGATCTCTGTTTCTTCGAGGATGTTAAAGAAATGAAAGAGCAGCTGGTGAATGACGAATAAGATTATCAATACTTGAAATAGACAGTTTCCCAGGGATAAGAATATAATAATCACCCGAAATCAGATGAAGAACAAACGGAAGATCTTCATAGATGCAAAGAAGTGAAGATGACTCTCATGCAGATCAGTGAATTCTCAAATCCTTTAAACAATCAATACCTCTCATTTAGTACTAATCAAAGCTGGAAAAGATGATGGAAATAGAAACTTCAATCACAATCAAGTTTCTCTCAGATTTTGATTTTGGTGGAGGGAAATGAAAATCCCTTTTGGCGCTGTTTATTCCAAAATCAGTTTACTTCGATTCTAGTTCATAACTCTGTAGAACCTTTATTCAGGTCCCTTATTATAATAAAATTTATTTTAACCTTAAAAAATAGAGATGAATTTAGTTCAAGAATTTGCAAAACCGACAATAACCATAATCTAATTTGAGATAAACATAGTTATTACCATAATTAAGTAATTCCTTCCACTTATAAAAGGATAAAATAAAAATCCAGACATGTACGTCACTCAATAACGAGTATCTGAACCATAATGAAATTATAATTTTTATATTCTATATTTCAAAATAACGCTAAATTTTGATAAAAATATTTTAAAATAAGAGTAAATTTTGATTGATTTCACTAGATTATCAGGAATAATCACAACTTGTAATAATTTAATTGTATCTTATAAAATATATTTTATCACAATCATTAAAAACAATTTAACTATCTTGAAAACAAAAACCATTTTTGATATATGGACCGTTTCAAAAAATTTAACCATCAAACGGATTTTATTGCCAAAACTTATCATTTTGAACTTAAAACGGTAACAACGAGAAAATAGTTTTGCAGTTATTAGAACATAGGCATTGAACAGTAAATCGTCCCTCGACTATCGCGTTTAGTGGCAGATAGTCCCTTGACTTTCAAAGGTCCGTTGACAGTCCCTGGACTATCGCGTTTGGATAAAGTTAGTCCACCAGATCCTCTAATCCATGAGAGGCTGCCACGTGTCACCATAGTCCCCAGATTTTTGTATCACCACTAGTCCTTTGAGTTTAGGTCAAACTCAAAATGTAGAAAATTACAGAAAACTAAACTCAAGGG
Organism: Limnanthes douglasii subsp. nivea; assembly: GCA_036936605.1. Classification (NCBI taxonomy): domain Eukaryota; kingdom Viridiplantae; phylum Streptophyta; class Magnoliopsida; order Brassicales; family Limnanthaceae; genus Limnanthes; species Limnanthes douglasii. Next base: position 58,424,056 of record JAUPFV010000002.1, on the reverse strand, counting down.
ACTAGTTGTGATACAAAAATCTGGGGACTATGGTGACACGTGGCAACCTCTCATGGATCAAACGATCTGGTGAACTAACTTTATCCAAACGCGATAGTCCAGGGACTGTCAACGGACATTTGAAAGTCAAAGGACTATTTACCACCAAACGTGATAGTCGAGGGACAATGTACTCTTCAAAGACTTAGAACAGATAACAACTATCTTACTCATTTTGTGTTTCCATGTTTTAAGTTTTAGAACATTAATTAAGAAAATTTGCTAAATCGTTAATTTTGAAATTATAAAAAATGCGAAATTGCTTTAAATTCAGCCGATAATGAATGTCAAGAGAAGTTTTAGGATGACTCTCCAAGAAGATGAAAATCTCCAAAATCCTGAACCCTTCCTCCTTAATCAGTAATCGGCCTTGGATCAATATATCTTCTTCTTATCTTTTGCTATGGATGTCTACAATAATCTAATCTTTGAAGATGATGGATTTCTTGTTTCCCCTTCAAAAAACAAAATCGAAGTCCCTACAAATTATTTAACCAAGAAATCATACGCGAAACTACTGAACCCTAGGAAAAACCTTCTTTGTCTGATCTGAAACAAAAAACATCAACAAAAAATAAGACCATATTTATTTCCAATACCCTAAAGATGTGAAAGACTGGCTTGTTCAGCAATAAAAAATCACCCTTATTGGAAAATTTAAAAATGGTTTACCAAATATATATGCCATGAATCAGTTTCCGAATTTCTTTAAGTTTAAAGGAGTTTACTATGTTGAAATCTAGGATTCTCATCACTTACTTTTTGAATTTGATCTTAAGGAGGACGTCTGTAAATTCTGGGAGCGAAATGTATGGAACGTTGGAGACTCTATAATGATATTATTGCGTTGGACTCCTCACTTCAATATAAAGAAAGAAAGTGTTATATCGTTAATCTGGGTACTGATAGAAATAGTGCTTGAATATCCATACAAAAAAAATCAACGATGTAGCTTCTTCAATAGGGATTCCTTACAGAGTTATCGTTCCTAATAAGAACAGAGCATACCAACACACATCCTATGCTTTGATTGAATTAGATGTAACAAAGAAACTTCATCACAAAGTTTGGATAGGATTTGGAAGTAATGATGGTTCCTGGTTATTGTTAAGTTACAAAAACCTTCCCCATTATTGTGATTTTTGTTTTCACAAGGGTCACAACAATTCTGACTGCAAGAAAGCACAAATGTTCTTTGCAGAAAAGAAAAAAAGTGGGAAAATATGGACACAGATATTCAACATAACTTCAAACAAGGAAAATATCTTCAAATCTAGAATAATCCCATAAATAATCAATTTTGCGACAAAATCTAAAAACCAAAAATTAAATCTACAGTATTAAAACTGCTCAAAAAGAAAAATAAGACAGTAACCCAACTATTAGAAGGCTTAAATCAATGGTTATCAAAGACAATGTAAAATTTATAGCCATTCAAGAGCCGATGGTCAAAATGGAGAAGATTGAGGAGATTGCTACGATGGACTTCACAACTGCTTTAATCTCTCTATTATTTACGCTAAATGTAATAGATTACAAAGAATGAAATTGTAGGATTAGATCAGAACTTTAGGAAATACTAATAAAGGATGGCTTACGGTTGAAAACTTCAATGTCATTTCTTCATCTGAAGAGCAGATTAGATGCACTTAATGATTGTATTATAAAATGTCTATTATAAGACGCTGGCTATGCTGGTTCAAGATTTACCTGGAGCAGAAACACCTAATGGAATAGGCTCAATCGTGTTATGTTTAACAACAATTGATCCACAACATTCAAAGAAAGTCAGGTTCTTCACATGGTCAGAACTTGTTCTGACCATGCTCCCCTTCTTATTTCAGCTTATTCTAATATCTCTACTAACTTAAACATTATGAAAAGATTTAAATTTATGAACATGTGGGCTAATGATGAGAATTTTCTAAGTGTGGTTGAGCAGAATTGAAATCTGAAGATAAAGGGATATCCTAATCAGGTCTTCTGGTTTAAATTGAAAAGACTCAATTTTTTTTAAAAGATTCGAATACCAATTATTTTAGGAATGTATTTAACAAGGTGAAAGATACTGAAGAGCAGGTTAAGAAAATAAAAGCCTTACACACCAGTACTAACAGTCCAGAAACTAAAGCTGCTCTTGCCAAAGCCAACAACTTGTATCTGCAAGCATTGAGGATGAAAGATGATTTTTGGAGACAGAAATATTACAGTAATTGGTTAAGAGTTAGGGACCGGAATACAAAGGTTTATCACTCATTTGTTTCAAAGAAAGAAAGAAAGAATAAAATTAAGATCATTAAAGAAGACAACAATTGGATTATGAATTCTGATGTTATAGGCAAGTCTGCAGAATGCTATTTTAAAATTATTCTCACTACATCTCCTTACAACAACCCTGAAGATGAAATGATCAAGATGCAGGACGGGATTTTTGAAAACATTCCTACTCTTGTAACAAGTGTGGATAATATCTCTCTAATGATTCCTATAACATAAGAGGAGATCTGGAAAACTATCAATGAGATGAACCCCTCAAATGCTGCAGTGATTGATGGGTATAATATCATCTTTTACAAGGTATGCTGGAGGATAATAAAGGAAGATTTGTGTATTTCTCTAAATGTATTTCTCCAGGGTCAGAGCATTCCTAAGGGAATCTTTGCTACAGTTTTATGCTTAATCCTTAAATCTAAAACTCCTACTTATTCGAATAACCATAGACCTATTGGATTATGTTCAATGCTAAATAGAATTCTGTCTAAGTTAATAAACTCTAGACTCTCTAGTATACTTCCAAACATCATTTCAAACTCTAAAGGGGCCTTTGTAAAAGTAATATAAATTCATGAGAATGTTTAAATAGTTAAGGAATTGATTTACGATCTTAATAGAAATCCAAAAAACAGGAAACATCATGATCCAATTGGACAACAGGAAACATCATGATCCAATTGGACATGTCAAAAGCTTTTGACAGAATGTCACACTCATTTATAACTAAAGTTCTTCTTAAATTTGGATTTTCTAATGATTTTGTAAATTTAATCAACAAACTGATTAAAGATGTTAACATATCCATGCTTATAAATGGGGGTGTCATAGGCTACTTTAACCCAAAGAGAGGCTTAAGGAAATGTGATCCCTTGTCTCTAAGTCTCTTTATAATTGGGGAAGAATTGCTAACAAGGGGCATTGACAACTTATTCAGTTCTAACAAAAAATGCAGTATGCTTCCAGAACTGAATACCTGGTTCCCTTCTTATCTTTTGCACATGTCATCCTTATTTTTCACTAACAGTTTGCAGTCTTCTATTGATAAATTAAGAAGTTTCAATAAGTTTTTATGGAGATCAAAATATACTGTAAAAAACATCCATTGGACTAATTGGACTACTCTTTGTAGACTTTTTGAAGAGGGGTGGGGGTCTAAATATCAGAAATCTAACTGATATTCAGAACATTTACTCTAAAAAACTATGGTTTTCTTTCAGAAAAAAAAATTCTCTTTGGGCTCAAATTATGCATTTTATATATAATAACAATATTCATCCTTTAAAAGCTAATTAAAAAAACATGGATCACTAACCTGGAAGAGACTCTCAGGAATTCAAGATAATGCAGAGTTCAACATTAGATGGATTCTTGAAAAAGGTGAAATGGACTTTTGGCTAGATGATTTGCATAATCAACCTCCTCTTATTGATAATAACAACAATAGTAACATCTTCTGGTATGCTGAAGCTAAGGTCAACACATTCTGGAAAAACAACAAGTAGGACATTAGTCTTATGATAGGATTCATGTCTTCTTCAAGAATCAACGAGATTAAGAATTATTACATCAACACAAATAAGGAAGACATTATGATATAAAAGTTTTCTTCGGATCTTGATTTCAATACTAAGCAAAAATGGAACAACACCATGCATCACTTTAATCATTCAACCTTATTCAAAAACATATGGAACAACCTTACCCCCAGAAAAGTTTTCAATATTTTTATGGAAATTAATCAAGAGCTACATACTAAATGATTCTATTATGCTAGAAAAGACATTTATGTCTAGAATTTAAATGTCAATTTTGCACTAACAGTGAAGACACTAACCATCTTTTTGTAAATTGTAGATATTCATGGAAAATCTGGAAATATTTTGACGACTTATTCAATATCATGAATGAAATATACATGGTTTTGCCTCATGTTATCAGAATATGGAAATGATTTTCTAATAATAAAGTCCATATTACTCATGTTATTCCCTTGCCATATGCTGGATTATTTGGCAAAATCGCAATAAGTCTAATTTTAAAGGATGCTATGACAATGCTAATACTTCTATAAATGCCATATATAGGATAAATGCGGGTCTTGATATTTCAAACATTTTAACCAGGAAACACTGGACTAATGCATTAAATGCAGGTACTATTATAGGTTGCCCATCAATTAGAAGTAAAAAAGAAAAGGCTCAGTATCTCAAATGGAATGTTCATGTTGATGGCATAATAAAGATGAATGTTGACACTGCTAGCTTAAGAAATGATGAGACAAGTGGAGGCGTAATCGTAAGAAATAATCATGGTGAAATAATATAGGGCTCTCGTAATACTTTTTGGAAAGCTTTCTCCTTTAATGGCAGAATCGAGAGCTTTAATGAAGGGCCTTCTAATCTGCAAGCAAAACAACTGGTTAAATGTTGACATTGAATAAGACTGTCAAATGTTTATTAAGATACTTGCTGGAGGAAAATCGCCATGGTTTCTAAATCCCTTTCTAAAAATTTGAATAAATCTAATAGCTTCAACTATGACAATCAAACATATCTCCAGAGTCCAAAAGCAAGCAGCCAATTGGCTTGCTAAATGGATTCTGAGATGAAAATAAAAACCAAATTTTACTTAATTTCAAGACTCAAATTAGCTTCAAACCATAATTGTTCTAGAAACCTTGAGGTTTGGTTACTTCAATCACGATGCTGATTAAGTTCTTACCCAGTTTTCATTGCATTGTTAATATATTCTTTCTGCATTATATTGATTTTTGCAGGATTTACAGGAGAAAAAGATCTTGATTGATAGAAGAATTCTTCATAGAAGAAAATTGTAGCAAAGCTTAGAGTATATTTTGGTTTTGTGAACTAGTCGTTGAAGCTGAAGATTCTCCTAAAAAACCGTTTCAGAATGAGAAAGAGAAATAAATTTCAATTTGACGCTCCTAAAACTAATTTTGAGTTATTTCTTTTGTAGTCTTTGACTTTCCGTAAACCTCAATTTGGTCTTTCAAATTAATAAAAGTTAATTTATTATTATTATTTTATATAAAATGTTTATAATTTATATATATATAATTTGTTTATTTAATACTTATAAGAATTAATATAAATATTTAATTCATAAAGAATAGTAAACCAATCATTAATACCCTCCAAAAATTTAAAATCAACAATTTGTGTGAGAAATATTTTTTCATAGAATAATAGATGATGGAGAGAGTATTTATTTATTTAGAAAACAAAATTCATCATTTCACGATGATAATTTATTACTTAATGTTTACAACTCATTTGAATAAGTTTATACTTTTCTAATAATTGGCATCCTCAACAATTTTCATTAGTATTCTCGAGTACATCAATAACTCGTACAACGGATTAGCAATCCGACGCTTTAGTTCACTCAACCATCTCTCCTTATTTAAAAGGAAAATTTTAAATGCAAATTTGGCATTCAAATCGGGTAACATTTTTAATTTTTACTGTTATCGTTTCATATTGATTAGAGAATCAAAGATGATTTTAAATTTTATGAATGTGGTAGGAAACTTAAGGTATTTAGTTAAGTCTATCCATGGATTTATTTATATAGCTTCAAAACGATAATTTGATGTACCTATTTATCGAACATCAAATGGATAACGACTATTTTCTCTAGAGAGAGAAATTCTCTAGAGACCAAATCTGAAAATCAAATTTCTATAGTTTCTAGCCCTGATTCACAACATCTTCAACCTTAATCCCTCATCACAAGCTCCAAAGCTTGTTGATGAGGAGATTCTAATGTTCATTTTTAAGTTCATGAGTCCAACGATTCTGCAATCATACGTTTTGCAGGCAAAATCACCTTTATGGGTGTTGTAGACATTCATGGCTTTCGAGCTCTAGTCGACGCCATTAATGGCAACTGCTCTTCATTTCTCTACGCCATTATTCTCTCCCTCTTTCGCTGCCATTAAAGGTGATTTCCCCTCATTGTCTCGTCTTTGTCGAAAATAAAAAAATTCCTCGCCGTCACCTTATCTCCTCTGCCATAATATCTTTGGCTCTCCCCCTCGAATCTAACAAATCACCAAGATACCATAAAGGAAAATACCTTCTGTATTCCTTCCTTCCGCCCTGAGACTTGAGCTCACCTACCTAGCCACCTCACTCCCTATCACCCGCAAAGCTTCAAGTCTTCCACGTCCAGGGTATCTTCCTTTTTCTATTGGCCAAAGAGTAAATTCTCTTTGTAGCCTTCTAAATTTTAAAAAACCGGCCAATAAATGTCTGTGTGTATGTGTGCCACCATTAATGAACCTTCTCTCCTCATTAATGCATCCTCAAGTCGTGTAATAAATCCTTCCCGCTTCCCCATGCAACCCCTTCCTCGCCCTCCCCCGTCCCTCTACTCTCTCTAAGCATTTAAGCACCCTTTAACCTTCCTTTATATCGAAACCTCCATCCCCCATCCTCTTTATCTCACCTCCCAAACCCACCCGTAACTACTCTCTCACTAAACTAACCACCCACCCCCGTCAACTGTTATCACTGTTCACAGCCTTCCCCTTAACCTCCTCACTCACCAAAAAATTGTCCACGTCTCCTCTTCTCTAACTTTCCCTCCCTTTCGCTTTCTTTTTTCTTCGCCGATCAAAATGGTCCAAACACATCAGCGTTCTTCCTCTCACCGTTCTAACCATAAAATAACTCCCCGATTTAACGAAAATGTTTCGTCCCCTCTTGTTACTCCGATCCCCATACCTTCCACCCCCGGCACCACTCTATCTCTAGAGACTAGGTCCTCATCTCTCTCGTCGACCTCACCGCCCAAATCCACTGGTATGTTGGGTCTGCCTCTCTCCGTCCACGGCTCTCCGCCTCCTCCGGTTCTCTACCACCAAAAACCCAGTAACATGCAATCCTTCGACTCGACCAAAAGTGAAAGAGAGGCCTCTCCGCTCTCTCTCTCTCTCCCCTCCAGGAACAAGAAGAAACATGCAAGTGCTCTCCGAGGAAGAAGACCCCTCCAACCTATCGCCGTCTCCTTCCAGTGAAAAGCAACTCCAGTCCGTCCTCAACGACAATGAGAAGCTGTGCCAATCCATCTCCACCCTAAATGACCCATCGCGAAATCCATTATCATCTCCCAGTTTCGGTGCCAAGCCATGACACCACAGAAGTGAAACAGCCCCCATTCCTGAACTGAATCGTGGATCTCTGGTAAGCTCTGACCTCTCGTCCTTTGACACTTTGAGAAGAGACAAGGAGGAGCGAACGAAGTGTCTATCCGGGTACTTCTTATCCAAAAAACATGCAGTCACCTATCTCCAAGCCCTAGCCAACCAAGTTTGGAGCACTTTCGGGAAGTTCTGGAAAAATCCCCATTGTTCTTCAGTCGTCATCCAGTCTTCCTAATGAGGTAGGAACCCATGGAAACTCTGAACAAGGAATCCCAAAGGCCATTCCCCTATGGGGCAAGTTCCATGGAATGCCCCACAAACTTTGGTCGGAGAAAGGACTAGGAATCCTTGGAAGCTATTTAGGGACTCCGATCTACGTTGATAGCCAAACTGCAAACAAATCCAGACTCAACTACGACAGAATTTGCATAATCATGCAAGCTTTTGCCGACTTTCCTTCATCCATCATCATCCGCTGGCTTGGAAAGTACCACATTATTCAAGTGGAATTTCAAGGGCTCCCAACTATCTGCAAGCGTTGTTTCTCCTTCGGCCATGCAACAGCCGCCTACCATATCCCCGCCGAACCCTCCTCCATAGCCTCTCTAAACCGTCGACCAGGAAAAGAACCAATAACAGACTCCAACCATACTCGCATCACTCTCTCGGACTCTATCAATAGTGAATCAACATCCCCAGACACTCTTCGCCGAATGACCACTCAAAGCAACTGGACCAAAAGTTTTATTGTAGCAAGAAACAGCCTAGCAGTCGCCCAGATAGACGAGGAAGAAGGAGAACCATCATCAACCGAAATAACCTCCCAAGACCCAAAACTGCAAGCATCGTGGTATTAACAAGTATGTATGGGGATGCCCCATTGTTGTGCTAGTACGTTTCTACCTTTTATCTTATAATTACTGTCTGTTAATGAATGTTGCTTGCTGGAATTAGAGGGTTGAATGACCCTGTTCGTAAAAAAGACATAAAATAATTTGTTTTCGCTAATAGTATTAATGTTATCTGTCTGCTTGAAACCAAAGTCAAAATCGAAAATATCTCACAAATCATGAAAACCATGTTACCCTTCTGGAGCTACTTCACTAACCATAGTTGTCACCAGTTAGGGAGAATATGGATTTCTTGGAACCCAAACGTCTATGGTATCTCCATCAAGGATGTAACAGCCCAAACCCTCCACTATAATCTAGTTTGGACCGCTAGAAATACCGCCCTTCACCTCACCGTTGTTTACGGCTACAATGATCCTTCTAACCGCCTCCCCCTCTGGAACAATATCTCCACTTATGCCTTGAACAATATCTCCCTCCCGTGGATCGTTATAGAGGATTTTAACTCTATTCGCAGCCCCCATAAACGATCCAACCCCCGTAGGAACAGTTCCATTGACTCTTTTAATGATTGCTGCCGGATGTGCAGCTTGGATGACCTTCGTCCGTCTGGCTTTCAATTTTCTTGGTTTAACCGCCAAGAGGACAAACCCATATCCTCTAGGATTGACAGAGCCCTTGTAAATGATGTTTGGGATGACTATTTCCCAAACTCATATGCTCATTATGACCTCCCCATGACCTCCAACCACACCCCGATAATCCTCCACCTCTCCACCCTTTTCCTCTCCTCTCCCAGACCCTTTAAGTTCTTTAATATGTGGAAGATCCACCTATGCTTTCAGGATCTGGTTGCTAATAGTTGGACCCTCCTTTGTGATCAAAATCCTATGAAAACCATTGTCACTAAACTTGCCAGACGTGCCCCTTCCCTTTCCTCTCTCAACAAGAGAGAATTTAGTGATATAAGTCATAGAGTAGAGGAGGCTAATACCGCCCTCGCCCTTTCCCAAGAAAACATTTTCACTGACCCCTCCAACCGGGCCCTAATCTTCATTGAGAATGAAACGTCAGAATCTTATATTTTCTTCAGCCGGATGGAAGAATATTTTCTTAAGAAAAAGTCCAGGAAAACTTGGCTCAAGCTCGGGGATAAAAACTCTAAGGTTTTCCATAATAACATTTGGGCTCATCGGGCCCGAAATAAGATCCTCTCGATCACCACCCCGGGAGGATCCACGAGCTCTAACCCCCACACTATATCTTTCACCTTCCATAATTTCTTCTTCCATCAGTTAGGATCCCCTAGCAAAAACAGCTACCCCAGACCGAACAGAATAAAAACCTTGATCAATACTAGCGTTCCCCCTGGCCTTAGAACCGAAATGGTAAAACCCATCACGAATTCTAAAATTAAGGCGGCTCTCTTTGACATTAACACCGATAAAGCCTCGGGGCCTCATGGTTTTAGTGTTGGGTTCTTTAAATCCTGCTCGAATACTATTGGCAGCGACATCTGTGCTGGTGTCAAGCACTTTTTTCGGAAAGGAAAAATGAACCCCGACTGGAACAAAACCCTTATCACTCTAATTCCAAAAATAGACACTCCCTCTCTTCCCTCGGGCTCTTCCGCCCGATTGTTTGCTGCAATGTTATTTACAAAATCATCTCCAAAATCATTGTGTCTAGAATAAAACCAGCCCGTCCGGCTCTGATCGAACCCTCTCAATCTGCTTTTGTCCCTGGTCGATCTATTGTGGACAACATCCTCCTCACCCAAAACCTTCTTCATGGCTAAAAAACCAACCGAAAAGGCCCTAGACACGTTCTCAAAATCGACCTCTTGAAGGCTTTCGACAACATTAGATGAGAATCGGTCCTCGATATCCTGCTTGCCATGAACTTCCCTATGATTATGATAAACTGGATTATCTAGTGCATCACTCCCTCTTCCTACTCGGTATGCATCAACGGTAAACCGATGAATTATTTCCCTTGGGCTAAGGGCCTTAGGCAAGAAGACCCCCTCTCCCCGTATATTTTTGTTATCGTAATGCAGGTTCTCTCCAGAAATATCTAGGAAAAAAGCCAAGACCGATCCTTTGGCTTTCATTGGAAATGCCACAAACTCAAGATCATAAACTTATGCTTCGCGGACGACCTCATGATTCTGTGCAGAGCCAATATCCAATCGATCAACCTGATTCATGAAGGCCTAGTGGAATTTGCTGCCATTTCTGGGTTGCATCTGAACCCCTCAAAAAGCAATATCTTCTTCTCAGGTGCGTCATCCAGCACAAGACTCGCAATCCTCAATCGCCTTAACTTCCAAGAGGGTTCCTTCCAGGTCCGCTCCCTTGGAGTTCTCCTTATCATCTCCCGACACTTCTACAATGACTACAGACCCCTATTTCTCAAAATTACCAACATAATCAACTGCTGAACCTCCAACCACCTCTCTTATGTCGGACGTCCATCTCAAAAACCCCATCTTTGCAAGCCAGGTCTACTAGTCATCCATTTTTATCCTCCCAGCCCGGGTTCTCAAAGAAATCTCTCAGCTCCTCGGTCGCTTCTTCTGGTCTGGGTCCGATATGAAAATATCGGGAGCCAAGATCGCATGGGAGAGAATCACCGTGTCCAAAGATGAGGGCAACCTTGGGATCCCAGACCTAAAAGTCTGGAATCAGACGACCGCCTTAAAACTTCTGATGTCCATTCTTACAAAAAATAAGAATTCTTTATGGACCCAATGGATCCTCATGGAAAAAATAATATCCAAATTCTTTTGGACCCTTTCATCCCCCTCCAATGCAAGTTGGAGCTGGCGCACGATTCTGAAGCTTAGAAGCCAAGCATCAGACCTTTATCGAGTCATTGTCGGGAACAGAGAAGACACCTCCAACTGGCACGACCCTTTGCTCTTCCCAAACTCCATCGTCAATCGTTATGGACCTTCAATCCAAAACCTCTCCAGACTCAGAAACATTCGAAAAGTAGAAGACCTTTGCAATGACGGCAGGTGGATCTGGCCTGCACACGCCAGACCCCCCAACCGAAATCTTCAAAACTACCCTAGCGAAATCAACTTAGCTCTCAGCGATCTTCCTTCCGCCACCTCTTTCCCGACACCTTCATCTAGATCCCAAAGAAATCCAAACCACCTTTTTCCAATAGCAGCACCTATGCAGCCCTAAAACCCCACAGAGAGAAGGTTCCTTGGACATGTCTAATTTGGCACAAATACTCCATCCCCATACACTCTTTCATTACCTGGCTAGCCATCCACAAAAAACTCACAACCAGTGATAAGCTAATTACTTGAGGTCTGGACTCCCCTGCCTCTTGTGTCCTCTGCAATAACCATTCAGAATCCATTGACCACCTCCTCACTCACTGCCCCTACTCTTCATCCATCTGGGAACTACTATCTCAAAAACTCCTCCTCCCCCCACCCGCTCCAACCTGGCAGCAATGGCTCGCAGTTGCTAGCTCTTAGAACCCCTCGAATGACAGACGACGACCTCTATGGAAGACAACTTTTTATGCCACAATCTACTACATTTGGAGCAAAAGAAACAACAAAATATTCAACAACAAAAAGCCCCCCTACACAAGTATCTCTCATCACGTGCTATCCGAGCTCCGCTACCGTTTTAAAGGAACAAAAATTCATTTTACTGGATAATGTATTATTGTTCTCATCATTGTAATTTCGAAAGTAAAGACCTTTAAAAAGACTGTTAACATATAATGGGTAATGAACCCTCTGTACATTTATTTCACATATATTTTATAAGCTTTTTACACAAAAAATGTACGTATCTTTTCATACTTTTCTTTTATCATCTATTAATTCTTATGATTGTATATTAATTATATTGTGAATAAATTCAAATACTAAATTATTCGATTGAAATAATGATTATTTTGGTTGGATAAAAAGTTTTTTTTATGTGGTGTGAGCAAAAGTGATATATAGATAGTAGTAATTAAAAAACTAATTACTAGTTTTGCTTTATCTAAATAGTTTTTTATTTGTGTAATTTTTTAAAATGATAATCAAAGTGATGGAATCTATATATATAATCGATAAACCAGTCATAAATACAATTTTAAAATTAGAAAAAAAAACGACTAATATTTTTAAACAACTTATGTTTTAAAATAACTAAGTGGGAACTCATTCGGGCCTGAATGGAAAACTATTCTCTCTCAAGAATGAAATTTTTGATTTCAAGAAAACTTCTGTTCTCTGTAAATATCATGCCCTTTTTTTTCTAGTGATTATCAATCCTGTTAATGATTAACAATGAAAACTAAACTTCATCGAGGAAGAATACCATGTTCTTCCATAAAAAACAGAGGAAGAACATCTACAATCACTGATGATACGAAGAAATCCTTTGTTGAAATAGTCAACCCCAGATCGATTGTTCCCCTGCCCAGATCTTAAGCCAGAAATAATTGAGGAGAAAGACAACCACATATCCTTTCGATACTAACAAGTAATCCACGAATGGCTCTTTCAGAGATAAAAAATAACATTAACAGGGTCTTCTACAAAAGTAGAGCCTTAACGATTTTCTGAATTCATTCAAATTCAACAACGAATATAATTTGAAAACCAAAGATTCTTACCATATTCTCTTTGAATTTGATCTCAAGGAAGACGTTTGCAAATTTTGGGCGAGGAACGTCTGGACTATAGGTGAATCGATTATGAGATTGCTTCGGTGGACTCCAGATTTTAATTCTAAGAGAGAAAGTCTTGTCTCCTTAATTTGGATTAGAATTGAAAAAGTCTCGGATTATCTGTATAACAAAGAAATCATGAATAATATCGCTTCTGCTATCAGAGTTCCTTATGAAATCACCGTCCTTGAAAAAAACAGAGGTTCCAAAAATAGTTGTTATGATTTTATTGAGATCGATGTTTCCAAAAAGCTTCAATATGGCATTTTGATTGGTTTTGGAAGGAACAGGGGTTGTTGGCTTTCTCTTAGCTATACAAATCTTCCTTCGTATTGCGATTTTTGTTATCATTTAGGTCATGCTTTCTCTGACTGCAAGAAATCCCTGGAATATGGAAGTGTACAGAAAAACAAAGGTGGAAATTGTAAATGATACTCTGCCTAAAGAAAATGCTATCAACAATATTCAATCCAAGAACAAACTCAATGCTAATAAATTGAGAAATGTTTACAAACCCAAAATCAAGTCTATTGCCATTCAACCTATACAAGATAATCAAGTTATTGATGATTTGATGTCACTCATGAGAAAAGCCCAATAAATATACATCATAACCCAAATTATGTTACTATAGCCAACACAGAAAGCATGGACGACGTCGAAGCCTTTCAGTTTCTTGAACATGAGATACATCACAATCCAAATGATATCATTATAGATCAACCGATCAACTCTGAAAGCATGGACTTCATAGAAGCCATTCAGGTTCTTGAACATGGATTAGTTCAAAATAGCTCTATGGACTATGAAAATTTATGAAGTGGAACAAATTCTCCTCATCCTGACAACGTCAGCAACACCCCTTCAACACCTATCATGAGGCCTCCTTCAACATCTCCCGAACCGAAATTCAATGAGCTCATGCAATAACAATATGAATCTGCAAAAATAGAAGAAACCAAACAAATTGATTATAAAATTCCTCAAGTTTTCTAAGAACAACAAAACTCTAAATCCCTTTCAGATAATGATTAAACTGATTAGCCGGAATGTGAGAGGAATCTACAAGACATCAACTATGGGTAGGTTAAGTCTATGGTTATCAAAGAGTAGGCTAAGATATTAGTTATCCAGGAGCTAATGACCAGTAATGACAAGTTATAAGGGATTTCTAAGAGGCTTAATTTTTATGGTTTTACATCCAACATATTTAATAAGATATGGGTTTTCTGGATAGATAACATTAGTGTTGATACACTTATCAACCATGAGCAGTTTATACATCTTGAAATTTCTTATTCTAGACTTTTTAACAGTTTCATGTTTTCTGTTATTTACGCAAAGTGCAACAGATTGCAGATGATGGATTTATGGAATCAATTGAGAAATGTTGATACATCTAGCAAGGACTGGATTTTAGTTGGAAACTTTAATGTTATTACTTCAAATGATGAGCAACTTAGATGTACTTCCTTATGCCAGAACATCATACACAATTTCAATAACTTTATTAATGATTGCCAGTTTGAAGATGCTGGGTATGCTGGTAGCAAGTTTACCTGGAACAGAAATACGAAGTGGAAGAGTTTAGACCGCGTCATGTTCAACAATAACTAGTCCAATACTTTCACCAAGACCCAGATTTTTCACATGCCCCTTTACTTATTATTGCAACTCCTAATATCTCTAATAATTCTAATAATATCAAGAAAAACTTTAAGTTTTTGAATTCTTGGATTAATGATGACAGTTTCTTAAGTGTTGTCAAGAAGAATTGGAGTCTCAATTTGAAGTGTCAACCTAATCAAGTTTTCTAGTACAAATTGAAGAGGCTCGAGCATTGTTTGAAGTATTGGATTGCTTTTCATTTTAGTAATACTTTCACTAAGGTCAATGAAGCTGAAGAGGCTGTCAAGACTAAAGAAATGCTTCACCAGACTGAAAAGCCTTGTTCTAAAGCTGAGCTCAACAAGGCCATTAGCTTACATATGAAGGCTCTTAGGATTGAAGATGATTACTGGAAGCAGAAAACGTATAGTAACTGGTTAAATGATGGTGACAGAAACTCTAATCTTTATCATGCTTTTGTCTCTAAAAGAAGGAGAAGAAACGTGATAAAATCCATCAAAGATGAAAATCACTCGCTTACTTGGTTTGGTTTATTTTGCGCTGAGGGTAGTTTTGTAAAATGTTTTAGTAAGCTTGGGGTGTTTTGTGTTTAGTGTGAGGAGTAGTGAGATAATTAAGCAGCTAACTTTTATTAAATGTTGATCACCCTCATTAATGAGAGTGGTTGGGGTATTTATACTTTAATTAATGACACATGGGCTTACCGGGTCAAGTTGTGAAACAGGGTCGAATTCAAAGACCCATTATTTTTAAGTTGATTAGCAAATAACTTAGCAAAAAATTGTTTACATTTGTCATGTTCGGATTTATAGTGGTGTGATATGGTCTGATTTACTCTTCCTTCAATACTGCTTTTCCTTGGTATGTAAGAATAATTTTCTTAACACTTTATCTCATGGTTGAAAATCTCTTCTTTTGACCTTGAAGACAAATCTACTCCTCATCAAACCTTGGTAGTGTGTTGTTCTTAAGTGTGCTTTAACCCTTCTTTCTTCTACTAAGTGCAGTTGATTCCTAATTGCTATCTCATTATCCTGTTCGGAATAGTTATGGACTCTGTATGATGGTAAGATAGCTTCCATGGGGGTAATTACATTAATCCCATATACCAAGGAAAAAGGGGAATCTTGTGTAGCAGCCCGAAGAGTAGTTTGGTAAGCCCACACTACTTCTTGTAAATAACTTGGCCACTTCATGCAGCACCTTCTGAATTCTTTTTTAATCCAGACAAAGTGGTCCCGTTTGCAACTTCAACTTGGCCGTTCGCTTGTAGATGGAAAGGAGAAGAAAAACAATACTGAATACCTCTGGAGGCACAAAAATCCTCCATATCTTTGTTATCAAACCGTGGCCTATTATTTGTAGTAATCTTTTAGGGGACTCCAAATCTGCAGCATATATTGGATAAGATAAATTTAATGATAGCCTTCGATGTGGTCCCTGCAAAGGGAGTTTCCTCTATCCATTTTGAGAAGTAGTCAATAGAAACTATAATAGTTTTGCCTCCCCTGGATGCCATAGGTAGAGATCCAACTAAATCCATCTGCCATCTGGAAAAAGGTATTGGCTCAGAAATAGACTTCATAGGTACTGTTGGCATATGAATTTCATTCCCATACCTTTGACATGGATCACATTTCTTCACCATTTCTTTAGGATCTGCCATTATGGATGGCCAATAGTATCCATCTAATAAGACTCTCTGGGTTAGTACCCTGTACCCATAATGTGCTGAGCCCTCCCCATCATGCAGTTCAGACAAAACAACTTGGGATTATTCAAACCCCAAACAACGTAGGAGAGGTCTACTGAAAGATTTCTTATAGAGAATTCCCCTTATCATAAAAAAACCACATGCTTTGTATTTAATATTTTTTGCCACAGCTTTGTCCGAAGGCAAAGCCCCATCAGAAATATATTGAAGGAGGGTATATCTCCAGGATTTAGGTTGAATCATATGTATGCTCATACTTTCCCCATATTCTTTGTTTTGAGTCAGCTGTATGGACGGGCATGGTGGATTAGAGTCTGCCAGTGTATTCTCCGATCTCGGAATATGTTCATAGCAAACACTTTTGAAGTCCGCTGCCACTTCTTTCAAAACGAGTAAGTACTTGATCACTTGTTCCTTCTTAGACTCAGAACGACCTTGAGCATAGTGGATGAGCAATTGAGAGTCACTTATTAACCGAACTCTCTTAGCTCCACACATAAGAGCCAATTTAAGACCAGCTATAACTACTTCATATTTGGACTCATTGTTAGAAGCCCTGAACCCAAAACATATAGCTTCATACATTTGATCACCATACGGAGAGGTTAAGAAAACTACAGCTCCACAACCCATAGCGTTTGATCCACCATCAGTTCGGCCCACCCATTCTTTCTTGGTTTTACCTTTTGAAGTTTGTTTAGAGTTCTTGTTTGCATGGAATTCCACTAAGAAATCAGCCACTGATTGAGATTTAATAGTTATTCGGGGGGCAAAATCAGTATCGTAATCGCCCAATTCTACTGACCACTTGGTCATCCTGCTTGATATGTCTGCCTTTTGAAGAACACTTTTTAGCGGGAAAGATGTACGGACAATGATAGAATGAGATTGAAAATACGGTCTCATATTTCTTGCCGCAATCACTAAGGCGAGTGCGAACTTTTCCAATTTTAAATACCTCTTTTCAGCATCTAATAAACTTTTATTGATATAGTACACCGAACGAGGCTAATCGTCCTCTTCTCTTACCAGGACAACACTTATAGCACATTCCGATACAACTAGATATACATAGAGCTTTTCTCTTTGAATGGGCTTGAAAATAGTCTTTGGTGAGGATAAGTGTTTCTTTATCTCCACGAAGGCCTGGTTGCACTATGGGGACCAGTTGAAGTCTTTAGCATTTTTCAAGATTTGAAAACAAAACATAGCACACTTGTCCGATGACCTTGAAATAAACCCGTTTAAGGAAGACAACCTTCTGGTGAGCCTTTGGACTTCTTTAATGTTTCGAGGAAGGTCCTTTCTCGCTTATTATGTAGCCCAGAAACTTCCCAGATCAGACCCCAAACACACATTTCTCTCGATTCAATTTCAAATTCATAGCATCTAAATTAGAAATTATTTCTTGAAGATCGTTTATGTGAAAAATATTCCTCCATGATTTTAACCATCATGTCATCTATGTATACTTCCATATTTCTGCCAGTCTGATTAGCAAATGTTTTGTTCACCAACCTCTGATAAGTAGCCTCATTATTCTTTAACCCAAACGGCATTACCTTGTACCAATGAAGATCTATTGTCTATTATAAAGGTAGTGTGATCTTGATAATTCGGATCCACCTGTATCTGATTATAACCGGAGAAGGCATCCATAAAGGACAACAACTTGTTTCCAGACGTAGAGTCTACCAACTAATATATCCAGGGGACAGGGTAGAGATCCTTAGGGCAACCTCTGTTAAGGTCAGTGAAATCAATGCACGTACGCCATTTCCCGTTCTTTTTCTTGACTAACACCGGGTTGGCAGTCCATAAAGGATATTAGGATTCCTTAATGTGTCCCATCTTGGTAAGTCAATCAACCTCTTAAACTATCACATTTGTTTTTTCCTTAGAAAAAAACTCTTCTTTTATGTACAACAGGTGAAACATCACTCCGAATGGACAATTTGTGTGAAATAACGTTTGCGGGTACTCCGGTTACATCACTATTGCACCAAGCAAACACATGCTTATTGTTTAGTAAAAAAGACAACAACTTTTTTTTAACTCTGGTGCCATTTTGAAATCAATCTTGACATTCTTACCCTCTGCAAGGGAGTGAGTTTCAACTTCTTTGATGGGTATTATAACACTGGGAGCTTCTCTGGGGTCATCCATCTCACTTTCCCCAGTAGAAGGCTCTAGTAACTACTAATCTTCATTAATCCGAACTGCCCCAGAGTTTTAGGAGCAAGAGATGTTGCATAGCATTCTCTGGCTATCTTCTGACTACTTCGGACAACACCTACTTGTCTTTGAACTGCATAATTAAAACACTGATGGACTGTTGAGGCCACAACATGCATTCTAGAAATCCAAGACCTCCTAAAAATTGCATTGTATGATGTGGGGCAGTTTACCACAACAAATAGCACCTCACCATCTTTTTAAATGACCCATTGCCAACAACACTTCTTCTTCATATTCCCCAATTACATCCGCAGAGCTCACTGCGAAGCCCACAATAGTTATGTTCGAGCATTGAATAACAGTCGGATTCCTCATTTGTTTATAGGAGCTTAAGAATATGATGTTTGCCGAACTGCCTGTATCGATCAAATTTCGGCGTATATCGTTTCCCCCTATAGAAGCTCCTATAACCACTGCATCTTCGTGAGGCCCAACAATATTCCTCAAATTATCTTCATCAAAGACTATCAATGGGAACGGGGACTTTCACTAATGGGAAGATATTCCCCTTTTTAATTGAGTAACCAGCCTGTGGACATGCCTCTTCCTTGAGGAAAGGGTATGTGTAGTTACAGTATCCCCTCCAAAGATAGTTAATGACTCAAAGAAATTGATCAGTCCGGATACCGTCTTGGTTTGTTCTGCTATTACTCCCATCTTATTTCGAGTTGGATCAGGATCCAGATACTTAGAGTCTACGTCGAACCTTTCAAGAATGACCATTGCCCCTTCTTGAGCAGACGTTCTAGGATTATTTGTATGACCTGTCTGAGGAGCATTGTCAGGTCTGTTTCCACTTTTTCTTTTATCATATGCTCTCAGTTTTCCTCTCTCAATAAGGTTCTGAACTTCCTGTTTTAATGTTATACAGTCTTGAGTGTTATGACCTATATCGTTTAGATACTGGCAAAAGCAAGTATTTAAGCTTTCTATGGGGACTGCAATGCCGCCGACTTTCAAAAATAGACTTCCTTCTTAGTCTTGTCATAGATTGTGGCTACATTTTCCCTTAACTCTGCAAACCACTCAGGTTGAACCCAAGGACCCCTTTTACCTCTTGATTGTTGGCTCTGGGTTTGGTTCTGGTTGTATTGAGTTTGTTTAGACCGGTTGGACCCTTGTCAGGTCTCCTTAGCCTTGTAACCGGACTGGTTAGCGGCTGGAGGAGTTGTATGGTGGACCTCACCTGACGGTGCACTCTGGTTTTCTTTGTTTCCTCCACATTAATCTGCTTTCCCAGTAGATTCAACAAGCCACCCCAGGTCATAGCTTTCTTCATGGTTACAGAATCAACTAGGTTCCTAGGATTCAACCACTCTCTCAGAGAAGCAATTGCCACCTGCTCAAAGCAATTTGCTAATCCGTTCTTTGTATTCACAAACCGACTTGTGTAGTCTTTCAAAGACTCGTTCGGCTCTTGGGCACAATGGATAATGGTATCCCCATTACCCTTCACCTTTTTACTTCTAATGAATTGCCTTTGGAAGGCAACCCAAAATGTATCAAAGTTTCTAATACACCCCCGAGGTAAGCTATTATACCATTTAAGAGAAGGCTCTGCACAAAAGTTTGTCATCGTGATCAAAATTCATCATGAAGTTCTTGAATTGCTCCAGATGGTTGTCCGGATCTCGACTTCTATTATACTTTTCCATTTCGGAGCTATCAAATCTTTTGGGTAGATTTTCGGACATTATTTTTGCAGAAAAAGGTGATTTCCCCCAGTTTTTATTACGACTAAAGACCGTATCTTCATTAGGTGTTGTAAAAATACTTGGTTTGGTCTGAAAAACAAAATGATCTATCAGCAATTGATCAGTATGCTTGTGGGATGACCCTCTGCTCAGATGCCTTTTAAGTCTACCATGCCTATCCCTCTTTCTTAAATATTTTTTGGTTAATTTTATCTCTTTTCTAGATCTTCCCTCTTCACTGCTTGATGACAAAGATTCCTCAACCTCATCCTTATTCCAAGAGCTAATGGAAGACTCAGACTCTGAACTTTCAACAGGCTTGGACCGATGTGTCTTCTTAGAGCTGAGATAAGTCTTTTTTGAACTAAGATGAGTCTTTAGCGATGGCTCATTCTTCACAGGATTTTCAGTATGGTGAATAGCTCATGCCCCCGATTTCTCTCTTATACCCTTCTCTACTTGTTTTATGGCCCTCAGTGCCTCTATTTTTGCTCTCAGTTGATCTCGCTCCTCAACAATGTATTCTTTATTCTCCCTCACCGTTTCCACCATCTGAGGTGGATTAACTTGCTCGTTTGGATCCATCCAAACTGTTTTTCTTACTGGTTTTGAATGTAAAATTCAGGCACCTTCGTGCTCCCACTATGATCGCCAATTTGGTTTGGTTTATTTTAGGCTGGGGGTGGTTTTGTAAAATATTTTAGTAAGTTTAGGGTGTTTTGTGTTTAGTGTGAGGAGTAGTGAGATAATTAAGCAGTTTGATTGTATTAAATGTTGATCACCCTCATTAATGAGAGTGGTTGGGGTATTTATACTTTAATTAATGACCCATGGGCTTACCAGGTCAAGTTGTGAAACCGGGTCGAATTCAAAGATCCATTAGTTTTTAAGTAGATTAGCAAATAACTTAGTCAAAAGTTGTTTACATTTGTCCTGTTTGGATTTATAGTGGTGTGATATGGTCCGAATTACCCCTATTCGAATTAATGGGTAGGTTGTGTATGCAAGATCCGAACTCATCATTACTAGTTCTGTTGACATCTGCAAGTCTGCTGAGAAGTACTTTACCAATATTCTCACTTTTAACCCTTACAATAATCATAATGAAGAGCTTCGTCTCTTAAATGACAAGTATTTTTGACAACATTCCTAACCTGGTGACTGGTGAAGACAATGATTCGTTATTAAAAACAACAAATGAGAAGGAAACTGGTCTACTATTTCTGCGATGAACTCTGCTAGCGTCGCTGGAATTAACGGTTTTAACATTACCTCTTACAAGAATTGCTGGCTGATTATTAAGGAGGATCTGAGTACTTCCATTAATGCTTTCCTCAAGGGTAGTACTATTCGTACTGGTATCTTTGCGACAAGACTCTATTTAATCCCCAAAATAACAAATCCTAACCCCTAGAGAAACTACAGACCGATTGGCCTTTGCTCGATGATCAATAGAATAATTTCTAAACTCATTAACACCAGGCTTGCTGAAATTCTCTGAGGATCATATCTTACAATCAAGGTACCTTTGTGAAGAGTAGATTTGTTCACGAGAACATTTTAACCGATAAATAATTGATGTTTGATATCAACAGGAAGCCAAAAACTGGTAATTTGATGATTAAGCTTGATATGTCGAAAGCCTTTGACATAATGTCTCTTTCTTTTCTCTCTAAAGTCCTGATGTCTTTAGGTTTCTCTGCTGAATTCATCAAGCTCATCAACACCTTAACTAAGAATATGCACATCTCTATTCTTATTAATGGTTGGTGTTTACGGTTATTTTAATCCTCAGAGGGGTCTGAGGCAAGGGGACCATTTGTCCCCAAGCCTGTTTATTATTGGTGAGGAAGTTCTAATCAGAGGTTTAAATCAGCTCTTCTCCACCAATAAAAAGATGCATTTTGCTTCCAGATCAAACCACCTTATCCCCTGTTTGGCGTTCACAGATGATATTTTGATCTTAACGAATAGTCTCGAGCTCTCTATGAAGAATCTCAACTCTTTTCCAAGATAATTATCAGCTTGTTAATGGTCAATCTATCAAGAACGGCAAAACAAAGATCATTGTCTCCCCTAAGCTTCAACAAAGTAGGATCTCTAATCTGCAAACTCTTCCTTGGTTTTCTATTGACACTCTTCCTAATTGTTATTCGGGTGTGGTTTTAATAAATAATAATAAATAAACTAGCTATAATGTTATTATTGACAAAGTGTATGAGAAATTTACAGCTTGGGAATGCAAACAGCTTTCTTACGGTGGTAGGCGAACACTGATTTCCTCTGTCCTGATGTCGATCCCCTGCTACCGAATGCTAGAATAGTCTCCTGCCCAATTGCATTATCAATAGACTTGAAAAGATATTTAACAAGTTCATGTGGAGTTCTTCTTTCTCTAATAGAAACACCCACTGGACCAATTGGAATTCTGTCTGTAAGCCATTTGAAGAAGGCGGACTAAACATCAGAAACCTCTATGATATTCAATCCACTTTTTCCCAGAGGCTTTGGTTTAACTTCAGGAAAAAATAGAGCCTCTGGTCTCATTATATGCATACCATTTATTCCCATAACAAGCACCCTCTTAATGCTAACTATAATTGTCCCGGTTCTTTAACATGGAAAAGGCTTGCAGGTATTAAGGATCTTGTAGAGCCTAATATCAGGTGGCTTCTTGTTAAAAGGGAGATGGATTTTTGGCATGAAGATTAGCATGATCAGGTCCCTATCATCAGTTAAGTCAACACCTGGTACATGGAAACTAAGGTGGACACTTTCTAGAAAGGAAACAAATGGGATGACGCCTTGTTAAAGAGATTTTTACATGAGTCATGCATCAATCACATAAGAAATTTCATTATTAATCCTACTATAAATGACATTATGATATGGAAAGTCTCTTCTGATTTTAAATTTAACATGAAGCAGACCTGGAATTTAATTAGATATCACTCAAATTATTCTAGTATTTATATGAAAAACTTGATCTAACTTCATTCCCAGAAACGTTTCCTTTTTTGCTTTGGATGTTTTTTATAAAACTATATTCCAATTGACTCAGTATTGCACAGGAGGCACTTCAGCTTTGCCTCGAAGTGTTAATTCTGCAATAGCAAGGAAGATGTAAACCATTTATTCGTAAAATGCATCTTCTCTTGGCACATTTGGAACTATTTTGGAAACCTTTTTAATGTCATAACTGAGAGACATATGATTCTTACCTATATTGTTAGAAACTGGTACTGGTTCTTTAACAAGAAGAGACATATCACACATCTTATTCCTACTGTAATTTGGTGGATAATCTGGAAATACCACAATATTTCTAGGTTTAAAGGAACTGTTGTTTCTTCTATTGCTGCAATCTAGGATATTAAAATGATTATCCTTGGCTTGGATATCTCTAACGTTCTAAGAAGAAAGCTCTAGACTAACGCTAGAACTGCAGGACAATTTTTGGGATGCATTTCAGCAAGTAACAGCAACCAGAGAATCTTATACCTTAAATGGCTGGCTCCAAAAGAAGACATAATCAGAATGAACGTGTACGCTGCTTGCTCTAAAGAATGGTGAAACCAGCGGGTGTATTATTTTCAGAGACATCCTAAGAAACATCTTTCTTTGCTCTGGAAATACTTTTGAAAAGTTATCTCCATTAATGGCTGAGGCGAGAGTTCCCATGGAAGGTCTGCTTATCTGCAAAAACAATAACTGGTTAAATGTCGATATAGAGTATGACTGCCAAACTCTAATAAACCTTTTAAGAAATGGTATCTTTTCTTGGTTCGTGGAGCCTTTTTTGAAAATGTACAGGAGCTTAATAGGTTCTAGAATAACTATTAAATACATCTCTAGAGTCCAAAATCAAGCAGCCGATTGGCTTTCCAGATAATATGAAAGATTATAAAGGGTAAGATATGTATGACCTGAATCTTCTTAGCATTGGACCAGTACCAAACTCTACTTAAATGAATAACATTCATATGGCTCGAGATGTGAACGTTGAAGATGTAAGTATAGTGTAACCAAACTGACCAGGAAAACTTACAAGAGATAAAAACATGATTAGGAGTCTCACAATTATTACAAAATTGGCATTTTGATGCCAAGGAGATGCCTCTTTTCTGCACAATAGAATCAACATAAATGTAGTTATGGAGTAGCTTCCAATACATGAAAGAACAGTTGGTAGGAGTCAGGTTATTCCAAATTTTGTTGAAAACAGAAGAACAATTATATTTAGTCCTTACTCCTTCCCAAGTATCTTTCATGTTATGCTTACCACTTTTGGCCCATTCCAAATCATAGAATCATCCTTATCCACCTTTATAGATAGTTGAGTGATTCTTTCAATAATATCAGGATGAATAAGATTAATGAAACTAGACAAATACCAAACATTGATAGACCAATAATTGTTAACCTTTTCACGAGAAAACCACAAATTATCATCATCAACATTTAACTTCAAAATATGCTGATTGTTTGTCCAGTTATCAAGCCAGAAGTCAACTTGACCACTGCCCAATCTCCAGCTGATATGCTTTTCATCTATCAAGTCAGGAGCTTAATAGGTTCTAGAATGACTATTAAATACATCTCCAGAGTCCAAAATCAAGCAGCCGATGAGCTTGCGAAATGGACTCTGAGATACAAATACAAAGTTACCTTAACTCATTCCCAAGTCCCTCCTCAGCTTCAAACCATTGTTTTGCTTGAAACTCTGGATCTCGGTCATATTAGTCTTAGTTCTCAATAATTTCTTTACGTCTTCGATAATTTTCTTGTGTTTTTTGTTTTCTCTTTCAGGATCTATCAAGAAGATTTGGGAAAAATTAAGGCTGGTGATTTTGATTCTGGGAGTGTTGATTCAAAGCTGGTTCCCGAGAAAAAATGAAGTTCTGAATTGATTATGTCGTTTGAATTTTCTTTTGGAGGGACGGTCATTTTTTGGGTGTAATTTACTTTCAGTCCCCCAATTGTATTAAAGTACCTAATTTTCTTCTTTCTTTAATAATAATTCCTTTCTGATTAAAAAAACAAATAATTAAGTGTATGGGACAGTGGAAAGTAAGAACTGTTAGGATAATAATTAATTAAGCTTGAAAATATTAATTAATTAATTTAGTCAAAATATTTTAATAATATATTAATGTATTTTTTAATAATATATATTATTGAATTAAGAATATATTATTCAATTGAAAATATTATTCAATTGAGAATATATTATTTAATTGATAATATATTATTCAATTTAGGAAAAATATGTTTAGATTTGATTTTATATTTTAAAGAGTATTATATTAGTAAAATATATTATTCTGTCATTAAAACTGTATAATATATTTATACTAGGCATGGACATTCGGTTCTTCGGTTCGGTTCGGTTCTTTCGGTTCTCGGTTCTTTCGGTTCTTCAAAACTAGTACCCATTTAGGAACCGAATAAATTTCGGTTCGGTTCGGTTCTTCTTAATTCGGTTCGGTATGGGTACTTAACTCGGTTCCAATCGGGTAGTTTTGGATACTTTAAATGCTTTGCAATATCAACGTATATAAAACTATTTTACACTTTAAAACAATAAAACTATGTTAAATTGTAAGAAAAATAATAATAAATATAATAAATATTCAAAATTAATATATTAAAAAATAATATTAGTAATAAACAAATGGAGAGATGATATCAAGTTTATTAAATTATATAAAGGTTGATATTTTGTTATATTGTTTATACACATAATAGTTTGTAAATATGTCGTCACTTTGAATAAAGTATATTGTCATTTATTCAAGAGAACATAATTAGAGATCAATGAATAAAAGACAAATTTATGGGAATCTAATTTTGAAAAAGAAAATATATTTTTAAAACATTTCAAAATTAAAGGTTTATACATAGGTTTGGTTCCTAACGGGTACCCACGGTTCTTCGGTTCGGTACGGTTCGGTTTCGAGAACCGTGGGTAATTGAAAACTGGAACCATTCGGGTATTATGAAAGAACCAAATCTACTTCGGTTCGGTTCTTTCGGTTCGGTTCGGTTCGGTTCGGTTCGGTTCTTTCGGTTCGGTTCGGTTCGGTTCTTTCGGTTCCGGTTAAAATGCCCATGCCTAATTTATACTAATATATATGAGATGTACTAAACATAAAAAGATCAAGAAAAGAATATAAAAAAATACTTTTGTTCTCTCCAATCTTATTCTTCTTTCTTCAAAAATATCCCTTAGAAATCTACAATGGGTATCAGAGCTCTGTTCGATCAAGATGAACAACTCGATTCCTATCTCTTTTGTTCCTCAATTAACAAAAGAAAATTATAATATCTCTTTTGTTCCTCAATTAACAAAAGAAAATTATAATAAATGAAGTACTCAGATGAAGGCTCTACTAGGATCTCAAGAAGAATGGAAAATTATTGAAAATGCTACAACGAAGTAAAAGATGTCGAAGAAGAAAAATTAACACCAACACATAAAGAAGATCTAAGAAAAACAAAAAAGAAAGATAAAAAATCATTGTTTTGGATATATCAAGGAGTCCAATCATATGAAGCAGGTTGAGAAAAAATTGCTTGTGCCACTTCGGTAAAACAAGCATGGGAAATTTTGGAGAAATCATTCAAAGGAGATGAAAAGGTAAAAAGAATTCGATTACAAACTCTTAGACGAGAATTTGAAAGTTTACAAAAAACAGCGTCTGAATCCGTTTCTGATTATTGTTCACGGGCATTGTCCATTGTGAACCAATTAAAAATAAATGGGGAAACATTGGATGATATCCGTGTATTTGGATTCAAGATTTGACTATATTGTGGTTGCTATTGAAGAATCTAAGGATTTAAACATCATGATGATTGATGAATTAACGGGCTCATTGAAAGCTCATGAGCAAAGATTAAATAAGAAAAAAAGGAAGTAATGTTAGATCAAGCACTAGAGTCAAACTTTTCTATAAGTGAGAAGAAAGAATATTCTACAAATCAGAGGGAAAAATATTATGGCCATCCTTCAAGAGAATGGAACAGAACAAACAAAAACCAGAATTTTAGAAGCTCACAAAGAGGACGCGAAAATCAAAGAGGAAGAGGCTTCAATACTTATGTAAGGGTCATTATGAAAGTCAATGGAAAGAAACAAACCAAAATCATAACTTTAGAGGTTCCCAAAGAGGACATGGAAATCAAAGAGGAACATGTCGTGGTTATATTGAGTGTTTTTGTTGTCATAAGCCTGGTCATATGGAAAGCGATTGTTAGAACAAGGACAAATAAAAATACGAAGCTAATATGGTGAAAAATAGTCAAGAAACTGTATTGCTTGTGACTCATGGTGGAGAGACTGATGATTTCTGGTACATAGACAGTGGTGCTAGCAAACATATGACAGGTAACAAAAAAAAATTCAAAATTATTTGACGCTGATTGTGGAGAAGTAAAAATAGGAAATGGAAAATCTTACAAAATTAAAGGTGTTGGTGAATTAGAATTTAAAACAAAGCAAGGAAAGATTGAGAAAATGTCAGATGTTTATTTTGTTCCTGGACTTAAAAATAATTTGCTTAGCGTTGGGCATCTACTGAAGAAGGGGTGTGATATTCACTTTCGTGACATGACATGTTATTTATCATTGAATAATCAAGTTTTTGCTAAAGTTGGAGTAACGCAAAATAATCTTTTCTCACTCACTCTTTAAAATCAAAATATGTCTTTCTTGATTAGTTCTCATGAAGCAGTTGCAAAATTATGGCATGATCGGTTTGGACATCTGAATTATAGAAATTTGGAGATGCTTTCAAGAAAGATAACGGTCACCGGTTTACCAAATATTAGTCGTCTCGATGATGTATGTGAAACTTATCAGTTTGGAAAGCAACATAATTTTTTTTCCGTCTAAATCATCGTGGAAAGCATTAAGACCACTGCAACTTATTCATTCAGATCTTTGTGGTCCAATGACAGTTCCATGTTTCAGAGGTAATCGTTATTTTATAACGTTTATTGATGATTACTCACGAAAAGTTTGGGTTTATTGTGTCAGAGAAAAATCAGAGGCATTTCAAAAATTCAAAGATTTTAAAGCAGAAGTAGAGAACTTTACTGGATTAAAAATCAACACATTACGGACAGATCGTTGAGGTGAGTATTTTTCAAAAGAGTTTGAGAAATATTTCAGAGACAGTGGCATTCAGCATGAGATGACAGTCCGCTATACGCCTCAGCAAAATGGTGTATCTGAAAGAAAGAACATAACAATAATGGAGATGGCTAGATGTCTTCTTAAGAAGAAGAGGTTATCAAGAGTTTTTTGGGTTGAAGCTGTTGCCTGCGCTGTTTATCTTATTAACAGATCACCAACAACAAGCTTGGAGAATTGCACGCCATATGAGATATGATATGGTAGAAAGCCTAATATTCATCATCTAAGAATATTTGGGAGTGTTGCATACTCTCATATTCCGGATGTAATGAGAAGCAAGTTAGATGACAAGTCTGAAAAATACATCTTCATTGGTTATAGTGAAAGAAGTAAGGCATACAAGCTATATAATCCGGTAACAGAAAAGATTGTGATAAGTCGAGATGTCCGGTTTGATGAAAATTCATATTTTGAAGAGATGACAACTGAGAAAGAATCTTTACAAATTTTTCCACTTGAACTTGAAGAAAAAGAAGAGGCAGATTTTGAAACTGCTGAAAATAATACTCCACCAGGAAGCCCTCCTACTTCCCCAAATTTTTCATCAAGTTCTTCATCTAGTCCGGTCAGAAAAATGAGAAGTATTCAGGAACTATATGATGTAACTGATGAAATCGTGGAACACGATGCTGTATTTTTTTCTTTCTTTGCGGGAGAATATCCAATTTCGTTTGATGATGCATATAAAGAAAAAGTATGGAGGAAAGCCATGAACGAAGAGATTGTCTCAATTGAAAATAATGATACATGGGAGCTTATAGATTTACCGTCGCACAAGAGTTCTATTGGAGTCAAATGGGTTTACAAGACAAAGATGAATCCAAATGGTTCCATCAATAAATGCAAGGCGAGGCTAGTTGTAAAAGGATACAAGAAAAACGAAGGAGAAGATTTTACAGAGGTATTTGCTCCCGTTTGTAGACTTGAAACAGTTCGGTTACTCATATCTGTTGTTGCTCAAAATAATTGGAAGATGTTCTAAATGGATGTAAAGTCCGCATTCTTGAATGGTGTTCTCAAAGAAGAAGTCTATGTTGATCAACCACCTGGGTTTATTAAGAAAAGAGAAGAAGAAAAAGTTTACAAGCTAAAGAAAGCATTGTATGGGTTGAAACAATTACCCCGAGCTTGGTACAGCCGTATCAATCGTTATTTTGAAAAATATGGATTTAAAAAATGTCAATATGAACATACTCTCTACATCAAAAGTGATTCCCAAGGAATATTTATGGTGGTTAGTCTCCATGTCGACGATCTTGTTTTCACAGGAAACAATGTAAAAATGTTGAAAGAATTTAAACAGTCAATGATGGCAAAATTTGAGATGACAGATTTAGGAGAACTTCATCATTTCTTGGCATTGAAATTCATCAATCTGAGAAAGGAATTTTTATTTCACAAGAGAACTATGCAAAATAAATTTTGAAAAAATTCAAGATGGAAGCTGCTAATCTAGTCACTACTCCATGCATCACACGTCTGAACTTATCTAAAGAAGGTGAAGGAAAACTTAATAATTCAACCATGTTCCGAAGTCTGGTTGGAAATCTGACGTATCTAACTTCAACAAGGCCTCACATTGTGTATACTGTTAGTTTGATAAGTAGATTCATGGAAAAACCTTATTCCAACCCTTGGGAAGCTGCCAAAAGAATATTGCGATATGTGAAGGGAACCATTGACTATGGATTTTTTTATGAAGCTAATACCGAAGTTAATCTCATTGGTTATACAGATATTGATTTAGCACGAAGCATTGATGATAGCAAAAGCATTTATGGGTATGTGTTTCACCTTGGTAGCGGTGCAGTTTCATGGAGCTCAAAGAAACAATCAGTTGTTGCGCTTTCGATTACAGAAGCAAAATATATAGCTGCATCTTATGCAGGATGTCAATTGATTTGGTTGCGCGGAATTTTGGAAAGTCTAAAAAGAAAGCATGTCAAGTCCACCATTTTATTTTGTGACAATAATTCTACTCTTTCAGTCACAAAGGATCCAGTATTTCATGGAAGAACAAAACACATCCGGATTCGATATCATTTTCTAAGGTAGCTCGTGAATAATGGTGATGTGCAAGTTAACTATTTCAAGACTGAAGATCAAATGACTGATATCTTCACAAAGCCATAAAGTGCACAAGTCTTCAAAAGGAATGTTGAAAGTTTGGGAATCAAGAGTAAGAGTAAGCTTAATTTAAGAGAGGCATTGTTAGGACAATGATTAATTAAGCTTGAAAATATTAATTAATTAATTTAGTCAAAATATTTTAATAATATATTAATGTATTTTTGAATAATATATATTATTCAATTAAGAATATATTATTCAATTGAAAATATTATTCATATATATTTTAAAGAATATTATATTCGTAAAATATATTATTCTGTCATTAAAACCATATAATATATTTATACTACTATATATATATATATATGAGAGATGTACTAAAAAAAAGGATAAAAAAATAAAAAAAATACTTTTGTTCTCTCGATCTTATTCTTCTTCTTTTTTTAAATATCCCTTAGAAATCTACAAGAACACAAATAAATACTTTATGCAACCATTCTTTTCTTTTCAAAAACCTTATTTGGTCAAATAGCTACCGGAGACGATCATGGCCCATGCAATTATGGCGGTGATCAGAGAAAGTAGATCTAAATTCAAAAACAACCACGACAAAATTGCTTTTGCTGTTCACACCTCTTTCATGGCTTCCGGTCACGTTCTTATCACCACCGAACCTCCTGCTGAGGTAGGGATTGATGAACGATGCTCTCTCTTCTTCGTCTACTGCTGAGTTAGGAATTGATGGATGGAATGAATTGGACGACGAGTACGCGTTTTTGTATGTACGTTCGGAAAATCTTAAGAAGAGAGTGTTGGTGAAATGTTTGGTAATGATTGATAAATTTATTGTCGATGCAATAAGCAAAGGCCGCCACTACAGTTCACCAGGTCATTTGGAGATATACATTGGTGATCATGTTGCCGAAAATGGATGTCCCAGTTATTCTGCACAGTACAAGAAGTTTGTAGGGAAAAAATATCAGAGATAAACAGCAATGCAGATAACCTTAACAGACAGACAAATATATATTTATAGAGATAAACAAGAAGTGCGGAAATGTTAACTTCATTCCAAATATCAATACAAGGGTCTATTTTCTTATATAGAAAATACAGACAAACTGTTCGGTCTTATCTAAATAAACTACCCTAATAACTGATAATAACTGATATTAGACACGTCATAAACTAGACAATACGTATCCAAACCAACTAGTTTAGATTACTTCCAATATTCTCCCCTGTAAGCTAAAATCCAACATGCAGGTTCTTCATACCCAGTAAATCTCGCATATTTTCGAACTTCACAGTGGTCATCGCTTTAGTTAAAACATCTGCATGCTACTCCCCTGTAATTATGTGCTTGACAATAGACAGCCAGTGCAGACTTCTTTTGGTTGAATAATCTTCGGTAGGCCATACACCATCCTGTTCTTTGATAATAATACCATAACTTGAAAATTAACATGCCCAAGGCGTGAATACCATAGCCATGATAAATTCTCCATTCTAGAAAATAAGCACGTAAATTTACTTGTTTCAGCAATAACCTTATACAATCTATTAACTGATCCTTTAACCTTCACAAAGAGACGTCTCTTGTCATCGTATACAGATAAGTATTCACCACTAAGTACCACCTTATTTCCAGTTTCTGATAACTGACCAAGACTTAGTATATTATTACGTAGAATAGGAATATAATATACCTCTTTGAAGACCAGTTCCTCCCCGTTTTTGTTCTTTTCATCCACTCATCTCTAGTGAATAAAAGCTTCCCCTCTTTGTCTTCTCTTTTATTCTATTCTTCCTCCGTCAGCATCAACTGCCCTCCAGTGTTCTATGTTTGGCCACGAAGCCTCTCTTCATGTGCCTTTAGAGACCCAATTGTCTCTTCAACTGACATCATATCTAGGTCTCCAAACTGTTCTATTGCTGACGTGATTTGTAAGAACTTGGAAGGTACTGCTCTAAGTAGTTTTTTCACGACATAGGTCTCTTCAATGGTTTCTCCCAAGGCACGAATATTAGTCACCAAACCATTTAATCTCATAGAGAAGTTGTCAATCATCTTTGTATCTCTCATGTTTAGATTCTCAAACTTTGCTTTTA
Source organism: Limnanthes douglasii subsp. nivea (assembly GCA_036936605.1). NCBI lineage: Eukaryota > Viridiplantae > Streptophyta > Magnoliopsida > Brassicales > Limnanthaceae > Limnanthes > Limnanthes douglasii. The sequence goes on along the minus strand of JAUPFV010000002.1, from coordinate 58,391,370 downwards.
GTGTCTGCACTTTTGCTTTCTTGACACGCTCTGCTCCTAAACATATTGTTTCTATTGTTGTCCATGCATCCTTTGCTGTTTTCTTGTCTGCCAGCGATAGTAGAATGTCTTCAGGGATAGCCTGGAATATTGCAGCCATTGCCACCTTATCTGTTTTTCCGTCAACCTTTGCATCTGGGTCAGTAAGGTCAATTGCTCCCCAGATCCCATGAGCTTGCATGAAAACTCTCATCTTTAGTGACCAAGCCGTGTAATTACTCTTCGTTAACATTGGGTAACTTAATCACAGTGATCCTTATTTGTTCTTGGTAGCATCCATTGTGATTTCCTAGGCTTTAATACCAAATGTAGGGAAAAAATCCCAGAGATAAACAGCAATGCAGATAATCTTAACAGACAGACAAATATATATTTATAGAGATAAACAAGAAGTGCGAAAATGTTAACTTCATTCCAAATATCAATACAAGGGTCTATTTTCTTATATAGAAAATACAGACAAAATGTTCGGTCTTATCTAAATAAAATACCCTAATAACTGATAATAAGTGATATTAGACACGTCATAAACTAGACAATACGTATTCAAACCAACTAGTTTAGATTACTTCCAACAAAGTTTAGCAAGTTAGTGGACAATTTGAACAAGCAGATTTTGGATATGTTGAAGAATTGGCATCAGGCCCACTGCAGCACGATTCCCCCTCTAGTTTCTGATAAACCCCTTCGTCTTTGCGGTTGGATTGGAAGCACCATTCCCCTTCAAGTTGGTGATAGTCCCCTTCATCTTTCCGGTTGGATTCGTACTTCCAGGGCTGGATTTTTTGACGAAGGAGGCATGCTTGGGCAAAGAAGCCATGCTTCTAGGTAGTCGCAGACATTCCCTTCTAGTGCTTGTTTTGTTCCTTATACTCCACCTGGTGTTCCTGACTTTCACTGGTTGTTCCGTCTAAATAATTGGTAGACTAGACTGGACTAGACTAGACTAGACTAGACGAGTAAGAAATAGAAGAAACTAGTTAGGATTAGATTTGGTACAGTTTAAATTTATTTTATGTAAGTATGCGAGCTTCTAATGCTCTTCTTGGTTATTAGATTTTTTTTTATTTTTTATTTTGAAGAACTAATGGTTTTTTATTTTTTATAATTAAAATGAAACTTTTATTCACAAAAAAATTATAAAAGAGGCGCCAAAATTCTGACTCAAAAATAAAAAATTGCACCAAGGAGAACATCAATTGTTAAACAAGCTAACAATTAAACTTAAAACTAGAAGCTTAAGAATCGTTAACAAAAGAACATAATTTTTCTAAAGATTATACTCTAGCATAACTTCAGCCAAGAAACAACTCTTGATTAGCCAAAAAACTTCATCACTCGAGCTCTGAGGCGACCATTAGCTAAGAAAAGCAGCTCCTTATCAGCCCAACTCGAGAAACTCGACTTCATTGTAATGCAGGCAGCTCCAAGAGGGCAGCTTTAGATTCAAAACTAAGCAAATCAATCATCAAGAACAAGCATGCATAAGCAGTATTAATCACTAGCAAGCTGATCACTAAGGTAAGCATTCACTAAAGCTACTAAGAAATGATATAACTAAGTCCAAGAGCCTTGAGAATAGTGATAGCTTTCAGTTTATTATGAATATAATTAGGAAGAATGTTGAAAGTTTTCTTGAATTTCAGAGAATACCGGGCAAGCCAATCTCCTGCCTGGTTTTGTTCTCTGAAAATATGATTTAAAGACATGGTTGGATGAATCAACTTAATATTACAGTCAAGAATAGGTTTTAAATACCAATGAGCATTCTTGTTTTGATTATGCAACAGGTTAACAATGGTTAGAGAATCAATTTCAACATTCATTAACAACTAATTATTATCTCTACAAATGAGCAGACCATCTAACAATGCCCTTGTCTCAGCAATGAGCGGACTTGATTTTCCATAAAGTTAGTAAGAACCAAGTAAAAGGTTACCACTATTATCCCTAATAACAACCGAACCACTACATTCCCCATTGCCAAAACAGGAAACATCAGTGTTCATCTTAAGTCTCCCAGTAGGAGGAAGAATCCACTTGAGGTAAATAGGCCTTCTTTTAGAGCTAAGATGATTATAGCAACCCAAATTATAAGCAACATTAATATTATCATTCCAATGAGCTTTATTCAACATCATTCTTAGATCAAGAGTATGGAGCACAACATTTATTTGATTGATAGCAGAGTTAAGGGCGGTGTTAACACCTTTCATTTTCGACAGATTTCTCGCTTTCCAGATAGTATGAAAGATTATAGAGGGTAAGATATATCCGACCTGAATCTTCTTAGCATTGGACCAGTGCTAAACTCTACTTAAATGAATAAAATTCATATGGCTCGAGATGTGAACGTTGAAGATGTCAGCATAGTGTAACCAAACTGACCAGGAAAACTTACAAGAGATAAAAACATGATTAGGAGTCTCACATTTATTACAAAATTGACATTTTGATGCCAAAGAGATGCCTCTTTTCTGCACAATAGAATCAGCAGAAATGTAGTTATGGAGAAGCTTCCAATGCATGAAAGAACATTTGGTAGGAGTCATGTTATTCCAAATTTTGTTGAAAACAAAAGAACAATTATATTTAGTCCTTACTCCTTCCCAAGTATCTTTCATGTTATGCTTACCACTTTTGGCCAGATTCCAAATCATAGAATCATCCTTATCCACCTTTATCAGATAGTTGAGTGATTCTTTCAATAATATCAGCATGAATAAGATGAATGAAACTAGACAAATCCCAACCATTGATAGACCAATAATTGTTAACCTTTTCACGAGAAAACCACAAATTATTGTCAATAACATTTAACTTCCAAAATAGGTTGATTGTTTGTCCAGTTATCAAGCCAGAAGTTAACTTGACCACTCCTCAATCTCCAGCTCATATGCTTTTCAGCAACTTCACGAATTTTCATCATTCTCTTCGAAACCATTGATCCAGCTTTAGAAGGATTAATCTGTAAAGGATGATAATCTTCAAGATTTCGAACATTTAAACCTCTCGCATTATAAGTTTTACACATAGTTTTCCATCTACACCAATAAACTTTATTTTCAGAATTGTTGGATTCAAGCTTAGTAATAATGCCTTTAGGGAGAATATTACTTTGCATCCAATATAAAGTGATATTCATCAAGATAGATTTGATTAAAGTAAGCTTGCCAACAAAGGATAGGTGAGAAGCATCCCAATCGTTGATTTTGTTGCTGATTTTGCAAATCAGGTTGTTATAGTTGCTGACTTTATTACTGGTGCTGATTGTCACACCTAAATAGTCTGTAGGAAAGTAGCTAGAAGAGAATCCATAATTGTTAGTAATAACTTTAATCCTAGAGCAGTGAATTCCAGAAGCCATAACAATTTTATTTTTTTCTTTATTAATAGCTTGACCAGAAATAGTTTAATATCTTTGAAGAATGTTGCAGAGATTAAGAATAATAGAATATTTGCAATTAGTAAACAACAAGATATCATCAGCAAAAGGAAGGCTATTAATATTAATACTGCTTCTACTTCTATAGTACATTGATTTGCTAAGAGAAAAAAGAGAGTTAATGCCTCTTATCAGCACCTCCTCAGCAATGATGAAAAGATAAGGAGAGATAGGATCTCCTTGTCTTAGACCTTTTTTGGTTTTAAAGAAACCAAAAACCTCGCCATTGGCAAGCATAGATACATTAGCAGCACTTATAATCTTTTTAATAAGGCAAGCAAATCTAGAAGACAAGCCAAACTTTTTAATGACTTTAAGAATAAAAAAATTAGTCAGCTTGTCAAATGCCTTTGACATATTGAGCTGAATCAAAATGTTGTTATCCTTGATCTTTCTGTTAAGATCATAAAGTAACTCCTTGGATATAAGAATGCTCTTCTGAATACACTTGCCAGGGACAAAGCATCCTTGATTAGGAGAGATGGTTTTGGGCAAAATAATAGATAGTCTATTAGCAATAATTTTGGACATGATATAGTTAAGAAGAGAACAAAGACTTATCGGTCTATAATCCTTCCATCTTAAAGAGTTAGCAGGCTTAGGTATTAAACAAATACAAGTAACAAAGATGCTACTAGGTATGTTCTTACCAAGCAGAAAATATTTCATAGCATTTATCATATTATATTTAATAATGTGCCAACAACATTTATGGAAACTATGAGTGTAACCATCCATACCTGGGGCATTAGTAGGGTTCATGTTCTTGATGATGTCTCAGATTTCAGTTTCATCAGGAGGCTCAAGCAAGTTTCTGTTATCCTCATCAGTGATAATGGTGGGAATGTTGTTAAGCAACTCACCATTCATACAATTATATTCCTCTTTCTTATTAGCATAAGGGTAATCAGTAAGAGCTTTCTAAAAGAAATCAACAGCAGAAAGGCCAATATCCTTCTTGTCAGTGATCCAGGTATCACCATTCTTAATAACATTAATGTTATTTATTCTGCGCTTCTTTTGAACAAAACTATGAATTTTGTTTTGTATTTTTATCACCATCAATGGTCCAATTGCAATAACATTGCTGCCTCTAATAAGTCTCCTCCATTTTCCGAGCATTAATGAGCAAAGCATTCATTTTAACAAGTTTTTGCTTAGACTCAGTACTTTGAAGATTCTGATGATTGAGCTCCATTGCTAAGACTTCTTCTTCTAAACTTTGAACTTTACTGAATATGTTGCCAATGTTACTTCTATTCCAACTGATCAAACCTTTTTTAAGACTCTTTAATTTGTTCCAAAGGATGAACAAAGGAGCACCCATTAACTCCTGGTGCCAATTGTTTTCAACAAAAGGCAGAAAGCTTTCTTCTATAGTCCACATTTCCTGAAACTTAAAGCTATATTTTACTCTAGTGAAATCATTATAAATACATATGATAATAGGCATGTGATCTAAACAAGTCCTAGCTTGATGATAGATCCTAGTATTAGCAAAAGAATTAGACCATTTATTGTTGATAAAAACTCTCTCTAAACGCTTCCATTTGGAGCCATTAGACCAGGTGAACTTGGAGCCAGTGTTGCATGCGTCTTGTATACTGCATTGACTTATCATTTCATTGAACTCATTAGTATTATTAATGTAAAAAGTACTACAACCTATCTGCTCATCAATATAACTAACAGCATTAAAATCACCACAAACCATCCAACTCAAATATTTAGTAGTAATACTTTTTAAAACGTTCCAAAGCTCAGTTCTATTAAGCCTCCGGCATTTCGCATAAACAACAGTGAGCATTACATAGTTATTATCATTCTTAAAGTTGATTTTAAGATTTAAGCATTGATTAAGGTCATTGAGAACAATAACAGAAAGATCATTGTGCCAGAAGATCCATATCTTATTAGTAATATTGTGAGCAAAATCATCAAAACCAAGCCTATAAGCAATGATGTTAATATCATCAGCACTAATTAGAATTCTTCTCACCTTGTTCATTTATTTCATGTTCAGTTTGCTCTATGGAGTTTCTACAGTTGGTATCTTGATCCTCTCTGTAGAATTCTTGATCCACTCTAAAACATTATGGGGATTGAGTCTTCCAATCAAGGTTGATCTTTGGAGAATGTTGAAGGCATTCTATATTATCAGCCTTTGGAGAAGTATCAGAATCCATATTAACGTAATCAGTATTATTGTCATTCGCTCCATATGATAAAGCTTGAAGAGCTTCTATAATTTCTCCTTGCTCAGGAGTTTTAAATCCAACATTTTCATTTAGTTGATGTTCCTTTTCTTGATCTTTGATTTCCAAGTCTTTTATAACAACATATTTAAGTTTGTTGGCCTCTTCACCAGCTTCATCATCCTTTTCTTTATGAATTTTTTTGCACTTCTCTTTGCAGTGTCCCAGATGAAGACAATGAGTACAGTATTGTGGCAAATACATGTACGATATTCTGACCCAATGGCCAAAGTTGGACCCAAAACCTATCCAGACATCATTCAGCAGCTTGGAGGTAACATCCAATTCAACAAGAGTTGTGCATGATAGAAATAATCTATTTTCATCATGAATTTTCAGCATAAGCGTTTCACCTAGCATGGATGTTATGGTTTTAACCAAATTCCTATCATATAGATGCTCTGGCATGTGAAGTTTGATCCAAACAAGAGCAATAGGGCTTTCCTTCGTAAAGTCTCCAGACCATTTCAAGAGCCTCATTACTGTACTACCGATGGTCTACAACTGCACGTTTCTATATTTTTCCAAGATCTTGTTTAGCGTCAAACTCAAATATGATATGTTTGGAGTCCCAGACTTTGTACCTATAAGCCGACTGAAATTTAAGCAATTCAAGGAACTGAATCAATAGAGTTCTTTTAGGTAAACCATGCGTAAACTTGGACACTATTGAATGCTTGGATTTCGCTTTCAAATGCTCAAGAACATCATTACTATATTGAATCGATAAGTGGTCAGATTTGATATCAACAGTTTCTGGTTCGAAATCGGGTGTTTCTTCACATCTTGAATTTTTCTTGATAATTTCAGCATATGAAATAACTTTCGCATCTGTATTGTTGTTGTTAGTAGCCATATCTTCCATCAAATCAGTAGATTTGAGAAAGGAAGAGAAGAAAAGGAAAAAGAAACTCTTTCATAGAGATCAAGAAAAAAGACTTTCTTTTCTTGGAGAGAAAGAAACCATTTTTCCTAATAACTGACTGTATGACATAAGAACTAATGTTTTAAAATCAATGATTCAGACAAAAATAATAATAAAAATAATAATGTTTAATTGACTTTTGCCATCATCTATATTAATCCACTCTTAATTATAATAATTACGTTTAATTGATTTTTGGATATATTTACTATTAAAAGGATAGAATAAAAGTCCAATAATAAGTACAAACAAAATTAATTATTGTAACTAAAATCCATTAATATCAATACAAGTCCCATTCTATACCTCAAATTTTAAAACAACCTTCATATTTAGCATCGCAACATTGAAAAGTATAACGTTTTATTTTGTTACCATGATAAACCTATAATACTCATACAATTTTAACAAAAAGTTCTTTCAACTATATTTGCAATACTAAATGAATAATAAAAAAAACATTAAAATGTTATGCTCATAAAAGTTATGTGGTTCTCGGGATTTTCTTTTTGGAATATATTAAAGAGTATTTATTGTGATTTTTCTAAAATTTTCCTATATAAATAAATTATGTTGCCTCAGTGTTCTCCACAAAATTTCACTGTAATTTTTTTCTACACTTGCTCAATTGTTGCAATGGTAAAAACTGCTTTAAGAAAACAATTTGTTGTTTTCTTCAAAGTTTCATTTATTCTTTATTATATAACATTTTAATGAATTTGTCTGTTTTTTTTGGTGTTCTTATGAATGTGTTCTCTTGTTTCCTTTGATGTGTGCAGGGAATTATAGCCAATCTCTTAACAATTTGTGCTATTTTATTTATCGTAAAAAGTGGTGCAACCAAGAGTAATGGTCCTGGTCCTGGTAAAGGTCCTAGTTCTAGTCCTAGTCCTAGTCCTCCTAGTCATGTTCCTAGTCGTCCTAGTCCTAGTCCAGGTCCAAAAAACAGTAGTACTTTGGATGTGACTGACTTTGGTGCGGTGGGAGATGGCAAGACAGATGATTCACAGGTAATTTCTTGTATTAAGTTTTACCTAAAGCGACCTCTCTCACTATCTCTGTTTTCCAAAATGATTATATTATAGACTTCTTTATGTCTCAATAGTTAATGTAAATTTAAGTATCATATTTGGAGAGTTCATGCAATATTCATATAAAGTTTGTATTGATTTGTAGGCGTTTTTAAAAGCTTGGCAAGCTTTATGCGGAAAAGGAGGTCAAAGTAATCAAATCCTTACAATACCAGGAGGAAAGAAGTTTATGTTGCAGCCTATTAATTTCCAGGGTCCTTGTCAGACAAATAGTGTCCAGATTCAGGTAAAACATTGCTGTGTTTTTATAAAATAAATGTTTTATTTATTATCACAAAATTAAGTTACACTTAACTTGAACAGATAGAAGGGGATCTTAATTCACCAGCGAGCCCTAAAGAATGGGATCTTACTTCAGGAAGCCCTGAAGAAAGTTTCAGTAATGGTAACTCTACATGGATTAGTTTTAACGGAGTGAATGGACTGATTATAACTGGATCAGGAACAATAGATGGACGCGGTGCAGGTTGGTGGTCAGGCCTTGCTGACTCTAATGCTCCATCGGTAAGTTCTTTTTAACAAATACATATCTATATTATCAAAAGACATGCATATGGAGTGAGAGATAACTTTTTTTTATATATTTATATCTCAAACTATTGCAGAATTTACAGTTCTACAAATGTAACGATGTTCAAATAAGCGGAATTACTTCATTGAACAGTCCAAGAAATCACATCGAGATTTATTTATGCGTTGGAGTTTCTATATCAAACATTAATATAATAGCACCGGAGGACAGTCCCAATACTGATGGGATCGATATTAGTAAATCTCAACGCGTGAAAGTTAATAACTCTTTTATTGGAACAGGTAATATGGGATCTTGTTATATATATTTCTTGTATACAGTTTTAGTCAAAATAATTGTATAAATATTATATTTTGTTTATAACAACAGGTGATGATTGCATTGCGATAAAAGGATTTTCAAGCGAGGTCAACATAACGAAAGTTACGTGTGGTCCAGGTCATGGAATTAGGTTTGCACTAATAACCATCTCTTGTATTCAATATGATAGTACATAATCTTAGTCTTCTTACGCGCACGTCTTACTCAAATTTGCCGCAAAATGTGCTAGTGTTGGAAGCATTGGGTTAAACGGAGAACATGAAACAGTTGAAAATATTCATGTCCAGAGCTGCACTTTTAATAAAACAATGTATGCAGCTAGAGTCAAGACATCCCCGGTAACAAAATATCATTGTTTTATCTACTTTTTTAGATGCAGTTATGCTGTGTTCTTATGACAGATTTAACACCTGTTTTATTTACAGGGAGGATCAGGTTATGCAAAAGCAATTACATACAAAGACATCACACTTATTGATGCCAAGAATCCTATCTTAATAGACCAGTATTATTGTGATAAAGCTAAAACATGCCCACAACAGGTTAATAGTATGGATTTCTAGTTTATATACATGAATTTTGTAATATAGATTTGAGGAATTGTTTATCATGTATATATATTTGTTTGCAAAATATCTGCAGCCTACAAGTGTAAAAGTGAGCGATGTGACCTTTTCTGGATTTCAAGGAACTACCTCAACAAAAGACGCAATTACATTAAATTGTGATGCGGCACCAAGTCCTGCAACAACAGATGATTCGGCCGAAGGTCCTTCGGCCCACAGTCCTCCAGCAAAGAGTCCTCCAGCAAAAAGTCCTCCAAGTCCTCCAGCAAAGAGTCCTCCAGCAAGTCCTCCAGCAAAGAGTCCTCCAGCAAGTCCTCCAGCAAAGAGTCCTCCAGCAAAGAGTCCTCCAGCAGGCCCTCCAGGGAAAAGTCCTTCGGCAGGAACAGGTGGTTGTTCCAACATTGTGCTGGAAGATGTAACAATAACTCCATCAACACCTGGACTTGTTCTTGGATCTGTTTGCAACAATGTTAATGGAACTTCTAGCTCTACTGTTCCAAGTGTTCCATGTCTAACTAAAGAATAAAATCATATTCAATTTTTCTTTTATCCAGTCAATTGTGACTATCATTGCTTTTAGTATCCTTATTTTAAACCATCGACTATTATTCACTATTTTATCCGATATAAAATTGTCAATTTTTTTAGTTTTTTTTTTTTTAATTTCCAATACTCATAACTTCTCCCTCTAATTTCTTTCGCAATTCTCAACTTTTACTTTCTCAAACAAACAATTTTCTCACTTTCATTGCTCTTTTTTCTTATTTAAAAAGAAATAATTTCATTATTGGTTCTTTGTTAAATTGAATTTAATTGTGTAAAATTTTGTTAAATTACTTATAAATTGAATTTGATTGTGTAACTTTTTTTTAATAATATAACTTTTATCCTTTTTTATTAGTCGTCTGAATAACAAGAATCTTTTTTTAAAATACACACAAACAATATATTTAACCTATTTTGCTTGAACAACATTAACAACTCTCACTTTGAATATCATTAAAAACATTAGAAAAGTAGCATTGCCTTTTAATCTATTCACATAGACTTGACTTATAACCATGTTTGCTTTCATTCCGATGTATGGTCATTTATGCTTTAATAACTATACTTCGATTATAACCATCGGGCCAGACGCAGCAGAGCGACGACCCGGGAGCGGATTCCCCACCGGCAAGGGGGCAGGAGACGGCCATCTCGAGGCACATCACGACCTACAGGGATCGTAACTTAAGACCTTTACACCCTGACCTTTACGATATTAGTGTCACCTCTTACGTTTTTCAGCTAGACTTGTATTATTGTCATACTCGCTTTGATTGGATGTATAACCTCTTATACTTTTCTATTGGGTTTTGCTGGCCGTCATATTAGCTTATTACTTCTAACCATGTAATGATTTTATCTCTCATGCATTTTGTTACTTACTTAAATTTCTGAAAAAGAATATATGTCTTGGTAAACTTTGGCATATAATTTTATATCGCGAGAAAAATTATTCGTTGGAAAGTCATTTGAAAATATAATTTTCAAATGGAAATTAATAACTATCAAACGAACATCTAGTAACCAATATTCATATAATATTTTGTTCAAAATGGTTCTTTCTTACAACCCATACTACAAAATTTACAATTTACGTTCTAAAAATTATACATACTAATTATCATCAAATTTTATCAAAACACATAAGCAAAGAAAAAATTACCACTACAAAATTTTAAGGAATTCTAAGCTTAAAAAAATTCAGGTAACGGTCACGGTATAATATTTATGATATAAATTCCATCCAGGACAAGATCTATTGACAATTTACAACTTCTTAAATTTTTAAATCGTACAATGGGAAAACCTTGTCATTTATGAGAAACAACTATCCAACTTCATACGCCATATTTTTCAAAACAATTCTTCAATTTTGTGCCAATTTATTTTTACTACTTCGACCATAACCAATCAAACATATAACAATTTAGATAGAAATGAAAACTTCACGAATTTGCATCCAGCTGTTATGACTTCATTATTTGATACGTTAATAACTAATTGAAAAGAACATGATCTTGATAATCTGTTAAATATCACATCCTCATAACCTTCATCATCATATTAACTCATTTGCTTATAATGCTTGAAACCAATTTGGTTGAATGTTCTATCCCTTTATTTTTCATTTAAATTTTCATAAAGTCAAATCATTTTGTTATTTCCTCCTTACATCTAGAATTGAACTCTATATTTACCCAACCAATTAACTATTTATTCTCAACTATTTTTGAAACATAATATTCTTCAATTTATTACTTCAAACTTTATTCTATTTTTTCGGTATCAAGGGTTTACAATATTTTTCTATCGGTACGTCCCTTGAAAATACATGTCACCAATATGATATCACATTCTATAGAGCTAAAAATAAATCGTAACAATCTTTAGTTATTTGTTGAATCCCTCTGATTACTCCTATTTTCTCGTCAATCACATACTTGATACACTGATGATAAAACAATATCACTGCCTTCATTCAGTGTAACCAAGGTATCTTTATGGCGCTGTAGAAACTTGGAGAATTAAAAATCATAAGTAATACATTTATAGTTTTATCTATATCACTTTTCTTGGTAGAAACATCCAAATTCACTTCACCAACGCAATTAATTGATCCACTAGTAAAAGTAACTAGATTCATGTTAGTCTTTTTGCATGATATGACTCGTATCATCCGATTATAACATGTCATGTAAAATACATTAGCCGACCTTCTAGTATCAACCATTACTTTTCTTACTATTACCCCCAGGTATTATGAAGGTCACTAAAAAAACATCTTCATGAGGTGTTACAAGTTCCCTTAAGTCATCTTCAGTAAGCAAAAGTTAAAGTTGGGTTTCAGTGCAAATGCAAAGACAACTCATCTACTACATGGACCTCCAAATATTTTTTTATATATTTTTAGATGAATTAGTAATTTGTGACACTGTATCTCCTCCATGAAGAGTGCATAATTCTTGTTGCTTATCTTTTTGAATTTATTTCTTTCATATTTCTTTGTCATTTCTATCATTTCATTCCTTTAATGAATTCCACTAACTCCATGTTATCAATAAAACTCTGAATTTCATCTTTTAGTTGAAAGAAGTCCTTTCTTGAATATCCATGATCGTTATGATATACATAATAATATGGATGACTTATTTCGTTAATTGGCATTAATATAACTCTAGGAAATCGTTAGTTTAACTGATCTTTTGTCTTATGATAAAGAACTGCTATGAGTGCACTTAATTGAGTAAACCGTCAGTTTGGATTATCATAATAAGAGAAGCATGGTCCATTTACATGATCCATTGTAACTTCCAAAATCCTATTTGAATCATTCATTTTTTATCCAAAAAATCGCTCATTTTGTCTACTTACTCTAATTTGCACCGTTCCCCCTTACTTGGTATCATCTACCTTGATATACATATCTGTTCTTGCCAATAGATCTCCATTAATCCTACTTACAGCATGATCAGATCTTGTAACAAGCTATTATTACAAGGGAAACCCATTTTAAATGCTGCCGCTATAGCCATATTTTTATTACAACTTTTGAAAGCAACAATTTCCTTTATAAATCCTTGAATATAATCCCTTAAAAACTCTCCAACCTTGATTTGATCATCCTTATGCTTTAATGATTTATAAGTAATGAACTAATTTCGAAATGATGTTCATAATTCCTCCAAAATATCGATTGATCGCGGTGGTAAACTGTTAAACCATGACAACATCATTCCTTTGGAAGTCATTAAATATACCCGAAAAAGTACAGTATCATCTCGATATATCCTAAAATAATATTACAAAATTTCTCGATATGATGCTCTAAATCTGTCGTCCTATCGTACTTTTCCATCATATAGGGATAAAATTTATTTGGTAAATTTCATTATTAAATTATATATGTCAACAGATATTTGACTAAAGTGTACATATCTACTTTCGGTGTTACATCATTCTTCACATTCTTTTATGGTATTTTTTTATTTCCCATATACTATTTTATGATTCTTCATTACTTGACTCAACAATCATATTCATATATATATTCCTTCTTGAAAACCAACTTCTTTTTCATGAACCAACTCATCATTATCAAATCCTTCAACTAGATTCATATTATCTCCCAAAGTAACTTTCTCAGTAATCAAGTGTAAAGTTCTAGTCATTGACTCAAATCGATTTTGACTCTCTTCTCTCGTTTATTTTTCAATAAATTTGATTTCCATTGATTTATATTGATTTACATTAGCATATGTCATGAGATACTTTCACCTTTGTATATTGTTTTGTCCCATAACTGACGCCTTTGATTAACTATTTTACTGATATTTCCATCTACTAACTGATATAGACGTATGATTTTGAGGACTAAGTTGTAAATAATGTAAATTTAAGGATTTAATTTTAAGTAATGTAAGTTTTGTCCTTCAATTATAATTGATGTAAGTTTTAGAGAGTATTTGTGATTATGTATAATTGTTAAGACTAAATAACAATTTGTCCTCTTTTGTAACAGATTTCAGTTTAAGACTAAGTTTTGGCTCCTCTATATAAAGAGCAAGGCTACTCTAATAAAGGGGTTGAACACCTTTTCTGTTGAACTCATTTTTACTTGAACTTTCTCTCTCTAAAAACTCTCTAACTCTTTCTCTCTTTAAATCTCTCTCTTTACAATTTACTAAGGTGAAATATTAACTCATCAAAATTGACGACTCCACTGAGGACTGAATAAAAGAAATCAGCGACTTATTCTGTTCGAAATTGATACAATCTTGTTTTATTTTATGTTCAAAATTAATACGATGATTCATGAGAACAATCCTATGCTTCAGTCAGCGATAGAAACTCTAAAAGATGATTTATAGAGAGACATAAATAGACCTGATGGATCATCTCCGATCCAAACTCAATCTGATATTGAGGTACGATTGAACCAACTCTTAGACAAGATTAGTGCATTAAATGAGAAGTATGAACGAAAGAAACAAGAGATACACTCGGCAAAGCTTAAATCCGAGGTTGGACAAGAAACAAAAAAGACTGGGATGGGAGGTCAGTCAGATCAATATTTTGATGATCGACGGGCTAAATATGAGCAAAAAAAAAACGCGTTTTGGGTCTCTTAAAGATCGATATTCATCTCATAAAGAGAAACAAGATAAGCAAAACTATACGAACTCTAGTGACGAGGAGATATAAATCTCAGCTTCGGGTTTTAAGAGATATAAAGGTTCTTCAAAAGAGGAATCAAACAGAGATCAGTCGAGGAAACATAAAAAAGAGAGTAAACCTAAAAGGGATAATGTTCCTCGTTCTACATAGTGCGAAGGAAACACTTCGAATCAGTATGCTGAAACTGATCGAAATCTATATGTTACAATGGGAACAAATAATCATTTTGTTCAAGGTATCGACTCCAGAAATTCTTCGTTGACAAGTGAAATTCATCACATGACACTTCCGAAGCGTTTTGACATTTCGAAGGTAAAGAAGTTCGATGGGATGCAGGATCTCGATGATCACATCAAAAAGTTCAAGAACTATATGATGAACTTCGAAGATGACGACCGGCTGGTGTGTCGTGGATTTTCAATGTTTTAAGGGAACAACTCTTACGTGGTACAATCGGATTCTGAGGGGGTCCATTTCGAATTTTAGAGATTTTTATACTACATTTCGGAGGCAGTTTGTGGGAAGAAAATAAATGAGAGCAAATGGTGATACCATTATTTAGTGCAAGAAGGCACTTGGGGAAAAGTTGAAGGATTATACAAAGAGATTTGTTTTGACCAAAGCTAGTTTGGAAAATTGTGAAAATAATGTGGCGATGACAGCTTTTCGCCAAGGGTTATTGCTAGGGGATCTGGCCAATGAGATGAAAAATAGAAAAGCCTTAATTTTTGGAGCTTTGATGGTTCAAGTTGAGGATCAGATTAAAGTCAAGGAGTCGACTAGAGTACAAGGCAGACCAGTCAGCACTCCAAAGAATTCGGGACAAGCAACCAATAATCAGGGGCAACCCTCGAATGGAAATGGAAATGGTAATCAGTAGTCAAGGTAAAATAACAATAATTTTCCTCCTCATAGTGGTGGTTATTCAAATCACGCTCCATCTAAAACTCACAAGAGGCCTAGACCAAATCGATGGGTCAAACCAGAATATTATACTGATCTTACAAAGAATGTTTCTATGATCTGGGATAAGACTAAGAGCTTCATAAATTTTAGGAAGCCAGCCCTAATTAGTAGGCCAATGGAGGAAATGAATAATAAGATTTGCAGATATCATGAGGATATTGGGCATGATATAAATGACTGCATTGCTTTGAAAAAAGAGATTTAATTTTTGATTGAAAATGGGAAGCTCCTGACTTATGTGAAGTCGCAAAGGAGCTCATCGAAAAATAATATTGCATCAACTTTGAAGGCTGCATCACGAGCTGAGAATTTGATGATTTTGGATTCACAAGTTGAGCCTTTTGACGCTTCTTCTAATTATGTGGAAAGAAATCCGAATAGATTGCTTCTGATGATGGTGGAAGAGCCCATAGAAAAGGGACGTGTGCGGGAGCTATGCAAGTTTTTTTAATCGTTAGCCATTTTCGGAAGCGATTCGATGACTGGTAATTGAAATTGTTTAAGAAAGAGACATGTTGTAAACTTTAAAACTCAAATTGAAGGGAAAATATCTACGTATTTGTATGGAAAGAAAGATATTCCTTTCATTTTGTATGATGAAGATGATCTACGAGGTACTGCAAGACCACATGAAGATGTTGTGGTTATTGGAGCAGAGGTAGCAGACGTCGAAATTTGATGTGTGTTGATTGACACTGGCAGTTCTGCTAATGTCTTTTTAAAATCTACTTATGATTAGAATGACAAATCTACCTCAGGTTTCTCAATCAGATCGAACGATTATTGGATTCACGGGTGTAACAGCTCGTGTTGTTAGAGAATTCGAGGATGAACTGACTTTGGGAAAATGACCATTTAAGAGAAAGGTCCAGGTAATTTTTGTGGTGGTGGACTGTCCCACAAGCTACAATGCTATTTTTGGAAGATCATGGCTTTCAAGAATGTATGGGTTTGTGTTTGCAGTTCATCAGTGTTTTAAATATGTGGTTGGAGACCGAGTTGGAGTTGTTCGAGGTGATCAGAAGGTTGCTAGTGAATTTTATGCCACTGCACTTTGGATCCGAGGATCCAGTAGTGGAGACTTAATGCATGAATAACAGTTAAAATGGGTACCCTCAGATTTGGAAGAAAAGGTTGACGATTCAAGGGAAACCCCATGGTCTTTAACGGTAAGTGAATAGATTGATGAGTTCACTTTTTCGGAAGGGAAGGTGCTTCGAATTGGAACCTTATTGACCCCGCTTCTATGTCAACAACTCTTGAAGCTTTTATCTTCTAATTTGGATGTCTTCTCTTGGAGGACAGATAATGTAACAAGAGTACCAATTGAGATAATTCGTCATAGCTTGGCTATTGATCCGAAGGTTAAGCCATTTATTCAAAAAAGAAGAGCATTTTCCTCAGAGAAGGCAGAAGCGATTGTTGTTGAAGTGGATCGATTATCTAAGGTTGGACACATAAGGGAGCCACAGTATCCTTTGTGGACGTAAAATTTGGTTGTGGTTAAAAACAAGAATTGGAAAATTGAGAATGTGTGTGGATTTTATAGATTTGAATCGAGCTTGTCCCAAAGATCCATTTCCCGTTCCTCGAATAGATCAGTTGATTGACTCTACTTTAGGCAATAAAATTTTAAGTTTCATGAATGCTTTTGCAGGATATAATCAAATCCAAATGGATCCAAAAGATCAAGAATGCACAACTTTTATAATTGATAGGGGCCTGCATTATTATAGGGTGATGCCTTTTGGATTGAAAATATTTGGAGCCACTTATCAGAGATTGATGAATAAAGAGTTTGCTACTCAGATCAGAAGAAATATGGAGGTATATATAGATGACATGGTGGTAAAAATCTCAAAGAATGAAGTGTATCTTGATGATTTAGAGAAATCTTTTTTGAATTTAAGGGCAATCAGGTTAAAGTTAAATCCTGAAAAATGCACCTTCGGAGTTTGATCGGTGAAGTTTTTGGGTTTTGTCATCAGCGAAAAAGGAATAGAAGCTGACCCAGGATAATTGAAAGCCTTGATAACAATGAATTCGCCTCAGTCTATCAAAGATGTGCAAATTTTGACAGGAAGGTTAGCAGTACTTAATCGATTTTATTTCTAGATTTTCTGACAAATGCTTTCCTTTCTTTCAAGTATTACGAGGACCCAATAGGTTTTAATGGACATTGGAATGTGACGCAGCATTCACAAACATTAAAAATTTGTTGTCATCACCAGAGATTTCCACTGAGTTCAGTGGTAATCAGTGAGGATTCAGAAGTTCCGAAGCCGGTGTATTACATTAGTAAAAGTTTTGTGGCAGTAGAAAATTGATATATGAAATTATAAAAATTGGCATTTCGGACAAGCTCATGCTATTGAAGTCCGAAAATCATTCCCCTTGAAAAATATTTTACAACGACCTGACATTTTGGGGAGTATGACCAAGTGGTCAGTGGAGTTGGGGGACTATGAAATTTTGTTTACACCTCGAACAACAATAAAGGCGCAAGCGTTGGCAGATTTTTTTGTTGAATTCCATTCAAGACGATCGAATGAGAAAGAAAGTAAAGAGGATACTCCAGTAAATTTGAGGTGGGTTGTCCGAACATATGGAGGATCTAGTGTTTCAGGGTGTAGTACTGGGGTTCAGTTTATAGCTCCAACGGGAGAGACAATGATTCAATCTATTGAATTTGGTTTTCATGCATCAAACAATGAAGCCGAATACGAAGCTGCTTTGGCAGGTTTAAGATTGGCAAAATTTTGTAGAGAAACTTTAATGCGCTTGGAAATGGATTCTCAATTGTTAGCAAATTAGGTATCTGGATTTTCCGAAGCGAGAAAGGATCGTTTGATTTTATATATTCGGGAACTTCAGAATTTAATGCTTCTGTTTGAAAATGTTGTTGTGAAATATATTGGGCGAGGGAGTAACATGGTGGCTGATCTTTAGCAAACATTGCTTACAAGGAAGAATATCCTTGGATTTTTCTACAAGAAAATCATTTAATTTTTACTAAATCTAGCCAATGTGATTGTATAGAGGAATTTTTTTGTTACGTCTGATGCAATCCGATGCGATTGGCGATCAGATATTCTTAGTTTTTTTACTCAAATACTACCAGATGATTCACAATTGGCCAAAAAATTGAGAAGTAAAGCCTTCGGATATATAGTACTGGATGGAATATTTTATAAAAGGGCATTGAGCAAACCATTGTTACGATGTTTAACCAAACAAGAATCACAAGAAGTATTATTAGAGTTGCATGATGGTGAAGGGTCAGCTCATTGTGGGTTCAAAGCTCTTTCATGTCGAGTTTTACTTGGATAGTTCTATTGTCCTACAATCATGAATGATGGTCAGAATTTAGTTCAAAGTTGTGATACTTGTTAGAGATTTTCCAATGTTATTCACAGACCAGTACTACCGTTTATGTCTATAAACGAGGCGGTACCATTTGATGGATGGGGGATTGATCTGGTGGGACCTTTGCCGATGGCTTCTGGAGGAAGATAAATGATAATTGTAACGGTGGATTATTTTATAAAGTGGGCAGAGGCAGAACCGTTATCAGGGACAAAAGCAAAAGATTTGATTAAATTTATTGTTAACAGCATCTCTTGTCCTTTTAGAGTTCCTCGGAGGATTACAACAGATAATGGCCCTCTGTTTAATAACAAGGAGATGACTTTATTTTGTACTTTTAAAGGAATTCATAATGTTTTTCGATACCTTTTCATCCTCAAGCTAATGGAAAATTGGAGGTAACAGACAAAATGATTTTAGATGGCTTGAAGAAGAATTTGACGGGGGCACTAGGAAAATGGCCAAATTATTTGCAAAAGGTACTTTGGGCTTATCGGACAACTCATAGAGAGGCTACAAAAGAAATTTCTTTTGCTTTGGCATATGGAATGGATGCAGTCAGCCCATAGAATCTACAATGTCATCTTTTAGAATAAGTTAATATTCTTAAAGATCTAATGATGAAGTTTGAAGGGTGAATTTAGATTTGATTGAGGAGAAAAGAGTTCGAGCTCATTTAAATGTAATTTATTATAAAACTCTTATGAGGAATAGGTATGATTCGAAGGTGAAAAGAAGAGAGTTCAAAGTTGGTGATAAGGTGATGAGAAATTTTTTCTTGCACACAAAGGAGAAAAGCCTTGGAAAAATGGCTCCAAACTGGGAAGGGCCTTATATGGTTGTTGAAAGGATAAAACCAGGGTCTTATCGCCTTTGTGATTTTCAAGGGAGGATGCTTCAGCACCCATGGAATATACAACAGTTGAAGTTTCATTGGGAGTAGATTTGTCTTTGTATTTTGGAATTTTTATTTTCGAATGATGCACTCTTTCCTATCTTGTTGGTCCAAGAAGGTTTTAACGAGGTGTTGTGTACATATTCAATATTATCAATAAAGTTCATTTTTGGCTAATGGTTGTTTACACATGCTTGAATAAAACTACCTTAACAACTTATCAAAGACTGATCATCTTTGATGTTGTTTAAGAGTAGAATGTTCCAAAGTGTTTATAACACTTTTCGAAGAAACAACCATGTTTAATGATCACATTTACAATTTTTTCGACGTGAAAGCTTAATAGCACAATGGGAATTTTTCGAAGATATACCATGTTCACCAATTTTGTTAAGGTATTTAAGGTGGTAAGTTTACAGTTTATAATTATATTCGTTTATAAATTTAACATCGAATAATATGTGAAGAGAATAATAAAACAAGGAAACCGTTTGTCGATTAAATTAATTCGTTGAAGTACAAAAAACAATTTTTTAACCTGACAAACATAAAAAAATATGATAAAGTTAATCATATGACTCCGCCTAGGATGATTCTTCTTCATCTTCATCTTCGGATGACGAATCGGGGATAGGATCGAAAGCTTCACTTGGACATTTCTCCATAGGAATGTCGTTCTAAAAACTTGTGAGGTTGATATATGTATAGGTAGCATGAAGTTCTCGAAGAAGGAGAATGGTTGTGTCTTCTTTTCCGATATTAACAGCAGCTAGCATGTCTTTTGAAAGTTCAGCCTCAGCAGCAGCGACAGCAACAGTTTTTTCCGTTTTAAAATCTTTCTTTAGTTTAGCTATCTCCTCGGTGAGTTCTTTATTTTTTGCTTCGCAAAGGGTAATAGAGTTTTGCAGACTTTTGGACTTGGATTTTTCAGTAGACGGTTCAATAGTATGATCAGCTTTGAGCTTATTCATATTTTTTCATGAGAAGTCACCTGCAATTCTTTGTCAACCATGTGTGATTTGTAGAGGATTTTTCTTGCAGAGAGCGCCTTTTATAAGCTCTGATCTTGCTAATTCATACATGTGAAATTACTCAACCACTTTGCCGAGTGAATATTCTCTTAATTTCTTCTCAGCTTCGTAAAATTCTTTGTAGTAGACCATATCTTTGGCCAATTGCTTTAGATATTTTTGAGAAGCTTCGACTTGGGAGACAAGTGCTTTTGTCGCAACGTCGAGATCGGTGAATGGTTGAAGTGCAACATTGACTGCAGAATTTGGAGGAGAAGAAATTCTTTTGTTTCTACTGAACTTGGACGTTGAATCATGTCTAAGGTTATGATTGGAGCAGGAGGACATATAATTTCTGGAAACGCCTCAGCAGGTGTTAGTCTCCCGAAATCAACCATATGATTTTGGATGACTTGAAGAATATGATCGTCTTCACCAGTAAGCGCTTCATTGTTCTCAAAATTAATGAACTTATCAGGATTGAAGTTTTCAGTAGCCTGATTTTCATTGGTAGCACTATCTTCGATGATAATCATAGTGTTGTCTCTGGTTGGCTGTTCTTCGACCAAAGGGATTTGTGGTTTTTGTTGATTGTTAGCAGCAGTTTTTTCATCTTCGTCAACCAGTGTATACGAAGTGATTCTCGTTTGTTTCTTTTTCTTTCCATGGGAACCAGAATAAGCCTTCTTTTTCTTTAAAGATGGTTCTTGATATTTTCCCTCTTCGATGGGTGAGAGAGTTTGTATGACAGTTTTTCTTTTTTAAGACTTTGGTTTCGATAGAGTTAAAGGGCTAGCACCACATATGCTAGATGTCTTTTTACCTTTCTTCTCTTTGATAGCTTTTTATTTCTTCTTTTTTGGTAAATGACTCTCTGATCTATTGTGAATGGGAAGGAAGACTTTACAATCGGGTTGAACCATTCGTTTGCAGACTATCTTCGGATCGGGCTCTGACATTAGGTTTCGAGGTGGCAAGGCACCTTCTGAGATTAGAAACATGTGGCAGGTAAGGAAATTGATAGGCTGGAAGGCAGTGTGAAACGCGTTATTCCATTCCTTCTCAGTCCAAGCAGAAAGTTTTTGGAAAATCTCATTAGCAACTGGTCGACGTGATGAATAATGCCTCAAAATTTCTGAAAGGATTATGCAAGCAGGAAATTAAGGAAAGAGCAAGGCAAAACGTATAATTTATTTCAGAATGTATAAATTTTGAAGTGCTTACGATTGCTTCTCCAGACGAGATTTAGCTCTGAAGGATTAGCATCGAAAATTGCTTTGCCATTCCCCACGCTCCTGATATAAAAATGAATTACTGCTTCCAGAATTTGTCAGCTTCTAAGAGATCATCGATTATTTTAAGGTCATCCATCATGGTGAGGTAGTAAAAGGAAAGCTTCGGGCCTTTTGAAAATTGAGTCAATGAGATGAAGTCTTTAATTCTTGCCATAATCACTAACATAAGGGTAAACCATTGATTCAATGTCACTTGAGTAGGACATAAGCTGAGGAGTTCGAAGTATTCCACAATCATAAGATCCAGTGGAAACCAAAGACCCTAATTGATGATTTCGGGGTAGACTATTAGTTCGTCATATTTGCAGTCTAATGGAGTTTCTCCTTCTTTAGGTAGTCGAAGAGTTATGTTATCTCCCATTCCCTATTGATTTTTAAACCTGAAGCTTGGCCATCCTTGTAATATATATAGTGAACTTTTTTCACATCAATGATGTAATTAGCCTTAAGACTCCTTAATTTTCTCCCAATCTTAGCTCTTTCTTCTTCAGAAACAAAGAAATTATATTTTTATGCTTGGGGATTAAAGGTATTTTCCGAGTTCCCATCGTCAGATTCAGATTCGAGATCGGTTTTAGTAGCCTCAGAGTCATCTTCATCAGCTCTCGATGTCCCTTCTCTAGATTTTTAAGGTAATGGATTGATGGCTTCTGATGAAGGATTATTAGCTTTAGTAATTTCCTCAGTTACTTCTCTCTGAGGAGGAGTTTCAGTATTTGGATTCGAAGGGGGAGGAGTTGAGACAATTTCTGATTCATCTCCCATGGTAATAAAAGTTCCTATTTTTCTGGTTATTGAAGAATGATTCGAAGATGGAGTATTTGATTTTTTACTTTATGGGAGATTCTTCACTAATCAAAGGAGAAATGTTATTATGAGATGAAGAGGTTTGAGGAGTTTTACCTAGGATTTTGGACGAAGAACGTTCTTCGATTATAGGAGAAGGAGAAAGAGCAGGGTATGTTAGCCTTGGATTTTTAGTGGTTGTTCCAATTAGAAGGCTATTAATTAATCCTGCTCTTCCGCCCTTTGAGTGATACAGAAGTGGTCGTATGATCTGAAGACTAAGTTGCTATCAAGTTCTGGAGATTCCGGTTTCTTGGGTATGTTAGGCTTGGATTTTTCGGTTTTATGATTGTTTCTCTTAAACCGGATGAAGGTTGATCAGAGAAGATGAAGGTTGATTGAAAGTTTGGTTTTTTCTGATGAAGATACTGGGAAAAATGAGGAACACGATGAAGGTAGGTAAGCGCTGTGAATTTTCTCTGAAATGATTTGTGTGGTGAGAATGAAAAAATGAGGATACTGATTGAATTTATACAAAGAAATAAAGATTTGTGAAGTTCGAAAGACTTTGATGGTGATAGGATAGAATACAAAGCGATAAGATGATTAAATGCTCGACATCTGTCAGGCTAGATATCTAGTTATGGATCTAAAAGTTAAAAATTTATAATAGATTCGAACGGTTATATGAAACGGTTACTTTTGATGAGTCCGAAAACTGCTTTCTCTCCGGACAGGGACAGATCGGACCAAGGCCATCGGACCGGACAGACCACTTCGAACACTTAGCCCATTAGGTTTTTCGAACTATGACAAAAGTACTAAAAAACCCAAACACTTCTTGACTAAGTTGCTTGCTCTCCTACTAAGAGCTCATGGGTCTTTAAACATGACCCGGGTCCATTAAACATGACCTGAAAACCCATAAAGCCCATATGTAAGGGTATAAATACCCAACCACCTGCATTAAATATGGTTAATGAAAATTAACTGCAACCAGACAGCTTAATTCTCCTTCTACTCTCTACTCAAAATATTAAATACCCATAAACTTCCACAAAACTCTGAACAAATTACCCGATTACCCTCAAACATAAATTAACCTCACCAAATTGGCGACCATAGTGGGAGGACGACGGTGCCTGAATCAAACATTCGAAACCATCAGCAAAAATCAGTCTGAATGAATCTGGACGCCCCGGGAGTGCCACCATCTTTGCTCGAAATGGTGGGTGAAAACGATGAATACACTATCGAGGAGCGCGAGAAGCTAAAAGGAGAGATAGAAGCTCTGAGGGCAGAAAAGGCTAAGATAGGCATGAAAGAAAAATCGAAAGCATCAGTTGCTCATCACACCGATAACCCCAGAGAGCATGAGCCTTCAAGGACTCATGTTAGTACCAAAAAGGCTCATACTAGCTCTAAAAAGTCTCACCGGTCTACGCCAGTGGAGAGTTCTGACTCAGGCTCAGAGTCTTCTGATAGCTCTTCGGATGATGAGGGAGTAGAAGAATCCTTATCCTCCAGTAGCGATGAAAAAATATTTTAGAGCAGATCAAAAAATATTCAAGAAAAAGGGATAGACATGGAAAGTTAAAGAGGAATATCGGCAAAGGGTCATCTCACAGCCGGAGGCATGTAGACCGGATGCTGATGGATCCTTTCGCTTTCCACGATGAACCAGGTATCTTCGCAACTCCCAATGAGGATATTGTGTTCAGTCGTGGCCGAAATTGGAGGCAATCTCTATTGTCTTCTAAAATTCTGTCCGGAAACCTCCCTAAGAGGTTTGATAACACCAAAATGGAAAAGTACGATGGTAGTACTGATCCAGACAATCATTTGGAGCAATTTAAAAAAATTATGATGAACTTTGATGATGATGACAAGCTACTTTGTAGAGCATTCTCCCAATCGTTTACGGGGAGTGCTCTAAAATGGTATAACAGCCTACCACAAGGCTGTATCAAGAATTTCGATACTTTTTTGGCGGTCTTTCGAAGGCAGTTCGTTGGGAGTATAGAGTTAAAGGGCAACGGGGACACCATAATCCATTGTGCCCAGGAACCGAACAAATCCTTAAAAGAATATATAAGTCGTTTTGTGAACACTAAGAATGGGTTGGCTGACTGCTTCGAGCAGGTTGCGATAGCATCTCTAAGACAGGGCTTGAACCCTGGCAATTTGGCTGATTCGGTGACCAGAAAGAAGGCTATGACTTGGGGAGGGTTGCTGAATCAGGTTGGAAAACAGATTAACGTTGATGAAACAAAGAAAACAAGGGTGCACAAGCAGGTGAGGTCTGCCCCGGTGGCACCAAACCCCAATCAAAATCAGTCCGGAAACAAGGCGAAGGAGACCGGACAGGGGCATGGCAGGGCAAAAGCTCAATCTCAGCCAGCTGCACCTGCTCAGAGTCAGCAATCTAGAAATAAAAGAGGGTCTTGGGTTCAACCGGAGTGGTTCGCAAAATTGAAACAAAGTGTGGCCACCATTTATGATAAAACAAAGGAAGAGGTGCACTATAGAAGACCGGCCACACTACAATCCCCTAGAGAACACCTTAATAACTCTTTCTGCCAGTATCACAATGATACTGACCATACCACCAATGATTGTATAGCTTTAAAACAAGAGGTTCAGAACTTGATTGAGAGGGGAAAGCTGGGGGCTTACGTTAAAAGAAGAGGAGGTAATAGGCCTGACAATACTCACCGGGTTGGTCCAAGTAATGCTGCTCCGGAAGGAGCCAGAGTTATAATCGAAAGATTTGATATGGAATCTGAATACTTGGATCCTGATCCAACTCGAAATAGAGTGGGTACCATTGAGGAATGTTCTAGGACAGTCTCCGGGCTCATTAAGTTTTTTGAGTCACTTACAATTTTTGGAGGGGATACTATGACAGCTCCTACTGCTTCTTCGAGGAAGAGGCACGTTCATACTTTGGCTACCCAGCTAGAAGGAGGCATGACTTCCTATCAATCGCAAATCCCATTCCCCTTCATTGTTTTTGATGAAGATGATTTAAGAGATATAGCTGGCCCTCATTAAGATGCTGTTGTCATAGGAGCTTCTATTGGGGAAATGACATAAGACGAATTTTGGTGGATACTGGAAGCTAAGCTAATATCCTTTTCTTAAACACATACAAGAGAATGAAAAATCCAGCTGTAATTCAGAGTTCAGACAGATCATATGTGGGCTTTACTGGCAGCTCAGCCGATGTGATCGGGGAATTCGAAGAAGAAGTTTTGTTGGGCAAGGGCCCTTTCAAGAAGATGGTCAGGATACTTTTTATTGTGGTGGATTGTCCCACTTGCTATAATGCTATTTTAGGGAGGTCTTGGCTCTCTAGGATGCATGCAGTGGCTTCAACAGTCCACCAATGTTTGAAATATGCTGTTCAGGGACAGGTGGGAGTTCTCCGGAGCAGTCAAAAGGTTGCAAGAGAATGTTATGCTACAGCCCTGGCGCCCCGGACGTTGGGGGCAGTTCGTATCAACGAGAAATAGCAATTTGGGGGGCTTTCTGGGGGTGAGGGTGAAATTGACGACCCCAGAGAGGCCCCTAGAGTATTAATACCAGTCGAAGAGGTAGAAACACATGGTTTAGAAGAAGGAAAAAGTGTCAAGATAGGGTCCAGAATGCCACCCGATCTGAAAAGAGAGATGCTAAAGTTTTTGAAGAGCCATCAGCATGTTTTTGCTTGGTGCAATGCTGATATTACCGGGGTTCCAGCAAATGTGATATCACACCGCCTATCTGTCCGGAAAGATGTAGCACCAGTGGTTCAAAAGAGAAGGGCTTTTTCCAAGGAAAAGGCTGATGTTATTGTGTAAGAGGTTGACAGGCTCACAAAGATGGGGCATATCAAGGAGTCTCAATATCCTTTGTGGACTGCCAATTCGGTCTTGGTGAAAAAGAAAAATGGCAAGTGCGTATGTGTATTGACTTCACAGACCTCAATAGGGCTTGACCAAAAGATCTATATCCAGTTCCCCGGATTGACCAGCTAGTTGACTCTACCTCTGGGAATAAGTTGTTGTCCTTTATGGATGCTTTCTCCGGATAAAATCAGATCCAAGTAGATCCGAAGGATCAAGAGCATACCACATTTGTCAATGACAGGGGTCTTCAATGCTATAAGGTAATGCCATTTGGGTTGAAAAATGCTGGGGCTACTTATCAGAGGTTGGTAAACAAACCCTTTGCTGATCAGATTGGAAGGAATATGGAAGTATACATCGATGACATGATGGTGAAGAGTGTGGATGAGCAATTGCACTTGGCTGACCTCCAAGAAACTTTTACCAACTTGGTGAAAGTGAATTTAAAGTTAAATCCAAAAAAATGTGTGTTCGGAGTACAATCCGGGAAGTTTCTAGGCTATATTATAACAGAGAATGGGATATAGCCCGATCTGGACCAGCTTAATGCTCTATTCCAAATGGAGCCTCCTCGAAATTTTAAAGAAGTACAACGGCTAACGGGGAGGTTAGCTGCTTTAAACAGATTTATCTCAAGGTCTTCAGACAGGTGTGCCCCGTTTTTTCAAACCTTGAAGGGTGTGAAGGGATTCGATTGGACCTCACAATGTGATGAGGCTTTCAATGAGATCAAGAAGCACCTGTCTTCCCCCAAAACCTTGTTTAAACCAGTTGATGGGGAGACACTCTTCGTATATTTGGAAGTTTCAAGTTTTGCCATCAGTGCTGTGTTGGTAAGAGAAGTAGATAATTACCCCCATCTAGTGTACTACATCAGCAAAAGCTTGATAGATACAGAAAGGCGTTATTTGAAACTTGAAAAATTAGCATTGGCCCTGGTAATAGCTACTAGAAAGATGAGGCCTTATTTCCAGGCTCATCCTATTATCGTCCGCACATCTTTTCCTTTGAAGAATGTTCTCCAAAAGGCAGACATTTCAAGCAGGATGACTAAGTGGTCGGTAGAATTGGGGGATTTCGATATAGATTTTGCTCCCCGAACAGCAGTCAAACCCCAAGCTGTGGCTGATTTTTTGGTTGAATTTCACTCCGACAGAGATTCGGAGCAGGCTACTGAGTTGAAAGACAAAAAGGTCTGGGTCGTCCGAACGGATGGTGGATCCAGCACTATGGGATGTGGTGCAGGGGTGTGTTTTATATTGTGACAGAATGTACAAGTCTATATGTTTTGCTTTCAGGGCTTCCAATAACGAGTCCGAGTACGAAGCAGTTATAGCTGGTTTAAAGTTAGCCTATGTTTGTGGGGCTAAAAGGGTAAAGCTAATGAGTGACTCCCAGCTTCTTATCCACCATGCTCAACGTCAATCTGAGGCTAAAAAAGAACAATTAGTGAAGTATTTACTTCTCCTTAAAAATGAAGCACTCAAGTTTAAAAGAATTATTTATAAACATATACCCCGGACATAAAATGAGTTAGAAGATTCATTGGCAACCATAGCATACACAGAGTCGTATCCATGGATCCATGTGCTGGAGAGCCCCTCCATTCAACTTGATATGGGTAAAGAAGAAGAAATTTTTGAAGTACAAATGAAACAACCTCAGGAATGGAGATTTCCTCTCGTGCAATACCTCTCTGATGGCATCGTGCCTCTGGATAAATCACTGGCAAGAAAACTGAAACACAAGGCTCGTGGTTTTATCATACTGAGAGACATTCTGTATAAAAAGTCTTACAATAAACCTCTTCTGCGTTGTTTGGGGGATAATGAATCTCAAATAGTCCTCTCCGAATTACATGATTCAGGGCTCTAACAATGAGATTTTTACTGGCTGGCTACTATTGGCCATCTATCATACAGGACGCTAAAGAACTGGTGAGAAGGTGTGACCCATGCCAGAGTTAGAGCAATGAAATTCATGTCCCAGCCATTCCTTTAGAATCAATCTCTGAGCCTATACCTTTTGCTCGTTGGGGATTGGATTTAGTGGGGCCTCTCCCTATGGCGTCCAAAGGGCGCAAAACTATAATTGTTGCTATCGATTACTTTTCGAAGTGGATTGAAGCAGCCCCTCTGGTAGGAACAACATCAAAATCCGTTATAAAATTCATTATATCCAACATTTGTTGCAGATTTGGTGTTCCACAAAAGATAACGACAGATAATGGGCCACAGTTCGACAATAGGGAAATGGAGAGTTTCTGTGCTTCAAGGGGTATACAACATTGTTTCTCTTCACCTTTCCACCCACAAGAAAATGGTCAGGTTGAAGTGGCTAACAAAACTATTCTGTTTGGTTTAAAGAAGAATTTGGAAGGGGCTGCTGGGAAGTGGCCTAACTATTTACAAGAGGTTTTGTGGGCCTACCGGACAACACCTGGGGCTGCAACAGAGGAGTCACCCTTTGCTTTGGTCTATGGGATGGATTCAATAGCTCCCATAGAAGCAACTCTCCCATCATTTCGTGTTCACGACTTCTCCGAATGCGCTAATGAAGTGGCAATCAGAAGTCAGCTCGACCTAATAGAAGAGAGACGAGTTAAAGCTCACCTTAGAGCTGCTCACTATCAGGGTTTAATGAGGAGTAGATTTGCTTCCAGAGTTAAAAGAATAAATTTACAGCCATGGGACAAGGTATTGAGGAAAGTCTTCTTACACACTAAAGAGAAGCTGCTCGACAAATTAGCCCCAACTTGGGAAGGACCTTATATGGTTGTTGAAAGGCTTAAACCTGGAACATATTGGCTAGAAGACAAAGATGGAAGAGTTCTGACCCACCCTTGGAATATCGAGCACCTCCGGATGTATTTGGAGTAACATCTGTGTAAATATTTACTTGTTTAAACATCCATGTAAATATTTAGGGGCATACTCTTTCCTACCCTGGTGGCGCGGGGAGGTTTTAATGAGGTGTTCGGGTTTTTAATGAAATTTGATGCCTTCTTAAAAATTTTCCGAAGTGTGCTGACTATGTCTTTTGTCACACCATCCGGATTGAAATAAAAGAGTGATGACCACTTAAACATTTGTCATCGGAGAATTTAAACACTCTTACTATGAAATAACTAAGGGATATTTAAACACTAGCCACCAAAATTGAAACAGACTATGAAAGAATGTGAGAATTGTGCAAAACAAGGGTATTCATTAAAATAACTTAAATGCCTTAGCCTTCCAAGGACTTTCAAAATTATCAAGAAGAGTAAAAGATCTATCCGGTCAGATACCTGACACACTTACAAAAAGAGTGCCTTGGCCTTCCAAGGACTTTAGTTTTGATAACATAAAAAGTAAAAAGTAATTCATAATTTAAGGTTGAGCCTTTGAGGATGGCTCAGCTTCATCTACCTTCTTCTTCCCCTTAGGATCATCTTTCTCTTCATTTGGACTCTCCCCGGTGTTCCCTTCGTCCTCAGATGAGTATGCACTGGAGTAGCCATACCTGTCGCCTTCGGCCATTGTGTGATATGGGAGGTCTTCAGGCTCTACGTGAAGCCACAAATCGCCCAAGTTCCTCTTCGGGAACTTCTCATGGAAGAGCAGGACCATGTCTGATTTCAACTTGGTATACATCTGCTCTTGAGTATCTATCACGTTGTTGGCATAAGCATCAATCTTGGCCTGGATTTTGGCCTCCTGCTCCCTTAGCAGATCAGCTTTCTCCCCTGCAGCTTGGGATACCGCGTTTTCAAGAGCAATTTTGTCACTAGTCAAATTGGTGATAATTTGGTCTTTGGCCTTGGTCTCCCCTTTTGAAGTGGCAAGATCTTTCTCCAATCCGGGCAGCTTCTCCCGGAGCTCTGTGATAGTGTTCTCTAGAGTGGCGACTTTTGTGGAACTTACCTCTTGGTTTCTCTTCAGCTCTTCATTCTCCCCCTTTAGAGTGACAGCATTTGAAGTGGTTGTACGAAAGTCGTCGGACAGCCTATCTTTGTCAGACTTGAGGTATTTGATAATATCTGCCTGACTTCGAACTTACTTCTCCAACGCGAGCACCGGCTGAACATTGCTTAATAAAGAGTGAGCTATAACATCCCTTTCACTTGAAACAGTAAAAGTCTTACCATTAAAAGTGACTGTGTTCGAAGTGCTCGGAGGGAGATAAGGCCCAGCAAAATCATCTCTGGGAAGATTGATGAAGTACTCACCAAGCCCACCTAGACCAGTGATGTCTACCCCATCAATGCTAAGATCTCCCCCTTCGACCTCATCGGTTTGGAAGTCACCAGGTATCTCCTCTGCTTGTGTTGGGTCGGTGGGGTCAGCTTGGTGAAGAGGCTCCGAAGGTCGGAGAGAGAGTTCGTTACCCTTAGAGGTCTTTTTCTTCTGGCCTCCCTATCTTTTCTTTCAGCTCCCCGTTTACGGTCTCTCTTGGAAACCCTTGGAGGATTTGGGTAGTGAACCTCTTGCCTAACACTCTCCTGCTCTACCGCTTCCAAGAGAGAAGCATCAATTTGACTGGGGGCTGGTCCCTCCGAATGCGTTAGAACATCCTCCTCCACTTCAGCAGGGTTAGCTCCACCCACTACTTTCTTGCCCTTCTTTTTTCCTTTCATCTTACTCGGGGCCTTGGCCCGGCCTTGCAAGTAAAGTGTCCCGTCCAGTTCGTGCGTGCTTTTGAGCACTACATCCGGAGGAGGCTGGGTGGTAAGCTCTTCCTATGTTAAGTCTCTCCGACCTGTGGTTTTCCACAGATGAGACCTAGCTAAGTTCCCCCCCCCCCCCCGTAAAAGCAGCATGGAACCGGTTCCCCCACTTCTCAGTAGCCCAAGCGTTGATCTTGGTGCAAGTGGTCTGCCCGGTTTTCAAGTGGTCACTAAAGTCCTTGGGCATTTCTGCTAAGGCAAAAGTAAGTCCAAATAGTTTAAACTAACTTAAAAAAAGACAAGAATGTAAAAAATAAGACTTACGATCGCTCCTCTATTTGCTTGTGAGAAGACTTGGGTTAACTCCAGACTTGATTTTCTTCCCATTCTCCCAACCACCACTTACGAACAGGAATTGAGTCCTCCAATTCCTCTCCGACTCCAGCAGATCATCAACAGCTTTGAAGTTAACCCCCATATTGAAGTGGTAGAAGGGGATGTTGTGGTTTCTGCAAAGATTGGCCACAGCAGCAAACTCCTCCATTGGTAAAGGGATCCCAGAGAGCCTAGAAGCCATAATGCAGGCCATGAGGGTGTACCAAGCATTAGGGATCAGCTGGCTCGGACAGAGCTTTATCAGATGAAAGTATCTGAGAATTTATGGGTCCAAGGGGAATCTGAGTCCCCAATTAAACAGCTCTATGAAGATGACTATCTCGCTCAATTTGCAATCCATGGGAGTTTCAGGGTTTATATGGATCCTTATCTTCACGTTCTCCAGAATTCCCCACTTCGTACGCATCCGACCCAGTTCACCTGTGTGGATGAATGCGTAGTTGATCTTTTGCAGAGCGATGAGGTACTTGACATTGACCTTGTGAAAACAAGGCCCCACCCTTCCTTCAAGACTCTCCGGCAGATCCGGATGCCTCAAGCATAACTTCTCCTTGCCTTTATCTTTTTTGGCAGCAACAGCACTACTGGTCTGTCCGGAAGGCTCAGACTCGAATGGAGCCTCTTCGATAGAGTCCTCAATTACCTCCTCCAAGATTGATGAGGGGTTTTCAGTAGCAGTGGCAAGGGGAAGGTTTAGATTTGGCTCAGCTTGGTGTCCGGACTGCTGAGCTTCAGTATTTTCTTGGTTTTTGGCCTCCGGTCGGGGCTCTGATGCAGATGTTTCTCTTCGAAGGCTTGAGCCACTACCCTCCGGACCGGACAACCTGTCCTTGGAAGCTCTGATGGGCACTTCTGACCCATTGTTGCTATCCTTAGCACCCGATTTTAAAGGAGTGCTCTTAGAAGCTTGACCCTTGACCAGTCGGCCTTTTCTTCGGTCAACTAATTTTTGAGGGGAGGTGGGTAAACCTGCCGCAATACACCTTTCCCTTTCGACCTTTTGCGCTTTTTCTAGTTCAGAGAGGTTGAGCCACCCGCCTTTGACCAAAGCATTCCGAGCCGTGAACATAAACAAACTGGGTAAAAATTTATCTCGAAGAGAAAAAAGCTTTGAGAAATTTGCAGAGTAAAAATGAGAGTGATGGTGAAACAGTAGAAAGTATTTTAATTTATAGTGAATCTGAAAAAGGAGTTTGATTCCTAGGAGAATTCGAAAAGATTGGTAATGATTAAAAGACGGCGCTGATGTCACCCTCTTTAATGAGGAGGTTACTTTTCGAAGAAGGTGGGTGCGAGATTCAAGGTGAAAAAACGGCTGAAGAAACCAACCAAAAAGTGACACGTGTCCCATAGACTCTGGCAAAAACCCGTTTCGATTCACGAAGCTTTATCAGTCCGGATAAAACCACAACACGGACAGACCTGTCCGGGTTAAAACTGCCCCTGAACATCGGACTGTTTTTCAGGTTTTTGACAAAGGCATTTGAACAAAAACCTAAAAAAGGGGCTCCTGATGAGTCCGAAAACTGCTTTCTCTCCGGACAGGGACAGATCGGACCAAGGCCAT
The DNA here is from genome assembly GCA_036936605.1 of Limnanthes douglasii subsp. nivea. Classification (NCBI taxonomy): domain Eukaryota; kingdom Viridiplantae; phylum Streptophyta; class Magnoliopsida; order Brassicales; family Limnanthaceae; genus Limnanthes; species Limnanthes douglasii. Next base: position 58,358,157 of record JAUPFV010000002.1, on the reverse strand, counting down.
CGGACCGGACAGACCACTTCGAACACTTAGCCCATTAGGTTGTTCGAACTATGGCAAAAGTACTAAAAAACCTAAACACTTCTTGATTAAGCTGCTTGCTCTCCTACTAAGAGCTCATGGGTCTTTAAACATGACCCGGGTCCATTAAACATGACCCGAAAACCCATAAAACCTAGATGTAAGGGTATAAATACCCAACCACCTGCATTAAATATGGGTAATGAAAATTAACTACAACCAGACAGCTTAATTCTCCCTCTACTCTCTACTCAAAATATTAAATACCCATAAACTTCCACAAAACTCTGAACAAATTACCAGATTACCCTCAAACATAAATTAACCTCACCAACTTTTGTATGCTGTTTGGATAAAAGTCAATGAGTAATTTTAAAAGTTTCAATTTTACAAGCATCCGAGGAGTTTTTATTTCCATGACATTTCAAAGAGATTTTTTAGCAGTTTTATTTCCGTAACGTTTCGAAGAGATTTTTTGGCTTTGAAAATTTATCAGATTTTAGCGCTACTTCTAATTGGTTTTTGTCACGCTTTGAATGATTGCTCCTAGTGGATGTTTCGAATGATCGCTTCTAGTTGATGCTTTGAATGCTTGCTCCTAGTGGTCGCTTCGAATGACTGTTTTGAGTTTATTTTATAACAGCTTACATGACACATGAAAGAATTCGAAGATATTTTAGTTTTCATTCATTTACAGACATAAAAACTAGGGGGCTTCTGATATGGAAGTAGGCTTTTGAGGAGTAAGTTGTAGATAAAGTAAGTTTAAGGATTTAATTGTAAGTAATGTAAGTTTTGTCCTTCAATTGTAATTGATGTAAGTTTTAGAGAGTATTTGTGATTATGTATAATTGTTAAGGACTAAATAACAATTTATCCTCTTTTGTAATAGATTTCAGTTTAAGACTAAGTCTTGACTCCTCTATATAAAGAGTAAGGCTACTCTAATAAAGGGGTTGAACACCTTTTCTCTTGAACTCATTTATACTTGAACTTTCTCTCTCTAAATACTCTCTAACTCTTTCTCTCTTTAAATCTATCTCTTTACAATTTACTAAGGTGAAATATTAACTCATCGAAATTGGCGACTCCACTGAGGACTGAATAAAAGAAATCAGTGACTTATTCTGTTCAAAATTGATACAATCTTGTTTTATTTTATGTTCAAAATTTATACGATGAATCCCGAGAACAATCATACGCTTCAATCAGCGATGGAAACTCTAAAAGATGATTTATAGAGAGATGGAAATAGACCTGATGGATCATCTCTGATCCAAACTCAATCTGATATTGAGGTACGATTGAACCAACTTTTAGACAAGATTAGTGCATTAAATGAGAAATATGAACGAAAGAAACAAGAGATACACTCGGCAAAGCTTAAATCCGAGGTTGGACAAGAAACAAAAAAGACTGGGATGGGAGGTCAGTCAGATTGATCTTTCGATGATCGACGGGCTAAATATGAGCACAAAAAAACGTGTTTTGGGTATCTTAAAGATCGATATTCATCTCGTAAAGGGAAATAAGATAAGCAAAAATAAACGAACTCTAGTGACGAAGAGATATAAAGCTCAGCTTCGGGTTTTAAGAGATATAAAGGTTCTCTGAAAGAGATATCAAACACAGATTAGTCGAGGAAACATAAAAAATGAGAGTAAATCTAAAATGGATAATGTTCCTCGTTCTACATAGTGCGAAGGAAACACTTCGAATCAGTATGCTGAAACTGATCGAAATCTATATGTAACAATAGGAACAGATGATCATTTTGTTCAAGGTATCGACTCCAGAAATTCTCCGTTGACAAGTGAAATTCGTCCCATGACGCTTCTGAAGCATTTTGACATTTCGAAGGTAAAGAAGTTCGATGGGATGCAGGATCCCGATGATCACATCAAACAGTTCAAGAACTATATGATGAACTTTGAAGATGACGACCGGCTGGTGTGTCGTGCATTTTCACAGAATTTTAAGGGAGCAACTTTTAAAGGGTACAATCGGATTTCGAGGGGGTCCATTTTGAATTTCCCGAGATTTTTCGGGACAAGCAACCAATAATCAGGGGCAACCCTCGAATGGAAATGGAAATGGTAATCAGCAGTTAAGGCAAAATAACAATAATTTTCCTCCTCTGAGTGGTGGTTATTCAAATCACGCTCCATCTAACACTTACAACAGGCCTAGACCAAATCAATGCTTTAAACCATAATATTATGATGATCTGACGGAGAATGTTTCTGTGATCTGGGATAAGATTAAGAGCTTCATAAATTTTAGGAAGCCAGCCCCAATTAGTAGGCCAAGGGAGGAAATTGAATAACAAGTTTTCCAAATATCGTGAGGATACTGGGCATCAATCTCACTGATTTTATTTTGATCATCTAGTCATATACCATTGAACCTGTTATTTCTTTGTTTTTTCTTCACAAAGTTGTGAAAGAAATAGGTGATTTTATCACAATCCTTAATCATGTTAATGTTACTCTTTTGGTCTCAATGAACTTCTTCTTTTGCAAAGAGAATAAGATAATTGGTATTAGCTTTATTAGAATTGTTTCTATTTTCATAATTTTTATATAATTTGGAGCTTCTTGTCATGGAAGTTAACATTCTCCTCAGCTTTGGAAATATCATTAAAGATATTACCAAAGACTTTATGGTTTTAGATTTTAAAGTATCGTTTAATCTTTTCAATTTTCTTCAAAAGACTATTAAAAGTTGACCAATTCAAGGGATTTCCTAAAAAATCATAATAATTTTAGTAATATCATGATACAACATCCACGTGTTTAAAATTTTGAATGATGATTTGTGAATTTGGTTATTGCTCTCAAGAGAAATACTAACGGGGGAATGATCATAATATGTTTCATCTAAGTTCTTTACTTTGATATTTTCAAAGTAATTTTGCATTCTCCTATGAATTAGTACTCTATCAAGTCTTTTCCAACATCTTTTGTTGGTCCAAGTATAAGGAGAACCGATAAATCTAATGTCTTGTAATTGACGGTCTAAAATTGTGTTATTGAAGTCATCTAGACTTCACAAACACAGGGTTAGGCCCGACAACTGCTCAAAAGCAGAGGTAATGTAGTTAAATCTCCCACAACAATCCACTTAAGTGGATTGTTGAAGAGATCTCTAAGTTTTTTCCCATAATGGAAGTCTTTTAGTTATGTTACGTTTCATATACATCACAATAACCATGAAGATTTTGATGTCATTAATAAGATAATTTGAGTTGTTATTTGTTGGGTTTAAATTTTGTTGTATTCCTTCATCTTTTGATTGATTAATTGTCTCAATTAGATTGTTTCCATAATATTTTAAATTATATTGTTTTTATTTTCCTAAAGATTATGTCATGTTTTCAATCGATTCCTTAACAATTTTAGAATTTATCTCAGGAATGTAGATTTCCATCTTTGTGTTAGAAGTTTTTTGAGTTTCTAAATTTATTTGGTTGTCATTTTTTGGATTATCGATTAACTTATTTTTATTTTTACATGTAGAAGAATCATGGAAAATATGGTGGCATTCTAGATAACATAAAAGAGTTGCTCCATATACAATGTCCAGTCAAAACCCATCTTGGCTTTCAAAGTCTAACTATATTTTTTTACTGACAAGCTTCGATCTAAAGTTCTGATAAAGTATTGTTCTTTTTTTGTACCATTTCTTCGATAAATTATTCTTGACCAGAGAGTGCATATGACCAAGTTTGACCAATAAAAATCTTGAAATTTTACTGACCCCTCTTAAAACCATAGAGAAAACCTTAACCTGCAATAGCCTCGATTTCCCCAAATTGAAGTTGAAAACCTATGTAGGATGATCTTAGGGCTTTAGTCCTTGATTAAATGATTTAAATTCTTCGAACACTAAAACTTTCACCCTCATGCTGCAAAGTGCTTGCTAAGGAGTTTTTTTTGGCAAGAAAAAAAGATACTAGACGAGAGGTCCTCAAATGTCTTCACTTTTAGATATCGCACGATTTATTTTTTAAAACTTTTCATTCAATTTTGTAAAATAATTAATGTGCATATAGTTTGATTCACTTAAAAGATTAAATATATCGATGCTTTTAAATTAATTTTTAGACTTCTAAATCTTCATATATGATATTTTGATTAATATAAATACTTGAACCCTATATTCAAGAAAACAAATAGTTATTACATTCCAAATGTTAAAACATTTTACTTAACAACTATATGTTAATAATTTTCAATATGCATTATACTTGACAACTGAAATAATATAGTAGACGAAAACAACTAATTGATGAACTTCATGACTTAATACTTATACTAACAAACTTAGATGTTCAAAATAATATGAGACAACACAAGAATGTATATGTTTAACTTAGAACTAGATACAAAATTTCTAATTGGAAATATAATGTCAGCTAAATATTTTTCGTGCTAGACAAATAACAGTTAAATTTTTGTGTTTGTTTTAGACAAACATATAAATATTTATTTAACTTACAATTGATTTCATAATATCTAGGTCTAAAGCTAATGTAACTAAATATTTTTAGTTAGTTATAATTGACAACTAAATATATGTTCGGTACACTATGAAGATAGCTAAGTTTATGTATGCTCATCATGTTAGAAAAAAATAACATGAAAATATTTTACAAGGTAAGTGACAACTAAGACTATGTGTACATATTCTTAGAGTAAAAAATACACATAAATATTGAAGTAATAGGTAAACACACAACATTAAATTGTTTTGTACACGATAGTTAAATTTTTACATTCATTTCGACTTTACAACTAAAAGTTTATAGAAGCTAGACAAAATTCTAATTGATGTATAAAGTTATGCATATACGTTCTCCTATAAAAAAGGAAAACTAGATATTTATAGTTATTTCTTTTATACTAAAATTTAAGTGACATCAACATCCCTTGATATCTTCTTGGTAGTAGCTTTTCTTAATGAAAACTAATCAAACAAATACATTAACAACAAAAACAGTATAATCAAATAGCAAAATAATTGACCATGAATTGATGTTGAAAAACACCCAGGTGCATGATGCCCAACATTATCTTATTACGACAAACACTGTCATTTTTTTCACATGAAGAATAATGTTCGACTACATGATCAGTACGCAATACTATTTTCCTATAAAATCAGTCACAACAATATTCACAAACTTTTTTTTATATGAATTTGTTGGCTAAAAAAATTCGATAAGTCTTCATGTATGCTAATTCAACTACACTCAAAAGGCTATATGACGTTGTGACGTAATTACCCTTATTTGGGAAAAATAAAGATGTATATCATAAAAGTAAATGCCACGACTAAATTTGTCATTTAATATGTCGGCTAAAGAAAGTTTCAAAGTAACAGATGCAAAGTGAGAGTCGGAAAAATAAAGGTAAATACATCAGCTACATTTGGCATTTAATGTGTCGGCTAAAGAAAGGTTCATAGTAGTATATGCAAACAAAACGTTAGCAAAATAAAGATGAAAATAGAAGATATATGAGATGGAGTCTACATAAAAATATCAAGAAATAAATAACTTTAAGGATAAACAAATGATCGAATGCACTCAGAAGAAATATTAAGAATGGCGAAGATGGTAGAGGACTCGAGAAAGAAATGTTACTTTACTAACTTACCTATAACAACTATAGGATAAAACTGTAATTATTATAACAAAGAGCTCACATGGGTCATGAGATACGCATATCATACATCCTGAATAATTATGATATAAAAGTACTATAAATAGATGAAGTAATTATTACGAAAGATGGTTGATGAATTGATAGTATTCAACATCTCTTGATCATTCATTTTGGCGCTGTCTGTGGGAAATACATTCAAATAAAGTATTTTATAACCAAATGGTAACGACTAGGTTACAAGTCGATAGAAAATCCCATGGATATCCTATTCGTGGATCTCTAACAATTTTTAAACGAATGTTATTTTGGTGGCTTGCGTAACAACATCATGCAATGAACTCCAACTACTTTACCTGGAACCCTTTTAAGTAAGGTCTCTACTTCAAAAAATAAAGTATTTCAAACAAGTTCAACAAATATCATAATCAATTCATGAGTAATGTCTACACCAAGACAAGAGGAAGTAACAAATGTGAAGATAATCACAAAGTAATCTAAGTCTTACCATGAAACATAATCTAGTGATTGAGATATAAAAAATGTAAAATAATGGCTAAATAACAAAGAAAAACTAAAATACCCAAAAATAAAACTATATATATGTTTTCAAAATTTACATTGATACATGTTTTCTATCACTAATATTTTATCAATAATATAAAAAAATTAACTTAATCTTTATATAAATTATAGAATTACCTTTGTTTTGTATATATTTGAATTTTTTTACATAACTTAAACAATAAGCATACGGTTTTTAACTCGTTTAATACTTTTTTTTGAAATTGCGAGTCAAATTAATTAAAGCATTGTACCACATAATTCTAATTTGTTCCAAACAAATACATTGTCTCCATATGTTGGACATCATATATAGCCAAAAGTTATATTAATATCTTAATAACTATAATATTTACTAATTACTCTGGTTTCTGGGAAGAATAAACTTTGTCTCATAAAGGATCTTTTATATATTATTAAGATTGAAATAATGGAGAGTATATAAGTGTGAACCAACTTCAATTAGTGAGAGGTATTCTGGGAGTGTATGAAAGACAATTCCGAGCGAGATTTTGTTTCTAAAACGAACAATATCTTACTAGTGTGTGAGACCCAGTTCACATTTATAACTTATATATTCAGTTCTAAGTTTAGTACATTTTAAAAATGTTTTAACATCAACCAAACAATTTTTAGTTATAATTTCGTACGGTTTTGTATAATTGTTATTGGAGTTATAAGAATTTGTTTGTAGTTATAATATTTATTTGTGTATAAGGTTAAAAATTTAAATATACTACATATAAACTGTTGGTATAGCGATTGACGAGAACCATAAATTGAAATAAGAGGGGGATGAATATAATATTAATAACAACAATTTTTTGGCTAACAATTTTGAAATATTTTTCAGCAAAATGGCGTCTACCACATTCTCTGTACCCACCAAATATGGAGTTACAAAAAATTAAATCTCTTTCAAAAATTTCATCAAACATCATTTATGACATTACAAGAAATTAAATATCTTTCAAGCATTTCATCCGAAATCATTTTTCTCTACCTTAACAACACACTAATCAAGAATTCCTAAAAATAGATCTTATTACAAACTTGATTTAACTTATGATGATGTGTTCTTAAAAAAGTATTAGAACTAATATAGTTAGTTAAAAACAAAGACAAAAATTTTATTTTATTTTATTTTATTTTAGTTAATACAAATATAAAATATTATACTTCATTTCACTTCTAATTATTTATCTAAAATTAGTTGTGGTTTGAATTGAATAAAAAATATTTATATATAGAAAAGAAAAAACACTAATAAACTCGAGTTAAATTTTATTTAGATAAAAAATTTATAAATGACTATTTAATATATTTAATTACCACAACTATAATTAGATATATGGAAAATCAGCCGATAAAATTTGGACTTTAACTAAACTGTTTTTTATGGGTTTTTTTTAAATAAAAAATAGTTATTTAAATGGATAAAACGATTTTAATTAGTATAAATTTGCATGGTTCCATAGAGCATATACTTTTCAAATAATTTTTATAAATTAAAATATTGTGCCTAATTATGTATATACCGTTTTTAAATCAAAAGTCGATAAAATAACTAATACTTTAATTAATAACTTTTTTATTAAATAAATTAAGATTATTAGTAAAAATAATAAAAACATACGTTTTTTAACGCAACTATCTATTTTTCGTTGTCTTTCAAAGAAATTAATACCCTAACAAGTTGTGTTTTTTTAAATGGGTGAAATAAAACGAATGACTAATCCACAATACTTCAGACTAAAGGTTTTTATCTAGCTAGTAAATGTGCATTTTGTGACAGTATTGAGTCTTTACACCATGTCTTTATCTCTTGTGAAATAGCTTGGTTGGTATGGAGTTATTTTTCTGAAAAGTTTAATATTAAGATAGGTAGACATATGACTGTTAATCATATGGTGAATGTTTGGTTACTATCATCTTCAAAGAGAGTTCACATTAGAACAATACTACCATCAATGATAATTTGGAACATCTGGAAAGCTAGAAATAACTACAGACATAATAATGTTTCTATAACACATAGACAGATTATTAGGCAGGTACTTTTAATGATAACATCTTTGGACTTTGCATGTAAATTAACTAGGAAGCATTGGTATCCTGACTTACAAGCAACTAGAGAACTAGGTTGTTATAATCATATAAAGATAGCCAAATCATTTAGATATGTTAAGTGGGAAAAGCCTGTTTGTAATCGAGTAAAGCTTAATTGTGATGGATCATCCTTAAGTAATGGTGAATCAGGTTATGGTTATATAGTTAGAGATAATTTGGGAATGATTATAACTGCAAAAGGAAATGTTATAGGAAAAGTTCTCCTATTTGTGCTCAAATTGCTGGATTACTTAATGGTTTAACATATTGTAAAGAATCGGATCTAAAACTTGTTGATATTGAAATTGATTGCCTACCATTATTAAATATGCTTGCATCTGGCTTTAGACCATGGTATTTAGATCAATGTATTCTGTGTTGTAGAAAATTGATTACCTCACAAATGTCTATCAAACATATTTATAGGGAGCAAAATCTGGCAGCAGATTGGCTGTCCAAACATGCATTGAAAGTTAAAAGTAGTTTTAGTATTTCAACACAGCATAATTTCAATGAATTATCTAATATACTAATGGCTGATGCATTAGGTTTAGGAAATTTTCGCTATGTTTAGTATCTGATTTCTCTTGTTAACACTAACTTTGTTCACGCAAGTCGATAGACTTGACTAAGTATTTTGGTTGCAGATTCAGGTTATAAACATAGACTTGGCATTGGAAAAGAGGATAAGTAGCTGAATGAAAACACATTAAAGTAACTGGATGCTGAAGTACGAAGACAGCTGAATGCAGGCGCATGAAGGGAGCTGAATGAAGGCATGAATGGAGCTGAATGCAGACATGAAGGCAGCTGAATGCAGAAGGAAGTTGAATGCAGTCACACGAAGGCAGTTGAAGGAGGAATAAGGAAATACAAGTTGAAGTATTGTTGAGTCTAGTAGACCTAGGTATATTACTTAGGTTGTTTATTTCAGATTCTTCATTGTATAATGATATGAGTTATCAGCTCATAAACTATTTTGTAACACATTTCTTAAAAAGTAATAAAAAGTTCTTTTCTTGGGAAAAAAAAAGAATGACTAATCCACATTGCTAGTCTCGGAAGTACGTATGGGTTAGGAGGGGCGCTGACTCCGCTTAGTTAATTTATATAGTTTATTTTAGGATAATATGTATTTTGAAGGAAAATTTTAATTCTAAAATTCAAAATAATGATTATATTTAATAAAAAATTTAATTTGAAAATATTAAATAATTGCTATTTTTAAAGAAAATTCTAAATTAAAATCTTGGATAATAGTGGTTTGTAAGGAAAATTTTAAATTAAAATATTTATAAATTCGAATATGTAGTTCATATTTACATCTCGATCTCTTTAAAATTAGAACCACGTATAAACCGATTTTGTAAGTGTTCTTATTTTTTGTTCAATTTTTGTTTTGCAACAATTTGTTTGGATTTTATTTGGTTTAATATTTTCTCCCAAAATTGAATTTTTGTTTATCTTTGTGCTCTTTTATTGTTCTACATTACTGATTTGATTTAAAAATTAATGGATCATTGTTTATAAAGAGATATTGTAATTAAATTAATTAAAAAGAGAGACAAAATGAAGAACATGAAAGAAGAAGAAGATTTTAATTAAATAGATTAAAGAAGATGGAGAGTTTAATTAAATAAATTAAAAAAATAGAAAAAATAAAAAATATTAGATTTTCATAAAATAAATTAAAGAATGTGGAGATTTTAATTAAATAAATTAAACCAGATGAAGAAAATGATGTAAAATAAATAAATAACATTGATAACTCAAATTCAAAGTTACGTATATAAAAAAACTTACATTGAATATATTAACTTATGTTTTTTAATAGAAAAATTGTATTTACTTCAATTATATCTTTTTAAATATTTTTTAAAGTATATTTTAAATAACAATTTAAACTTTATTCTTTTATATTTTTTAAAATATTTTTTAATTAACAATCTATTATGATTTGCATTTATAAAATAATTCACTTTATTTTTAATATGCTTACAAACATGTTTGTTAAACAATATGTATTAAATTATTTTGTAATTTGTTTATAAAATAATTTATTTATATTATAAATTATATTTGATACAAATTTGATTTTATTTCCATATTTTTTGTATAAATGTTTTTTATGTTACTTTCATATATTTTTAAAAATATCTTTTACATAACAAATTTAATTTTATTTATCTATTTACAAAAATATTAAATATATATTTTATATAATAATTTTGATTTGGTTATATTTTATTTTTAAATATATTTTAAAACAATATATTAAAAAATATTACAATTTATTGTTAAATATTATTTTTATGTATAATAAATAATATATTAAAATATATTAAAAATAACTTAAAATAGTTGTATATAGTGAAAAAAACATTTTTTAAAAAAAATTATAAATTGATAATAAAACTATTTTACAACAAAAAATCGTGTGAGTGAATTTTATAAAAAAAGTTACCCGTTAATTTGATTTCTAAATCCGCCATGGAGGTATTCGCGGGACAAGGGGTTGCTATATAGGATAGGGTCCGCCACCTATAGCTGATATTTATGTTCCATCATTAGTTTTACATGCAATTATTAATTCTTTCTCATGGTTTCCATAACTTAATATTTGCACGTGTTAGTAGAAACAAATTCCAAGCGTTGATACATACATAGACCCGATTAGAATTATATAAATATCTATAATGAAAATAGTTGGTTTATTGGAAGCCTTTTAAAATGTCCCTTACAAAATGATGAATGAAGTTTTGTCTCGTCATATAATAAAAAGCCATATTTTGACAGATTTTTCATTTTATTTTTTTTAATTTTTTAAATTCAAACTTGAATTTTTTAAACTATCATTTTCACTCCCTTAATTATTAGTCTATCATTTACTTTAAAAAATTACATAGCATCTGAAAACTTTCCAAAAATTATTCTAAAACCCTAATCATTTAGTATCCAAACGCTAACAATCTACACACCAAATCCTCAAAATCTACTACAAAGAACCAAACAACAAATATTCATGGAAGATGATGAAATGAGCGTCACTTTGGATAATTTGGTGGGCGAGCAGCACGCATATCGAATGGAGGTAACAATATTAACTCCACTTTATATTTCTAATATGGTCGCATGCATATTTATGATGAACAGTTTACATGTCGCACGAACCGTGCGACCAGATATACCCAGTGGTATAAGATGTCATTATTAGAGATTGTTGGAGTAACGTATACTTCAATTACATTTACCATTGCGTACGTGTTTATAAGCGGGGAGAAGATACCAAATTATACAGCAAATTTGGGTACTCTTCGTGGTTTGATGATGGATAATGTGTGTGCATTTCCGAGCGTTATTCATACTGATCGAGAGTTAGCTCTCGTGCAATCTATCGAGCAAATATTTCCCGGCACATATCACTTACTATGCACGTGGAATATTAGTAAGAACATTTTATGGACGGTTCGAAAGATGTTCCAAGATGATGTGATTGCAAAACAATTTGTTGAGTTCTATCGCTACGTAGCCGGAAGGAACACGGTTAAAAGTTACGAAAACTATCTAACTACATTGAATTATATGTTTGTCTCTCACCCCAAGTGTTTTCATTACATTATGGACGCATGGATAACGAAATATGATGACAAGTTTCTTCAATATCGAACGAACAAGATCATATATTATGCTCAAACAACAACAAATAGGTATCTCTTTTAATTCTATACTTGTTTTATTATTATATATCTTTAAAAATACGTCATAATTATATACTTATATTATGTAGGTGCGACAGTGCCCACTCAGCGCTAAAAAATACATTAGGATGAACAAATGCAATTTTAAACTTTTTTGGGAAAAAGTTCACAACCTCCTAACGAAGCAGCATGTCGGGATCCTCGAATCATTCAAGCGAAGTATATTTCATAATCGACCAAGTACTTCGTGTACTTTGACCAACGAACTTAAAGGTCATGTATTCCATGCGGGCCTAACCGAATTGAAGCATGTTAGTGTACTCTATAGAAATATCATAATAGATGGGGTAGCATGGAGAGGACGCGTCCTTAGGAAAACACATGAGTTACTTTACGCATGTAAAATTGCATCAATAGCTAGAGAAGGTAGATGTATTCTTAAGGAAGATGTGGATATATTTTGGATATGATTAGATATTGTTCATAGAGATCCCACTTCACCCGAGGACGATTTACAAAAAATATCAATTATAGATAGTTATAGTCGTATTTTTAGCCAAGACCAACAAAACCATATTATCAATAAAGTTATGCAAATCTTGAAGCTCGAAACTAGCCATGTTCAAGAGACTAAATAAGCGGTTAGAGCTAAAGGTAGGCCAAAATGAGGTGTGTGTAAATCGACCAAACAAAACCCTAGTTCGTGGGAATATCCCATTGAACAAACCGTTAGTGATAGAACTCCGAAAAACTCGATTGGTAGTACACAACACGTTATGGAGCACGGGTGCATCAAAAGTGATCCTGATTGTAGCACCCAAACCACCACTTTCAAAAAAAAAAGTCGGTCAGCCAAGGAAACTGTTAAGGATGGGAAGTTAACTATATACCCGGATTGCATCCCGATTTTTCTTTTTTACAAGTGATTGTGTGGGTGCTACACCCGGAACCACTTTCGATGCAGTCGTGCTCCCTAACATGTTAAAGGGTGTATATTGTTAAGGATGATAATTTAACTATATACCCGGATTGCATCCCGACTTTTCTACACCCTTATAATACTAATTTGCTAGACGTTCTCCCAGACGGACAATGCAGTTATCAATTCGTAGCAAATTTAATATACCTTAACAAGGATATGTGGGATAATGTTAGACGCGAATTTTTGAATGAGTTGAATGATAATCGTGCATCTTGGTTGGAGGTTTATGGTTCGTCTGAAGGTTTTGGATAATATGGTACGTAGGTTGGATTACTTCAAGCCCAACCCTACTAGCCATTATTGGATGGCATTTACAAATATATGATTAGTCATAGTGAAAGATATCAGTGCATGGTATATCATGTCTCGCAAGCAGCTTCATTATCGTATCAACCAATTCGTGGACGTCCAACCATGAACATTTCTAGGATTATAAAGGTTGGAATTGGTTCCATACATGGATGCCACTTCATGAGTGTAAATATATCAATTTTTAAGTTTTTATGGATGCATGCAATTGTTTCATTCCATACCTAAACACTATTTTCACATTTTTTCCGCAGATTACAACTCCACATAATAGACCCTTGTCGCCATTATACCCGGCATGGGGTGCCTACTTCACGGAAGAAGCATGTCAATGGGCACATTTGTACTACCGTAGGTTCAACAAATTTACATAAATTATTCCGGTTAGGAAGGTGGATTTGAAAGACACTCCACATATTATCGATTTGACTAAAAATGATAAATTATATTATGTTGTTTCCGTATTTGTTTTGTTATTTTTTGCATCATTCACTTATAGATTGGATTTTTATTACCTTACGAATTGATGTTGGTAAATTATAAAATTTTGTATGTTTATTTAGTTTGCTAGTTTCGGTTTTACTATGATTTCTTTTTATTTATTCCCGCCTTTTTATTTATTTACACTAATAATTATTTTTCACCCAAATGATCCCGCCGAAGTTTCCCGCCAATAATTATTTTTCACCCAAATGTTCCCGTTGAAGTTTCCCCCCGAAAAGTGATTGTCTACTCTTCTACATAAAGGAACCTAAATCGTTACCCATTACTACATCTACCAAACGTCCTTGAATATACAAAAAACATTAGGGTTTTAAAATATAGAGTTTACTGTCGATGAAGACTATCAATTGCTTCTGACACTGAAGTTTGTCACCTTTATAATGTCCGACGATACGATCGGTGCTTTTTTTGACCGAATGGTGTCTAGGATGTATTTTGATTACGACAGGTTTTGAGTGCCAAATCCTCGGCCACGTAGTCGTGAAGAAGTCAGAAACAGGTACAATAGTGTGAAATCTAAACCACTGTAGCGTATGTTGTATATGTCTTACAAAATTAAATAAGAAGCTGAAGAAGTGTGAATTATGATAGTTTATGATTTCATTGTCATGGATATGGTACCATATCTCGAGGACATGACTGCGCAAAAAGAGGATGATATTGCGAATTTTTTACCTGTATGTTATCTCGACAACATGTGATACGACTTTGACTACTAAGTTTTGGTGGCATTATGTTTTGTTGCTTTTAAGTTATAGTTGAATGTTATGTTATGCTTAGTACTCAATTGTTTGTATGTTATTGGACTACTGATAATTTGAAGTTTAATTTATCTTAAATTTTTCGTTACGCACAAAGGTAGCTAAGAACATAGGAATCTATCGCATGCAACATTTTAGGCTCCTGGTCGCACGCGCCGTATGTGCATTATTTTAAATCTATTTGTTTTTTTTCCAGAAAATTGTTTATAGATGGACTACCACCGGATTTTTGAAAGGTTATAAACTATCGATCACTAAATTTGATAGTTTCACAGACGAATCATTGTTCAAAACCTTTTACAGACGATACAAGATCACCATCTGCATATTAGGTTGCTGCTACAAAATCATGTTTTTAAGTGAGCAAGGTTATGAAGTTCATATTTTATTAGGGTTTATAAAAAAAACAAGTTCAGAATGAAAGAAGGCAAACAAATATTGTAGAGGAAAAGGTTTTAATTCGCTAGAAATCTATTATCTGATCGGAGTTAACGGTTTAATTCAATTGAATAATTGTTTAATATAATTTCATCCAAAACTTGACTTATAGTAGTTACTAAGGTATTAATACATAGGCTGACAACATGAATGTTTTCTTAGAAAAAAGTATGCGTAGTCCAAGTGTTCTTTTAGTCGTTAAGTTTTTTGTGGAGCTTTAAAAAACCCGTTTTCTAATAAAATAAAAGAAGATATATTGAGTGAAATAAACAAGTTGTTGTTAAGTTTAAAAGATGGAAAAAATAAGAATAAGGAGTTGGAATGCATCAAAATTTATTTATTGAAGCATCATTTTTGTTTTCATGATGATAAATTTTGTAGCAGAATGGCTTGACACGTTTATTATGATGTTTTTTTAAAAATGAATCTTTGATTTGTTTTGAAATTTTGAGGATATTATTAACGAATATTTGTCTCCAATAAAAAAACGAATAACTGTTAAGGATGGGAAGTTAACTATATATCCAGACTATGTACGGTTAATAGCCTAATTATATAAACTTGTTTTAAACTGTTTTTAAATTTAATATAGACATAATATATTGGTTATATTATTAATATCATCTAAGATTATTTACTTATATGATTATTTATATATATGATTGTATCTTACAATATCGTACGATTCGCAATACTCATAATGGATAAACGTGGGTTTCAAAGACTTATTAAGAGACCCAATAAGGCTATTGGCATATGATATCTTTTCTAAAGTGTGTATTTGAGTTGTATCATTTACATTAGAAGGTTGTGAAAATGATGATCATTTAAAAATGATAATCGTCGACCGAGTTTAGTGTTCCAAGATCTTCAAACAAATATTCCAGTCTGAAAACATTACGACTATAGACAAGAGAGAGTATTTTTAAATTTTTGGTTTGGTGAGTGAAGGCACTTTGAAGAGGTATCATCGAGGGAGAAATGATATTTTTTATCGTTGGAATTTGGAAAATGTACTTCGGGCATCCAAGGCTTTAATCTGACCGGTTGGATTGTGATTTGGTGCTACAGGTCGAGAGAAATGACTACTGAAACATTTTTGTTTTTTGGTGATATTTTTTCCTTTGTACTTTTCTTCATGTCATCTACCCTCTTTGTCCCATAAAAATATTTCTTTAAGGTTTATGTACAAATATTAAGAAAACTAATAATTGGGTTTTTTCTCATAAAAAAACAAAAACAAATACGATTGATGGAAATAAAAAATAAAATTATATATTACATCAATGACATGTATTGTGGGACTAAATATACTTTCTAAAATGACATGTACTTTTGGAAGAATGGAGTGTTATTCTTTGTACCCTTAATTTATTATAACAATAGAAGTGTTTATGATGGACTCATCATTATCCTATAGTTTTTTACTTTCAAATAATAGGGTTTTTTTTTACAACTATAAATCTTGCGTGCTAATTTTTGTTTCCGTTGATTTTTACTATTGTTTGGACTTATTATTGGTATAAGATCTACTGGTTTATTTAGATATTATGGATTATACTCATGGTAACTCAATGATTAAGTTAACATCAACAAACTATTCTACGCGGAGGCCAATGACGGATAATTTACGATAGTGGAAAGATTTGTTTGATCTCACTGAGCTAATTAAATATAGTGACAGTAACTCGAAAGGAACATCCATATCCAGAAATAAGAAAAAAGGTTAAGACATGAAAATATTGTATCAATCTTGGTCATATACATAAGTATTGTTATTGATAGAAGGAACAAAAATATAACAAGTTAGATTCACAAAATGAAGGTGATAATAAAAATACTACACCTTGTGGTTCTATTTGCAATGATAACATTTCATTGATTTGTCAATTGGTGAGTGTCATCATGTTAGTAGTTCAAATTCATAGTCACTTGTAGATATATGTGTTTCATATTACTGTGTTCCTAAAAAATAATATTGTTTGAACTACGAAAGTGGTGATTTTGGTGGTGTCACTATGGGAAATCAGAGCTCAACTAGCATTGTTGGAATGGGTGATATTCGTGTGAAGACATGCGTGGGATATATACTTACAGTAAAGGTACTATATTTCTAATGTACGTATATCTTGTTTCTTGCAAATTTTATTGATAAAAAAGTTTTTTGTCATATTATTGTGATGAGAAGTCGAAATTGTCCAAATGTTCAATCATAGTTGCTCGAGGTGATTTGTGTTACTAATTGTATGAGACATATTAGGGTATATGTTCTGGTAAGCTGAATATAATTGAGGAAACTAATTCTTCTAACTTATAGCAGCAAATACTATGATGTGTAAGTGATAACAAGATGATAAGATTAGAAAGTAAGTCACTCATTCTTGTTGACAACAATATTATTATTGACCCATATGACCATTTTTTGGCAGAAAAGCAACAACGAGAAGATGAGAAAAAATGGAGTTACTATACTCTGATGTTTGTGGTCTTATATAAGTGGAGTCTATTGTACATAACAAGTATTTTGTTATATTTGTTGACGATGTAATTTTGGAAAAAAATGGTATACATATTGCAGGAAAAAAAGCCAAGTGTTCGAGATTTTTTAGAAATTTTATGTCATGGTAGAAAGGGAGACATGGAGAAAGGTGAAATATTTGCGATCTAATAACGATGGTGAGTATATTTAGAATGAGTTCAAAAATTATAACTCATGTTGTGTCATTAAACATGAGAGGACGAAACCAGATACACCACAACACTATAGAGTTGCAGAGAGAATGAACCAAACCATTGAAGATAAGGTGAGATTTATACAAAAAATGTATAAGCTTCCTAAGATATTTTGGGTTGAAGCAGTTAATTGTGATGTGTACTTGATTGATAGAGCTCCATCAAGAACTCTTGATTTTGATATTCCTGAACGAGTATGGAAATAAAAAGATCATACATATTCACACAAGAGAGTTTTTTTATGCAATGCATACATACATATTCCTATGGAACCAAGATCCAAACTTGATTCGAAAACTAATCTATGTGTATTTGTTGGATATAGTGATGATGAGTATGGTTGTAGACTTTATGAACATGAGAATACAAAAAGTAGTAAGAAGTAGAGATATAATATTCTTTGAACACAAGAATGGTACAGATCTTTTGAGTAAAAGGTTGATTTCGACTTTTGATGTATCTTTTAATATTTTGAATGAATTTTTTTCCTTTTATATAAATAAATTAACAAATAGTAAAATTGAAGTGATTCATAATAAAATCGAAGAGGATCCCTTTAATGGTAATTTTAAAAATCACCTTATTATTCATATTTTAGTGAATTTTAAATTATTATTAATAAATTAATTTAATATTGTACAATAATAATAAATTATTTTTTACTTTTAAATAAAATAATTTTAACTTTATATTTATATTTTAGTATAGTTCAGTCCGGTTGAGACTTCTCCAAATTTGCATTACAAAATTTGTAGCCAACTTTCTTTTTAAAATGTAAAAAGAACCAAAAACAGGTTTAGTAACCAATTAGATTTTGAATTTTAGTTTCTTACTGAAAATCACTAGCTAGTTTTTATAGAAAAGAACAGAAATAAAATAAAAATATACACATTGAAATTATTTAGCTCGCCTCAATTTCTTTTTACAAAATATAATAAACATGTAAACATGAAAACATGATTGTAGGTTCAAATCTATTTAAAATATTGATGGAAAATACAAGTATAAGTTTTTCGATATTAATTAACAGAACATATCATTACAAAATAATTGTTATCCCCGTTATTAAATTGAATAGTTTTGTTAAGAAAAATAGTTAACAAATTTTTTTTTCTAGTCTCGGAAAGTAATATCGTATTAAATTCTATATCTAATTATATAGTTAGAATAATATATAGTATATTTAGCAATAATCACATTTCTTCCTCTCGCAGGATATGAGAACTTTTTCACTCGGAGTAGAAATTCAAGAGTATAGAGAGAGATTTCAGGATTGAATATTTTTCACTATAGAACCAAGTACTGTCTAATACATTTTATAGGTAGTTCACTAACAATAAGTTGTTAGTTAGTTAGACATGTAATTCTGTTATTTATATTCTTGTTACATTTATTTAATCTTGTAGCCCTTAGACCATTAGACTATTTTCGTGTGATAAATCTTGGACCAGCATCAGACCCAAAAGCCACACTTAAAAGCTTCTGTTGGGCTTCGAAACACAATCTGGCCCAACTCCAATCCAAGACCAAAAGACCCATAGCAAGAGACCCATGTCGACTTAGGGTTCAGACAGTAACCCTAAGTCACTTTCTCTTTCTTCTTTCTCTACCTCAGTAGCCACCCTTCTCTTCTTCTTCTCTTCTTTCTCCATTACCGAAATCTTCATCGAAGCAGTCCTTGAAGCTTCACCATTTCCATGCTTCAAGGACCTGCTATCCTTTACATCCCCCCTCAAACGAAGGGGCGACAATTGGAGTCCGAGTTTGTCTCTCAGAAATTGAAATCGATGATGTGTGAGTGGCTTCGTGAGGCAGTCGGCTAACTGGTCGTGAGATGGAACAAATCTGACCTGAAGAAGGCCCTTCAAAACCTGATCCCGAACAAAGTGCACATCAATCTCTATGTGCTTTGTTCGGGCATGGAAAACAGGATTGGAGGCGAGTGAGCTCGCTCCCAAGTTATCACACCAGATAACAGAGGGAGTCTCAATTGGAAATCGAATTTCAGTCAGAAGTGATCGCAACCACATCAATTCTGCTGAAAGGTTTGCCAAAGCTCGATACTCTGACTCAGTGGAGGATCGAGCCACAACATTCTACTTCTTCGAAGACCAGGAGATTAGGGAGTCTCCAAAATACACACAATAGGAACCAACGCTCCTTCGATCATCAGAAGACGAAGCCCAGTCAGCATCTGAGAACCCTTACAGCTGAAAGTTGAAGGTTGGCTTGAGATGTAACCCTATCCAGCAAGGCCCAGATAAGTACCTTAGGACTCTTTTTAAATTTTGCCAATGTATAGTTGTTGGGGCTTGCTGATATTGGCTGAGCTTATTAACAGCAAAGGCAATATCAGGCCTCGTATGTGTTAGATATTGTAAAGCGCCTAACAAACTGCGGTATTGTGTAGGGTTAGCAAGAGGAGTGCCAGATTCACTGGAAATATGAACACCAGCAGCAATTGGTGTAGGACACGGCTTGGCTACCGAGAGACCCTGAGAGCTCAGTAAGTTTTTAATGTATTGTTGTTGTGTTAAGTAGAAACCAGTTGGATCACGATGAACTTCTATTCCAATGAATAGATGGAGTGGTCCAATGTCTTTGAGAGAAAAGACAGTGTTGAGTTTATGAATGAACTCCTTCAAACACTCTGTTTGATTACCTGTCACAATAATGTCATCTACATAGACCAGAATTAGTAAGACAGTAGTTTTAGAAACCAGATAGAACAAAGAACAATCAGACTTAGAGTTGGTAAATCCCCAGTGAATAAGTGTGTCCTTCAGCCTAGAGTACGAGGCCCTTGGGGCTTGTTTAAGACCATACAAGGCCTTATGGAGCTTACATACATGTGTAGGCTTCTGAAGATCTTGAAACCCTTGTGGTTGAACCATGTAAACATCCTCAGTTAAATACCCGTTGAGAAAGGCATTATTAATGTCCAATTGCTAAGGTTAGAACCAGTCTAACAGTAGAAGGCTTTACCACAGGACTAAAAGTTTCAGAATAGTCAATGCCAGGGGTTTGATGAAACCCCTTGGCTACAAGTCTTGCCTTATATCGTTGAACAGACCCATCTCTATTATGTTTAACTTTGTAAACCCATTTACAGCCCACAACATTTAGATTAGGAGTCCCGGGAACCAAGGACCAAGTCTTGTTGACCATTAGAGCTTTATACTCTGTTTCCATAGTAGTTACCCAATGAGAACACATCACAGCTTTAGAATAGGTGCTAGGTTCAATAGCATCCAGGTTAGTTTTGATCACAGAGCCAATATAAGGATTTTTAGGTACCCTAGTTCCATCCTGATTTTTGGTTATCATAGGGTGAGAAGTAGGTTTAGAAGTTAAAACAACTGACTTATCAGTAGACTCAAAGGGCAGACAAATAGAAATTTTAGGACTAGATTGGTTCAAATGACTTAGGTGTTTATCAGTAGGGTTTGTTTGATCTGGAGAATGACTAGAGACTTGAGTATAACTAGGGTTAGAGGTAGATGACTCAGAATATGTTTGCGAAGAAGTAGAAGTATTAGATATAGTATGAGCAAAATTATTAAAAGAGGGTAGAGTTGTACCTTGTGGAGGCATAGGTTGCAAGGCAGTACCATCTTGAGGAACCCTGAGAGTTGTAGTAGGTGATAAAGAATGTTCATAGTTCACAAGAGCCTGAGGTATATTAGGTAACCAAGACTCTAAGAAAATTTTAGTAGAAGACTCAGGGACTGTAGTATGAAGAAACTGATTTTTAAAAGGGAAATCAGCTTCATTAAAAATGACATTTTTAGAGATATAGACCCTGCCTTTAGGACTAAGACACACATAGCCCTTGTGGAATTAACTAACCCCCAAGAAAACACACTTGATTGTATGAAACTGAAACTTGTGTGATTGATAAGATCTGAGGCATGGAAAGCAGGCACAACCAAATGTTTTCAAGGCTAGATAATTAGGTTTCTTGTGAAACAAGGCTTCAAAAGGTGAACTATTGGATAGGACAGGTGTAGGTAGCCTATTGATAAGATAGACAGATGTTTCAAAGGCTTGAACCCAAAATCTGTAGGGTAAACTAGCTTGAGACAAAAGAGTTAGACCAGTCTCAACTATGTGCCTGTGTTTACGTTCAGCTCTACCATTCTGAGTTGTAGTGTGAGGGCAGGATTTCCTCACAATAAACCCTTGTTCCTTAGCCATAGTAGATATAGGCAGAAACTCTCCTCCACCATCACATTGAATTACTTTAATATTTCTTTCAAATTGTTTTTCAACAAGACTTTTGAATTGCTTAAACATACTAACCACCT
This sequence comes from Limnanthes douglasii subsp. nivea, assembly GCA_036936605.1. Classification (NCBI taxonomy): domain Eukaryota; kingdom Viridiplantae; phylum Streptophyta; class Magnoliopsida; order Brassicales; family Limnanthaceae; genus Limnanthes; species Limnanthes douglasii. The sequence continues at coordinate 58,336,068 of JAUPFV010000002.1, read as the reverse complement.
CACTTTTATGTTTGATAGGGTACAGCCAGGTATACATGGTGTGGTCATCCACAAAGATCACATAATATTTTTGACCTTGAGTGGAAGCCACAGGAGAGGGACCCCATACATCTGTATGTATGAGATCCAAGACATTGCTGGCATGAGAATGAGACACAGAGGATGGCAACACATGGGATTTCCCAAACTGACCTACTTCACAAAAGGGAAATTTTTCTTTCATAACAGAAGTAAGGTTACACTGTTTTAGAACTGAATTAAGAACATGTAAGGATGGATGGCCAAGCTTCCTATGCCATCCATCTTTTAGGGAATTAGACAAACAAACAGACATGACTTTAGGTAGTAAAGTACTAGAAACTAGAGAGTTGTGTTTGACACTGATAGAAGGACCCCCAGTAGCTTGTGACCTAGAAACATCCTTCAACCTGTATAGTCCTCCCTCAGCAGTCCCTTTGAGAAGCATTGTCCCTGTTAACTTGTCCTTCACAAGACAGAAACCATGGTGAAACTCAATAAAAACATTGTTATGACTAGTAAGTTGAGAGACAGATAGGAGATTCTTATTAATCAAGGGCACATGTAGTATATTTTTGAGAGAAATAAGAGTGTGATTGAGAGATTGTAAACTAGAGTACCCTACATTATGGATAGGCAACCTGTGACCATTCCCAACAAGTATACTTTTGTTCCTTTGTATTCTGCCTTTTGAATTAACATGTTAGGGTTTCCTGTGACATGGTGGCTAGCACCACTGTCAGCATACCATGCAGAATCTCCAGTAGAATCTGGAGTAGCTACATAGGCTGCATGATCACTGTCCCCCTTAGGTTGTTCAGAAGAAGATGCCCCATAACAGATGGATCATCCCTGTAGTAGCACACTGGTGCAGCATGTCCATATCTGTTACAGATCTGACATGTAGGTTTGTTTTGAGAGAAGCGTCCACCTCTCCCTCTATAGAAGTTGTTTCCTCCCCCTAAATAATTTGATGAATTGTTCCTTCCTCTGTTGTTCTTGTATGATCCTTTGTACTGACCATAGTAGTTTTTCTGATTCCCATTGTTGTTTTGTGTCTCGTAGTCTGCTTTCTGAGTGAGATTTGCTATAGCTAGACTTAGGTTTGACACATTGTTTTGAATGCTTACTAGCTGATCTAGCCTACTCTCAAAAGTGAGTAGGCTAGTTTGAAGATCTAGCCACCCCATAGAGTCCTTGTCAGTTAGACTAACCACAATAGGAGTATATTCTGAGTCCAAACCAGCAAGTACCTGAGTGATTAGGTCATCTATTGATACTCCACAACCAGCTAACACAAGATTATCAACAATGTTCTTCATTTTGCTTAGGTATTCAGTCATAGTCGAGTTAACTTTCCTTGTTCTTTGAAATTATGACTTGTAGTATGTTATTCTGACTCTTGTGTGTGAGCCAGAAAGTTTACTAGCTGCATCCCACAGCTCTTTTGAGGTGCTCTCTTCCATCAACTGAGCAGCAACCTCTGTACTCATGGTAGAGTACAACCAGCCAAGAAGTAACTGATCCTTGGCAGTCCAATCCTCAAACTCAGGATTGTCAATAGTATTACCTTCAGAATCATTGACGAGCTTATGAGGACAGGGCTTATCCCCTGTAACAAAGCCTCCTAGCTTAATGCCTTTGATAATAGGCAGCACCATAGTCTTCCACGGCAAGTAGTTGTTTCTATCAAGTCTTATCTGACTACTATTGTTAATTTTTTGCAGGGGTACACTCTTGGCTGCACCAGAGAGATTGCTGGGAAATACAGAGCCAAGAGACTCGTTGCTATGGGTAGGAGATTCTGAGTTCGCCATTGAAGGCCTGCGAGAAGCTCTGATACCAAGTAGAAATTCAAGAGTATAGAGAGAGAGAGAGATTTCAGGATTGAATATTTTTCATTATAGAACCAAGTACTGTCTAATACATTTTATAGGTAGTTCACTAACAATAAGTTGTTAGTTAGTTAGACATGTAATTCTGTTATTTATATTCTTGTTACATTTATTTAATCTTGTAGCACTTAGACCATTAGACTATTTTCGTGTGATAAATCTTGGACCAACATCAGACCCAAAAGCCATACTCAAAAGCTTCTGTTGGGCTTCGAAACACAATCTGGCCCAACTCCAATCCAAGACCAAAAGACCCATAGCAAGAGACCCATGTCGACTTAGGGTTCAGACAGTAACCCTAAGTCACTTTCCCTTTCTTCTTTCTCTACCTCAGTAGCCACCCTTCTCTTCTTCTTCTTTTCTTTCTCCATTACCGAAATCTTCATCGAAGCAGTCCTTGAAGCTTCACCATTTCCATGCTTCAAGGACCTGCTATCCTTTACAGGGAACAATAAATTTGTATTAAATCGTTTGTATTAATAAATTATTCACATGACATTGCTTGTATCGATTGATACGTCTCGAAAAAAAAAATTGAAAGTTAAGAGTCGACAGAATTTTGGTATTATTTAACTGAGACGAATATAAAAATAGGAAAATAATATGTGATAGAATATTCTACTTGGATAAAACTAATCAAAATCAAATAAAATATTTTTTAATATAATTCAATAAAATCATTTATCTCTTACCAAATAGAATATTTGAAATTTCACCACTCATAACAATCACAAATTAACTATAATTAATTAGTTAATCCATCTCTTTTTTAGATTTTATTACTTCTTTAAAAAAAAGCATTAAAAGTTATTTAATATTGACTCTACAAGCTCTATAAACAATCAACTTAACATCTTATTGATTATTTTCCAAATTACATTGTATCATTTATTATTTTTATTATGTCTATTTTCTCTAAGCATAAAATATAACGTTAAAAATATCATTCATTTGCACTTTATTATTTTAATTTTCAAGTGTTTAATATATTTATAAACAATATTTTTTCAAATTCAAAATAAAAAAATTAGAAAGTTTTTGTATGAATATTAAAATAATATAATAATTAATTGTAATTTGTAAAAGGTAAATATGTGTTTAGAATTAATTCACCTCTGAAAACAACCGTATAAAAAATATCATTACAAAACTGAGGATAAAAAGAAAATACTATTACATTAGAATTTTAAAGCTGTACTTACTTTCAAATAAAAAAAACTTCCAAAATAAGATGTACGCGAATGAGTAAAGAGAAAAGTAAAATGGTATATATTTTTAATGATGATTATTACCGACGGATTTATTTATGGTGAAGATAGGAGTGCATGAATATGGTAAGACGTAAAGAACATGCATATATAAATATAGTACACTGTCTGGTGCATGCTATCACAGTATTCTCTCTTTTATTTGCATATATTTGCTCAATCATTACCATGGTAACCCATCCGTCGACAAAAAACATAGTTTTTTTCTAAAGTTTAATTAAGTTTTTCATACATATAACTATTGGTTTAGTAATGCATCTAATTTCTCTCATCTTTTTAAGAATGTGCAGGAGATCTCGGTCAAACTTTTATCAGTTTGTGTTTTTTTGTGTATTGTAAAAATAAATGGACAACAAAATCATTTGAATGTGACTCAATTTGGTGCAGTTGGAGATGGCACAACTGATGACTCTCAAGTAAAGTATCTTAATATTTATATAAACCCAATTTTTATTCATTATTTTTATCACAAGTATTTCTCCAAAAAGTTTTGTCAGTGATTTTTATTTTTTTATCTATCTAATTTAAAGATATTTGGTATATTTGCAGGCATTTTTAAAAGCTTGGGCAGGTTTATGTGGAATTAGTGAAGGAAATGCAACTCTTGTAATACCACAAGGATTTACATATTTATTGCAGCCTATTGTTTTCCAGGGTCCATGCAAAACTAATAGTGTTCAAATTCAGGTAAAAGTTGACTACCATATATATCAAGTTATTATGTAGTAATTTTGTTTGTGTGGATTTCAAATGTAATTTTCTAGTAAAGAACATTTTGCTAACTTTTGATGTATACTTCTTACTTTGTGGGTTAATTATCAATAGCTGTTTTTTCATACCATAAACAATAATTTTAACATAAATTGGGGTGATATTAAAAAAATTAAATTCCAAAATTAAATTTAAATCAAAATACTTTTACTATATTTTTATTTTTATTTTGCAATTTCTTTTTTAAAAAGTACCATTATTTATAAGGAGATATATTAATAAAATTCAACAGATTCTGGGGAATATTATTTCACCTGGCGCTCCTTCAAGCTGGTCACAAACGTCTCATAATAGCTGGATTAGTTTTCTGGGTGTGGATGGTCTTGTCATCGCCGGAACGGGAAGTATCAACGGCCAAGGTCAATTTTGGTGGAAGCCAAAGGAAGAGGTATGTATTAACGATAGCCTAAAAGAACCTAAGATTATTAAAAGCTAGTACATAATTTAATATTATTGAATATAATTATATAGAATTTAATAATTTTTTATTTTATGTAGCCATTTTTATTTATTGATTAATTATTCTTTTACTATACATATTCATAGTTTTAGTCCAATTAATTAAGCCATTAAACCTTTGCAGCTTAATTCTGATGATTCTGATTCTGCAGCGGGATCTTCACCAACAGTACGTTATTATAAACCCTATTTATATTTAAAGCCATATATATGTTTTATAGTTTTCGTGGAACTAATTAAATAACTAAACTTGGCTAAGTCTTTATATACTTTGTTTATATCTTTTACCGTATAGTTATGATTTCATTTTTTAAGTTACAAGTTTTTTACTTTATACATATCTATATTTTTCATAGTTCAACACCAACAGTAAGTTGTTAATTTATTTCATTCGTAGGTTTTGCACTATATATAGTACTTATTATTATGCATAACGATTAACGATACCCTTTTTCCTATTGTATATATATCTACAGGCCTTACTGATTAGTGGGTGTAACAATGTTCAACTGAGTGACATAACGTCTATCAACAGTCCCAGAAATCATATCCAGATCACAAAGTGTAATGAAGTAACAATGTGGAACCTCAGTATTATAGCACCATCGAACAGCCCTAACACAGATGGCATCGACGTGACGAATTCAAACGATATAAAAATATCGAATTCTTTTATCGGAACAGGTATATATAGAACACTGCCAGCTAGCTAGGTTGTCAATATCTTGTCTGAATATGAAAATGACAATTTGTGAGTAAATCTGTTATTACAGGCGACGACTGTATTGCGATAAAAGAATTTACTTCGAATGTCAACATTACACAAGTTACATGCGGTCCGGGTCATGGAATTAGGTATCATCATATCGAACCAACCATATTAATAATTTAATCACATTCAAATAAAGGACTCTGAATTAAATGGATCTTTTTTCGTAAAGTGTTGGAAGCTTAGGAAATGATGGACAGAATCAGACAGCCGAAAATATTCACGTGCAAAATTGCACTTTCAATGGAACACAAAATGGAGCTAGGGTCAAGACATGGCCGGTACTAATTCAAGTATCTCGAGTTTCATACGAATAATATTAGCTGTTTACTTACCATTAGTTGTTGTTTACAGGGAGGATTAGGGTACGCGAAATCAATTCGGTTCCAGGACATTATCCTTATAAACGCCAATAACTCTGTAATAATCGATCAAAATTACTGCAACGGCTCACATGACTGTCCAACAAAGGTCGTTACTGTCGATATTGTCGAATACTTCGCTTAAATAATTTCTTATAATGACATTATTTTACTGAAAGTTTGATTATCATATACAGGATACTGCCGTAAAGATAAGCGACGTCACATTTTCTGGATTTTCGGGAACCACAATTAAGCAACAAGCCATCACATTAAATTGTGATTCGAATACAAATTGCACCGATATTGTTTTGGAAAACATACACATAACTTCAGCTATACCGGAACTTGTTCTCCAAACTTTCTGCAAGAACGTTACAGGAACATCAATAGATACTATTCCAAGTGTACCATGCTTTTCCTCAAATTCTACGCAGTAGATAATATTATGTGCTAGGTAGATAATAGCACAATAATAATCAATTTTTCTACTACTTTGTACTATCTTTGGTATTTTTATGAAGCAAAATATATATTAAGGAATGTGTTAGAAATATAAATTAAATGACATGCACGAAGTCGAGCTTATATTATCAGAATTGATCTACAATATAAAAAAATATTTAAAAACAACATCGAACGAACCTCTTAAGGAATGTGTTAGAAATATAAATTAAATGACATGCACGAAGTCGAGCTCATATTATCAGAATTGATCTACAATAAAAAAAATTAAAAAAAAATTGAACGAACCTTTTAGCAAATAATTTAGAAAAGGTAGTTCGTTACTCTAAAACAAAAATGGTACGAGACGAATTTGACAAACAAAACATGTAATGCATGATTACACGTTATTACCGTAACTAAAAAAGTTTGGTCGCAACAAATTGATTTGGGGACAAAAACTTCCTTTTGACCACCACAAAGTTGGTCGAAAAAATAACTTTGCCGCACGGAAAGGTCGCAACAAATTTGATTAGGGGACAAAAACTTGCTTTTGACCACCACAAAGTTGGTCAAAAAAATAACTTTGCCGCACGATACGCAAGGAGTTTGTCCTCGCAAAATAAAAATGACAAACTGTGTTAGTCTCCGGTAAGGTCAGTGAACCTTTCAAAAACCTATATTTGAGTGAACCTTTCAAAAACCTACATTTGAATTTCGAAACGGTTAATATAGAGAATAATGCAATAAAATTTTGAAATTTCAAACATATATAATATTCATTTCGTATCCGCAATAAATATTTTCATGGTTGCGAAATTTCTATGTGTATTTTGGAGGGGTTATGAGTTTCCAAAAAAAATACTATTTCCAACAAATGTGACTACACCTAAAGATTTTGTCATAAGAAGCAACTCTTTATTAAGATTTAATGATCTTCATATATAAGTTCGAGAGGAAGAATATAACATTCATAAATCTCTTAAACTTTCTTGAAATCACATCTTTTCAAATTTGATTTTTGATTTCTAGTTGCTCGTATTTGATACTATAAAATTTGTTATATGCTGAAAAACCCTTTTATTTGAGATCAAGACAATAGAGTGTCCATAGTATTTTATTTTGAAAAGTGTATCTTATACGTGTCTTGAGCTTCTATACTTTTTGAAAACTTTTCGACGAGAAGTTCATCTTAAATTGTGTACTTTCTTGTTTTCAAACTCTATTTTTTAACAATTTTTATGAAAATTGAAACAAAAATGTTCATGAATAAAATACTAAGTTCAATTGAATCGGTATCGTGGAGCAAACCACGCAACATAATATGACGTTTTCAACATTAAAATTTAAGTATGAAGCATGCTAAGGAGAAACATAGTTAAGCTCAAATCTCATATAATGTAAGCATGTAGCTCATAAGTTTTAAGTATGAAAACTTATTCTCCCCAAACTATTGAATGTAGAAACATAGTTAAAGTACTAATGTCCATAAAAAATAGAGGAATGTTCTAAGAATAGAAATTCCAAGAGTATTAACATGATTGATCCCAAAACATAAAATGTTTACATTATGAAAAAGATATTTGTAGCAATGGTGATGGGAGTTAATATTGCGGAAGACAAATCCTCTAGTTGGTGATATAATACATGTGCATCAGTATTCGTGAGTTTTTTTTTATTTCCTTATCAAGTATATATAGTCCATGATATTTATAGAGATCTACTAAACTTAATTAAATTAAAAGGAGATGCATGTGAGTTGTAAAAAGACAAAACCAACAGATCAAAAGTGGAAGTTGAGAACAAAATAAATTGGAAGAGCGCAAAAAAAGATATTTAGTTGAAATGATTAATACCATGTTATTTAATTTTACGTTGCATATTAATGAACAGGGTGAAGTTGTTTTAACTGCATGTCATATAGTTAACCGATTTTCCAAAGTGAAGATCTCAGTGAGAAGGTGTATATGAAACAACTTAAAGGTTTATACTTCTAGTTGAATGAATCCAAAGTATGCAATTTTAAAAACTCACCTAAGAAGTAGCATGCAAATTTTGTTCATACAATATTTTTAATGGGTTTAGACACAACATGGCTGATAAGTGGTTATACACTAAAGCTATTGGTCATAATGTGTATATAATTAAATGATTTTCTCATATTAAGGAATGATATTATTAAAACAAAAAAAGTTTATATTCTATACCTTTAAAATGAGGATTTTTAATAAAGTAGACAATATTTTGGGAATAGATGTATTAAAAAAATGGGGATTATAATGACGGAGCTACAGTGGGTTCCCTGGGTGCCTAGGAACCCACGAGTTTATAATATATATTATAATAACCATTCTAAAATACTAAGATGTTGCTATCTCAATGGAAAAACCTGAGGTAGGAACCTAGAGGTCTGAGATTTGAACCTCAGGTGCTGGCTTAACTACTATCTTTTGCGTTCCTTACAATTGCTTATCTTTTTACAATTTCATTCCTTACTTTTTTAACTACAATTTCAAATAAAAACTATCTTTTCAAACTATATTTTCGTTCCTTACTTTTTAAGGACTATCTTTTGCGTTCCTTACTTTTTAACTGCTATAACATTAATATATATTTAATTGCTTACTTTTTTTAACTACAATTTTAATTAAAAACTATCTTTTCGTTCCTTACTTTTTAAGGACCATCTTTTGTGTTCCTTACTTTTTAACTACTATAACATTAATATATATTTAATTGCTGATCTTTTTCCAATTTCTTTTACAATTTCAATTAAAAACCTTTTTACAATTTCAATGGATTATTTTTACTTTCTAACTACAATTTCATTAATATATATTTAATTGCTTTTCTTTTTACAATTTCAATTAAAAACTTTTTAATATATATATTTAAACTTTTATTTTCAATATATATTTAACGGTTAAATGTTAAAATGATAAAATAGATGGCGAATTTAACAATCTTACACATCCGATTTATTATATTATTTATCATACAATGGATATATCCAACCAATATATATATATATATATATAATTTTATTTTTAAATTTTTATAAGGAGTGTATTCGGAACCGCTACTCAAAGTGCAATGAGTGCGCACAGGATAAACCCTCAGTCTGACGCAATAGTCTGCAAACCAACGCAAGAAGGTAAATCACACAAGGTGACACGCTCAGCCGAGAAAGCATATGTAGAGGGACTCGATCTCATGGATGGCGAATTTAACAATCTTACACATCCGATTTATTATATTATTTATCATACAATGGATATATCCAACCAATATATATATAATTTTATTTTTAAATTTTTATAGGAGGGAATTCGGAGCCGCTACTCAAAGTGCAATGAGTGCGCACAGGATAAACCCTCAGTCTGATGCAATAGTCTGCAAACCAACGCAAGAAAGTAAACCACACAAGGTGACAGGCTCAGCCGAGAAAGCATATGTAGAGGGACTCGATCTCATGACCTTAATATATGAAAATATTGTCTACAATACATTAAATGGTGTCATTAATTGCATTTCATAGTAACAAAGTTAATAAATATAAGTAGAGTTAACGTAGAAGATTGTATATGTGCGATAGGAAATTCAAGGGATTATTTTAAATTCTTTCCATGTATACTATTTTTTTTTGCATTTAACAAGAACCTAATTTCAACACTAGCTAAGTAAGTTAAATTCGAGCAAATTAAATTCGAAAATCAAAGGAAAGGATTCTTACTCCTAACACTTTCAAGAACATTGACTATATTTTAGATTTGTCGTCTCTACACTCCTACAAATCTCAAGACAATCAAAGACGTGTAGCCTGATAACTTTGTTTTGCTCATGATTATAGATTGAAACAATACTGAAGAAAATAACCAATAAGGGATTTATGAATACAAAAAACACTAGTTAACCAAACAAACCAAAAAAAATCATACATAATGCATAAAAACCTAAAGATTTATATTGTCTGATATTTTGTTTTTGGACAATAACCAGGACCCCATAGGGATCAAATCCTGGCTACGCTACTGGTTATACCCCTAAATCAATCTCATTATATTAACAAATTACTTGATAAGTTTAAACATATGAAATTTAAAAACATGTTCATCATTTGATAATATTTTAAAACTTGGAAAAATTAAAGACATTGAGTGGCTCAATTAGAATACACTAGTGCAATATGAAGTCTGATGTATGCAACTTTATGCACTATAACTGATATTTTCTTTGCTGTAAGTAAATTTAGTAAATTTACAATTAATCCAAGTACAAAACATTAAAATACAATTCGAAGGGTTTTATGATACTTAAGAAATTCCAAAACCAAGTGTCTCTAATAATGTAATTTATTGGGGTACTTAAGGGATACATGGATGCAATTCGGATTACCAGTCTAGCCAACAATAAATCGACTATGGGTGAGTGTCCACACCTACAAGTGTGTCGTTTCTTACGGATCAAAGAAACAAACTTATATATCCCATTTTACTATGGAGTATGAGTTCATAGTATAAGTTGCATCAAGTAAAAGAGTTGAATTATTAAGAGATCTCTTTTAAGAGATATCATTCACTTCTAAGAGGAACGTGACAATCCAATACATTGTGATAGTCAAGTGACTTTATGTGGAGCCTACAATTTAATCTACAATGTGAAGTCTAGACATATAAGTCTAAAACATGAGTACATTAAACAACTACTTCAAAATGGTATTAAATTGGTATCGTACGTGCATTGAGAACTTAGCGGATTTGTTTACCAAACCATTAGCACGCGAATTGGTAAACTCTACATTTGGAGAGATGCGACTAAAACTCTTGAATTGATATTTTGAAAATGATTGCAGCCTAATTCTACTATAAAGAATCCAGACATCAAACCTTATTGTATAATAACAAGTTGGTTGTGAAAGGCTCAACATATATATAATAAAATAAAGTCTCTTCTGGGATGTAGTTTGTCATTACCATGGAAAAATAAGTTCAAAAGAAATTTTAATACAACTTATCTATGTGTGACATGTGTTTCTAAAGATAACAAAAATATTGTAAGAATTTTACCCAAAAGAATCTAGGGGTGATGCCTTCTCTCATGAGAGAATGAATTCCTCTAGATCTTTTTTTTGTCTTGGAATAGATAGAGCATACGACCAAAATAGTGTTAAGTGACACGTGGTCCAATAAATTGATAATACAATTACATGTGTACGATCACGGATTAGGTTACACAAAGAACTTTGGCGCAAACACTAGTAAATTTTCTGAGAAAAGTAACTTTGTTGTGACAACTAAATATTTTGCTGATATAAAGTGACTTCTCCGTGACCAAACAATGATTGTCGAGTTAAGGTTGGGGTTTTCAACTTTTTGGAAAAATTCCAGAGGCTTAAATTTGAACTTCACAATGACCAAACATAAATTTTCGTAATGAAGTCATCAAATTTTGTAATGAAGTCTTCAAATTTCAAATATATAGCTGCAACCCACCTCGTGGTCGCAACAAGCATTTGGGTTGTCGTTGCAAACTCCAACATGTGCTTTTTGGAAAATTTGTGACTTTCCAAGAATTTGTCTCTTCAACAAATGTGACGCTATCTAAGGATTTTGTGATCAGATGTAACTCTTTATAATTCTCTCAAACTCTTGTGAAGTTAAATATATCTCATTTATCATAATTTATCAGATTTGTCAAATTTGTTCTTGGGTTCTTGGATTTCTAGTTGCTTGTATATAAGATTATCAAATTTGTCATAATCGAAAAGAACTTCCATTTGTTGATCAAATTAATATATTGATTTGAATATATTTTCTTAAAAAGTGTATCTAATATGCATATCGAGCTTTCATAATTTTTACGATTTTCCAACGAGATTTTAATCTTCTAATTTTGTAAGTTTTTGTTCTATTTTATAATAAAATGACATACTATAATGTATTTATGAATATATGTTTAATCAGTGTTATACTGATTATAAATAGATATGAAATAAAGAATCATTTAAAATATTCAATAGTATAAATTGTATAATATACATTATGTACTTTGAAACTATTCGTGCTCGAATATTAACTCTCATTTTAAAATATAAACCATAAAACGAAACCATAATTACAATACATATTTGTGGTAAAGTTCGATTGTGTGACTGAATTTTATAAACAAAGTTAAAAATTATATATCATTAGAAGGTATTAGGTCAAACCTATCGATCAAAATATGATCTAACTCATATAAGTAATATGATTGTTCAATATAAATGAGCGAAATAGACAAACACCACAGCTTATCACCATAAAGATAAATTGAACACCATAAAAGTGCACCTTATACTAAAGTCATTCAATCTATAAAAACTAAGACACGATAAACTTACAACCCATATTATTACCAAAAAATAATAAAACTAAAACATCATATTATAATTGATTATAACATCTTTATTTATCAACAAAACAATGTGCTGGACACTCTTTAATATATACAAAACAATATGCTGGCCAACATGCAAATAAAAAATAACAAAAAATAAAGCATAACTAATAGTTTATCACTTAAGGTGCTTAAACAACCAAAAACCTTGAACCATCGTAAAAAAAACTATTAAATCTTACAAATGTTGAGCATAACTTTGATTAAAATATATTTATGTTTGAGTTTATATTATTTTTATAGTAATTTAATTTTTAGTTTTCATTAATATTGACTAAAATACTTTCATTTGTGTTTACTAGTAAATTTATAGTTAAAAGAGCAAATTTGAGTCCAAAGAGAAAAAAAATGTTAAATTGAAAAAAAAATCTGAAATTGATTATTTTTATTAAATCCAATATAACTTGAAAGAAAATAAAACAAAACTGAGACAAAATCATAAATCTGATTAAAACCGAAAAAGAGAAATAAATAAATTAGATTTTAAAATTTAAAATCAAAATCGTAAAGAAAATTAAATAAAATCAACTCACATTATAATATCATTAAATCCATTAATTATTAATTGGATTCCTTTTTATAATTAACAGTAAAACGCTTTGTTTATATATTCTTGTAAATATAGAAGAACAATATATTTTTAAAAACTCTTCTCAAAATTTGAGATAATTCTATTTTCTCGTTTTTATTTTTTTAATTAAAACTACAAACAATATTAGCATTAGCTAATCCTTTTTTTCAAAAGTGGAAGATATTTTATGTACATATTCGTTATGAATTAAAGTTTTTTTTTTTTCTTATTTATACATTTTTTTTTAGTATTAGTAGTCAACGTATACTTTTAATTTTCTAAAAGATTAATTGATTCATAATATATTTAGGTTGAGACTGAAATGTGATGCTTATTTCGGATCTGTAATACGAGTGGGTTGAATCAGTAGTGTCGTACATAACGTAAGGAAAATCTAAATTCGATTCTTATATCTTATGACTCAATCCTAAAAGGTAAGAGACTAGAGATATCTTAAACCGATTAGTTAAAAATAACATTTTTTATAATTAATGGGTAAAACTATTTGGGTTATATTGAATAAAAAAGAAAATCTTAAATCAGTTAGAGATAATAGTATTTTTTCTGTTATATTTTTAGTTAAGATTATGGATAATAATAGTATGAGCTAATAATTTTTGTTTGGGAGTTAGAAAACTTTTGTATATACACTTATTATGAATTAAAATTTTAATATTAATTTTTTTAATTTCTTACGTGATTAATTAATTGATAATAGATTTAGATTAAGACCAATAGGTGATATTGTTTTGAATTTGTACTAACACCACTAGGTTTAACAAGTATTGCGTTAATGTCACGATTTGGTGAAGTCTAAATTAGGTTCTTAGATCTTATGGTCTAATTATCATACATACAAGAAAGGTAGTTGTCAGTGATCGAAAGATAAAGACAACACTATGAACCAGACTTTGGTTTTGAACAATACATGTTTAGATTGATTAAATTAATTGTTTAAAATTCTTAATAAAGTTTATATACATGTTTTAATGACCGTGAAATTGTTTTAATATTTTTCACTCTAAATTTGATAATTAATTTTATCTCATTATTTAATTCTGATATAAACACCAAATTTTCATTTTTGGATCACAAATTAAATATTTTTATTTTGAATTAATAAATTTTTATATTAAATTATATATTTCAAAATAGATGTTATTCCCTTAGGTTTATGAGTCCAGTACTCATCCAAACTACGACGAACATCGCACACTTGTAAATTTTTTAATAAGTTTTTAACATTGTTGCCATAAAATTAATTTTTAATTTTTAAGATATATTATATTAATCTATTTGTAAGATAATTAATTTTTTTTTTCTTTTTGTATACATTTATATAGTTACAATAGCCGCCCAATGAGTAATACATGATGGACGCATTGTAAGAAAAATCAAAGCCTATGCAAGTTCTTCATTAAATGGGTTTAACCCTCACATTTTGATGCCACACAACTGTACCGTATTTTGAAATCAAACTGACGTTGATCACCATGTTCCAAAACAACTACATATTCACAGGAGATCCTATTCAATTTTCAAATATACATTTGACCGGTTTCGTGGAGATATACGACACCTAGCAGTTTAATAAGGCCATATCATATGATGTAAGACTCGTGCTTTTTTATTTTTTCTCTCAAGAGGAAAGCAAAAGCGTGGATACAATAATTGTTATTACATTGCATAACAATATTGCAACAACTAACTTGACTCTTGCTGGCAAAATACTTCTCACCAGTGAGGTCAACCAAGTTTCATAAAATATCTTAACTTTTGCACAAAGAAGCGATGAATCTATGTGTTACTCAGGGGAACGTTACAAAGAATTTCCATGAAGATGCCCTCATCATGGTATGCCAACAAGGATAAATGTCTAAACTTTCTACAATGGGTTGTTGGATAATAAAAAAGATGATGACAAATATTGCAATTAAAGGTTTTAAACTCAAAAAACGTCAGAGGAAGCATACCGACTATTGGAAGTACTCCCCAACAAAAATTATATGTCTGAAAAGAAGATAAAAATGTATACAGTGAATACTAAGACCATCTTTCAAGCGAAGATAGTCATGCTTGAGCAGCAAGTGGCCTAACTTAAGATAAATGTTGATGTAGTACGAGATGTTGATGCTAACAATCCATATATTACAAATCAATTTATAATATCAAATGATGTGATGTATGTAAGAAACTTCCAATAACGCCTAAGTCTGTTGGTAAGAAACTTCCAACAACTTCCAACAAGGTGTGTTTTTTTGTTCCATACCAGATTGACCCAAGGGATATTCGGCCAAGAGGGCATAATATGGTAAAACGTGATGCTTATTGTGAATAAGGAGTGCTATTTTTAGGGATCCAATATTATGATCAGACATAGCCTCTAGGATAAAATATAAACTCTGATGCACAATGGCATTAGCCTCAACCTTATCAACTTTATCAAAAAAGGATTGTGTACATTGTATGAAATTATCATCTACGAATGGTATATCAAAACGTATTGTTTCTCGGTATGGCGATGATTTTTCTTGGCTAGCTAATTCGGACTTCATGACCCTTTGTTCTTGGTGTTCTCCTACCTCTCTAACAACCAGTTGGACTTATTTTTCTCTTTTTGGCTATGTTAGTACTTTTACCTTCGTACAAGGTTGTGGTTCTTATTGAGGTTGTGCTTTGTGTGATAGTTTTTGCGCTGCTACTATTTGGGATAGTTGTTCAACCTTTTTTTAGGCTACTTATTCGCGTGCTACTTCGTTTGGTTGTCGATCACGGGATTGATACTGATCGACATGCTCTTTTTCTTCTTCCTAACTTTGTTGTTCAGGTTGTTGTTGGCCGCCCACTTCTGTTTAAGGTCTTCCAAGGTATACCTTGAAAATTGAACATTAAACTTCACATGTTAAACCATCATGCGATTGCTTTGAAATATCCTACACAGGAGACACGTGACTTGTGTATGCTTTTACTATGTTATGCTACAATGAGTGTTGTTAACAAACTAAAACAATGTGATTGTTATGTTTTTTATTCTTCATACTAGATTGCTTAAGAATATGAATATGTGATTTCAATGTTATGTTAGTTTTACAATTTCAAGCATTGCAACATACATGCGGTTGCTGAAATATTACATGGATATGATTACTCTGATATTGAAAATATTCTAATTATTTGTTTCTTCCTCGACATTTGATGTTGATTTGGAGCATGTGATTTACGAGAAATACATAAATTAAAAACTAAAATTAACTCATAAAAATGCGCTTCATGATACAAAAAACAATACGAGTCACTTTCTCAAACATTGCATAGTATATCGAAATAATATTTCAAAAAATATACCCAACAACATCTCCAAGAGCATCCTATGACTCTATAAATAAAGAAACACTATGACAAAATATAGTCAATAATGTTGAATCTTAATGAATTTAAGATCCACTTACATCTTCAACACCTTCCTTCTCCACATGTTCGAGTCCGGGTTCCAGATGTTCCAGCATGGCTCATTTGACGCAGAGTCATTTGCTCCCACTTCCGGTTCATGTGGCACAACAACTCCATACTCTTCCATCTTTTTATTTTCAAACTCTGGTGTACGAGATATAGTTTCAAACACTACCTCGTTTGTTGGTTATTGTGAGGTAGCATCTGCCTCTTTTTCAAGTAGGTCCAATACCACTGTTGCTGAAGTACTCTCGGCCTCTACCACCACTGGCTCCTATAAGGTTGCATCCACCATTTGTTCAACTGTTACCACCTGTGAGTTAGCTGCTTTCTTGGCCTACACCGCTAATGGTTCTTCTGAGATTATATCTGTCTCTGATTCTTCAGGAAAAATTGTTGTATTTTATGCATGCACCATGGTACCACCATTGATCCTTAGAATATAAACAACATACTTACTTTGCACCATTCCACTATGTGACACACTAACTACTTCAGATCCATGATCATCTGCTTATGTTGACTTGGCGGCTGTAAGTTCTGCGTCTTCTCCATTATCGACCTCTTCCTGTTCCGTTTGCTCCTCCGTTGTAACATCATCTTCATCATCTTCAGCTTCATCTGCTGCTTTCGTGTCTACATCCTCTTCGGTCCGTTTCATTGTGAAAACATATTTGCGTGACACATAAAAAATAGTCTTATGTGGTACCTTTTTATTTTGTACCACATGAACTGTTTTGTGAAATTCCTCATCTACATAACAGAAAGACAGGGAATATGTTTTCTTAAGTTCTTCATTTTCAGCTTCAACGGTTTCCTCTTATTGTTGAAACTTTGATTTCAAATCATCTAACTCTGTCTGCAGAGGTTGTATCTGTGAAAAATAACACATAGAATATTAGAAGTTATTTGCATAACCTATTTTGGCCAACCCAAGTACAACAATACTTACTTGGTCTTCCTTTTCTCTTCCATTCTCTCACATAAAAAGTGAAAGTGTAAGTCCCATGAACAATGTTATCTTCATCGTACCGATACTAGTCATACCCTTCGATCGCTTTCTCTTTTTCTTTGTTTTTCTTGAAGACGTGTTTTGTTGTACTATCAGATCCTCTAGAATTAATTCAAAGTCATCATCCCCGTCCCCGTTGTCCGGAGGCACAACTTCCCTTGGTGTTCTGAGAAAGTTTGAGTTGTCGCAAATGGGGGTTCTGTTTCACTTAGGGATGATTGTGTTGGTGTTGTAGGCACGAGTGAGGGATCGTTAAATCTTGTTTCTGTTTCACGTGCAAATGTTGGTCTTGTTGTTGAAGGAAGGGTTGAGGTGTTGCTTCGTCGGGGTTTGGTGGAAAGAGGTTGGCTTAATTACTTCGTCATTGTGCTTGTTTACTAGGCCAAAACTTTCTTTCTTTTGCGACTCATTTCCTCATGCAATGTCGGTTGCCCTTCCGAGGTCCTGCCAACTTCGACTCATCTAAAGGCTGATCTTTTAGCCTCTTCAACAACATCTCAGACTCCAAAACCTATCTTATTAATAACTATTACTAAAAGTAGTGGTTAGTTCCCTGCAATTTGTTATCCTTAAAAATATGTGAGTTGTTTATTTTCAGAACATGAGATTTCAATGTTAATAGTATCTTGCGGTTCACATGAATAATACAAAAATATGTGTGTTATGTTCAAATCTCTAAATTGCGTGTTATAAAATCTCAACTAATGTGATTCATAAAATTTAGCAAGATTTGCGATTTACTCTATGAATATACTTTCTATTCAAAACATTATTTTCTTAACTGATCATCTAGTAAGCTCGCCCAATATCTTAATCATGTCCAATGTTGTCTTCTGGCCCTCCATCCCCCACCATTTATAGCATCGAGGTATCATGTTGGGCGTATCCAGATCTGCCCTTATAGTATTGTGCTCTATCACGAAGGGTTGCATACACAAAAATTATTACCTTCAAAACAGGTGTTAAAAATTAACAAAACATTATACGGAATCATACGTACGAATAAAACAACAAGCAGTCGATAACTCTATCGAAATTTCATGCATTAATATATTTTTTAAACGACCGAGGAAGCTTCTAAACTATTACTCATTAGCAATCGTAGTTGTTTATTTTCAGCATGTCTTCATCGTAGTACATTGTTGTCCAACCCAATATATCCCCTCAAACTGAGAAGAACAGGGTTGAGAAAATAAACAATATCAATAGCCGAGCAACGTCATTCGCCTCATCCTCCCCTCTATCCTTAATTGCTTTCGATATAGCTTTATGCAAGTCAACGGACACCGTGCTAGATTAGTGCATACATACATCACACGTATGACATATTTAAACATACAACTACCTTTATCAGGTTATTTGATACAGTTTTGCTATTTTTTGGTCTGTTTTTTTAGCCCAAGGACTCAAGAAGTATTCCTGCATTAACCTAAAATCATTCTCAGCACCATCAGCAAACCGACCATTAAAGGCTCCGACTTTATTCATAGGTATATCCTTCTTCACGTGCTTCAACCCGAGTATGGTTTTCACATATTTTGTAGTTAGCTTCACCTACTTAGCGCCTATTTTGAAAGCCTTGTCCTTCAGTGAGTACGTATTCACAATTTCCTCGATGAGCTTATAAAATGTTTTCATCCTCAACTCTTCGTTCCGAAGGTCGAACAATACTTTTAACAAGTTAAAAAAAGGAGTGTCTCTAGCCGCTTATATGTGTTCAGCCGTAACAATATTCCTTCTGAGTAGGTTTATGATGCTGACTAACCCCGACCTATAGAAGACACCTTTAGCAGTCATATTGCATGCACAAATACACTTCGACATCGATAATAGAACTAAAATCGAAATTGTGATTTTAGGCTTACCAACAACATACTTTGCGTATTATAGACAAATACCAGCCAAATATGCGATTGTTATGATAGATTATCAAAAATATTATAACTTTGCGTTCAACATCATACGAAGAGGATATGATTTACTACAAAATACACATGTACGTCCACTGAAATTGAAATTCAAGGATCATTTCCCAAATCAAAGTAACAAAACATCAACCTACAATTAATATTAACCATAACACATCATAACGAACAAAGAATGATCACCAACTACATATAGAAAACAACCACGTAACGTAAAATCAAACGAAACTTGAGGAACGGTATACATACTAACCTATACATATACTAATAAACAACTCAAACACTATAATAAACAACTAAAACACTATACACGAAGAACTACATAATCAACTCGAATATCAAATAACTTGATTACGCTGAGTTTGGTTTTAAAATTCAAAAACAATGAAATGTACTTGTTTATTGATGTTTGCACCCCGACTTCGGCGGTTTAGGTTAACCAGCCTGAGATGTTGTGAGCACCTCACCGAAGATAGTTAAGGTGGTCTGGTGTTTCGCTGGGATTAAATGGCGGTTGGGTTGGACGAAGGGGTTACGGGGTTTCTGCTCTATGATTTCGTGTTTTACTATTCAAAATTAGTCTATTAAATTTGGGAGGGAATAGATAGTGAAAAATCAGACTTACGGGAAAAAAAAACTGATTTCAACATTAATAAGCCTATATATACTATTCAGAGTATTTTTGTTCATTGTTTATGACTATCTCTTTTTGAATATTACATGATAATGGGATACTTTCAAGTGTATTTATAGATAATATTTTTCTAATATTATTATTATGGATATAAAGATATTCTTTATGTTAATAAATAAACAAAAATAACACAAAAACGGAAAATAGCATAAACCTTATCATGTAAAGACTCCATTGGTATTTTTTTTAGGGATTTATACCAATTGGATACAAAAACATATCCAATTTACTAATAAGTTTAGCCTCAAATTGTCAAGAATATATAAGTGTGAATACTAGTATGATATTGTCCGCTTTGGGTCTGCCAAAGGACCCTCACGGTTTTGCTCTTGGGTGTACTCCCAAAAGGCCTCATACTGGTTAAGATGTTTCATCACTTATATATTGTATATTATTTTCAATCCTAAGCGATGTGGGACAGCTGATCAACGCTTTGGGTCAGCCAAAGGACCCTCACGGTTTTGCTCTTGGGTGTACTCCCAAAAGGCCTCATACTAGTTAAGATGTTTCATCACTTATATATTGTATATTATTTTCAATCCTAAGCGATGTGGGACAGCTGATCAAGTGAGGGAGAAGTTTATTCTCTAACACAAATAGATTTTACCAATATCTACCAAAATATGATTTTATTTACCTACTAGTCCAAATTTAAATTTTAAAAACAATTTTACCCTTAATGAATTTGATAATATGATAAAGAAAGTTTGAGGTGAAAGAATTGATTTTGAAATTGGGGTTAAATATTTTGATTTTGGGATGTAATTGTTTTGTTTTTATAGATAATTGAGTCTTTTCTTAAATGTGTTGGATCTATTTGTAAAATAGATCTGTTGGGGCATGCTTGGGTAAATAGAGACAAATTTTAGACCCATTACGTAAGTCTCCCTTTTCTTTATGACAAAATTATGTAATTTTTAATATTATTAATATATTATTAATATATTATTATTATTTTAATTATTTTATATTTTTAGAATATAAAATAATTTATATATTTTTAATTAGGTTTTGAATTTTCTTAATTACTTTTGAACAATAAATATTTGAAATTGTACTGTGATATATTTTATTGATTAA
Source organism: Limnanthes douglasii subsp. nivea (assembly GCA_036936605.1). Lineage (NCBI taxonomy): Eukaryota > Viridiplantae > Streptophyta > Magnoliopsida > Brassicales > Limnanthaceae > Limnanthes > Limnanthes douglasii. The sequence continues at coordinate 58,314,915 of JAUPFV010000002.1, read as the reverse complement.
TTTATAATTATAATCAGTATTTTTTTTAATTTGAGGAAACTATCGTTTTAAAAATGCGATTGATTTTTTTAAAATTATTTTATATTGTAAATATAAATAATTAATATACAATTAAATTGAAATTTAGTTCAACATTATGAAAATAGTTCAAAATGTTATATTAACCATTAAATTTATTTGTAAAAAAATTATTAATTATAAAATATTCGAAGAGTTGATCAATAACTATAGGAAGTATAAAAAGATAAAAATAATCCGAAACTTAAAATAAATAAGTTATTTTTCTGATTTTTTAAAAAATGATTGTATTAAATTCAAAAGAATTAACTAAAATAAATTGGACTCATATATTCACAATAGTATAAACTAAATGAAATAAAATAAGTTTAATTAATATCTATTTTACCAATTTTAATAAAATTAGCTTACACGATTATTTAATTAATAATATATTTTAATTTTTATTTAGTGTTTGCTCCCATATTCTAAAAACTTAAGCTAAATTCAAAAAACGTTAAAAAATATATAAATATTGTTTTATATTTTGAAAATAAAAAATAATTAAGAAAACAATATATAATAGCTCTCATATCAGAAAAAAAAAGTACCGGTTGTAAATGAATACCTAGTTTAAAATCAAACGATTACGGAATTTTATTACTGAATTTACTAAAAACAAACGAAATAGTGTTAAATAGTTTTTTATGTTTAATTTTTGTGTTTAAAAATTACTTTTGTAAATTGAAAAAAACGACAAAATTGCGGTTTTTTAAAATCGAAAACCTAAAATCTCTAAATAAATATAAGGTAGAGAACTAATTATTTTATAATATTTTTAGTAACACTAGTTTTGATTATGTATATCTAATATCTCTTTAAGAATAGAGATAACAATAAATAGAACAAAAAAGAAATAAAAGAGATGTTGGTATTTATTGTTCATGGTATGAGATCATATTATTTGCTCAATTTGTTTATATAGAGTTTACAAGTGGTCGTTGGACCGTAATAATTACAAATTTATTAGTAGCCACTTGATCCTTGCTTGAGTATAGAAGAAAGAACATCTTTGATTGCTCGACAACCACTTGTCATTTGTTGAAGCTTGTAATTCTGTTTTTTGGATTTTCTCATTCATGAAGATTTCTACTCATGATTGAAGTTATTATCTTTTCCGCCTAAGCTTTGATTATTTGTTGGATGTGAGTATCCCATTAGTTTTTGTGAGAGTGACAAATAAAGATATCCGAGTATTGCAAGAAGCATTCTTGTTATGGGATGAAGTGTTGTCTGGTCTTTGTCGAGGCACCAATCGTTTGTCCTTGTATATTTTATCTTTGTCAAATCATTCTTCATATTTGTAATTGCTTTGCTTTGGTTAAACGATGCTTAGTTTCTAAATTTATGATTCCCTTAAAACTTGATCTTTTTATTGACGATGCTTCAGTGACTCAATTATTCTTTGTTGAAGGTTGTCTTACAATTGTGGAATTTTTATTCTTTTTCTTTTTCTTTTTTTCTTTTTTCTCTAACATAATTTGCTTTGGGTCAGCTTCATTTGTTTGATTTCTTTCTCCTTTTTGTCGAGCGTATTTGTGTAGGTATTCCAGTAGTCCCCTAACCTTTGATGAATGATGAGGGAATAAATGTGATTTTTCCGTATCTATTTTTGAAGGATCCTTTATTTGTATATTAATTTGTAAATTACTCTTTAGTCCTTCTCGAAGACTCAAGTTAAGAGCTAAGTTTTTTGTTACATCCAAGTATTCAACCAAAGAAAATTAGAATTAATTTTCGTGAATTATAATTTTAAAAAAATATTTGTGCATTAAATACCATGTGTAGTAGTATCATTTGTTTTTATTTCCAAGTAATTATACGTTTATAGGTGTGTGTGCAGTCACTTGATATGCTTTTATCTCGACGCTCGAATTTAATTTCTTATATGGGCTAATATCCATTGTCTTTGTCTGTCGACTTCTTATTTTCGTTTCTTTTCATTTTTCTGACATTTACTCTTTCGTTAATTTCTTACAACAAACTCTCTTTTTTCAAGAAATTTTGAGAACAAAAAGAATATTTTTTTCATTATGTACTCGTAATTTTCAAATATGGCTTCTTCTAATGCTCAAGCTACTAGTAACGAAGATTATGCTCGTCTTGATTATAAACATATATCAGGGTTAGTGGACCGAATACAGATAAAAAACTTGACTTGGTAATACTTTCGTATTTTTGATGGTATGAGAGAGTAATATATAATTAAAGGTGTTTTTTTCAAATTTCCTGCGAAGGGGGAAACTCCATCTGATGTTTGCAAAGATAAGGCAATTATATTCTCTTACAATTGATCATAGGTTCCTTTTTCCACTAGAAAATTATATTGTTGAGCTATTTGTTTCTTTAATCTTGTCAGAGTAAATCGAGTCACAGTGTATTGAGTTGTGGTTTTTACTAATAATATGGACCACAAGTGTTTGAGAATGACCGTTTATTTCCTTATTTTTAGGTTTAGAATTCAAATTTCTCCCTCATAAAATGGAAAGGTAACAGTAAACCTATCCACTTTTGCACCCGACACCTTCAATCTTGCCAAACAAGAGAAAACTATAGAGAGACTATGAGAGTTCTTTAAAAATTCTAGTGGGGAGAGTGAAGATCGAAGAGTAATAAACATGCATAATGAAAAGCACATATTTAATAAGCTAGATCCTAGCCGCATAAAAAAGATATTCGGAAGTTCATGGGGCAATACATGTACAAATTTATCCATAAATAGTCGATAATTGTTATGGATAAGACGACGTGTGAGAAGATGGACTCCATGATATTTAACTATGAGGGAACCTATGTTGAGCCCAATAATATTGATCTGTTCCATTCTAAAATTGGTATTGACCCCATATAATAAGACCTGGCTCTTCTGAAGGTCAAATTTAAGGCTATAGAGATAAAACAAAGTCATGAAAACCATCTCTAATGAGATTGAAGGAGTTAATGTCACCTCGATAGAAAATTATCATATCATCAACAAAAACAGAGATCGACAATTTTAAGTTTTTCACACTCCAGTGAAATTTGAAATTCAGGTTATTACTTTTCTCTTTGGGGATACTTGGAAGAACTTTCATGAGCAATACGAGTAAGAAAATAGATAATTGACCACCTTGTTTTAGACCTTTTATGTTATAAAATTTTATGTGAGTGTCATTGTTAATATCAACAGTCTATAAATGGGTGACGATACAATGAATAATCTAGTTTATCACATGGCCTGAGAAATTTATGCCAACCAAGATGTCGAGAATAAGATGGCAGCAAATATTTTCAAAAGCTTTCACTAGGTCGATTTTAAAAAGCGACCGTGAGACCAATACAATTAGTTTGATAACCTCTAAAGATCTCTTGAGAGAGAAAATTGTTGCGCATAATCTTACGACTAAATACGAAAGCCGGTTGATAATTTTTAATAAAGTAAAAAAGATAGTCATAGATCATGTCGGTCGGGATTTTGGAAATAATCTTATAAACCACATTGCAAAATGTAATTGGCCTGAGATCCTCCGCGAAAAAATGGAGAATCCTTATTGAGGATTATGGATATGGTGGTGACATTCCACGATGGTTAAAGGTTACCAATATTAAATAGCATTAAGATCACATCGCAAATATTTTTGTCGATGATGTTCCATTAGCTCTTGAAAAAAAACCCGCGTTGAAGCCACTAGACCCGAAATGTATATTTCTATCAATACTAAAGTGAAAATTTTTAATTTTCACACAAGCGATTGGACCAACCATCAAAGAACCGTCATGGGTATTAACTTTAATAGAAATAAGCCAAGAGAATTTAGTGAGGTCAATGTATCTTGGGAGAAAATTGTAGCTTATGAGGTTGGAAAATAGTTGACTAAGACGCTCGTCATCCTATTTGACGTAGTGGCGAGGTCCTCGCTACTGTCAGAGATTTAGACTATCTTATTTCTCAAAATATGGGTTTTGATACTCTTGTGAAAGAATTTTGTGTAACGACCCTTAAGCTTGAGCCAAGTCTCTCTAGATTTTTGTTAATAGAAAAATATCTCGGCACGAACGAATTAGATATAGATATAAGGAACAACAATCTCAGTATAGACCAAAGAGTGATTCAGGGGGTTATTAGCTAAAAGAGATTGGATCGATAAAATATGGTTTTGGGCATTAGACAACCTAAAACCAATATCCTTATATTTATTATGATTGAGGTTCTGGAAACAAAATTGAAACCGAGTGAGTTTATGGATAACCAATCTTATACCATGCGTTGAAATCGGAATGTTCCAAAAATAAAACATGAGCTTGTTGTATGATGGGTGAGACTGTTACATGTTGAATTGTTTTTTAATTTGTTTTATTACATGAAGTTGTGGTATCGAAATTTAAAAGGTGTTGTTCTAATTCACTCATTTACATTAAAATATCATGTTATTTGTATGGAGTTTGGCTCAATTTTCATGTAAAGATTTTGACCTAGAAATCTCTTACTAAGATTTGTAATTTTTGTTTTATTAATCAAATACGAACGCAACCCCAAATTTTAAAAAAAAAAAATCATAAGATTGCTTTTATAATTTAATTTGAAGTTATCTCCTACCATTAGAATTTAACCATTCATTTTTAAGGTAAAAAATAAGATCCAGAGTTCCTTGCTTATTTTAAAATTATATATATATATATATATATATATATATAGATTTATAAATTAATATTAAAATGATATAAATAAAAGATGCATAAAATACTTTAGAACATGTCGTTCTCTTAATATATAGTTGGATTCATAGAGAGACCAAAAATAGTACAAATTGGTAGTAGGAAAATTGATTTTTTATTATAGCTAACACTGTGATATTATGTACTACGTAGAATTTGAAGAAAGGCACGAGACACTGGGAGTAGTATCTTCTGATGTTCCTGTAGCGTTCTTGCAGAGAGTTTGGAGAACACGTTCCGGTATAGCTGAAGTTATGTGTATGTTTTTCAAAACAATATCGGTGCAATTCGTGTTTGCGTCACAATCTAATGTGATGGCTTGCTGCTTAACTGTGGTTCCCGAAAACCCGGAAAAAGTGACGTCGCTTATGTTTACGGCAGTATCCTGTATACCGATCAGTCAAATTTTTAGTAAAATAAAGTCATTATAAGAAATTATTTAAGAAAAGTATTTCGACAATATCGATAGTAACGACCTTTGTTGGACAGTCATGTGAGCCATTGCAGTAATTTTGATCGATTATTATAGAGTTATTGGCGTTTATAAGAATAATGTCCTGGAACCGAATTGATTTCGCATACCCTAATCCTCCCTGTAAACAACAATATTCATAGTAAATGGATAGTGAAATATACAATTAATGCTATGTTAATAGCTGGAGATAGTTGAATTAGTACCGGCCATGTCTTGACCCTAGCTCCATTTTGTGTTCCATTAAAAGTGCAATTTTGCACGTAAATGTTTTCGGCTGTCTGATTCTGTCCATTACTTCCTAAGCTTCCAACACTTCAAGAAAAAAGATCCATTAGCTATTAGCATGCGATTAAATTATTGATATGGTTGGTTCGATATGATGATACCTAATTCCATGACCCGGACCGCATGTAACTTGTGTAATGTTGACATTCGAAGTATTTTCTTTTATCGCAATGCAGTCGTCGCCTGTAATAAATTGACAAATTGTATTGCTTTGTTGTTTCTCAAAAATGTTATCATTTGCAGACAAGAAACTAATAACCTGCTAGCTAGCAGTGTTCTATGATACCTGTTCCGACAAAAGAATTCGATATTTTTATATCGTTTGAATACGCGACGTCGATGCCATCTGTGTTAGGGCTGTTCCATGGTGCTATAATAGTCAGATTGGACATTGTTACTTCGTTGCATTTTGTGATTTGGATATGATTTCTCGGACTATTGACAGAAGTTATGTCACTCAGTTGAGCATTGTTGCACTCATAAATCAATAAGGCCTGAAAATATATATATAGAATTGTAAAAAAGGTGTGGTTATGCATGTATTCAGTTGGCGTGTTATACATATAAAATAAATGAAAACCTACCGTTGGTGCAGATGCTGAACCACCATTGTATGCGGGCTACAAAAGTTAAATGGTTTAATCAATTAGTTACACGAAAAATATAAAAATATATATAGCAATAAATAGGGTTTATAAAAACATACTGTTGGTAAAGGTGCAGAATTAGAACCATGATAATTAAGATATATACACTTACTTTAGCCTTTGGCTTCCACCAAAATTGACCTTGGCCGTTGATACTTCCGGATCCGGTGATGACAAGACCTTCCACTTGGAAAAAACTAATCCAGCTATTATGAGAACTATGGGACCATTCTGAAGGCTGCCCTGGTGAAACGATATTCCCCATAACCTGTTGAATTTTATTTTAAAAAATCCTTACAAATTAATAACGGATTTTCTTTTTAAATATTTCAGATTTAGATGTATCATAAATTTAAAACTTTGGTCTATTTTTAATGTGTCGGGTTACCTGAATTTGAACGCTATTTGTTTTGCATGGACCTTGGAAAACAATAGGCTGCAGTAAGTATGTAAATCCTTGTGGAATTACAAGAGTTGCATTTCCTTCGCTAATTTCACACAAAGCTGCCCAAGCTTTTAAAAATGCCTGCAAACATAATAATTAATATTTAATATTTTTTTCAAAACCAAGTAAATTTTTTAACTCTACCACTAATTTTTATTTTAAAAGTTAAAATAGTTTACTTGAGAATCATCTTTTGTGCCGTCTCCAACTGCTCCAAATTGAGTAACATTCAAATAATTTTGTTGTGCGTTAATTTTTACAACACATAAAACAACACAAATAGTCAAAACCTTGACCAAAATTCCCTACACATTATCAAAAAAACGGAGACAAATTAGATGCATTGAAAAGAATCAATATGTATATAAAAAATTAAATTAAATATTAAAAATTAAAAAAGAGTACCATTTTAATAATTAAGTAAGTTTATAAAAAACTAGAATATAAAATAAGTTTTGCTAATACACAATCCAGTAGAGTATATTTATACATACTCTAGTTTATGTCTTACTTACCATATATACATGCACCATAAATAAATAAATCCGTTGGTAATAAATCAGCATTAAAATATTTAACCGTTTTACATTTTCCTTTAGTTAACTTTTCCGATAAACTATATATGTTTATAAATTTAGTAAATACCTCAAAATAAATTTCAAATTAGAATTTTAAAAATACGCGTACATGCACCATGGATTACATTCGGAGAAACAAGACATAAAGATATCAGTTGTAAGAACCTTGTCTAAGAAAAGACAAAGGACAGAAGTGATAGGATGTACATACACTTTGAACAAATAATAAACAAGATTAAGTTGATGGTTTATATAATTTTTAACCATGAGATATGATTAATTAATCTACAAAATTGAAAAGTTATGGATTGTTTTACAAATTAAAAGAATAATTTAGAAGTCAAAACCAATAACAATTTCACTGAATTTTAATGTGTATTTATTATCTTTGTCGAAAGACTAATCTCACTGCCATTTTAATATTTAAGAAAAAATAGACGGATAAAAGTTATTTAAAAAAACGATATAAAAGTATATTTTATTAGTTAAAATATTTATGATTAGCTGACTAAAACGTCATTTTAACCAAAATTAATTATCACACTAAATAAGCAGGTCTACCAATTAAATCCAATATATTAAATTTAAAATAGAGGAAAGTACCCCTAAATACCCACTCAACTATGAAATACCAAAATGGTATCCGTTTTTGGACTAGTTTCATAAAATACCTAGAGCCATATTTGGGACAATTATACCTTCTAGGGTATAAAAGGGGTTGTTTGGTTGAAACCCACTTTTTTTAGACCTTCTAATCAGATTTTTAGGTTCCAATTCTCCCACTTTCTCATTTCTAAATCTGAGGAGAGAGAAACGAAAAAAACAATACAGAACCAAAAATGCTAGACTTCGAACCTTCAGAACTCCAGCGACTGAACCGTGTGTCATTAGTACTCTGGCCACCGAAACAAACGACGATAGCCAGAGTTCCGGCCACCGTACCATCGTCCGCCTCCGTCACCGTCGGAAAGGTACGTTTTTGGTCTTCTTCTTCAGACTGTCTGAGTTTTTCAGCGTAACTAACCAGTGACGGTTAGGGTAGATTTCGTAGACGTTGCCGGAGTTGTGAACGTCGATAGAGTTAGGTTTTGAAGAGTTGTCCTCACTGCGGCGAGATTTTATCGTCTCTTTTAACGTAATGATTTAGTGTTAATGATTTGTGTTGAAATGTAGTTGTAGGACGTGGCTGTCGACCTTCGGTAGAACTTGTTTAGTGTGGAACTGGTATGAACTTGTTTTGTGTAGAACTAGTTTTGTGTGGAACTAGTTGTAGATTTAGTGTTAATATTTCAGTAGAACTTGTTTTGTGTGGAACTTGTGAAACCTGTACGTATCTATCTCCTCGAACTGTATATTTTTCCTTATCTATCATAGTCGTTGCTCTCGACCTTCAATAAATGTTGTTTTGTGTGGTAGTGGTTTATCGTGGCCTTATCTATCATTATGAACTGTATATGTTGCCTTATCTATCGTAGTCGTGGCTGTCGACCTTGAGTAGAGGTTGTTTTGTGTGCAACTGTTATGAACTGTACGTATCTATCATTATGAACTGTATATGTTGCCTTATCTATCATAGTGGTGGGTGTCGACCTTGAGTAGAGGTTGTTTTGTGTGGAACTGCTATGAACTGTATGTATCTATCAGTATGAACTGTATAGACGTGGTTGTCGACCTTCGGTAGAACTTGTTTAGTGTGCTTAAATTTCTTACACTTAATATCATTATCAGTGCTTGTCGTATTTATAGTTTGCTATCTCTTTAGACTGATATACAATTGCTTAAATTTCTTTCTTCTAATATAATTATCAGTGCTTGTCGTATTTATAGTTTGTTGTCTCTTTAGACTGGGTGCTCATTTGCTTAGATTGTAAAAAATGCGTCTTAAACGTGCACAAATAATGGATCTGTTTTGCTGATGGTATGCAACAGCCTTCAAGCTCCATGCATTTTTTAGACCCGAAAACTTGAAGAGAAAGTGTTTCCCTCTACTTTACAAAGTAAAATTTATAGTCTGAAGTAGCTTTTAGGAAAATTTACAGACTTGACTTGAGCTAGATTTCGATATGCTTAGTGTTTATGTTCGTGTTCTTTGTTTAACACTATGGAGTTTGATTGATTTAACATGAACTGGTAACATTTCATTGATTCGTGACTGTTAGGTGCGAATCTCTTTACATCGTTACTCTGATTGTTCGATTACTCTTGGTTTTTTCATCTGGATTTCGATATTATCTGTTAGTGAGGTGAAAGAAATGGAGTTTTGGAAGAAAATTTGATACATCGTAACAAACTGAAGATGATTATGAGTGCTTATCTAATCGGGATTGTTTTGGTTACACACAAATTGTGGTTTTCTGTTTGGTGATCTAGCTTTTGAAGTGCTATAACATCTGTTTTGGTTACACGCAAATTGATACATTCTGTACTTGATGTACTCAGGAATTCAAAAGTACAAATGATGAAGATACAGCAGTTATAGCTGCGTCTAACGCAGCATCTACTGTAGTCGATGCTGGAAACACAATTGAGCTTTTAAGGTGTGCGGATTATGATAGCTATTATAAAGTAAGGTTTATTAATTTAAATATGCTCATATCTTTCATGGAATGCTGGCAGGAACTCCAAATGCGAGGTTTCTGACCCAACAAATGTAATTCCTACCGAAACGGTAACAGAAACAAATGAAGATCCTGAAGACTATTCCATCCCAGATATCGAGTTTCTTGCGAAGCTGAGAGAAAAGTACAGTGTTCAATGCCTGGTAAGTTTAGGAGAATATGTCGAAGTCCTTGCGCCTGTCTTGCACGAGAAAGGGGTAGATGTATGTCTCGCCTTATTGCAACGTTGTTCCAAACACGAAGAAGCCTCAAAAGTTACCACATTGTTACCTGATGTGATGAAGTTAATTTGTGCTTTGGCTGCTCACCGGAAGTTTGCTGCATTGTTTGTTGATCGCAATGGCATGCAGAAGTTACTTGCTGTACCAAGAGTTAATCAAACCTTTTTTGGTCTTTCTTCCTACTTATTTACAATAGGTTCTATTCAGGTAATGCAGATTGTAATTTCTATCATGCAAATTCTTTAACATCAACCTCCGATTGTGTTCATTTTCTCCCTCAATATATCTTGCAAGGAATTATGGAGAGTGTTTGTGCACTTGATCCCATTGTCATTCACCAGCTGGTTGAGTTAGGTCTCCAACTTCTTGAATGCTCCCAAGATCAAGCCAGAAAAAATGCAACATTGTTTTTTGCTGCTGCATTCGTCTTCAAAGCTGTTCTTGATGCTTGTGATGCTCAGGGTGGTTTACAAAAGTTGCTCTTGCTTTTAAGTGATGGTGCGGCTGTTAGATCTGGACTGAACTCTGGATCTGTAAACCTGCCTAATTCAACATCACTTCGAAATGATCGGCCAACAGCAACAGTACTGATATCTTCAGAAAAGCAGATAGCTTATCACACTTGTGTTGTTTTGCGCCAATATTTTAGAGCACATCTCATTGTAATTGTTGATTCTATATGTCCAAATAAAAGTAGTCGTGGCTGTATCTATCAGAGCAATATACGAAACAATCGCAATGTATGTTACTCAAATCTATGAGGCTACTAACAAAGAAGCTATCATACTTGTGATTAGTTAACTAGCATTGTCTTTATGCATATCTATCGGACTCATACTAGAGAATCTATCATACTTATAGTTAGTAAACTATCAATGTTTATAATTCAAATCTATCAGACTCCGACTAAAGAATCTATTAATATGTATATGTGCTATCTATCAATGTAACAAATTCCAAACTATCAATGTAGTGCCTGCCTAAGTCATACGAAGATGATCCTTTTTTATGCGAAATTAATGTTCATATCAATTGTAGATCCTCCAACGCTGCTCATATTAATTTCTATAAGCCGTGTCTATCAATTTCTGCTATCTATCATACTTATAGTTAGTTAACTATCATACTTTAGTAATTCCATTTTGTTGAGCAGGAAGTATGATTAAGTTAGATAAGGATGGGTGTATTAGACAATTATTCGGAACTTATTAGTAAACTTTGGTGTGACGAGCAATGTGTGTTCAAGATACGTTTCGTATCCATTATTTGGTGTAAGCCGTATCTATCAGAGCAATATACGAAACAATCGCAATGTATGTTACTCAAATCTATGAGGCTACTAACAAAGAAGCTATCATACTTGTGATTAGTTAACTATCATTGTCTTTATGCATATCTATCGGACTCATACTAGAGAATCTATCATACTTATAGTTAGTTAACTATCAATGTTTATAATTCAAATCTATCAGACTCCGACTAAAGAATCTATTAATATGTATATGTGCTATCTATCAATGTAACAAATTCCAAACTATCAATGTAGTGCCTGCCTAAGTCATAGGAAGATGATCCTTTTTTATGCGAAATTAATGTTCATATCAATTGTAGATCCTCCAACGCTGCTCATATTAATTTCTATAAGCCGTGTCTATCAATTTCTGCTATCTATCATACTTATAGTTAGTTAACTATCATACTTTAGTAATTCCATTTTGTTGAGCAGGAAGTATGATTAAGTTAGATAAGGATGGGTGTATTAGACAATTATTCGGAACTTATTAGTAAACTTTGGTGTGACAAGCAATGTGTGTTCAAGATACGTTTCGTATCCATTATTTGCTGTAAGCCGTATCTATCAGAGAAATATACGAAACAATCGCAATGTATGTTACTCAAATCTATGAGGCTACTAACAAAGAAGCTATCATACTTGTGATTAGTTAACTAACATTGTCTTTATGCATATCTATCAGACTCATACTAGAGAATCTATCATACTTATAGTTAGTTAACTATCAATGTTTATAATTCAAATCTATCAGACTCCGACTAAAGAATCTATTAATATGTATATGTGCTATCTATCAATGTAACAAATTCCAAACTATCAATGTAGTGCCTGCCTAAGTCATAGGAAGATGATCCTTTTTTATGCGAAATTAATGCTCATATCAATTGTAGATCCTCCAACGCTGCTCATATTAATTTCTATAAGCCGTGTCTATTAGAGCAATATACTTACCAATCGCAATTTCTGTGAGTCATATCTATCAGACTCCTAATAAAGAAGATATCAGGCCTATTACTAGTTAACTAGCAATGTCGTGGTTCATATCTATCAGACTCCTACAGAAGATAGTTAACTTTCAGTGTATTCCTGTCAGAATCATTGGAAGATGATACTTTTTTTGTGTGAATAAATTTCATTTCACTGATCGATCTTCGAACGATTCTCATTTTAATTTCTATAAGTCAGATCTATCAGAACAATATGCGGAACAATCGCAATGTCCGTGAGTGCAAACTACCAGACACAATGTATTTGATCATATCTATCAGACGCCAACTGAATAATCCGCAATATGTCCCTTCATATCTAGCAAGGTTCCGCCGCAAGCTCATCTACTCTCGCAAGGTCAGACATATGTGCAACAGCATTCTAGCTCACAAGCCTTCGGAAATCCACCTCATCTGCAGCAAGCCCAAATGCCACAGTATGCACAGCCTCCTGCTCAGATGCATCAGTATCCACAGCCTCCAGCTCAGATGCCTCAGTATCAGAAGCCTTTGCAATTGCAGCGTCCACAGACACAAGTCCAAACGCAGGGTTACTCGCACCATAACCAGCCCTTGAATCCTAATGTACAACACACATCAGCGCAAATGGTCACTGGCAATCAAAGCTATCCACCATCACAGGCTCAGCAACAATAATTGGGAGCTTCACAGCTTTCGCATTACCTGGTTGGTTTGGATACAACAGATCTGCTTGAAAAATACGTCGTCCTCGACGGCCATCGTCGAAGCAGGTAGTCTCGGAGTTTCAAGAAGTTCGGGTTTCACTAGACTATTCATGGATGAGAGAGAGAATCAGGGTACAGATGATAATCATGGCTAAGCGTATAGTACAAAAGAAACGAAACTGATAGAAATACAAAAATAACCGAGGAATCCAAGCCAACACTACACAAAATCGAAAAATACGTGAATCGAGATCGATGCTAACCTGTTTATTAACTCTTACTGTGAGAGGACAAAGGTGGTTCTGGGAAGGTCGGTGGTTTTGGGTTTTGGGAGGGTTAAGAGAGAGGGTTAAGAGAGAGTGTGTGGAGGCTGGTTCGATGGTTACAGGTACCGGACGGTGGTTTAGGGTTGTTGACGGGAGGTTGACGGTGGTTTAGATTGGTCGCCGGGATGATGGTGGTTAGGGAGGTCGACGTTAGGTGTTCTGGGAGGGTTAAGAGAGAGAGGGGGTTGAGAGAGAGAGAATGTTGGTTCAAAATTCAAAATTCAAAATTCAAAATTCAAAATTCAAAATTCAAAATTGTTGATGGGATGAAAATACCTATTAATTCTCAAAATAGGCTTATATACTAGGTTAAGGGTAGTTATGGTATTAAAAAAAATAGATCTTTAAAGTAAATTGTTTTATTGAGATGGGTATTAAGTGAGCATTAACCCATTTTAGGTATTAGATACCAATATGTTTGGCCAATAGGTACTTAGAGTGTCATTTCCCTTTAAAATATCTAATAAAAAGAAATTATCGGAATAAAATATATCGAATAGTTCTAATATCTTGAAGTTACAATTATATAATTATAAACTATATAAATAAAAATATAACAATGGTAAGTAAAATATTTGTTATTATAAGTTTTTTTAATAAGTATTAGTAACTATTATTATTTATTCTAAAAAAAATCGTAACTTATTATTTTATCAACTGTTGTAGAAAGATGATAGTATCTTCTACGATGATTAAATTTTGTTTTTTGGGAGGAAAATAAGATTGTACACTGAACTGCTACACATGCTCTGAAAATTGGTGAAAATTTGAGCCTCAATGACAATTCGGTACCCAATACTCGTAAAATAATTGTTTTTCTGAAAAATATGGGAACGTCGTATATCAGGTACATGTTGTCGTATATTAGAGATTATGTATTCTTTATTTTCGTCTTCTTCTCTTTGTGTTTGTCGTCGTCTGTACAATCTCATATCTCGACGTCTGTAAACTATTTTTAGAGTATTTTATTGCATTCACATTTATATAGGGTATAAGATGCTTTATATATGAGACATCCAAAACCCTAATAAAATATTCTGAACAATACAATAAAGGTATTAAAAATAAAAATCAAATATAATGTGAATTCAATCATGTTTGATTCACTAATTAAATATTGATTTTATAATAAAATAAAATGTCAAAAAGAGTAAAATAAGATTTTCGGACCCTAAAGAGTAGAATTGGAAGTCCAAATTTCGTGACATAGTCACGCTTTTGACAGTTTTTGGGCTTATCGAGAAGTTCAATTTGAGTACCAATTTCGTCTAGTTCTGGTACTCAAGCGAGAAACAAGCATGTCCGCAGTCTTCACTACATCATGATTCCCCGGTTTGGAAGAATACGACCTCGAATTCAAAACGATGAAACATTGAAATAAGTGCAAAAATATTAACGTTTTCACCTCTGATTGCAACTGGTACTGGCATAAGTTTGTGAGAGGTGATAATCTGAATGATTTCGCTCTTGTCAAGAAGTGGATCCCAGCTTTGTCCATCGTTACCACGTCCTTGGCATTACTGTGATCATTAGTAACAAGATATATTTCACCCAATTGTTCTATGTCAACTTTATCAACCCCTTTACTAAGTACAGCAGCACCCTTGCGCGTGTAAAAAGTTGTTGTCTTTCCAGTTCCAGACTGTGCTTGTTGTATCACATCAAGACCCTTGCCAAAAGGAACAATTCCTCTTTGTTGAATAGTAGATGGTGTCTCAATTTTTTAGAGTATATTTCTGCCAAATTTAAAACACTTCAATCTTCTACTTTAACTTTTTATTCTTTCTTTTATTTCTCAATTATCAACCAAAACTCCTCCAGGTTATATTATAAAACCTAATTTTTTATCCATTAAAACACGATTCTTTTTCTATCAATCTATTCATAATCTCAAACACAAAAATACCATCTTGCATTTTTCCAACATGATAACATGTATCCACAAAAAACTTAATCAAAGGTTTGTTTTTTAGGATAACATAAATGCATCTCCATAATAAAAGCTACTGTTTCACAATTCTTCTTCAACAAAATATCTGGAGTGATGTAGTATGGTGTACTGAAGTCTGAGACAATTTCTTGATTTACAAGTTTCTCATCAACATTAATTAGATCTTCATTATCTCATTCTTTAACATGAACAATCTTCTCTTCATTCTCATCTTCGTAGACATCATAAATTGGATCTCTCAATTCCGACCAAGTTTGATCAGAAATTTCAACCTGGTAGCCAGCCTCATACTCATCAAAGAGTGGATGGTCGAGTATCGACGACTCCTCCATGTCACCAACAGCTACTTGATGGATTTCTTTCCCCTTTGGGTTTTCCAAATTATAGTTATGGTTGTGGTTGGATTCTGTGAAAAATACTTTTGCTTTTGAATTTCTGATTGGAGTTTGGAATCTGATGCTGGTTATCTCCTCTATATCTTACATCGCTTTCTTCATTTGATAACGCAACAAATTCATTCGTTCATATACTTGGTCAAATCGATATTCCATCATTTCCCAATAGACTAGTTCTACGATTGGCGTAGTGGACTTCCCGAGAGCGGTACTCTTAGGCGGCATATCTCATTAACCCATGCCGTAGGAGCTTTATCGCTCTGATATTAATATGGTCGCGCCAAGATATAAGGTTGAACAAACAACGACAAACACAAAGACAAGAAGACGAAATCAGAGAATAGATAACCTAGGACCCTAGGTTAGAGTGAAAAAGAGACTCAGATAATCAGAGAAAAATCTCAATTTCTATTCATCAAAGTCTGATGGTAAAATAGGGTATAAGATGTTTTATATATGAAAAATTCAAAACCCTAATAAAATATTCTAAAAATTACGATAAAGATATTAAAAATAAAAATCAAATATAATCTGAATGCAATCAGATTTGATTTACTAATTAAAATATTGATTTTAATATAAAATAAAATAAAATATAAAAAACTGTAAAATATGATTTTCGAACCCTAAACAGTAGAATTTGAAGTCCAAATTTCGTGACATAGTCACGCTTTTGACAGTTGTTGGTAGGCATGAGCATTCGGTTCTTCATTTCAGTTCAGTTCTTTCGGTTCTCGGTTCTTTCGGTTATTCAAAATTAGTACCCATTTAGGAACCGAATAAATTTTGGTTCGTTTCGGTTCGGTTCTTCTTAGTTCGGTTCAGTATGGGTACTTAACTTGGTTTTTATCGGGTACTTTTGGATACTTTAAATGCTTTGCAATATCAACATATATAAAACTCTTTTAACACTTTAAAACAATAAAATTATGTTAGATCGTAAGAAATATAAGAATAATATTAATAATATAAATAAAATAGAGAGAGATGAATACATGTTTATTAGATTATATAAAAGTTGACATTTTATTATTTTGTTTATACGCATAATAGCTTGTAAATATGTCGCCACTTTAAATTAACTATGTTGTCATTTATTAAAGAGAACATAATTAGATGTCAATGATAAAAGACATATTTAGCGGAATCTAATTTTGAAAAATAAAATATATTTTCAAAATCAAAATTAAGAGTTAATACATAGGTTCGGTTCCTAACGGGTACCCGCGGTTCTTCGGTTCGGTTCGGTTCGGTTCCGAGAACCGAGGGTAATTTAAAAATGGAATCGTTCGGGTATTATGAAAGAACCAAATTTGCTTCGGTTCAGTTCTTTTGGTTCGATTCGGTTCGGTTCTTTCGGTTCCAGTTAAAATGCCTATGCCTAGTTGGGAGGCTCTTCTAAACGTTCAATTTGAATACCGATTTTGCCTAGTTCCGATACTTGAGCGAGAAACCAGTCTGTCCGCAGTCTTCGCTCCATCAAGAAACCAACAATTCCTCCATATGTAGAAATTAGAGTATCGTCGCCGAACATCATGATATTATTACAGCCTACCAAACAGCTTCTCCTCACGCCAAGACGCAATCAGGATATCCGTGACATCAGCTGAGAGCTTAATAAAATCCAAACCCAACAATAGCGGTTCTAGACATTCAATGTATAGCAATTGAGATTCTAACAAGCCGTAATTTCCAAACCAGAGATTTTTTCTAAAAGTAGTGTCCTGACTTCTCAACCATTGATGCCTCAAACATAATTTGAAGCATAAACAGACTTTTAGAATGGTGTACCCGCTTATCCAAATTGAAATAAAAGCTCCTCATATGCTTGAGCAGGATATAATAAGCCAAATCTCCAGTCATATTATAAAGCACAAAAGAACTAATATTTTTTAGGTTCTCAATCCACTATATTGAAGAACAATACAAATCTATCCACTAAGCAGTGATAAGGACCCGTGTAACAGCAGACATACCTGCTTGGGTTAATAAAGTTTGGATAATGTTTTAATAATTGTAAAAAATATAATTAATAACTTAGATAGATAACATAGAGAGGTTTAAGATGATTTAATAAAATAGTCAGAGAGAGTATGACAATGTAGGTGAGAGTCTGGTCTAATGTGCCAAACAAAATTCATAGGCTAATTGTGAATTACCCAAGCCTAAAGCTCATAATAAATTAAACTCTAATTATCTTTTTTTATGTACAAAATACATGATAAACTAAATGATAGCTAAATAAAAAAACTTATCTGATTTGCCTTTTGGGTAATAAAGTCCTTATCAGATAGCTCCCTTAATCCTTGTGAAAGCATATTTGGGGAGGACTAATACATGTGATCTTCGTATCTTGGTTGAGAACCCCTTCGAATTTTACTTTAGAATGTTAACGCATATTAGAGAGATAACTTTGACTTACTCGATGGAGCGATTCAGAAATTGTTTTACTCATGATCTTCGGTGATGACTAATTGGATGTATTCATGTATATGTGTCATCGACATTCTAGTTCCATGACTCCTTTCATTAATTTGTAGAGAGTGACAACGGTTGGAAAAAATTTCACTCCTCTAGAAATTATAGTCATTGGAGACTCTTCCACTTCTCTAGGGTTACACTTGATAAAATTATGTAGTTTCTTATAACGTTTTCCCTCTTACTTTCTCCTCATATAATATTCAAGAAAGAGAAATTTGATCTTTAGAAAGAGAGACTCTGCTCCATGACCACAATATTTCTCATCGTCTGTCATAACAGCCACCACTAAATCAATCTCTGGTAACGCTTTTTTCATCGTCCGTCGTAATGTCCACTTCATAATTACTCTTTGATGATTCTTTTCTTTGAATTTATATGTTCACTCCTACAAAAGCTTTGACTGCCTGATTCTTGTTGTCGGATAAAACCAAAAATAAAAAGAAAGCAATTTTAGCAGCAAAATTACATGAATTCAAAGGTAAAGTCCTCATCTGTCAAAGTTTTGACTATAGGGGTGTTTATCCATAAGAATAGGCATAATATTTAAATTGAAACTCCATCCACCGCTTGGTATTTTACCTTAAGAAGTCAATCTTTGAGATCGATGCGGTCTCAATAAGCAACCAACCGTAGACATCCCTTCATTATCATAACTACGAGTTCTGACACTGAAAAGAACTCTCGTCTGATGATAACCATACCAACACAATTTACTAAAGCCTATCATTTCACGAGTAATGAGCTCACCAAACATCCTCAACTAGATATTGGTTCTCAGTCGAAGCAGCCAAGTAAAGATAAAAGCATTGTTCTCCAGCAAACAATTCCATTTGAGTCTAATCGTAGGCTGCTAGTTGGCAAAGAGAAATATGCGGTGTGGAGTTATCTTTGCGAGTGTCAAGCCAATATAAAAAGAATATCAAGGCCTCTAAATAACTCACAAATAAATCTCAAAAGGTTAAGAGCATCAATGGAAACAAGGGTAAAGCTATCGAAGTAGAAGAAGTGGGACTTTCCCCTTCATTGGTCGAGCGTGTAGGACGTAACTTTCAAATAGTACATCATAAATATCTGTTTGCCTTTGATAAAATATCTTAAGACTATTTCTATGATAGTAAGTTAAACGCACTTTGTGAGAAATGTGGATTTCTGAAGGAGGTGAATTTACGATTACCTAACGATGGTGAGACACCCATGAATTACAAGTTAAGAAAGTTGGTTGCTTACCCGAATGTACTGAATTGAGGTCTCTCGTTCCGCTTGGACTCATAGATAATTAACTACTTCGATCTGGTGAGATCATACCAAAGTTAGGCTAGTCCAAATGCCTAGTTCACCCTGATTTCATACAACATGGTATCTAGGTTGTCAAAGATTTGAATACCAATGGTATAATTTTTTGATGTTGTTGGGTTGTTAAGAAATTCCCGAATCACTTTCTTTTTCTTCAACCTAAGGAATGAATCTAAGGTTGCGAATGACTTATTTGAGGCTGATAAAATTTGGAAAATTTAGTTCTTCTTTATCAGTGGTTGTTGGGATAATGGGGAAAAATCTCTTTGAAGGGCAAAGTGAGTCGTGTCATAAGCTTTTAATAGAGTACATGTAATTCTTTGAACTTAATTTATTATTTTTGCATTTATTTATTTTTTCATTCGTAAACTATTTTTACCTTTCTTTGTGAAATTCCATCAGCAGGATCTGGAAGCTATTAAGGTAACCTTAAAAAAATTGCAACAATGGGTTGAGGAGAATCGTTCCAACACCTTTCATAAGTGATTAACTCCTAATAATCTAGTTTGGAGTCATCTTTGGAGGACCAATTCTGTATGGGACCTATCTCGGGACAGTTTCCACCCCACTTTGTCCCTTAGCTATTCTTAATCGGATTGAGGCTACTATTGGCAATGTTTGTCTTCCAACAAGGACTAGAGCTCATAGTCATCGGGTAGAGAAAGGTGAGGCAACCAAACAAGGTTTTAAGGAAAACATCATGGGTGCAGAGGGAACGGAGCAACCCGTTGAGCCTTTACTAGTGACCCTTGATGCTGATATCAATCCGGGTAACACACCCGAGGAACTTCTTGTCTTAAAAATAAAAAGACACACAAGAGGAACAAGCATGAAAGCGAAAAAAGAGAAATAAAAAGAAAAAAAGATATAAAGCTAACTTCTCCAGCTTTAAGTATCTTTTCTCAGCATCCAACATTTTTTTCTCATATAGTAAACAGGGTGAGGGTAACCATCAACTTCTCGAATTGAAAGTGCGCTTATTGCGTAATCAGATACTGCTAAGTATATATACAACCTTTCATCCACAATTGGTTTGGTTATTGTCTCCGGAGAAGAGAGATGTTTTTTTTATTTTGGTAAAGACATCATAGCACTCTAAAGTCCAACTAAACTCTTTCATATTTCTTAAAACCTAGAAAAATGGTGCACATTTAGCCGAAGATCTTGATATAAATTCATTTAGTGAAGCCCATCTTCCGGTCAGTATTTGAACTTTTTTGTAGATCTAGGAGGATCCATAACAAGCAACGCATTCAATTATACTAGATCGGCTTGAATGTCATTTTCACCATAACCCAAAAAATTATGGATCATACTTAAAGTGTACATTTTTTTAGATTGAATTTTAAGTTTATGGTTTTTAGATTGGATAAAGTTTCCTTTAGATCAGAGAAATGATATTTATCCCTCACACTTTAGACAAACATATCATAAATATAAACATCAACATTTCTTCTAATCTGACTATCGAAAGTCTTATTCACTAAACGTTGATAAGTGGCCCCGTCATTTTCAAACCGAAAGCCATAAATTTATAGCAATGAAGGTCCCTGCTTGTTATGAACGTAGGACTCGTCTGTATCTGATTTTACCCTGTAGATGCATCCATGAATGATAGCAATTTATTACCAGAAGAAGAATCTATTAGTTGATAAATTCTAGGGACGGGAAATGGATCCTCAGGTAACTCTTATTTAGATCTGTGAAGTCAAAATACATACACCAATTCTCATTTTTTTTTTCACAAGCACCAAGTTTGTTATCCACAAAGTGTATTGAGATTTGCGAATATGCCCTACTTTTGTCAATCGATTTACCTATTTAACAATAACTTTAGATTTTTCAACAAAAAAAAAATCCTCCACTTTTATATAACAGGACATACATCAGGCCGTATTTATATCTTATGGAAAATGATATTTACAGGGACACCCGTTATATCCTCAGTACACCAAGAAAACATATGCAAATTCTTAGATAAAAAAGATAACAAGTGTTCCCTTACGATTGGTGCCAACTAGGCTTTAATCCTTACACAATTCTCATTTAGATAAATATGTAAGTCGACATCTTCGTGAGAAATAACCAAACCACGAGTCTTCCTTGGATCATCCATCTTGCCAGATTATGTAGAGGACTCTAGTAATTGCTATTTTTTTAGTTTCCACATTCTGTAGCATTTTGGGAGCCAAAACATTAACTTAACATTCTTTTTGCTACTTTTTGGCTACTTCGAACAACTCCAACTTAGCCCCTAACAATATATTTCAAACACTAATGGACTATGAAGGCAACGACGTGCATCATTGATAACCAATACCTACCAAAGATATCATTATATGAAGTAAGATCATCAACTATTACAAAGAGTACTCTGACTACCTTTTTGAAATATCTTTTTTCAAGGATAGTTTCATTTGTTTGTAGGTGGGTGAAAGTAAAATGTTGGTTGAGCTACTTGTGTCCATAAGAACCCTTTAATTTTGTTATTACCTCGACTGCAGCCCTAATCACCACAACATCCTCATGTAGCCCATCAACATCTCTCAAATCACTTATCTTGAATAACCACTTTCTCATATAGAATTTGTTATTCGAGTTTAAATTTACGATATATATTTGATTCCGACCATTTTATATCTAACTTTTTTTTTCTCCAAAAATTTTCTTTTACTTTTTTAAAATAAATCTTATTATCACTCACAATTAAAGTTAAATTTAAAAAGAAAAAACAGTTTTTGAGTATACAAATATAATAATATTTTATCGTCCCACTCTATGATCAAATATATATCATTGGAACATAGAGTATGTAAAGATATTTAGGTTAACCGTTTTATTACTGTTATTCCTAATAGAGTAACAATCTTATTATTATGGTGGTGGTTCCGGCGATGGTAGTTGCGGTGATGGTGCCGCCAGCGGGGGTGGTAGTGGCGATGGTGGTGGTGCCGCCGGTGGTGGTGTCGACGACGATGGTGGTGGTAGTGCCGGTGGTGGTGGTGCCGGTAGTGGTGGTGTGGTGTCGGCGGCGGCAGAGATAGTGGTGCCAGCCGTGGTGGTGGTGGTGGTTGTGGTGTGGTGCCGACGGTGGTGGCGACGGCGTTGCGGCGACGACGGTTTTTAGAATAATGAGACTTTAAGAAATATTTTTTAATTAGAAGGGTTTGTTATTAGAGAAAAGTACCGGTAAATACCCACTCAAGTAACTAATTACCCGGTAGCACCCAAATTTTGGATAGTGTTACTTAGTACCTTGAGTAAAAAATTGGACAAAATTACCCCTTGACTATATATACCCATATTTCACTTCAAACTCACTTTTTTTCACCTTCCCATCACCCTAAACAAACCTAAACACGTCTAATTTTAGAAACCACCAGAAATCATTCGACTTCGTGATACTCTCTTTCTCTCTCGATCCAGAAAACCCCTACAACTTCTCATCGTTCGAAATCAGTCGCCGTTTGCACCTTCAACGGAATCACACCGGTCACCGTCTCTTAATCAATTCAACGAGTAACCACATTCTCTTCGAGAAATTTGTCATTAAGTCCTCTCCGACCGGCGAATAATACGTTGTTTAGAAGTAACCAGGTAAGCATTATCGTGGAAAATGTACTTTTTTTTTGCGTTTTGATGACTTCGAACCACTATTTTCTGTTATTTCACGATCGACGTTGCTCTTTATACCGGAATGAAGTATTTAATGACGATAGTTGGTCAAATTCTGGGTTTATCGTCGAACGCAGGGTAGAAGTTTGGTTGTATGTAATGTTAATACTTTCCTGAGAACTATGATGTATGTTAGATGTGCATTAGGTAGTTGATTGTAGATTTTGGTGTTGTTTCGATATTTCACAGATCCCTTCAACGTGCACATAAAAAATAGAGCAGTTTGCAGCCTGTAAGTGTGCGCTGTAGGACAGTTCGCATCCTCATCACCCAGGATGCAAACAGTTCGCAGCTTCATATCTGTTTATATTTCATAGCAGTTCGCAGTTTGATTGAATTTTTATGTCATGCATGTCGCAGCTTGTATTTGCAAACAATTTGCAGCTTATCATGCGAATCATGTGACACTTTAAATATAGATATGACGTTCGCAGCTTGTGATGGAAGGTGTGTGGCACTCCAACTGATTTGTGTTTGTGCAGGAAGTATGACAACAAAAACAAGCTATTACAGATCAGGGTTGGTGAGCCTTTTGAAGCTTCTTAAAGATAACTGTATTACTCGTGCCCACATTGAAGCTGCAAGAAACACACCCTTCTACATGCTTTTGAAAACAGCTTTCGATATCTGTAACGAGGCAGAACTGCCGAAGAATAAATTCTACTCGATCATTTAGTATCTCGTCGAGAGGTTCTCTGTCGATAAAGACGCTTTCTATATTGGCTTAAAGTTTGTAAAGCTAACTGAAGACGATGTGAAGTTCATATTCGGGATGAAGCATGGCACAGAGAAAATAAGGTTAACGAAAACCGGAGCATTTGACAACAAATACGCGCCCGACGAGGAAGACGAATAGAGGATGATGAAGAAATACTTCATGGTAAAATTGGCAGGAAAGTAGGACTGACAAATACTAAAACAATCACGAATGCCATTATAAAGGTACGTGTAAAATCAAATTCATCTTATAAAGCAGGATGCTGTACTTTTCTAACATAGCATGTTGTCGTTGGTTTTACAAGCAGGTATAGAAAAGGCCATAAGCGAAGGGGGAGCATGAGTTGGAATATGTTGTGAGGCTGTTGATACTGTTTTTGTGCTCCACCGTATTATACTCCGTATCTAGAGATATCCTGGGTTGGAGAACGGTTTATTATGTTGAAGACCTCAGCAAAATAAACAATTACGACTGGTCCGGATCAATACTGTACAAGCTTAAACAGGCTATCAGGAGTTGCTTAGCAATCGAAAAACTGGATAGATTCGTCGGCTGCGTCTCCCTTCTAATTGTAAGATCGATCTATTCAGTATAAAAATTAGTTATGTATAGAGCATCTTGATGATAAAACTTGTCCCCATACAGCCCTTCTTTATGGAGCACACAACAGTCGACCTCGAGGTAGTGAAGCCGACCTTGATACCATGGTTTTTCAAATGGTTGGGATTAGAGTGCCAAGCAGCAACCGTGGCGCTGCTTCTTATTATACCCAACACGAAAGATGACCAAGTATAGACTTTATATATGTATTGAATTGGGGTTGCAAACAGTTCGCAGCATATCATGCGTTTTGATTGGTGCTATATTAGAACAATGTATCAATCATTTCGCAGCCTGAGATGCGTACTGAGTTCGTAGCTTATTGTTTCCACATAATTCACAGCATATTGTTTACTCACAATTCGCAGCTCAGCATGCGAGTTGTTTGCAACTCTAACACTGATAGAATTTCAAACAATTTGCAGCATATAGTGCGAACAATTTGTAAAAAAAATTTGTCTGTCTACACCCTCATACTTTTAACACAACCCGCTTTCATCTATTTACTTACATGTGCCTCTGTTGGTAGGTTTTTGAAGGTCCACTACTTCTTACGGAGGCTGAAAGCGAAGCTTTTGGAGAACCAATAAATAGTAGAGATGCAGATGAGGAAGCTATTTTATTGGAAGAAAGACCAAGGAAGAGGAAAAAAAGCAAAGCCCCAAAACCAAGGAGACAAGCATAACAGAGAGAAACGAATCAGGTGATATCTGCCAGACCCGAACAACCAAGACTCCCCGGGCCAACGATTCCACCACCAAGACTCCCCAAGTAAAAGATTCCACCACAACCGATCGGCACATCCAGGCAGGAGCCCAAGGACGAGGGCACAACCAGTATGAGTGAAACAATCGGTGATTTTGTCCTCAAACGCAGAGCGCCTAATCCAAATAAGTCTGCAACTGTTGCTGAATCAAAGTGTTTGAAGATATATGCCGACAAGAACAAGTACGAGAGAAAGACAGGCCAGAGAAGTAAGTATGCAATTAAGCCTTAAATAATCGCTATAATCACAACTTAATATGTTTATAAAACGTCTACTATCATTCTTTCAGCTGAAATAATTGAAACGGAAGATAGCAGATCTTGAAGCACAACAACTCCACAATGCTATCTCTCAGCCAATTTGCCAGATGGGAAGCCTAGTAGTTGAGAAGGTACCAGCAATTCCAGATAGAGCAGCGTTCACTGAATTGCAGGCATTTGTGCCTCATGCTGATCAGCACAATGCTGATAGAGTACTGCCAGAAGAGAGGCATGATGATGGGAACCATTCACCCAGGCCGGTACCATCTGGAAGGATGCAACAAGAGTTGTTGGTGTCCACAGAGATGGACACCACGGAGACACAGACGGAGAAAGAAAGACACTAGTCTTCTCCGAATGACCAACAACTCGTACTTCACAAGGCAAATGAGATAGAAGTGGCAGAACCAGACAACCTAGAAGATGTAAGTCGATCAAAAGTTCACTAAGATTCAAATATCTTATTTATTTGTTGTGATGAAATTGTTTCCTATAATAATATTTACTATTGTATAAATATTCAAACAAAGTCAGTGTATCCATTTATAACAGTCAGCGGGGTTTTCTAGTTAAATACATATTCAAACAATGCATCACATGATATGATGATATCAAACAAATATCAGGACTGTTGTGTAATCCTCGCCGAACAATTCACATCGTATATTGCGAATTGTGTATTACTCTAGTTGATTGGTTATTTTACAATTCGCATGCTGAGCTACGATTTGTTAAAGATTGACCAAATAAATATCAGGTCAGCATGTGAATCGTTTGCAACTATGATAATAGTATTCTTAACCCTTCTACCTTTTTATTTGAAAATTTGTATGAAACAGGAGACCGACAGACAACAACACTAACAGCAGCAACAACAACAACAACAACACCTCCAACAACAACAACAACAACACCAACACCAACAACAACAACAACAACAACAAGTTCAACACGAACAACAGCAACAACAACAAGTTCAACACCACCACCACCAACAACAACAACAACACCAACAATAGCAGCAACAACAAGTTCATCACGAACAACAGCAACAACGACACCAACAGCAACAACAACAAGTTCAACAACAACAGCAACAAGAACAACAAGAACAACAACAATAGCAACAAATAGCCTTGGCAAAGAGAGAAAGGCTAACACAAGAGATAGCGCCGCAAGAGTCAGAACATGCCAATCCCTCTGAGAAGATGGAACTACTAAGCCAGGAAGGACCATCCTTAGAAGACAACACCACATATGGAGATGCACCTCAAAGACCAACGATGGTGTGCGTAAAGTCAGAATTGCTAAGCCAACGTGAAATTGTAGCACCAATAACAAATCAACTACAAGCTCCAGAGTCAAACGATAACACAGTAGGTTTACCCGATGCTTTTGTTGATGGTATTTACACGCAAGTTTAACAGACATTTTTAAATGAAATTGATAATGTATATTACGATTCTATAATACAACGGTCTTTGGAGAACATGTCAGAGGATGACTTTACAGATTTCTGCCGACACGATCCAGATCATATGCCGAACAAGTCGACGGCATTGGTTGTCGCTGACCGCGTGGTAAGGGCTATTTTAAATGATTTCGCAGCATACCATAAGAATTGTGTGGATCTATTTTAAATTATACAAACGAATATCAAGATAGCATGCGAAATGTTCAGTGGAACCTCGATCAGTTCGCATGTTATCCTGATAGATACCTTGAAATGTATTCAGTTGGACCCAAATAGTTCGCATGTTAGCATGCGAACTGTTTGGGTTCGTTATCATTATAATGACTGACACACTCTTTTGATTTTTGTTATTTACTAAGCTCGAGCCAAGTAAAAAGACAGATTTCCCTACTTTTAATCTACTGACACCAACACAGCCTCCAGTGGCAGAGGAAGAGGAAGAGATAATTATAACAGAATGGGAACCGCCAAAAGTAGAATACAACGGCTGGCCAAAGGAAACAAAAGTAACTGACCGTATCTCTATCGGAGAATACCACAAAATATAGTTAGTTAAAACCTACGAGAGTGACACCCCTGATCCAGTAGTATGGCAGTTACCAGAGTCCAAATTTACATATGGAATTAGAGTGCAAGCGAGTGATGCGATGGCGCTACCTTTAGAACTGGAGCTAGACCTAAAGGTATCCAATTGTCAACCAATTTTGTTTTTAATGTTTCAAACATGTCTTGTATATTTAACATAATTATACAACTCCTTTCTTAGGTTGTGGACGCTTGGATTCGAAAGATGCTTGAAGAAGCAAACGTCAAAGTTCCATGCCAAAAATTTCGAGGAGTCTTCCATAACATCGTAATGATTTCGGGCATGACTACGGTAAGGTTAGCTAAGATAAATTTCCAAGTTTCAGAAAATGTTCTCATTGTAATATACTGTCACTTGGATGCAGCATCAAATGGAATCAGGATGGGAAGTAACAAATTTGGTGGACGCAACTTTTAGCAAAGCGCCCGAAAACCCCAACATCATCATCATTTCAATCTGCACCGAGACAAAGGACCAGATAAACCATTGGACATTGCTCGTCATTGACGTCGACGGCAGGTCGGTAACAAACTACAACCCACTTCTTCCTAAACTGAAAGCGATAGACCACACCACAAGGACTCCTATCAGTCTGGTAATATCCCCAATTATTAACTTACCTTTAAACACATTTTAAAATATACATGATCAATACATGCTGCAAACTGTTATCAAGGTATGCTACGAAATGTGAGAAAAACAGTTGCAATTCGCAACGTATCCATAAAAGAGTTCGCAACCTAGGATGTGAATCATTTTGGATGATGCACATTTCAAAAAATAGGCTGTGAAATGCTTGCAGACAAAATGGATTGGATACCAAAACAATTCGCACCCTATACTGCGAATTGCTTGACATGTACATGTTGGATTGGTTGTCACACAATTCGCAGCCTATGATGTGAATTGTGTGGTAACAACTGTTTAAGTTTTTGTGCTGGTTCCTAACAGTAATTATTATAACCAGATCAAATATTTGGTGGACAAAGCATTCCTACCTAAAGAGAGTACAGGGTGGAAGGTGAAAAATGAAAGAAAAATTCCACAACAAAAACCTGGCACCCTGGACTGTGGTATTTGTGTCTGCAAATACGCCAGAGATATTATCCAGCATGGATATGTGCAAAAAAATATGACAAAGATATGGTCACTTCCTTCAGAGCAGAAATGTTTGATTTCTTCTTAAACGACAGAGACACCGTGATGTTCGGGTGATCCAAAGTAAAACATTATGGTTTTTTGGTGTAAATACATTGATTGTAATTTTTTGGTGTGCATACATTCACATTATTTTTTGTTGTACATAGACTTTTTAAAATTTCAGAAATGTGCAATTCCCAGATATATGTAGGACATATTTCTTATCAAACAATTCGCATGATACCCTGATATATAAAGGTTAGTTAATATTCAAACAATTCCTACCAAATATTTCGCAGCAACTCCTCGTATATCTTAAAAAAGGATTCTCACAAAATAATCCGCATCCTAACCTGATAGATGCTTAATTATCACTTAACAATTCGCAGCCACTCCTGGTATATCACATTAAACAACACTTCGCATCAACTTTTGGTATAAAATAAATTATTCAAAATATATCGTTCAAGAATACGAACAAGCTATGGTGTATGCCTTGGTAACCGTTAACTGCATTGAGCACGCAAAAAACAATCTAATCACCAGAGGTCTAGAGCCCATTAATTGCGGATTGGATATGGAGGCTATGTAATGATTAATATAGCCACACCACCACATCATAAGCTCAGAGTCCCTCATTTTCCTATAAATAACACTAGTAACCAGAGGCTAATTTTTTAAAAAAACTCTATATTTTTTAAAAAACACCTCTTGTTCTCTTCAAATTCCAACAATCATGTCGTTTTCCACCACTACCACATACTCATACTCTGGTTCACTTGGTTCTCTGGGTGACTCCTGGTCATCCTTAACCACCAACTGGAGCGATGACTTGATCATGCCAGCAGTACCACCAAACAGCCCAGTCTATGTCCTTGATTTAAATATAGAAGACTACTTCTCTGCTGACTCTCAACCAGTGAAAGTTGTTCCGATGGTTGCTGCTGAACCTCAGCCAGAAGAGGTTCCAATTGTTGCTGCTGTACCTCAGACAGTAGAGGTTCCACCTCAGACGGCAGAGGTTCCAAACAACAAAAGGAAGAGGGACGACGAAGCCGGTCCATCAAGAACAAATGTTTTATCCATGATGGACGTAGATAACGAAGAGGAAGAGGAAAAACCTGATGATCAGCACGCAGAGGAGAAAGATGGTGAAGAATCCTCTACTGATAAGTGATAGAGTTGGCTTTTGTTGTTTGCTTTTTTGGAATGCAACTAACAAACACTAATAGGGTGTAGTGATTTGTGTGAACATTTGTTAGTGCATGAAGACTGTAATCCTCTTTTTTGTAATCCAATTTTTTTACACACTTTTCATCATATATACGATTCGCATCCAATTACCATTTGCAAACAATTCGCATCGTAACTTGATATATTGCTTTTTTATCAATATTACTGATTTTCATGCAATTCGCAGCATACCATGCAATTTGCAGCCCACTAAAAGTCCTGGTATTTTTATGAAAGCACGATTCGCAGCTTAACATGCGATGTATGAGCAAATATCAGGAATTCTGGTTGTTCTCAATTCGCATCATATCATGCGATACACAAGCAACCAGAAGTCTTGATATCTGTTCTGGTCATAATTCGCATCCTAGCATGCGGATTGCGATATTTTATTTGTTGATGCAATACTTTAGAGTTGAAGGAAATTCGTATTATAGCATGAGAATCGTAAGCAAATAAGAGTCATGATATTTGTTTGTAAAAGCATTACTTTAGAGCTCAACACAATTTGCAGCATAAAATACTGAAAGTTGTTTGATATAATTTTACTAACGATACGCATCCTCGTGAAATTTCACACACATTGCATGGAAACCTGATAGATGTTTGCAACATGATATCAACATATTGTACACAATTCACAATACTGGATGCGAATTTCATGCAACTCAGAACACTTAGCATTCATTTACTATAATAAAAACAAATAAAAAAATGCGTACATGAACAAACAATTGTGCTTAAACTGTTCTTAATCTCGAACATCACAAGTCCTCCTGTTATGGCCTGATTTCGAACAACGACCACACCTCAACTGCTTGGTTGAGATTTCTCCTCTAGATGGGATTCGTTTTTTCTTAGATCTTCTGGAGCGTCTCTTAACGTTCGGAGGCAGAACTTCAACAAAAGAAGGATCGTTAGCACTGGACCCTTCCCCGAAATCCGTTATAGCTGGTATGCTGAAAGAGTAACTTTCCCTGTAATTCTTAACCGTAAAGAAGGACATGGAAAAAACTCTTGTTGCTATGATCCGCAAGAACATTTGAATTCCAACAGATTAACAACAGCCACAGGATTTGAAAAAACTTCGAACATGGCGGATGACGACTTACTTACTACCCAACTTCAGCACATGTCAAGATTCTACTTTAGCTTCTTCTCATACTCGGGGACCAAATTAGTACTCCAGCTGAGACCCTCTTCGTATCTTCGTGAAACTTGAGTCATAAGCAAAACTCTAATCCGGTCAATAAACTCAACAATCGGTAGACCGCAATATTTTTTGATCTGATTGTTAAACGATTCTTCCGCAGTAGAAGCCATAGAGCCGTATCGTTTCCCTTTTACGTAAGCTTGCGCATACTTTTCCGGGGGTAAATTTGCAAGAAAACCACTAATTCTGTCACCACCTTCATATAGAAAAACTTTTAGTATATCTTTAAAAAGATCTCGACTGGGAGCATAAACAAGACGATGGAAGAAACTCCACATCCTTTTTTTATAGTCTCTGTTAGTATGTTCCAGTTTTGCTTTCAAATTCCTCATGAGATGGAAATAACAGTATGCATAATAGCAGTTTGGATACAAGACAGAAACAACATTAACGATACCAGAATAACGGTCTAAAATAAATGTGATATGGCGATCCAACAAATGTGGTTTCAAACACCTCAAAAACCACATCCAATTGTCCCAATCTTCAATGCTAACTTTACCAACAGCAACAGGGAAGAGTCCTGGAAAAATCCAGATCAAATAAACACTACAACAGTACTCAAACGTTTAAAAAATGCAAACAGTTCGCATGCTTCCATGAGATTTGTTCTCAAAATGCACGTCGCGAACTGTGTACAAACCCAACTGCGAATTAATCACAGTTTCAAACACTGATTAGTTCGCAGCCTCGAATGCAAATCGTTATGAAATATCAGGATTCCAACAACAATGGTGTGCATATATAGGATGTGAACTGTTGCTCAAAATTTCATCGCCTAATTTGCATCCTCTATTGCGAAATGTCATCAGCTAAACAAGACTGCATAATTCGCAGCCTCGGATGCGAATCGTTCTCAAATATCAGGATTCCATCACAATGGTGTGCAAATATAGGATGCAAACTGTTGCACAGAAAGTTCAAACAAAACATCATAACACATTCAGATTAACTAGTTAAATGTAACTAACCGTTGTTGCCATCCTTTGCTACGGCAGTAAGTAAGGTAACCTTGTACTTGCCATATAAGTGGGTTCCATCGACAAACAACATTGGACGGCATGAATGAAAACCCTGAAGGGATGAACCGAATGCTACAAAAACACTCTTGAATCAGTTTCCAGTTGATAACTCCAACTAGCCTAGCTCTTCAATCGTTTGAAGTATTCGCTTAGTAAACTAAAAGAACTTGAACTATCTCTGAAAACTCCCTTCCTAGCCTTTTCTAAAGCATTCCATGAAAAACGGTAAGAGATGTCAAGACCGTAATCTTATTTGACAGTCGATTGTATGGTTTTGGTTGTCAACGAATGACAGGTCCGGAGAGAATCCTGAATTTCCTCAGCAATCAAATCTGATGTGCAATGCCTGTGTCGCTTATGCTTTTGGGAGAAAACGGGACTGCAAGTATGGTGCGGAACATACTTCTTGATCGCCATAAAGTTGGTGATGACATCAATAGATGCATAAAGCCTCCATTTGCACCCGCGTGTGAACTTATTTTCACAATAAGCAGTGATCTTGGTTGCTATGTTGTGCAGGTATTTGAAAGCAAAACCATGCTCTAAAGCAAACCTACACAAAGATAACCCGAGACCTTCATTACCTTCTTCAAAAGCTTGACCCACTCCTGTAATAGCATCAGCCCAACCAGCAGTAGCAAATTGTTTTTTTCTCTGTTCAGAATTAACTAAACCGTTACTACTCTCCCTGCTAACTAGTTAATCAGGAGATGGTTCTCCCAAACTCAACCTACACTCTTTACGCTTTACACCACAATCCTTACCACCAAAGCTCTTATCACCAGAACCTTTTTCACCAGAACACTTATGACCAAAACCCTTATCGAAGACGTGTTGTTCTATGAGAAAACTAACCCGTTTTAAATGCTCCAAATCAAGATATAACACCAACCTAACAAAATCTTTCTGGTTATTGAAGAAATAATTATTATGATCCCCGCATGAGTAGGTAGTTAGGTAGTCACCTGCAACAAGCTCCTCCCATGTGTTCTCCACATAAGCTTGGATACTATGAAAGCTTTCAAACTCCGTGAAAGGCACAATTGCGGTTTGGTGACCATATTTAAAAATAAAAACTCGTGATTTGGACATACCTTACCCTGCACCGAACAAGCTATTTGTTATTAATCCCCAAAATATAGTGCAAATTATTTATTACTGCATCAAACATATCGCATCCTATCTTGCGATTTGTGTATATCTATATGCTGCGAACTGTGTACAATTCGCATCCTCTCCTGATAGTTGTTTGTAAATCAACTAAAAAAAGTCCTGATATTTGTTTTAAAATACAATACTCAAAAAGTTCTACACAGTTCGCATCCTAGCATGCGAATCGTAAAAGTAACTAAAAAAGTCCTGATATTGGTTTTTAAATGCAATACTTTATAGTCTATATAGTTTGAATCATATCATGTGAAATGTAAAAGTAACTAACAGTCCTGGTATTCGTTTGAAAAAACAATACTTTAGAGTTTCATACAGTTCGCATCCTACCATGCAAAACGTGAAAAACTCCTGATATTGGTTTGAAAATGCAATACTTTGGAGTTCTACACAGTTCGCATCCTAGCATGCGAAACGTAAAATTAACTAAAAAAGTCCTGATATTAGTTTGAAAATGCAATACTTTAGAGCTCTACACAGTTCGCAACCCATCCAGAGTTTTGTAAGCAACTAAGAGTCCTTATATATGTTTGAATATTCATACAATTCGCAGCAAATTTTGAAACAATTCTTTCATGTAATTCGCACGTAACCATGCGAATTGGTACACAATTCGTATCTTCCTCGTTGAATACATCAAAAACTTCGCATCTTACGTCGAACGTCTAGACAACTAAAACTCGTAGTCTACACATGAGTATATAACGAAAACAAGAACGACATTACAAATTTAGTATATAACATCAGAAAAAAAGGACATGAGTATATAACGAGAAATATTAACAAAACAAGAACAGATCACTGGAACAAAAAAAACAAAGAAAAGCTCGAAATCAGGCTATGACGTCTAAAAAAAGTAACATAATACCTATTCCAACTGAGAAAACCAACAAATAACTTCGAAATCAGTAGGTAATTACGATTACCTGGAAGCAGCAACACGATTACTTATAAAACAGCAGATTCCAAAAAGCACGATCAGTTCTTGTACGTAGAAGACAGTGGTTAGATAGATTTACACCACAAACTACATAAATAAACAGACCTTCTAACACTCCGATCACCGGAATTATGCTTTCAATCGTACTTCGTAGTGGTTCGTAGGGTTAGGTGGTTAGAGCGGCTAACAAATTCAAATCTTCAAAAAGCTAAAAAAATAGAAAAAAAACAGAAAATTATGCTTATATAGTGGGTTAAGGGTAGTTAGGGTATTAAAATAATATTAAGTAGTAAGTGACAACTAGGTAGTTGAGTTGGGTATTAAGTAACAATTGATCAAACCTTGGGTACTAGATTACAATTGAATAGTTGAGTAGGTACTTTAGGTGCAATTTCCCTTGTTATTAAAATAATGTACTATTAGAAATATTTTTTTAATGAGAGGGTGTTTGTTATTAATATCAAAAAGTTTATACACTTATTGGAATTATGCAAATATATTGTATGTAACAAGAATTTTAAAATATTTGATGTACCTCTTACGAACTCACCCATAAAATATATCAAATAGTATGTTTTTTAATATTTTGGAGTTACAATTATATAATTATAAACTATATAAATAAAAATATAACAATGGTCACTAAAATATTTGTTATTATAAGTTTTTTAATAAGTATTAGTAATTATTATTATTTATTCTCAAAGTTCTAGTAATTTATTATCTCATCAAATGTTGTACAAAGATGATAGTATCTTCTATGACGATTAAATTTATTTTTCGGGAGTAAAATAAAGTTGCACACTGATTTGTTGTTTAGCATGCTCTGAAAATTTGTAAAAAATTGAGCTTCAATAACAATTCGGCACCCAATGCTCTTAAAACGATTGTTTTTCTGGAAAATATGGAAACATCGTATATCAGATACAGGTTTTCGTATATTATAGATTATTTATTCTCTATTTTCGTCTTCTTCTCTTTGTTTTTGGAGTCGTCTGTTCAACCTCATATCTCGACGTCTGTAAACTATTTTTTTGAATATTTTATTGCATTGACATTTATATGGTAGCGCCAAGATATGAGGTTGAACAGACAACGACAAACACAAAGAGAACAAGACGAAATCAGAGAATAGATAATCTCTAGCCCTTAATTAGAAAGAAAAAGAGACTTAGAGACTTAGAAAATAATCTCAATTTGTATTTATCAAAGTCTAACGGTAAAATAGGGTATAAGATGCTTTATATATGAGACATCCGAAACCCTAATAAAATATCCTGAACAATACAATAAAGATATTAAAAATAAAAATCAAATATAATGTGAATTCATCATGTTTGATTCACTAATTAAAATATTAATTTTAAAATAAAATAAAATATCAAAAACAGTAAAATAGGATTTTTGGATCCTCAACAGTAGAATTGGAAGTCCAAATTTCGTGACATCGTCACGTTTTTTACAGTTGTTGGGCTCGTCGAGACGTTCAATTTGAGTACCAATTTCGCCTAGTTCTGGTACTCGAGTGAGAAACCAGTCTGTCCGTAGTCTTCGCTACATCATCATTCCCCGGTTTGGAAGGATTCTACCTTGAATTCAAAACGGTGAAACATTGAAATAACTGCAAAAATATCAATGTTTTCACCTCCGATTGCAACTGGTACTAGCATAAGTGTGTGAGAGGTGATAATCTGAATGATGTCGTTCTTGTAAAAAAGTAGATCCCAGCTTTGTCCCTCTTTACCATATCCGTGGCATTACTGTGATCATTGGTAACAAGATATATTTCACCCAATTGTTCTATGTCAAATTTATCAACCCATTTACTAAGCACAACAACAACCTTGCGCGTGTAAAAAGTTGTTGTCTTTCTAGTTCCAGACTGTGCTTGTTGTATCACATCAAGACCCTTGCCGAAATGAACAATTCCTCTTTGTTGAATAGTAGATGGTGTCTTAAGTTCTTCAGAGTATATTTCTGCCAAATTCAAAACATTTCAATCTTCTACTTTTAACTTTTTATTCTTTATTTTATATCCCCAACCATCACCCAAAACTCCTCCAGGTTATATTATAAAACCTAATTTTTTATATATTAAAACACTATTCTTTTCTTCTATCAATCTATTCATAATCTCAAACACAAAAATACCATCTTGCATTTTTCCAACATGACAACATGTATCCACAGAAAACTGAATCAAATGTTTGATTTTCTTAAACACCTGGAAGATGCATCTCCACAATAAAAGCTACTGCTTCACAGTCCTTCTTGAACAAAATCTCTAGAGTGATGTAGTATGGTATATTGAAGTCTGAGACAATTTCTTGATCTACAAGTTTCTCCTCAAAATTAATTATATCTTCATTATCCCATTCTTTAACATGGACGCCCTTCTCTTCAATCTCATCGTCATAGACATCATAAATTGGATCTCATAATTTTTTACCAAGTTTAATCAGAAATTTCACCCTGCTAGTCAGCCTCATACTCATCAAAGAGTGGATGGTCTAGTATCGGCGACTCCTCCATGTCACCAACAGATACTTGATGGATTTCCTTCCCCTTTGGTTTTTCCAAATTGTAGCTATGACTGTGGTTGAATTTTGTGAAAAAGACTTTTGCCTTTGAATTTCTGATTGGAGTTTGGAATCCGATGGCGGTTATCTTCTCTATATCTTCCATCGCTTTCTTTATTTGATATCGCAACGAATTCATTCGTTCATATATCTGGTCAAATCAATGTTCCATCTTCTCCCGATAGACTGGTTCTACGATTGGGCTAGTGGACTTCCCGCAAGCGGTTCTCTTAGGCGGCATATCTCCTTAACCCACGCCGTAGGAGCTCTGTCGCTCTGATACCAATATGATAGCATCGAGATATGAGGTGGAACAGACAACGGCAAACACAAAGAGAAGAAGACAAAATCAGAGAATAGATAATCTCTAACCCTAGGTTAGAGTGAAAAAGAGACTCGGAGAAAAATAGCAATTTTTATTCATCAAAGTCTGAAGGTAAAATAGGTTATAAGATGCTTTATATGTGAGACATCCAAAACCATAATAAAATATTCTAAAAAATACAAGAAGCTCCTCCTCACGCCAAGATGCAATCAGGATATTTGCAATATCAGCTGAGAGCTTAGTAAAATCCAACCTAACAATAACGGTTCTAGCCCTTCCATGTATAGCAGTTGAGATTATAACAAGCCGCAATTTCCAAACCAGAGATTCATTCTAATAGTAGTGTCCTGACTTCTCAACCATTAATGTCTCAAACACAATTTGAAGCATAAACAGACTTTCAGAATGGTGTACTCGCTTATTAGAATTAAAATAAAGGCTCCTCATATGCTCGAGCAGGATATAATGAGCCAAATCTCCAGTGATATTACGAAACACAAAAGAACTAATATTTTTAAGGTTCTCAATCCACTATATTGAAGAACAATACAAATTCATCCACTGAGCACTGATAGGGACCCGTGTAATAGCAGACATACCTCATTGGGTTAATAAAGTTTGGATAATACTTTAATAATTGTAAAAAATATAATTAATAACTTAGATAGATAGCATAGAGTGGTTTAAGATGATTTAAGAAAATAGTCAGAGAGAGTCTCACAATGTAGGTGAGAGTCTGGCCTAATCTGCCAAACAAAATTCATAGGCTAATTGTTAATTACCCAAGCCCAAAGCTCATAATAAATTAAATTCTAATTATATTTATTAATATACAAAATACATGATAAACTAAATGATGGCTAAACAAAAAAAATTGTCTGATTTGCCTTTTGGATAATAGAGTCCTTATCAGATAATCCTCTTAATCCTGGTGAAAGCACATTTTGAGAGGACTAACACATGTGTTCTTCGTATCTTGATTGAGAACGCCTTCAAATTTTATTTTAGAATGTTAACTCAAATTGGACATATAACTTTGAATTATTCGATGGAGCGGTTTAGATATCGTTTTGCTCATGGTCTTCGGTGATGACTAATTGGATGTATTAATGTATATGTGTCATCAATATTCTAGTCCCACGACTCCTTTCATTAAGTGGTAGAGAGTGACAACGGTTGGAAACAATTTCACTCCTCAAAAAATTATAGTCATTGGAGACTCTTCCACTTCTCTCGGGTTACACTTGTTAAGCTTCTGGAATTTCTTATAAAGTTTTTCCTCTTAATTTATCCTCATAAAATATTCAAGAAAGATAAATTTGATCTTTAGAAAGAGAGACTCTGCTTTACGACCATAATATTTCTCATCGCCTGTCATAACGGCCACCACTAAATCAATCTTTGGTAATGCTTTTTTCATCATCTACCGTAATATCCACTTCATAATTACTCTTTGGTGATGCCTTTCTTCAAATTTATATGTTAACTCCCACAAAAGATTTGACTGCCTGATTAATTTTGTCAGATAAAACCAA
Source organism: Limnanthes douglasii subsp. nivea (assembly GCA_036936605.1). NCBI lineage: Eukaryota > Viridiplantae > Streptophyta > Magnoliopsida > Brassicales > Limnanthaceae > Limnanthes > Limnanthes douglasii. Next base: position 58,276,249 of record JAUPFV010000002.1, on the reverse strand, counting down.
AAATAACAAGAAAGCAATGTTAGCAGCAGAATTACCAGAGTCCAAAGGTAAAGTCCCCATCTACCAAACTTCTGACTATGGGGGTGTTTCTCCATAAGAATAGGAACTATATTTAAATTGTACCTCCAACCACCACTCGGTATTTTACCTTAAAAAGTAACTCTTTGAGATCGATGCGGTCCCAATGAGCAACCAGCCATAGACATCCCTTCATTTTCATAACTATGGGTTCTTACACTAAAAAGAACTCTCGTCCGATGATAACCATACCAAAAAAATTTACTAAAGCCTAGCCTTTCAAGAGTAATGAGCTCACCAAACATCCTCAACCAGATCTTAGTTCTCAGTCGAAGCGGCCAAGCAAAGATAAAAGTATTGTTCTCCAGCAGACAATGCCATTTCAGTCTAAGCAGAGGTTGTTAGTTGGCAAAGAGAAAAATATGGTGTAGAGTTATCTTTGCGAGTTTCAAGCCAATATAAAGAGAATATCGAGGCCTTTAAAGAAGTAAAAAATAAAGCTCAAAAGGTTAAGAGCATCAATGGAAGCAAGGGTAAAGCTACTAAAGTGGAAGAAGTGAGACTTCCCCTTCATTGGTCAGGCGTGTAGGGCCCAACTTTCAAAAAGTACATCACAAAATCTGCTTGCCTTTGATAAAATATCTTAAGACTATTTCCCCGATAGTGAGTTGAACATACTTTCTGAGAAATGTGGATTTCTGAAGGAGGTGAATGTACGATTACCTAATGATGGTGAGACACCCATGAATTACATGTTAAGAGAGTTGGTTGTTTCCCCGAATGTACTGAATTGGGGTCTCTCGTTCTGCTTGGACTCATAGATAATTAACTACTTCGATTTGGTGAGATCATGTCAAAGTCAGGCTAGTCTGAATGCCTAGTTTGCCGTGATTTCATCCATCATGGCATCTAGTTTGTCAAAGATTTGAATACCAATGGTACAATTTGTTGATATTGTTGGGTTGTTAAGAAATTCCCAGATCACTTTATTTTTCTTCAACCTAAAGGATGAATATTAGGTTGCGAATAACTTATTGTAGGCTGATAAAACTTGGAAGATGTAGTTCTTCTTTATCAGTGGTTGTTGGGATAATGGGAAAAAATCTCTTTGAAGGGCAAACTGAGTCGTGTCCTAAGCTTTTAACAGAGTACATGTAATTCTTTGAACTTAATTTATTATTTCTACCTTTATTTTTTTTTCATTCGTAATCTATTTTGACCTTTCTTTTTTAACTTGTATCAGCAAGATTTGGAAGCTGCTAAGGTAACCTTAAAAAAATTGCAATAATGGGTTGAGGAGAATCGGTCCAACACCTTCCATAAGTGATTTACTCCTAATAATCTAGTTTGGAGTCATCTTTGGAGGACCAATTCTGTATAGGACCTATCTTGGATCAGTTACCACCCACTTTGTTCCTAAGCTATTCTTAATCGGACTTAGGCTACTAATGGCAATGTTTGTCTTCCAGCAAGGACTAGAGCTCCTAGTCATCGGGTAGAGAAAGGTGAGGTCACCAAACAAGGTTTTAAGCAAAACATCATCGGTGAAGAGGGAACAGAGCAGCCCGTTGACCCTTTACTAGTGACCCTTGATGTTGATGTCGATGTGGGTAACACACCCGAGGAACTTCTTGTCTTAAAAATAAAAAAACACACAAGAAGAACAAACATAAAAGCTAAAAAAAGAAATAAAAAGAAAAAAAGATATATAGCTAACTTCTCTAGCTTTAAGTATCTTTTCTCAGCATCCAACAAACTGTTTCTCATATAGTAAACATGGTGAGGGTAACCATCAACTTCTCGAATCGAAAGTGCGCTTACTGCGTAATCAGATACTGTCAAGTAAATATACAACCTTTCATCAATAATTGGCTTGGTTAATGTCTCCGTAGAAGAGAGATATTTTTATTTTATTTTGGTAAAGACATCATAGCACTCTAAAGTCCAACTAAACTCTTTCATATTTCTTAAAACCTTGAAAAATGGTGCGAATTTATCTGAAGATCTTGATATAAATTATTTTAGTGAAGCCAATCTTCCGGTCAGTATTTGAACTTTTTTGGTAGATCTGAGAGGAGCCATAGCAAGCAATGCATTCAATTGTACTAGCCCGGCTTGAATGTCATTTTCACTGATAACATAACCCAAAAAATTCTGGATCATACTTAAAGTGTACATTTTTTTAGATTTAATTTCAAGTTTATGGTTTTTAGATTGGATAAAGTTTCCTTTAGATCAGTGAAATGATATTTATCCCTCACACTTTAGACAAACATATCATAAATATAAACCTCACATTTCTTCTAATCTGACTATTGAAAGTCTTGTTTACTAAACTTTGATAAGTGGTCCCATCATTTTCAAACCGTAAGGCATAAATTTATAGCAATGAAGGCCCCTCCTTGTTATGAACGTATGACTCATCTGTATCTGATTTTACCCTGCAAATGCATCCATGAATGATAGCAATTTATTACCAGAAGTAGAATATATTAGTTGATAAATTCTAGGGACGAGAAATGGATCCTCAGATAACTCTTGTTTAGATCTGTGAAGTCAACATACATACACCAATTCTCATTTTTCTTTTTCACAAGCACCAAGTTTGTTATCCACAAAGCGTATTGAGATCTACGAATATGCCCTACTTTTGTCAATTGATCTACCTATTTAACAATAGCTTCAGATTTTTCAACGGAACAAAAATCCTCCGCTTTTATATAACAAGACATACATCGGGCCGTATTTCTATCTTATGCAAACTGATATTGCAGGGACACTCGTTATATCCTTTATAAACCAAGAAAAGATATGCAAATTATTAGATAAAAAAGATAATAAGTGTTCCCTTATGATTGTTTCCAACTAGGCTCTAATCCTTACACATTTCTGATTTAGAAAAATATGTAAGTCGGAATCTTTGTGAGAAATAACCAAACCATTAGTCTTCCTTAGATCATCCACCTTGCATGATTCTGAAGAGGACTCTAGTAATTGCTATTTTTTTTAGTTTCCACATTCTGTAGCGTTTTAGGAGCCAAAGTAGTGACTTAACATTCCTTTTGCCACTTTTTGGTTATTTCGAACAACTCCAACTTAGCCCCTAACAATATATTTCAAACACTAATGGACTATAAATGCAACGACGTGCATCATTGATAACCGATACCTACCAAAGATATCATTATATGAAGTAATATCATCAACTATTACAAAGAGTACTCTGACTTCCTTTTTGAAATGTCATTTTCAAGGATAGTTTCATTTGTTTGTAGGTGGATGAAAATAAAATATTGGTTGAGCTACTTGTGTCCATCAGAATCATTTGAATTGTTATTACCTCAACTACAACCCTAATCACCACATCATCCTTATGTAACCCATCAACGTCTCTCAAATCATCACTATCGAATAAAATAAATGAGATTCTGATATAGATGGGTAGATATTTTTCCTATAATTGGGTGGTCAAACTCACCATATACCTCTTCCGAGAATAATTTGAGGGTGATGACGCCGTATTCCCCCCCAAGATGGTCAATGATCCAAAATATTGACAAAAACCTTTAATATTTCATTTATGTTCAAGATCACTTATCATCATAATACGTCCTCGATCAGGTTCAGGCTCTAGATATTTCAGTCTTTATCGAATTATTATATGTCCTGGTAATAACCATAGTGGTTTCTTCTTTGGAGGCAGCTTATATCGCTTCCCTTCTAGCCACAGTCTGACCAACCACCGGTTCCTGTGATCTATTCTTCGAATGAGCTTTGACAAAAGTAGTTAATTTCCTATTTTAATCAAAAGTTTGGATTTCTTGCTTTAAAGCAATACAATCCTTTGTATTATGGCCCACGTCATTGTGATACTTGTATAACTAGGTAATTTTATTTTACCTTAGATTTTGAATGAGTGATGGCCTTCTAAATTGTGCAAAATTCTTTGCATTATCTTAAATCGTGGCAGCGCTATCAGTTAATTCTGTAAAGTGATCAGGTTGGACCTACTGATTTCCTCAGGCCCTGAACTTTGTCATTGTAAATCTTGGCTTGCTTTCGTCCGATGGACACTCTGACTATAACCTTTTGGATGAGAACTAGTAGTTGCTTGTTGTTAAGAACCACATGAATTGTTTCTCTTTTGACTAGGAAATCTTAGTCTCTTCGTCTCTTTTACTATAATTTGTTTTTCAACTAGTGATAAAAAACTTCCAAATGATATTACTTTCTTTATGGTGACATTGTTGGACAATTCTCCAGGAAGAAATCCTTCCTAAAATCATTTATATCCAATTCTTCAAAGTCATCTTGCAAACAAGTTTTGGTTTCTACAAAGTGTTTGGGGTAATCCTTCAAGCTTTCCCCGATAAACTGACAATACTGAATTATCGTATCTCTATCTCCCCTTATCTTTTTAATTCACATAAATTACCTTCAGAAAGCCATCCAGAACATGTCAAAACTTATAATCAACCATTTTGGAATCCGATTATACCACTTTAAAGGATTATCCTTGAAGGTTTTGGAAAAATCCCGACACAACAACTTGTCGTTGTAGTTCAAATTCATCATGAAGTTCTTGAATTATTCAAGGTGGTTGTATGGATCATTGCTTCCATAAAACTTATCCAATTTTGAAATATTGAACCACATGGGCAGATGGCCAAAGAGAATCTCTACGGAAATATCGAACTTTTCCATTTTTGAAATATCGAACCTTCGAGAATGACCTTTATGATACTTTGTTAGATTGTGTTGAGTATATGGGTCTATAGTTTATTCATTAATACCCTATTGTCTTTCAGATCTTTGGACCTATGATCAAATTTTATCCAGAATGGTTATTACAACTTCTTTTTTAGAATTTAATGCCTCAATTTCCCCGTATAGCTGGTCACGCTCCTCTTGCATGAGCACCTGCTCATGTTTTTCATCAGTTATATGCGGTACTTGGCTAGATTTGTCAATCCTAACTCCCTCATTTTCCTGGGCATGATCTGTTTACATTTCAAAATATATGCTTTGGTATATTCTGAAGGAAATTTTAACAGTTAAAGGTTTTGTATGTTATTATATGGGTACCTTTGTAGTGTTTCCACTGTGGTCATCATTTGTCAGGTTTAGAAAATCTGGAGGGTTCTTTAGTAATTGTAATAAATTTAATTAATAACTTAGATAGGTAGCAGAGAAATATTTAAATTATTTTAAGAAAATAATTCGAGAGAGTCTAAAATGTAGGTGATAAGTAAATGAATTTAATTCATCCTCTTAAATATCTTCGAAAGCTTATTTATATGCTAATTAATTCTAATGGGCCGAACAACTTTCAGGTGCTAATTGGGAATTACCCAAGCCAAAAGACCGTAATAAAAAATAAATTCTAATTATTTTATTTTTATATACAAAATATATGATAAATTAAATGTTGGCTAAACAATTCATTTCTCTGATTTTCTCTTCAGATAATAGATTTCTTATTAATACCCATTTATTAATAGCTTTTACGTGGATGTGAAAGATTTTCACTGTGAAGAGTCCTCACTAACACCATAAATATTGTAAGTATTAATGTTGTCAATAATCACAAGATGGATAAGTATTATGGTAAACAAGACCGATAATGAGATATTGGAGTATGATGCTGACGATAAAATGAGGTGCATATATTTTTCTACGACACTTTAAGGAAGCGTGATGCAGTAGTTCAAAAGTATTATACAATGATGCATCAAAAGCTATAAAATGCTACGGATATCTTTAAGGAAACATTTTTAGGTTCTAAAGTAGTTAAGGAGATGAGGGCTATATAATTCATTGCAAACAGAAGTCTAATGAAAGCCTCAGAGAATACACCAATCGGTTTGTAGAGACCCAAACCAAATTACCAGATTTTTGCGATCCGATAGCCAAAGCTGCATTCAAACAAGAATTTATAAAAGGATTTCTCTCTAATATAATGATGATGATAAGGTGCTTCATATCATTTGGCTAGCAAAAAATATATAGTGACACAAATAATGAAACCCCTAGAAATAATTTTGCATCAAATTCAGCTAAACATGAAATAATTAGACTTAAGGTTGCAAAAGAAAGTATAAAAACGGTTATGGGAGCAGTAGTAGCAGGATGATTGAGTACCCCAAAAATACCATTTACAGAGATAAAAAAATTAGTGAAACCTCAAAAACTGAAGAACTATTTCTCCAGATACAACAATCAGTTAAACTCCAGCACTACATCCCAAAACACTAGAACCTTTATCAGTTAGAATAATCCACATCGAGTTAACTGACAATACATCTTTTCTATCTTATTTGTCTCATCTGCTTGAATGAAATTCAACAAGGATCTACCAAATCTTGCGTTTTAATTGCTTTTCGAGGTGAAAAAATAATATCAAAATCCCCAAATTCCACTGACCACTTAGTCATTCTTCCTAAGATATCATGACCTTGCAAAACATTTTTAATGGAAATGAGGTTCGAACTTCAATGCTAATTTTTCTAGCATCCACCACAAATGCCAATACTAATTTTCTAAGCTTTTAATACCTCTTTTTTGCTGCCACCAAACTTTTTGACCCATGAATTTCCCTGATTGAACTCTAAAAGTACATTTTTCTAGATTCAATTTCAGTCATATTACCCTTAAATTCAAATATGTCTCCTCTAAATCTTTGAAGTGCGCATCGTGTGCTCAAAGTTTTACCACCATATCATCAATGTATACCTCCATGTTTCTTCCGATTTGGATAGCAAATGCTTTATTCATCAATCTTTGGTATGTAACCCCAACATTTATTAATCCAAAAAGCATAATTCTATAACAATGCAAGCCTCTGTCTGTGATGAAGGTGGTGCATTCTTGATCCTTTAGATCCATTTGAATCTGATTGTATTCTACAAAAGAATCAATAAAAGTTAATATTTTTTTTCCCGAAGTAGAATGAATCAGCTGGTTTATTCGAGGAACAGGAAATGGGTACTTAGGACAAGGTCGATTTAAGTCTGTAAAATCAACATACATTCTCCACTTCCTATTTTTCTTCTTGACCACTACCGGATTCGCCGTTCATAAATGATACTGTGAATCCGTTATATGTCCGACCTTGGATAACGGATCTACTTCGGAAACAATAACCTCTGCCTTTTCTGATGAAATTGCCCTTATTTTTTGAATAATAGGTTTCATCTTCAGATTAATAGATAGGCTATGTCAAATTACTTCAATTGATACTCCTATCACATCCTCTATTTTCCAAGAGAAAATATCCAGATTGTGGGAATTGTTTTTAAAGGGTTGTTGACGTATATTTGGGGTCAGTGAGGTTCCTATTCGAAGTAATTTTCCCTCAGAAAATGCATATTCCTCTATTTTTTCACTTAATGTCAATGATTGTGGGGTTTCCCCTCTGACTGTTATTAATTCATGATATCAACATTGTTGGATGCTCGAATCTGAAGCACAGTGGCGTAACATTTCCTGGCAACCTTTTGGTCACTCCGAACGACCACTACACGGTCTCCGATGACATACTTGGAATATTGATGAACTGTTGATACAATGTCATACATTATTGACAACCAGGATCTTCCAAAAATGGCATTATAGATTGTTAGATAGTCCACCACAATGAAAAGAACCTGAACTTTCTTCTTAAAATGTCTACTTCCCAAACTTACCTCCCCCTCAAATTCCCTTATTACACGCGCATTTACTATAGTAAAACCGATGATATAGCGCTCTAACCGAGATATTTGAGGAAGGGTGTGTAATCTATCATAAGTAGCTTTAAAAAGGGCATTTGCGGAACTCCTAACATATATTAACACACGTCGAATCTCAATGCTAGCAATATCTGCCCCAATGACCATTGCATCCTCATGGGGCCCTGCAATACCCCGAAAATCATCTTCATCAAAAATGATAAAATGAATATCTCTCTTACCATACAAATGAGTAGACATCTTTCCCTCTATCTGAGTAGTCAAGCTCACAATATGTCTTTTTCTAGTATTACCAGTCATGGAATCACCCCCGAAAATGGCTAATGACTCAAAATACTCACACAAGCTTCGAACATGGCCCTTCTTTACTGGTTTTTCCACTGCCATCAAAATTACCCGATCTGGATCCATGTCCAAGTATTCTGATGCAACATCAAAATCATCAATCTTTGAATCCAGAATCATCAAATTTCAGACTGTGCATCTGGATTGGTTGGTTGTAAAGTTGATGCTATAGGATTTTTCGATGCATTGCTTTGTGCTTTCCAGAATCATTCCAAGCGATGCCTCCAGCAGTATCATGACCAATATCATTGTGATACCTATAGAACTTGTTGTTTCGCTAGTCTCTAGTTTTACATATCATTGTTGATTGGAGCAGGCTTCCTGAAATTTACACATCCTTTAGTTTTATCAAAGATTGCAGCCATACTTTCACTTAGATCTACATAATATTCATGCCTTATCCATTAATTTTGCCTCCGCCTATTGAATTGGTATGATGTAACTTGATTTGAATACCCTTCAGTTCGAGCTAGTTGGTTATTGTTCCTCAGACGTGCTTGCTAGGGGAAATTTAAGATTGTCCCTGGTTATGGGGTGCAATCCCCGAACTCTTTAGGATGTTAATTGTTGCCCCTCGAATCCTGGTCGATTCTTCAACCTTAATTTGGTCTTCGACTTGAGACATTAAAGCCCCCAAAAGTTAAGACTCTTCTTTTTGTTGTTTCATTAGCCAGATCTCTTGGCAATAATCCTTGGCAAAAAGCTGTCATCGCCATCAGCTCTTCACAATTATCCAGATTTGATTTTTTCAAGACAAAACATTTCGTATAATCCTTCAACGTTTCTCGAACTGCTTGCTTGCATTGGATGATTGTATCCCCATTTTCCCTCATTTCCTTACTCCAACGAATTGTCTTTGAAAGGCAGTATAAAAATATATGAAGTTTGAAATGGATCATCTTGGAATTCGGTCATACCATTTCAAAGTTGTTCCCTTAAAAATTATGGTAAAAGCCCGACACACTAGCATGTCTTCGTCCTCGAAATTCATCATATAATTATTGAATTGTTCGATGTGATCATCTGGATCTTGCATCCCGTCAAACTTTTCAAGTTTTGAAATGTCAAAATGCTTCAGAAGCGTGATAGATCTAATCTTATTTGTCAGTGGAGAATTTCTCCAATCAACACCTTGAACATATTGATTCTCGGTTCCCATTACCGCATACAAATTCCGATCATCCCCATTGTACTGATTTGATATATTTCCTTCACACCAGTTATATTCCCTCAAACATAGAGGTACACTATCTTTTCTAAATTTATGTTCTTTCTTATATTTACGAGGTTGATCATTCTCTTGTTTTGAAGAGCCTCGATATCTATTAAAACCTGATCCAGAGCTTTCAACCTCATCGTTACTAGATGTGATATACCTTTATTTATCTTTATTTTATTTTCGACTAAAATGACGCTCTTTTGGCGCCTTAAAGCGTACCTTTTTCTGTTCAGTTATGACTTGACGATTAGTGCAAGATCGATCAGATTGACCATCAGTATCATTTTGGTCATCGATTTGCCTTACCTCGGATTCAGCCTTGTTAACTGAATCTCTTGTTCTCTCTGGTCGTATTTCACATTCACAGCATTTATCTTATCCAGAACCTGATTCATTCGCAACTCTATCTCAGATTGAGTCTAGTGAATCGGGGTAGATCCTTCTTGATCCTGAAAATTTCGGCAACACCCCTTCAACACCTATCATTAGGCCTCCTTCAACATCTCCCGAACCTAAATTCAATGAGCTCCTACATGAAAAATACGAATCTTCAAAGAAATGGAAGAAACTAAACAAATTGATTATCAAAACCCTCAAGTTTTCTGGGAACAACAAAAACTCTAAATCCCTTTCAGATAATGATTAAACTGATTAACAGAAATGTGAGAGGAATCTACAATAAATCAAATATGGGTAGGTTGCAGTCTATGGTTATCAAAGAGAAGGCTAAGATATTAGTTATCCAGGAGCCAATAACCAGTAATGACAAGTAAGAAGGGATTGCTAAGAGGCTTATTTTTTTGGTTTTACATCCAACATATCTAATAAGATATGGTTTTTCTAGATGGATAACATTAGTGTTGATACACTTATCAACCATGAGAAGTTTATACATCTTGAATTTTTTTATTCTAGACTTTTGACACTTTGGTTTTTTCTATTATTTATGCAAAGTGCATTAGACTGCAGATGATGGATTTAAGGAATCAATTGAGAAATATTGATAGATCTAGCAAAGACTAAATTTCAGTGGACAACTTTAATGTTATTACTTCAAATGATAAGAAACTTGGATGTACTGCGTTATGCCGGAACATCATAGATGATTTCAATGACTTTATTAATGATTGCCAGCTTGAAGATGCTGGGTATGCTGATAACAAGTTTACCTGGAACAGAAATATGAAGTGGAAGAGTTTAGACAACGTCATGTTCAACAATAACTAGTCCAATACTTTCACCAAGACCCAGGTTTTTCACATGGTCAGAATGTGTTCTAACCATGCCCCTTTACTTATTATTGTAAATGTCAATATCTCTAATAATTCTATTAATATAAAAAAAAAGCTTTAAGTTTTTGAATTCTTGGATTAATGATGACAGTTTCTTAAGTGTTGTCAAAAAGAATTGGAGTCTCAATTTGAAGTGTCAACCTAATCAAGTTTTCTAGTATGAATTGAAGAGGCTCGAGAATTGTTTGAAGGATTGGAATGCTTCTCATTTGGGTAATATTTTCACTAAGGTCAATAAAGCTAAAGATGTTGTCAAGACTAAAAAAATGCTTCACTAGACTGAAAAAAGCCATGTTCTAAAGCTGAGCTCAACAATGCCATTAACTTACATATGAATGCTCTTAAGATTGAAGATGATTACTGGAAGAAGAAAACTTACAGTAACCGGTTAAGTGATGGTGACATAAACTCTAATATTTATCATGTTTTTGTCTCTAAAAGAAGGAGAAAAAACGTGACAAAATCCATCAAAGATAAAAAATCACTGGCTTACTTGGTTTGGCTTATTTTGGGCTGGGGGTAGTTTTGTAAAATGTTTTAGTAAGTTTGGGGTGTTTTGTGTTTAGGGTGTGGAGTAGTGAGATAATTAAGAAGCCTTCTTGTATTAAATGTTGATCACCCTCATTAATGAGAGTGGTTGGGTATTTATACTTTAATTAATGACCCATGGGCTTACCGGGTCACGTTGTGAAACCAGATCGAATTCAAAGACCTTTTAGTTTTTAAGTAGATTAGCAAATAGCTTAGTCAAAAGTTGTTTACATCTGTCCTGTTCGGATTTATAGTGGTGTGATATGGTCCGAATTACCCTTGTTCGGATTAATGGGTAGGTTGTGTCGGCAAGATCCGAACTGATGAGTAACACCTTTTTAGGCCTTGCAAAGTATCTTTGGAAGGGTTAAAAATTTTACCAAGTCAACATCAATTACGTCCGATTTGCTTGCGTCGTCCGAACTGAAAAGCTTTTCTCTCACAAACAACTCAGTTCAAATTTTATCAGGACTAGTTCTTCTTTCCAGAATTCTAAGAGTTTTTTCATGAATCGTGGGACACGTGTCAATATCTGTTTGACCTCCCAGCTGTTATTTTTCCTAGATCGTCGTACCAACTAGGTCTAGAAAGTTACCTAGGTTTTGATTTTTCACACGTTACGCAGCCTTTAATCATTGCAAAAAACCCTGTTCAACTTCTCCTTGATAATTGTTGCTTCTTAGTATTCCATTGACTTCTACACTCAAAACTTTCTTAGATAGAAAATCACCTTCATCTTTAAACTGTTCTTGAGAGATTATATGTTCACAGCTAGAAACGCTTTAGTTAAAGGTGGTTGGTTGAATTTATCGGAGTTAGAGAGAACAAGGAAAGTAGAGAGAGAAAATCGTATCGCCGTCGGTCTCCCCATTTCTCTAGGCGAGAAAAATAGTCAGCTAAACCAGGACGCCTATCAGTGGTCATCTTCCTCAAGAAACCCTAGACCCAGAAAGCTCCCATTTAGACTAAACCTTTCATCCCTCCCTTCTGGTTCTTCCGTACAAGAATCTGAACACCCTGTTTCTAAGGAAAAAGCTGTTTCAAAAATCAGAAAAACCCTCACCATTTATAGTAATGGGTTCTGACACAGAAAAATCACCGGAGAAAATAACTCATCGTCGGACAACTCGCCAAACCAAAACTCAGTCCACACCATCAACTTCAAAACCCTCCGGATCAGAGATAGCTAAAGCGACTCTGCAAGCCAAGCCCTCCGGACTCTCTTCCGGAGTGCCTAGAGGGTAAAGTGGGCCCTTGTTTTAAACATGTCAGCGTTAAGTATTTGCTGGCTTTGCAAAATATCAACTATGTCTACACCCATACTGCCGAGTTAGGCCAAATCCGGACCAAATGGGGAATTCTTCGAGTCTGTAAAAGTAAAGATACCAATGACTTCGGAGACGCCCATGGACTGCAAATTGAATGAGGTGGTAGTATACACCGAAGTGCCGAACTAGGGACTACGGTTCCCTTTAGACCTAGAGATTGTTAAGTACTTCTATTTAGTCAAACTCTGTCCCAGCCAACTAATCCCCAATATTTGATACACACTCCTTGCCTGTATCATGGCATCTAGATTGTCAAAGATTCCTCTTGAAATGGAGGCTGTTATAGCAAGCTTGTGCAAGAACCATCAGGTTCCCTTCTATCACTACAACATAGGCAATAATTTCAAGGTTGTGGACGAACTGTTAGAGTCCAAAAAACCTTGGAGGACACAGTTCCTTTTTGTTAGTGGAACATGGGAAAATGGCAAGAAAATAAAAGACAACACCAACCCTAGCTTGCTGACCAGCAGGTGAAAAAGCACTAGTAGGTTTCTACTCTATTTTTTACTTTCTAAACTACAAGTTTTCTTATTCTGATTAATTTTTATTTCTTTTCAGTCCTTCCGAAGGAGTTCACCAATACTTGTGGAAAGCTCAATGCATGGGCTTCAGAAAATTGGGGGAACGCCTTCCACAATTGCTTCACATCGAGCAATTTTGTGAGGTCTCACATGTGGAACACCACAGGAAGAAGGGACCTTTCATGGGAAGAGCTAACCACCCCTCCTCCTGCTGACGTTATTTTGAGAAGGACAGAAGCCAAAGACGCCAAGCTGTTCTTGCCTTCCAGGGCTAAGGCTCGTAGCAAAATGAAGAACAAGAAGAGAAAGGCTACAATAGATCTGGCTCAAACAGCTACAGAAGGGACTGGTTCGGGGAACCAGGATTGTATTGATGTGGCTTTGCTCAAGGCATTAGATGTCGAGACATTGAGGGAAGTTTGAGGGTCAAAGAATCCACCAAGGCCTATTAAAAATGACATGAAGCGCAAGGCAAACGGTGATGAAAAAGTTGCCAAGAAGAAGAAGGTCACCCTGGGGGAAGAACTAATCCTTCACCGTTCGGAAATCCCACCACCAGCTCCTGCTGACCCTACTCTACAAGAGGAGATCCCAACAAATCTTCAGTCCGGAGAGATTTTTGGTGGAGGGAACAATGAAGTGGACCTCTCTACCCTTTAAGACATTGGTCTGTACTTTAATGATTTTGAAAAATATTATTTTGCAGGTCCTTATCGTCCCTCCAGTTCCTCCAACATGGTGACCTACAATGGGAAATCATTCTCCATATCCGGAGAACATGATGCCTTAAGTCACACCCTCTTTGGTTATATCCGGCCAGTAATCGATCTGGAGAGGCAGGTAAAACGTCAGACCAACCTTATCAACTCTCTCATTTCTAACAAGAAATATCTGGCAAACAGTTTTCTAAGTACTCAACAAATTATAAAGGCGCCGAAGAAGAAGAAGGAGGATTTGGCAACCAATCTAACCGCATCAGAAGTAGCCAAAACTAAGCTCCAAACCAAGTACTCCACCTAGAGACTTCTTCCTCATAAAACCTCGCAGCGTTGAAGGATGGTGATATTCAAACCCTAACCAATGAAAAGACTAAGTTAGAAAGCACCCTTTCGGAGATGACCAAGGAATAGGAGGCCTTGAAGCGTCATCAAGAGCACGCTATCAAAGAAGGTATTGAAGAGTATGCCAATGGAGTAGTAGACTCCTTAGAAAAAAGAGATGATGGGATCAAATATAACATGGTGTTGTTGTTCCATGAGACCATCCCTAAGAGGACCCTTGGTCCCTTATGGAAATATGTGGAGTACGAGGACCTCCCATTTCATACTATGGAAGATGGTGACAAACACAACTACTATAGTGGATTTGATTCCACTAATGATGAAGAAGGTACGGGTGAGAGTTCAAGTGATGAACTCAAAAATCCCAAAAAAGGTGGTGGTAAAGGAACATTCGAAGAGAACAAGTGTTAAGGTTTTATCATGTATTTTTTTTTTGTTTTTTGAACAATCAAAGTCCTTGGATGGCCAAGACATGTTTTATACTACTATTTGGTTTAAGTCCGAACAGGTTTAATGTATCCAACATTCTTTTTGTTTAATACTTTACTTTAAATCTTTCATGGCTAAGGTTTAAGTAGCCCCCATAATATCAGAATTATTGAAGTGAGAGTGTTTAATATCTCCAATGACAAGTATTTAATAGTCATGACCAATCACTAAGTTTATCCGATCTACTAAAGATTCAGGGTATTGAATAAGTGATTTATACTTGAATTGAATTGTAGTAAAATCACTCCAAATGTTTGAAGAATGCATTATATATTATTGAAGAAGAAACCGGACACCTCATTAAAACTTCACTGCGCCACTAAGGTAGGAAAAAGTATGCCCCCTAATATTTACATTGTTATTTAGCAAGTAAATATTTACACAAAAACTTTATTCTAAATATAACCTGAGATGCTCGACATTCAATGGGTGCTTCAATACGTTTCCTTCTTTGTTTTGAATCCTATATGTCCTAAGTTTGATTTTCTCGCAGACCTCATAAGGGTCTTCCCGATTCGGAGCCAATTTCCTAAACTGATTTTCCTTTGTATGTAAGAAGACTTTTCTTAACACCTTATCTCCTGGTTGAAAATCTCTTCTTTTGACCTTGAAGGCAGATCTACTCCTCATCAAACCTTAGTAGTGTGTTGTTTTTAAGTGTGCTTTAACCCTTCTTTCTTCTACTAAGTCCAGATGATTCGTAATTGCTATCTCATTAGCCTGTTCGGAATAGTTATAGACTCTGTATAATGGTAAGGTAACTTCTATGGGGGTAATTTCATCCATCCCATATACCAATGAAAAATGGGACTCTTGTGTAGCACCCCGATGAGTAGTTCGATAGGCCCACAATACTTCTTGAAACTTCAACTTGGTCGTTCTCTTGTGGATGAAAATGAGAAGAAAAACAATGCTGTATACATTTAGAGGCACAGAAATCCTCCATATCTTTGTTATCAAACTTTGGCCCATTGTCTGTAGTAATCTTTTGGGGGACTCCAAATCTACAGTATATATTGGATAAGATAAATTTAATGACAACCTTCGATGTGGTCCCTGCCAAGGAAACTGCCTCTATCCTTTTTGAGAAATAGTCGATAGCAACTATAATAGTACTGCATCCCTTGGATGCCATAGGTAGAGGTCCAGCTAAATCCATCCTCTATCTGGGAAAAGTTATTGGCCAAAAAATAGACTCCATAGGTATTGTTGGCACATGAATTTCATTCTTATACCTTTGACATAAATCACATTTCTTTACCATTTCTTTAGCATCTGCCATTATGGATGGCCAATAGTATCCAGCTAATAAAACTCTCCGGGTTAGTGCCATGTACCTACAATATGTTGAGCCATCCTCATCATGCAGTTTGGACAAAACAACTTGGGATTCTTCAAACCCCAAACAACGTAGGAGAGGTCTACTGAAAGATTTTTTTATAGAGAATTCCCCTTATCATCAAAATACCACATGCCTTGTATTTAATATTTTTTGCCACAACTTTATCTGAAGGCAAAGCCCCATGAGAAATATATTAAAGGAAGGTATATCTCCAGTCTTTAGGTTGAATCACATGTTTGCTCATACTTTCCCCATCTTCTTTGTTTTGACTCAGCTGTATGGACAGACATTCTTTTATGTGAATCCAAGGGTAGGACTCAAAATATGTTATAGCTGCTAGAGAGTCTGACAGTGTATTGTCCGATCTGGCAATACGTTCATAGCAAACACTTTTGAAGTCCGTTGCCACTTCTTTCAAAACGAGTAAGTACTTGATCAGTTGATCCTTCTTAGCCTCAGATCGCCCTTAAGCATGGTGGATGAGAAATTGAGAGTCACTTATTAACCGAACTCTCTTAGCTCTACACAGGAGAGCCAATTTAAGACCAACTATAGATGCTTGATATTTGGACTCATTGTTAGAAGCCCTAAACCCAAAGCATATAGCTTGATACATTTTATTACCATACGGATAGGTTAAGCAAACTCCAGTTCCATAACCCATAGTGCTTGATCCACCATCACTTCGGACCACTCACACTTTCTTGGTTTGGACTTCTGAATTTTGTTTAGAGTTCTTGTCCGCATGGAATTCCACTAAGAAATCAGCCACTGATTGAGCTTTAATAGCTATCCGGGGGGGGGGGGGGCAAAATCAATTTCGTAATCGCCCAATTCTACTAACCACTTGGTCATCCTACTTGATATGTCTGCCTTTTGAAGACCACTTTTTAGCGGGAAAGATGTACGAACAATGATAAAATGAGATTGAAAATACGGCCTCATCTTTCTTGCCACAATCACTAAGGCCAGTGCCAACTTTTCCAATTTTAAATACCTCTTTTCAGCATCTAAAAACTTTTACTGATATAGTACATCAGACGAGGCTAATTATCAACTTCTCTTAGCAGGACAACACTTATAGCACATTCCAATACAATTAGGTATACATAGAGCTTTTCTCCTTGAATGGGCTTGAAAAGAGTCTTTAGTGAGGATAAGTGTTTCTTTATCTCCACGAAGGCATGGTTTCACTATGGGGACTAGTTGAAGTCTTTAGCATTTTTCAAGGTTTGAAAAAACTGAGCACACTTGGTTGATGACCTTGAAATAAACCTGTTTAAGGCAACCAACCTTCCGGTGAGCCTTCGGAATTCTTTAATATTTCGAGGAGGGTCCATTTATAATAGCGCATTAAGCTGATCCGGATCAGGTTGGATACCTTTCTCACTTATTATGTAGCCCATAAAATTCCCAGATTGGACCCCAAACACACATTTCTCTAAATTCAATTTCAAATTCACAACAGCTAAATTATCAAATATTTTTTGAAGATTAATTATGTGCAAATCTTCCTCCACGCTTTTAACCATCATGTCATCTATGTATACTTCCATATTTTTGCCAATCTTATTAACAAATGTTTTCTTCACCAACCTCTGATAAGTAGCCCCAACATTCTTTAACACAAAGGGCATTACCTTGTACCAATGGAGACCTCTGTCTGTTATAAAGGTAGTGTGATCTTGATCCTTTGGATCCACCTGTATCTGATTATAACCGGAGAAGGCATCCATGAAGGACAACAACTTGTTTCCAGACGTAGAGTCTACCAACTGATCTATTTGGGGGACAGGGTAGAGATCCTTAGGGCAAGCTCTGTTAAGGTCAGTAAAATCAATGCATATACGCCATTTACCTTTCTTTGTCTTGACTAACACATGATTGGAAGTCCATAAAGGATATTGGGATTCTTTAATGTGTCACATCTTGGTCAGCTGATCAACCTCTTGAACTATCACATTTGCTTTTTCCTTAGAAAAAGCTCTTCTTTTATGTACAACAGGTGCAACATCACTCCGGATGAACAACTTGTGTGAAATAATTCTTGCGGGTACTCTGGTTACATCACTATTGCACCAAGCAAACACATGCCGATTGTTTAGAAAAAAAGACAACAACTTCTTTTTTTAACTCTGGTGCCATCGTGGAACCAATCTTGACATTCTTACCCTCTGCAGGGGAGTGAGTTTCAACTTCTTCAATGCGTATTATAACACTGAGACCTTCTCTGGGGTCATCAATCTCACTTTCCCCAGCAGCAAGGCTCTAGTAACTACTAATCTTCATTAATCCGAACTACCCCCAGAGTCTTAGGAGCAAGAGTTGTTGCATAGAATTCTCTGGCTATCTTCTGACTACTTTGGACAACACCTAATTGTCCTTGAATTGCATACTTTAAATACTGATAGACTGTTGAGGCCACATCATGCATTCTGGAAAGCTAAGACCTCTCAAAAATTGCATTGTATGATGTGGGGCAGTCTACCACACCAAATTGCACCCTCACCATCTTTTTAAAAGGCTCATTGCCCAACAACACTTCTTCTTCAAAGTCCCCAATTACATCCGCAGAGCTCCCTATGAAGCCCACAATAGTTATGTTCGAGCGTTGTCTAACATCCGGATTCCTCATCTGTTTATAGGAGCTAAAGAATAGGATGTTTGCCGAACTTCCCGTATCAATCAAAATTCGGCGTATATCGTTTCCGCTATAGAAGCTCTTATAACCACTGCATCTTCGTGAGGGTCAACAATATTCCTCAAATTATCTTCATCAAAGACTATAAATGGAAACGGGGATTGGTATTGATGGGAAGAAATCCCCCCTTCTAATTGAGTAGCCAGACCGTGGACATACCTCTTCCTTGAGGAAGGGGTAGGTGTAGTTACAGTATCCCCTCCAAAGATAGTTAATGACTTAAAGAAATCGATCAGTCTGGATACCGTCTTGGTTTTTTCTGTTATTACTCCCACCTTATTCCGAGTTGGATCAGGTTCCAGATACTTAGAGTCCATATCAAACCTTTGAAGAATGACCATTTCCCTTTCTTGAGTAGACGTTCCCGGATTGTTTGTAGGACCTGTTTGAGGAGTGATAAGGAAAGATATTTCTTAGGGACTAAAGTGATAAGTTTTGTAATTATAGGATTAAATTAGGTTTTAAGAGAAACTGAAGGGTTAAATTGTAAATATGACAATATGTAACCGTTTCTCTAACTAACTCACCTGGCCTATTTAAAGAGGCTGAATGAGTTAGTTTGACCTATGATATATTCAGGAGTACTTTTCACTACTTGAAATTCTCTCTGCAAACTTTCTGTTCTTAATTCACTCACTACAACTTTAATTCACACCAAATTGGCGCTAGAAAGAGGGGAGAGGATACCTTGATCAACAGATCAAAAATCAACGTTCGAGTTCTCATTTTTTAAGTTTTTTGTTCGAATTTTCATATTTCGTTTGATTTTTCGCGGTTTGAAGATGAATCCAGAGGAAGGTGACAATCCATCTGTTCGCAAGGCGATAGAGACGCTGAAATCCGATCTGCAAGAGGCAGGTAAATCTGTTCCAATTCAATCAGTCCAATTTGACTTTGAAGGAAAAATGAATGAAATGATTAGGAAGGTGGCTGAGCTTGACGAATTGGTAAAAAAGAAAGGAGATGATAACGGTGCTAGACTTAGGTCTAAAATAGCAGGAGGCGATCGTAATGATCAGTCTGATCAGTCGATGGATGAGGATGCTGATCATTATGAGCAGCGTAGGGCACGTTCTGAGCAAAAAAAAGAGTATAACGGGATAAAGAAGAGGAAGGAAAAGCTACAAAGGCGACTGTATGAAAACTCTAGTGATGAGGAGGATTTTGAAGATTCTGAGTCTGATGAAACACCGAGGTACGAACGTTCTCGAGGCCGTTCAAGAGGAACAGAGCGTGAGTTCCGGCCAGCTAAGGCGTATAAGGAGGGAAGGAAGAAGAAAGAGAGGCGAGTTTACTCACCTCGGAAATACTCGTCTCGAAGGTGTTCGCCTCGGAAGTATGAAGGTGAGTCCAGTTTATATGCAACTGTGGGGATGAGAAATGAGGACCAGTATGTCCAGGGGGTTGATTGGAGGGACTCACCACTGGTCAGGGAGATCAGATCTGTGCCGCTACCGAGGCGGTTCGATATTTCCAAAGTTGAAAAGTTTGATGGGACTCAAGACCCCGATGACCACATAGAACAATTTAAAAACTACATGACTAATTTCGAAGATGATGATAGATTGGTGTGTAGAGCTTTTTCCCAAACGTTTAAGGGAACTGCGCTAAAATGGTTTAATAAGATTCCTAAGGAATCGATTGCAAATTTTAGAAGTTTCTACACTGCTTTTCGGAGGCAGTTTGTGGGAAGCAAGGAAATGAGAGCCAATGGAGACACAATAATACAGTGCAAGCAGGCTGTGGGAGAGAAGTTGAAGGATTATACCAAGAGGTTTGTGTCAACAAAGGCTGAATTGGATGACTGTGAAGAAAGTGTGGCTATGGCAGCGTTCAGGCAAGGGCTGTTGCCTGGGGATTTAGCCGATGAGACTACGAGGCGAAGGGCATTAACGTTTGGAGCTCTTATGGCCCAGATTGAGGACCAGATTAAGGTCGAAGAATCAACGAGGGTTCGAGGAGGTGCTAGTACTCTTCAGAAGGGGAGTGGACAATCTAACGTCTCAAATAACAATCCCACGCGTCCAAAGAACAATCAAAATGTTTCTAACCGAGGAGCCTCGAACTCGTATCAAGGGGGATATAATCAGCATAATTCTAACAATCAGCAGCAGTTTAGGTCCAGGTCGAATGTGTGGGTAAGGCCGGATTACTATGCAGATTTAACTGAGAGCGTGGCTTCAATATATGAAAAAACAAGGGGAACAATCAATTTTAGAAAGCCACCAGCTATCAACAGGCCAAGAGAGGAACGTAATAATAAATTTTGTAGGTATCATGAGGACATCGGCCATGATACAAATGATTGCATTGCTTTGAAGAAGGAGATGCAAATTCTGATCGAAAATGGAAAGTTGTTGGAATATGTCAGGAAGAATGCCAAGGCAACAGCTCCTAAAGGAGGTAATCCTAATTCCAAGCAGGAAACTGCGTTAATGATTTTAGATGTTGCAGGTGAGACAGATGGTTTCGATGTAGCCTCGGAATATGTTGAACCAGATCCCAATCGACTTTTGTTAATGTCGATAGATGAGCCGATGCGTCAGGGACGTGTTCGAGATTTGTGTGCCTTTTTCGAATCACTAACTATATTTGGAGGGGATTCGATGACGAACAACACCAATAATTCGAGGAAGAGGCATATAGTAAACTTAACGCGACAAATTGAGGGAGGCGCATCAGCACATCTAAGTAGCAGAAAGGATGTGCCCTTTATAATATTCGACGGAGATGATTTGAGGGGGATTACTGGGCCACATGAGGATGCGGTGGTCATTGGAGCAGAAGTATGCGGGGTGGAGATTCGACGAGTGCTGGTCGACACAGGAAGCTCTGCTAATGTGCTTTTTAAGTCAACATATGATAGGTTGACTGCACCACCTCGAATAGAAAAATCAGAAAGGACTATCATTGGGTTTACCGGCGCATCAGCAACTGTGATAGGTGAATTCGAAGGTGAAATTTCCTTGGGAAAAGGGCCTTTCAAGAAGAAAGTACAGGTACTTTTTGTGGTGGTGGATTGTCCATCAAGTTACAATGCTATTCTTGGGAGGTCATGGTTGGCCAAAATGTACGCTGTAGTTTCTACAGTTCATCAGTGTCTGAAGTATGTGGTCGAGGACAGAGTCGGCGTAGTCCGAAGTGACCAGAAGGTGGCAAGAGAATGTTATGCTGCTGCATTTAGGTTACGTGGTAAAAGTTCTGATGATCTCATGGAGAGTTAGCAGTTTGGGGGGTTGTCTTGTGGTGAAACAGACGAGGGAATTGATGATCCGAGGTCAACCCCGAGTTCTGTAGTGGTCAATGAAGAAATAGAGGAATATATTTTTAATAATGGCAGGGTACTTCGAATTGGCACTCTGTTATCTTTGTCGATGCGAGAAAAGTTGTTGAATTTTTTGTCTGAAAACTTGGATGTGTTTGCCTGGAGATCCGAAGATGTAGTAGGGGTCCCAAGCAGCATCATATGTCATAGCCTAGCGGTTGATCGGAAGGTCAAACCAATTATCCAAAAAAGAAGGGCTTTTTCATTGGAGAAATCTGAGGCCATAGTTGCTGAAGTGGATCGGTTATACAAGATGGGACACATTAGGGAGGCCAATTATCCGAGGTGGACGGCTAATCCGGTGGTAGTAAAAAAGAAGAATGGAAAATGGCGAATGTGTGTGGACTTCACAGATTTGAATAGAGCCTGTCCAAAAGATCCTTTTCCGGTGCCTCGAATAGATCAGTTAGTGGATTCCACTTCGGGAAATAAAATTCTGACTTTCATGGATGCATTTTCGGGGTATAATCAAATTCGAATGAATCCAGATGATGAGGAAAGCACGACTTTTATTACTGATAGAGGTTTGCATTGCTATAAAGTAATGCCATTTGGATTGAAAAATGCTGGATCAACATATCAGAGGCTGATGAATAAGGCGTTTGCTTCACAGATTGGGAGAAATATTGAAGTATACATCGATGACATGCTTGTTAAAAGCAAAAGTGATGATGAACATATTGATGATTTAGAAGAAACGTTTTTGAATCTTAGAGCTATTCAATTGAAGTTGAACTCAGAAAAATGCACATTTGGAGTCCGATCTGGCAAATTTTTGGGATATATGATTAGTGAAAGAGGAATCGAGGTGGATCCGGAACAGTTGAAGGCTTTGATATCGATGTCTTCACCTCGGAATATCAAAGAAGTGCAAATGCTAACGGGCAGGTTAGCAGCTCTGAACAGATTCATTTCTCGTTTTTTAGATAAGTGCTTGCCTTTTTTCCAGGTGCTGCGTAAACCCAATAATTTCGAGTGGACTTCGGATTGTGAAGAAGCCTTTTTGAAGATAAAAAATCTTTTGTCCTCTCCTGAAATATTATCGAAGCCACGGAAAGGTGAGCAGTTATTTTTGTATATAACAGTGTCAGATTATGCAGTGAGCGCAGTTTTGATCAGTGAGGACACAAAAATTTCGAAGCCTGTTTACTATGTCAGCAAAAGTTTGGTTGATGCTGAGAAACGCTACTTGAAGCTTGAAAAATTGGCACTGTATATAGTAGTGGCAGCAAGAAAAATGCGCCCTTACTTCCAGGCACATACGATTGTAGTTCGAACTTCATATCCATTAAAAAATGTTTTGCAAAAACCAAGAATTTCAGGGAGAATGACCAAGTGGTCTGTGGAATTGGGAGATTTCGATGTGCTGTTTTCCCCTCGAACAGCTATCAAAGCTCAAGCTTTAGCAGATTTTTTGGTGGAGTTTCACTCAAGCAGATCCGAAGAGAAAGATGCTGAAAAGGTAAATGGGAATCCGACGTGGACAATACGAACTGATGGGGGATCCAGTAGTAAGGGGTCAAGTGCAGGAGTTGAATTGGTAGCACCAACGGGGGAATTTATGTTTCAAGCTATAAAATTTGGCTTTCATGCTTCAAATAACGAAGCTGAATATGAGGCTGTGCTAGCAGGGTTGCGCTTGGCGAAGATTTGTGGAGCAATGTTTGTACGCTTGGAAACAAATTCACAGTTGGTAGTTAACCACGTTAAAGGGGTATCAGAAGCTAAAAAGGAGCGTTTGGTTTTGTACCTACAAGAGCTTCGGGGGATGATGGCACAGTTTGAAAATGTCGAAGTGGAGCATATTCGAAGAGGAAACAACACTATGGCTGATTCTTTGGCAACGATGGCTTACTCAGAAGAATACCCATGGATTGTAACACAACCATCGCCTTCGATCATATCGAATTCTGAGCAATGTGAAGTTGTTGATGAGGTGGTAAATAATCCGACATGCGCTCGAGGAGATTGGAGGTTTGACTTGTTAAACTTTATTTCGAATGGAATATTGCCTATGGATAAACACTTGCTCAAGAAAATAAAGTACAAATCCCTTGGCTATGTGGTACTGGATGGAGTATTGTACAAAAGGTCTGCTTCGAAACCTTTACTACGATGTTTAGGTAAGGATGAGTCTCATAATGTTCTGTCCGAACTGCATGATGGAGATGGGTCAGCTCATTGTGGGTTTAGAGCTTTAACACGTAGGGTATTGTTGGCAGGATATTATTGGCCTACCATTTTGCAAGATGCCAAGTCGTTAGTTCGAAGTTGTGATACTTGTCAGAGGTATGCAAATTTAATACACAAACCAGCGGTACCCCTAATGACAATTTCAGAGGCGGTTCCTTTCGATAGATGGGGAATTGATTTAGTGGGACCATTACCTATGGCTTCTGGTGGGAGACAAATGATTATTGTTGCGGTTGATTATTTTTCGAAGTGGGCAGAAGCAGAACCCTTAGCTGGGACAAAAGCTAAGGATGTAATCAAGTTTATTCAAAGTAACATTTGCTACCGTTTTGGAATACCTCGGAAAATAACAACTGATAATGGTCCTCAATTTAATAACAAGGAAATGGACTCTTTTTGCTCTTCGAAAGGGATACAGCAATGTTTTTCCACTCCTTTTCATCCCCAGGCAAATGGACAGGTAGAAGTTACAAATAGATCTATTTTGGATGGCTTGAAGAAAAATTTGGCAGGAGCAGCAGGGAAATGGCCAAATTTTCTTCAAGAAGTATTATGGGCATATAGGACAACTCCTAGAGAGGCTACAAAAGAAACTCCTTTTTCTTTAGTATATGGGATGGACGCTGTGTGCCCTGCTGAATCTACATTGCCCTCTTATAGACTACTACAATATTCCGAGGCAGATAACGATGAGGCTAGAAGAGTGGAACTTGATTTGTTGGAAGAAAAAAGGGTCAAGGCACATTTGAATGTGATCCATTATCAAACATTAATGAGAAGCAGGTACGATGCTAAAGTTAAGAGAAGGGAATTCAAAATTGGCGATCTAGTGCTGCGAAAAGTGTTTCTTCACACTAAGGATAAACACCTCGGAAAATTGGCTTCGAATTGGGAAGGACCTTACGAAGTTAAAATGAGGGTCAAACCAGGTTCTTACAGGTTATCAGATCGAGAAGGGAGGATGCTCAAGCACCCTTGGAACATAGAGCACTTGAAATTGTACTGTGAGTAAAACTGAACTTCGAATTTTTGTAAAACAGACATACTCTTTCCTTATCTGTTGGCCCAGAAAGGTTTTAATGAGGTGTCTGATTAATATTGAATTTTTTAATAAAATTTCTTTTGGCCATTGGTTGTTTGTTATGATGTGTGATTTATTATTTTGGTAATTTGGCAAGGATTGATCATCTTTGAAAGTTGACCAAGAATAATTTTCCGAAGCGATAGCTTTGAAGAAACAACCAAATTTTTCGAGGTGCCACGTCTTATGAGTGCATCTATTTTTCGAGGTGCCACGTTTTATGAGTGCATCTATTTTTCGAGGTGCCACGTCTTATGAGTGCATCTATTTTTCGAGGTGCCACGTTTTATGAGTGCATCTATTTTTCGAGGTGCCACGTTTTATGAGTGCATCTATTTTTCGAGGTGCTACGTCTTATGAGTGCACCTATTTTTCGAGGTACTATGACTTATGCATTTATGTTTAAGAATAACCAGTTCAAACAAGTATACCAGAAATTCAAGATATAAAAAAAGATAAGTGATTTCCTCGTGGAATAAAATACGACGTTTACAAAAAGAAAAGGGGGGAGTACTTAATCACATGCACAAAAAACAAAAACAAATTGCCTAGCCTATTAGGCATCATCTTCTTCTCCTTCCGATGATCCTCTTCGGAACTGTTTCCTTCTTCTGAGGAGGAGCTTGGTGGCGCTTCGAAAGCTTCCCTGGGACGTTGCTCTTCTGGAATTCGTTTCCAAAGGTCTGATAAGTCTAGTCTTGGACAAGCAGCATGAACTTCTCGAAGAATTTGAATAGATGTATCAATTTGAGTTTTCTTCATGCCTTCGAGCATCACAGAACTAACTTTGGTTTCAGCTTGTTTGACTGCCGCTTTCTTTTCTTCTTCGAATCCTGTTCGAAGTGTAGTAATCTCAGTCTGGCTTTTTTCCAATTTATCCTTCGTTTCCTTAATAAGTTCCGTAGCATCGGAAATAGCAGTGGAATGCTCAGTCTTTAGATTCTCAAGTGCCTGCAGATGAGCAGTCTTAAGAGCTTCGATTTCTTCCTTATGTTCTTTGAGAAGTTGTTCTTTCTCAGCTTCGAATTTTTGGAGTGCTTCGTTTTTCGAAGTCTTTTCAGAGACTGTTTCTTTTCTGCTCCTAGCTAACTCTTGAGCGAGGCGCTCCAATTGGGTTTGAGATTTGCTGACCTCTTCGTATAGCTTTGTGACTGCAGCTATTAAATTTGGAAAAGGTTGGAGAATTGAAGTTACCTCATCGGATTTCTCTGAGTGAGGAAAGATTAAAGGCTGTTGAGCAGGAGTGAAGGTGTTAGATGTCGAAGCTGTTGCAGCTCCAGTAAAAATTGGTGGACCAACGTTGGCAGGTTGAGAACCAGAAAGTACAAAATCTCCACTTGAGTTGAAGTCATCAAAGTTTAGATAATCATCTACTTGTTTATCTCCAAGGGTTATTCCTCCTTCAGGATTTTCCTCAACAAAAGTTTTACCTTGTGCTTCGGAAGCTAGCACAGCTTCTAGTATATCAGCCTCATTCTTTTCATTGGGCTTGTTAGACTTATTCTCTTTCTTTTTTGAAGAAGTGTCCTTTTTCTTTTTCTTTTTCAGGGAAGGCTGGTCTTCTTCGGTTATGGTGGGAAGCGAAGGTGCAGACGTTTTTCTTTTCCTTGAACTCTTCGAAGTCTTGGAAGGCTTAGCCCTGCTTGTGCTGGCTTTCTGGGTCATTTTTCTTTTCTTCTTCAAAGGAAGATGGCTGTCACTTCGGTTTCGAAGAGGAAGATAGCATTTCCCATCTGGTGCAAGTATCCTCTCAACTGCTAGAAGGGGATCTGGTGGCGTCATCGGATCCTGAGGGAAGTCGGCCCCTAAAGATATACGCCAGAGATGGCTATTAACAAAGTTAATGGGCTCGAATGCTGAATGAAAACCATTGCCCCAAGATTTTTCAGCCCACTCAGCCATCTTTTGGAAGATAAGTTTGGCTTCTTTTCGACGACCCTTAAACCGCCTCGGAATTTCTAAAGAGAGAAAAATAGTTAGCTAAGTAGATTGATTCAAAAACAACTAGATAAACAAGGGAAGGTATCACTTACTACTGTCTCTCCAAGTAAGGGTGAGTCTGGAAGGATTGGCATCGGAAATTTCTTTGCCATTTTCCCAGGCGCCTGACAGAAAGACGAACCTTTGTTTCCAGAATTTATCGGCTTCGAGGAGGTCGTCGATAATTTTCAAGTCATCTTCAAGGGTTAAATAATAAAATGGCAGAACAGGGCCATTTGAGACTTTGGTTACTGAGATGAAGTCCTCGATTTCGAGGGGAATACCTCCAAGCCTTGATACCATAATTGCTGAGAACAAGGTGAAGAGCAAGTTGGGAGTAACTTGTGTTGGGCATAGTCTGTGGATTTCGAAGAACTTTACTATCATCGGATCTAGGGGAAACCGAAGTCCCCAGTTAAAGAGCTCAGGGTACACTACCAGCTCATCTTTTTGGCAGTTCAAGGGTGTCTCTCCTTCAACTGGTAGTCGAAGCGTCATATTGTCAGTTAACCCCCATAGCTTTCTGAGGTGCTCTTTCTCTGATTCGAGGTAGTAGCTGTAAGATACATTCTTCAAGGCAAGAATGTACCAAGCAGAAAGAGGCTTGAGATTTTCCTGAACTAAGGAGGCAACGTTCTCGGGCAGTGTAATGAGACCTTTTTTCCCTCGAGTTTTCTTTGGAGGAGCTACACCATCAGCCTCGGATTCCTCCTCGGCATCAGATTCAGTAGCTTCTGAATCGTCTTTTTTGTGACCTTCCTCGGAGTGACTTCGAATTTGTGTCTCTTGTTGAGTCACAGGAATTGGCTGACTACACTCTGGTGTAGTATCATCCACTTCTTGTGGGGGAGGAGGAGAGTGTTGAGGAGTAGAAGAGGTTTTTGCTTCTTCACCCATTACTAAGAAAGGTGATTTTTTGGCACGTTTAGCTCTGATAGCCTCGAATTGAGGAGGAAGTGTTTTGGATTGAGGGTTTTTTGTCTCTTCGACTTGAAGGACAGGAGATTTGAGTTGTGATTTGTTATAGGTGGGTGGCTTGTCTAAAGTAACTACTTTAGATTTTCGATGAGGTTTTAGTAATGAAGATTTGGCTGGATTTTGGAGAGAAGAGGTTGTTGAGTTATTTTCTGGGTTAGAAGCTAGAGGTGAAGACGAAGTGGCAAGGTTAGGATTGAAGTTGCCGTATTTAAAAGTGGTGCAGGAAGAGTGAGGACCGTTATAGATCAACCCAGCAGCTTTGTATTCTTTGGCTCTTCGAGAAATACAAAGATAATCGTAGGCCCCGAATACTTGGTTACTGGAACCAGGAAAAAGATTTTTCTTTGATCTTACTGGTCTTCTGGGTTTAAATCTATTATATCTAGGGTATCTTCTCATACAATGGATTTTGGTATGAGAGTTTGCTTGGGTAGACAAGAAAAGAGGAAGAGGTTGAAGATGAAGAACAGGTTGAAGATGAAGAACAGGTTGAAGATGAAGAGGTTGAAGATGAAGAACAGATTGAAGATGGTTCAAGAGGAGGATTCTCTAAAAAGTTCTTAATGAATGAATAGCTGGGTATTTATAGGGTAAAAAATGACATCGAGAATGTGAAAGTGTGGAACAAGTAATCTGTTTTCATTGGGTGGAATATGAAACGAAAAGGAAACTAGTGATGTCACAGGTCTACTACTAGAAGTCTAATCAATCCATCAGGTAGGGTTCAAAGATTTCGAAGTGTTATTAAACTATGTTTGAAGTAATAATGTTCGAAGAAAAGGCAAAGCCATACCACAAGAAGTCAAATTCGACGAGGAGTTAAATTGGAGGCACTAGAGAAATTCGTTTGCACTTACTCACAAATTCGAAGAAACTCCTAGACCGTTGAGTTTAACCATAATGAAGATGTAAAACAATGCTGATCCGAGGAAGAATTCGAAGAATTAATAGTTCTTATACATTAATGTATAAGAACTAGGGGGGCTACTGATAAGGAAAGATATTTCTTAGGGACTAAAGTGATAAGTTTTGTAATTATAGGATTAAATTAGGTTTTAAGAGAAACTGAAGGGTTAAATTGTAAATATGACAATATGTAACCGTTTCTCTAACTAACTCACCTGGCCTATTTAAAGAGGCTGAATGAGTTAGTTTGACCTATGATATATTCAGAAGTACTTTTCTCTACTTGAAATTCTCTCTGCAAACTTTCTGTTCTTAATTCACTCACTACAACTTTAATTCACACCAAGGAGCATTGTCAGGTCTGTTTCCACTTCTTCTTTTTTAACATATGCTCTCAGTTTGCCTCTCTCAATAAGGTTCTGAACTTCATGTGTTAATGCTATACAGTCTTGAGTGTTATGGCTTGTATCCTTGTGATAATGGCAAAAACAAGTATTTCGGCTTTCTTTTGGGGACTGCAATGTCCTAGGCTTTCAAAAATGGAATTCCTCCTTAGTCTTGTCATAGATTGTGGCTACATTGTACCTTAACTCTGCAAACCACTCAGGCTGAACCCAAGGATCCATTTTACCTCTTGATTGTTGGCTCTGGGTCTGGTTCTGGTTGGATTGAGGTTGTTTAGACCGGTGGGACCCTTGGTCGGTCTCCTTAGCCTTGTAACCGGACTGGTTAGCGGCTGGAAGAGCTGTTACGGTGGACCTCACTTGAAGGTGCACCGTGATTTTCTTTATTTCCTCCACATTAATCTGCTTTCCCACTTGATTCAACAAGTCACCACAGGTCATAGCTTTCTTCCTGGTTACAGAATCAGCTAGGTTCCTAGGATTCAAAGCAATCTGCTAATCCGTTCGTTGTATTCACAAACCGACTTATGTAGTCTTTCAAAGAATCATTCGGCTCTTGGGCACAATGGATAATGGTATCCCCATTACCCTTCACCTCTTTACTTCTAACGAATTGCCTTCGGAAGGCAACCCAGAATGTATCGAAGTTTCTAATACACCCTTGAGGTAAGCTATTATACCATTTAAGAGCAATACCCGTAAAATTTTGGGAGAAGGCTCTGCACAAAAGTTTATTATCATCATAAAAATTCATCATCAAGTTCTTGAATTGCTCCAGATGGTTTTCTGGATCTCGACTTCCATCATACTTTTCTATTTTGGAGCTATCAAATCTTTTGGGTAGATTTCCGGACAATATTTTTCCAGACAAAGGTGACTGCCTCTAGTTTTTACTACGACTAAAGACTGTATCTTCATTAGGTGTTGCAAAAATACATGGTTCGGTCTGAAAAACAAAAAAATCTATAAGCAATTGATCAGTATACATGTGTGATGACCCTCTGCCCAGATGCATTTTAAGCCTACCATGCTTATCCCTCTTTCTTGAATGCTTTTTGGTTAATTTTATCTTTTTTCTAGATCTCCCCTCTTCATTGCTTGATGACAAATATTCCTCAACCTCAGTCTTATTCGAAGAGTTACTGGAAGACTCACACTCTGAACTTTCAACAGGCTTGGACCGATGTGTCTTCTTAGAGTTGAGATGCGTTTTTTTTAACTAAGATGCGTCCTTAGCGATGACTCATTCTCCCTAGGATTGTCAGTATGGTGAATAGTTGACGCTCCCGATTTCTCCCTAATACCTTTCTCTGCTTGTTTTATGGCCCTTAGTGCCTCTATTTCTGCTCTCAGCTGATCTCGCTCCTCAACAATGTATTCCTTATTATCCCTCAGCATTTCCACCACAAGAGGTGGAGTACCTTGCTCGTTTGGATCCATCCGAACTGTTTTTCTTACTGGTTTTGAATGTAAAATTCAGGCTCCTTCGTGCTCCCACTATGGTCGGAAATTTGGTTTGGTTTATTTTTGGCTCGGGTAGTTTTGTAAAATATTTCATTAAATTTGGGGTGTTTTGTGTTTAGTGTGAAGAGTAGTGAGATAATTAAGCAACCTGCTTGAATTAAATGTTGATCAACCCCATTAATGAGAGTAGTTGGGGTATTTATACTTTAATTAATGATGCATGGGCTTACCGGGTCAAGTTGTGAAACGAGGTCGAATTCAAAGACCCATTAGTTTTTAAGTAGAATAGCAAATAGCTTAGTCAAAATTTGTTTATATTTGTCCTGTTTGGATTTATAGTGGTGTGATATGGTCAGAATTACCCCTGTTTGGATTAATAGGTAGGCTGTGTCTGCAAGATCCGAACTCATCATTACTGATCTGTTGACATCTGCAAGTCTGCTGAGAAGTACTTTACCAATATTCTCACTTTTAACCCTTACAATAATCATGATGAAGAGATTCGTCTCTTAAATGACAAGTATTTTTTACAACATTCCTAACCTGGTGACCGGTGAAGACAATGATTACTTATTAAAAACATCATATGAGAAGGAAATCTGGTCTATTATTTCTATGATGAACTCTGCTAGCGTCACTGGAATTGACGATTTTAACATTACCATTTACAAGACTTGCTGGCTGATTATAAAAGAGGATCTGAGTACTTTCATTAATGTTTTCCTGAAGGGTAGTACTATCCCTACTGGTATCTTTGCAACAAGACTCTGTTTAATCCCCAAAACCACAAATTCTAACACCTAGAGCAACTACAAACCGATTGGCGTTTGCTCGATGCTTAATGGAATACTTTCTAAACTCATTAACACCAGGCTTGCTAAAATTATCCCTAGGATCATATCTTACAATCAGGGTGCCTTTGTGAAGAGTAGATCTATTCACGAGAACATTTTAACCGCTAAAGAATTGATGATTGATATCAACAAGAAGCAAAAAACTGGTAATTTGCTGATTAAGCTTGATATGTCGAAAGCCTTCGACATGGTGTCTCTTTCTTTTCTCTCTAAAGTCCTAATGTCTTTTGGTTTCTCTGCTGAATTCATCAAGCTCAACAACACCTTAACTAAGAATGTGCACATATCTCTTCTTATTAATGGTGGTTTTTACGGTTACTTTAATCCTAAGAGGGGTCTAAGGCAAGGGGACCCTTTGTCCCCAAGCCTTTTATTATTGGGGATGAAGTTCTAATCAGAGGTTTAAATCAGCTTTTCTCCACCAATAAAAAAATGAATTTCGCTTCCAGATCAAACCACCTTATCCCCTGTTTGGAGTTCACAAATGATATTTTGATCTTCACGAATAGTCTCGAGCTCTCTATGAACAATCTCAACTCTTTTCCACGATAATTATCAGCTTGTTTCTGTGTAATCTATCAATAAAGGCAAAACAAAGATCATTGTCTCCCCTAAGCTTCAGCAAAGCAGGATCTCCAATCTGAAAACTCTTACTGGTTTTTCTATCGACACTCTTCATAATTGTTATTTGGGTGTGGTTTTAAGAAATAATAATAAATCAACTAACTATAATGTTATTATTGACAAAGTATATGAGAAAATTACAGCTTGGGAATGCAAACAGATTTCTTACGGTGGTAGGCGAACACTGATTTCCTCTGTCCTGATGTGGATCCCCTGCTACCGGATGCAGAACAGTCTCCTGCCCAATTGCATTATCAATAGACTTGAAAAGATATTTAACAAGTTCATCTGGAGGTCTTCTTTCTCTAATAGAAACACTCACTGGACCAATTGGAATTCTCTCTGTAAGCCATTTGAAGAAGGGGGACTGAACATCAGAAACCTCTCTGATATTCAGTCCACTTTTTCCCATAAGCTTTGGTTTAACTTCAGGAAAAAAAAAGAGCCTTTGGTCTCATTATATGCGTAGCATTTATTCCCATAACAAGCACCCTCTTAATGCTAACTATAATTGTCCTGGTTCCTTAACATGGAAAATGCTTGCAGGTATTAAGGATCTTGCAGAGCCTAATATCAGGTGGTTTCTTGGTAAAAGGGAGATGGATTTTGGGCATGAAGATTGGCATGATCATGTCCCTATCATCAGTGAAGGAAACACCTGGTACATGGAAACTAAGGTGAACACTTTCTAGAAAGCAAACAAATGGGATGATGCCTTGTTAAAGAGCTTTTTACCAGAATCATGCATCAATCTAGTAAAAAAATTCAGTATTAATCCTACTCGAAATGACACTATGATATGGAAAGTCTCTTCTGATTTTAAATTTAACATGAAACAGTCCTGGAATTTAACCAGACATCACTCAAATTATTCTAGTCTTTATATGAAAACTTGATCTGACACCAGACATTTAAGCTTCGCCTCAAAGTGCCAATTCAATTCTGCAATAACAAAGAAGATGTAAATCATTTGTTCGTAAACTATATCTTCTCTTGGCACATTTGGAACTATTTTGGAAACCTTTTTAATGTCAGAACTGAGAGACATATGATTCTTACCTATATTGTTAGAAACTCGTACCGGTTACCAACAAGAAGAGACATATCACACACCTTATTCCTACGGTAATTTGCTGGATAATCTGGAAATACCGCAATATCTCTAGATTTAAAGGAACTGATGTTTCTGAATCGATTATGTCGTTTAAATTTTCTTTTGGAGGACGATTGTTTTTTGGGTGTAATTTACTTTGAGTCCCCCAATTATATTAAAGTAAGTAATTTGCTTCTTTCTTTAATAATAATTCCTTTCAAATTAAAAAAACAAATAATTAAGTGTACGGGACAGTGGGAAGTAAGAACTTATGGCGATCGAGACCGACGCAGTTATGGCGGTGATCAGAGCAAGTAGACCTAAATTCAAAAACAACCACGACAAAATTGCATTTGCTGTTCACGCCTCTTTCATGGCTTCCCGTCACGTGCTTATCGCCACCGGACCTCCTGCTTTTGCGAACGATGCTCTCTCTTCTTTGTCTACTGCTGAGGTAGGGATTGATGAATGGAATGAATTGGACGACGAGTACGTGTTTTTGTATGTACGTCCGGAAAATCTTAAGAAGAGAGTGTTGGTGAAATGTTTGGTAATGATTGATAA
This sequence comes from Limnanthes douglasii subsp. nivea, assembly GCA_036936605.1. Classification (NCBI taxonomy): domain Eukaryota; kingdom Viridiplantae; phylum Streptophyta; class Magnoliopsida; order Brassicales; family Limnanthaceae; genus Limnanthes; species Limnanthes douglasii. Next base: position 58,242,206 of record JAUPFV010000002.1, on the reverse strand, counting down.
ATTTATTGTCGATGCAATAAGCAAAGGCCGCCACTTGGAGATAGACATTGGTGATCATGTTGCCGAAAATGGAGGTCCCAGTTATTCTGCACAGTACAAGAAGTTTAGCAAGTTAGTGGACAATTTGAACAAGCAGATTTTGGATATGTTGAAGAGTTGGCATCCGGCACACAGCAGCACGATTCCCCTCGAGTTTCTGATAAACCCCTTCGTCTTTGCGGTTGGATTGGAAGCACGATTCCCCTTCAAGTTGGTGATAGTCCCCTTCGTCTTTCCGGTTGGATTCGTACTTCCAGGGCTGGCTTTGACGAAGGAGGCATGCTTGGGCAAAGAAGACATGCTTCTAGGCAGTCGCAGGCATTCCCTCCTGGTGCTTTTTTGGTTCCCTATACTCCACCTGGTGTTCCGGACTTTCACTGATAGTTCCGTCTAAATAATTGGTAGACTAGACTAGACTAGACTAGACGGGTAAGAAACAGAAGAAACTAGGTGGGATCAGATTTGGTACAGTTTAAATTTATTTTATGTAAGTACGCGAGCTTCCAATGCTATTCTCGGATATTATAATTTTTTTTTCTTTTTAAAACTAATGTTTTTTTTTTATATAATAAAAGTGGAACTTTTATTCACCAAAAAGATTATAAAACAGGCGCCAAAATTTTGACTCAAAATTCAAAAAATTGCGCCAAGGAGAACATCAATTGTTAAACAAACTAACGATTAAACTTAATATAGAAGCTTAAGAATTTTCAACCAAATAACATCATTTCTTCGAAAGATTATACTCTAGCATAACTTCAGCCAAGAAACAACTCTTGATTAGCCAAAAAACTTCATCACTCGAGTTGTAAGGCGACCATCAGCCAAGAAAAAAAAGCTGTTAATCAGCCCAACTCATGAAACTCGACTCCATTGTAATGTAGACAGCTCCAAGAGCGCAGCTTTAGATTCAAAACTAAGCAATCAATCATCAAGAACAGGCAAACTAAGCAAATCAATCATCAAAAACAGGCCTGCATAAGCAGCATTAATCACGAGCAAACTGATCACTAAGGTAAGCATTCACTAAAGTTACTAAGAAGCGATATAACCAAGTCCAAGAGCCTCGAGAATAATAGCTTTCCGTTTATTAGGAATACAATTAGGAAGAATGTTGAAAGTTTTCTTGGATGTCAGAGAATACTAGGCAAGACAATCTGCTATATGGTTTTATTCTCTGAAAATATGATTTAAAGACATGGTTGGATGAATCAACTTAAGAATACAGTCAAGAATAGGTTTTAAATACCAATGAACATTCTTGTTTTGATTATGGAACATGTTAACAAGGGTTAGAGAATTAGTTTCAACATCAATTAACAACAAATTATTAGCTCTACAAATGAGCAGACCATCTAACAGCGCCCTTGTCTCAACAATAAGCGGACTCGATTTTCCATAAAGATAGCTAAAACCAAGTAAAAGGTTACCATTGCTATCCCTAATAATAACCGAACCACTAGATTCCCCATTACCAAGACAGGAAGCATCACTGTTCATCGTCAGTCTCCCAGTAGGAGGAAGAATCCACTTGAGGTAAATAGGCCTTCTCTTAGAGCTAAGATGATTATAGCAACCCAAATTATAAGCAGCATTAATATTATCATTCCAATAAGCTTTATTCAACATCATTCTTAGATCAAGAGTATGAAGCACAACATTTATTTGATTGATAGCATAGTTAAGGGAGGTGTTAACACCTTTCATTTTCAACAGATTTCTGGCTTTCCAGATAGTATGAAAGATTATAGAGGGTAAGATATGTCTGACCTAAATCTTCTTAGCATTGGACCAGTACCAAACTCTACTTAAATGAATACCATTCATATGGCTCGAGATGTGAACGTTGAAGATGTTTAGAGTAGTGTAATCAAACTGACTAGGAAAACTTACAAGAGATAAAAACATGATTGGTAGTCTCACAATTATTACAAAATTGGCATTTTGATGCCAATGAGATGCCTCTTTTCTGCACAATAGAATCAACAGAAATGTAGTTATGGAGTAGCTTCCAATGCATGAAAGAACATTTGGTAGGATTCGGGTTATTCTAAATTTTGTTGAAAACAAAAGAATAATTATTTTTACTCCTTCCAAGTATCTTTCATGTTATGTTTACCACTTTTGACCAGATTCCAAATCATAGAATCATCTTTAGCCACCTTTATAGATAGCTGAGTGATTCTTTCAATAATATCAGGATGAATAAGATTAATGACACTATACAAATCATAACCATTGATAGACCAATAATTGTTAAACTTTTCACGAGAAAACCACAAATTATTATCAGCAACATTTAACTTCAAAATAGGCTGATTGTTTGCCCAATTATCAAGCCATAAGTCAACTTGACCACTGCCTAATCTCCAACTGATATGCTTTTCAGCAACCTCACGAATTCTCTTCCAAACCATTGATCCATCTTTAGAAGGATTAATCTGTAAAGGATGATAATTATGACAGTATATGCTATGCATTAAGTTAGACCAATAAGTTTTGTTTTCTCTGAATGTTGCCCAAAGATTACAAGAGATAGCAGTTTGAATATCTTCAAGATTTCGAACATTTAAACCTCCCTCATTATAAGTTTTACACATAGGTTTCCATCTACACGAATGAACTTTGTTTTCAGAATTGTTGGAACCCCAAAGAAATCTATTAAAGATAGTTTCAAGCTTAGTAATAATGCCTTTAGGGAGAACATTACTTTGCATCCAATATAAAGTGATATTCATCAAGAAATATTTGATTAAAGTAAGATTGCTAGCAAAGGATAGGTGAGAAGCATCCCAATCGTTGATTTTGTTGCTGATTTTGCAAATCAGGTTGTTATAGTTGCTGACTTTATTACTGGTGATGATTGTCACACCTAAATAGTCTGTAGGCAAGTAGCTAGAAGAGAATCCATAATTGTTATTAATAACATTGATCCTAGAGCATTTAATTCCAGAAGCCATAACAATCTTAGTTTTTTCTTTATTAACAACTTGACCAGAAATAGTTTGATATATTTGAAGAAAGTTGCAGAGATTAAGAATAGTAGAATCTTTGCAATTAGTAAACAACAAGATATCATCAGCAAAGGAAATACTGTTAATATTAATATTGCGTCTACTTTTATAGTACATTGATTTGTTAAGAGAAAAAAGAGAGTTAATACCTCTTATCAGCACCTCCTCATCAATGATGAAAAGATAAGGAGAGATCTTAGACCTTTTTTGGTTTTAAAGAAACCAAAAACCTCATTATTGACAAGCATAGATACATTAACAGCACTTATAATCTTTTTAATAGGGTAAGCAAATCTAGAAGACAAGCCAAACTTTTTGATGACTTTAAGATTAAACAATGAGTCAGCTTGTCAAATACCTTATCGAGCTGAATCAAAATGTTATTATCCTTGATCTTTCTGTTAAGATCATAAAGTAACTCCTTGGATATAAGAATGTTCTCCTGAATACACTTGCCAGGGACAAAGCCTCATTGGTTAGTAGAGATGATTTTGGGCAAAATAATAGATAGTCTTACCAAGCTTAGGTATTAAACAAATACCAATAACAAAGATACCACTAGGTATGTTCTTACCAAGCAGAAAACCTTTCATAGTATTTATCATATCATATTTAATAATGTTCCAGAAACATTTATAAAAACTACGAGTGTAACGATCCATACCTGGGGCACTAGCAGAGTTAATGTTTTTGATGATGTCTCAGATTTCAGTTTCATCAGGAGGCTTAAGCAAGTTTCTGTTATCCTCATCAGTGATAATGGTGGAAATGTTGTTAAGTAACTCATCATTCATACAATTATCTTCCTCTTCTTTATCAGCATAAGAATAATCAGTAAGAGCTTCTTCAAAGAAATCAATAGCAGAAAGGCCAATATCCTTCTTGTCAGTGATCCGGGTATCATCATTCTTAATACCATTAATGTTATTTCTTCTTCGCTTCTTTTGAACAAAACTATGAATTTGTTTTGTATTTTTATCACCATCAATGGTCCAATTGCAATAACATTGCTGCCTCCAATAAGCCTCCTTCATTCTCTGAGCATTAATGAGTAAAGCATTCATTTTAACAAGTTTTTGCTTAGACTCATTACTTTGAAGATTCTGATGATTGAGCTCCATTGCTCATACTTTTCTTCTAAACTTTAAACTTTGTTGAATATGTTGCCAATGTTACTTGTATTCCAACTTTATAAAACCTTTTTTAAGCCTCTTTACTTTGTTCCAAAGGATGAACAAAGGAGCACCCATCAACTCCTCGTGCCAATTGTTTTCAACAAAAAACAGAAAGCTCTCTTCCATAGTCCACATTTCCTGAAACTTAAAGCTAGATTTTACTCTAGTGAAATCATTTAAAAATAGATATGATAATAGGCATGTGATCTGAACAAGTCCTAGCTTGATAATAGATCCTAGTATCAGCAAAAGAATTAGACCATTTATTGTTGATAAAAACTCTATCTAAACACTTCCATTCGGAGCCATTAGACCAGGTGAACTTGGAGCCAGTGTAGCCTGCGTCTTCTATACTGCATTGACTTATCATTTAGTTGAAATCATTAGTATTATTAATGCAAAAAGTACTACAACCTATCTGCTCATCAATAGAACTGACAGCATTAAAAGCACCACAATCCATCCAACTCAAATCATTAGTAGCAATACTTCTTAAAAAGTTCCAAAGCTCAATTCTGTTAAGCCTCTGGCATTTCGCATAAACAACAGTGATCATTACATAGTTATTATCACTCTTAAAGTTTATTTTAAGATTCAACCATTGATTAAGGTCATTGAGAATAATAATCGAAAGATCATTGTGCCAGAAGATCCATATCTTATTAGTAATATTGTGAGCAAAATTATCAAAACCAAGCCTATCAGCAATGATGTTAATATCGTCAGCACTAATTAACGGCTCCTGAACAGCAATAAATTTAGCATTATTCTTCTTAGATAAGTATTTTAGCCTTTTAATGGAAGCTTTATCTTTTATACCTCTTATGTTCCAGTTAATAATGTTAATCATTAAGAGAATTATAGGATTTAGATTTACTTGAACCATTGATTTGCAAAGCCTTAATTATTTTGCTCCTAGTTCTCTTCTTCCCTTTAGCAGCATTTAACTTTTTATCAAAAATCTCCTTGAAGCTATCTTCATCTTCATCTTTATCCTGTTTCCGTTTATCTTTTGAAAAGTTATCAGCATGATTAGCATTCTCCTCACCTTGTTCATTTATTTCATGTTCAGTTTGCTCTATGCAATTTCTATAGTTGGTATCTTGATCCTCTATATAGAATTCTTGATCTCTTATTTACAGTAGTTTTATTCCTAAATTATAAAGATGAATGACATGTGTATCTTTTGACACATGTTGGCCATATGCTACAAGATCTTATTAAAGATTATTATTTTACCCCTTAATTGTCATGACTATTTGAGAAATATATAACATATTTCATCGATCTTTTATTATCTCTAAGTCTTTTATATCTTCAATTAGGTTATGTATAACGTCGGTCCTCCATTAACATATTTTATGATAATACTTTGATCTCTTTATAATGGTTTGTCCTCTTATTAACTATTTTATTGATTCTTTATGTCTTCTTCCAATATCGCATGTGCTTAATCTGATCAACTTTTTCGATACCGGTCTTGATGCTTTAACTTATAATATAAATTTTTTATCTTTCCCAATATAAAACAAATTACGCATTAGCGACATATAACCTTATTAGAACTCCCCTCTAGTCATGATAAAATGTTCATATGTTTCATATGTCCTTATTAAAATAGTTTTAAGGAATAACAAAAATACTCATATGATATATTACATTAAACCATGTATTTTAAAATTATCTATCATAGAGTTTGTTGATAATATACTCATTTTTTACGAATGAATTTATTTCAATAGAATTAACACTATTTTAATGTATACATATAACTTCTAAAGACTATAAATATAATCGTTATTCATTTATATATATATATATATATATATATATTATTTTACGTAACAATGCTATTCTTTTAATTAATTTAACTTTAAAATAAATGAATAATTTTTTTATAATTTTTATTTAACTTTTAATTGAGTTTTAAAATAAATGAATAAATGACATCATCAACACGTATCCTCTACCCATGAATGTTTAAGGATTTACTTCTATCATTTTTGTCGTGACATTTAAACCGCTCATCTTATTTTAAACTGTCAGCTATTACTCACTCTTTTATCCTAAATAAAATTGTCAACCTTTTTAGTCTTTCTTTTTCCATTTCCTATACTCATAACTTATCTTTCTAATTTCTTTCTCTAATTACTTTTCCCAATTCTTAATTTTTACTTTCTCTACCCAACAATTTTCTCACTTTCGTTGCTCTATTTTCTTATTTAAGAGAAATAATTTCATTATTGGTTCTTTATTAAATTGAATTTGATTGTGTAAAATTTTGTTAGATTACTTATAAATTGAATTTTGTAAATATTTCCTTAAATAATATTTTTTTTCCTTTTTATATTAGTCGTCTGGATAACATATAAGAATCCTCTTTTGAAATACGCACAAACATCATATAACCCATTTTACTTTAACAACATTAACAACTCTCACTTTGAATATCATTAAAAACATTAGAAAAGTAGCATGACGTCTTAATCTTTTCATATGAACTTGACTTATAACCATGTTTGCTTTCATTGGGGTGCATGGTTGTTTATGCTTCAATAACTAGCCTTGACTTATAACCATGATCGTAACTTAAGGCCTTTACACCCTATCTTTTTACAATGTTTTCTTTCAAATTAGTTCTTCCATTTTCCTTGTCAAAATGATTTTAGACAACATAACTTGTCCTCGAACAAGTGTCTTTCCTAATGCTGCTTCGAATATATATTACTTCAAAGTTGTTATTCCCGAGGATGTTGCTGCCTCAATTATTGTAAACCTGAAACCACTCCTCGCTGAATATGTCATGGCGATAAAAAAATGTACCATAAATTTATTATAACAAAGCTCAAGCTGATCGTCTGGAAAAAAAATGAGGAATGACAGATCACACTACACTTTGACTACCAAAGAAACTGAAACTCCACTTGATTGTTGAGAAAATGAACTGGTGGTCTATCAAGAGATTATCAATTGGGATTTTCGATTCTCATTAGATCCGATAATAGTGGAATACTTCAAATTCCTAGACCTCTATCCTACACACGAAACATCAAATATTTGGTTCACACTTCTATCGGTAATTATAACTTTAAGACTAAGCCAAATTCCTCTCTCCATCAAAGACTTATTTGCAATGACTGGGCTTTTAAAGAGTCCGGTATTGACTTTCTACTATATAACCATTATAGATGATTTCAAAATAATCGACGATCTGCTCCAAGCTAATAAGTTTTGGAAGGAAAGATTTGTTTTCATTATGGAGCTTAGGAAAATGAGAAGAAAATATCCGAGGGGAATCATTCAAAAGTCAACCTCGTCCGGAGGAGCAATAATAAGCTTTGTTATCCTTTCATCTTTTCCTTTACTCTACATAACTTGTACTTAATTTTGCAAGTGTACTATTACTGTACTCAAATGTTTTGATAAGGTTCAAGGGTCGCAAGAAAGATGCAAAATACATCTCTGTGATATTGGCCACCTGGGCAGAAAAATAATAGGGTGATGGGTTCCACTCAGCTTTTATGCCTATAAATTTTATCAACAACCACTTGTAGAGGATCACCTTAGGTGCTGACCTCCAAGAAAATCTCATAGAGCCACTAAATCTAAATTTGGTTGTGAAGAGACTAATAGCACCTGATGGTAAGGTGACTCTTCATGTGAAGAACAAATCTGACAACCATCTTCCCGCAAAAAAGAAAGAAAAAAAAAAGCTTGTACATTTAGTGCTAGCCCTTCAGAAAATCCGACCCATCAGAAGAATACAAAAATAAAGAAAACTGACACCAACTTTCCTACAATTGAAGAAGGAATCGAGGTTGAACCTTCTTCAAAGAGAAATAAAAAATAATACCTCAAATAAGAAAAAAAAAACACTTCGACAACTTCACCTGCTAAGACAGAAGAAAAAAAATCTGAAGATGTTGTCTCTGAAGTTCCTCCTACCAAAGCTGAAAATGCTACAATAGAAGGTAATCGAGGATGAATTACAATAGATGATAATCAATGGGGAATTACAAAAGATGACAATCAAGGAGAAATGGAAGCTGAAGATCGCTGAAGAGATGATCTCCTCTTTCCCAATGATACCATTAATGAATAAGAACTTCAAGCTCTCTACAAAGATATGGATCTGAGGGTTCAACAAATCCATGACCAACTTCGAAAAATTGGACATCAGATTACTGCTCTTATCTTACATGAAACAGTGAATTCAGATACTCTCATGGCTTCCTCATCGACTCTCATGCCCTTTAAAAACTAAAGGTCCATCCCTGTTCAAGAGCCATCTAAGAAGGTTTTACTTTCATTACAACATTGCTTCATCCTTAAGGCAGCATCAAAAGCATTATGCACATAAATAAATTTTTCTTGGCGTCATTTGTAAAACATGGGTAAAGAGATGGTTTGATATAAAAATGATGTTCCTGTAGAGAAAAAAATGGAGAGAAATATTTGTCCAAAAAATCCAACATTAATTTCAAGTATTCCAGGTTGACAGAGCGCAATATATTCATTGATCCATCCAACTCAAACGTTATCTATGCTCTGTCCATGATCAACAAATGGAAGAACTCAAGACTTCTTATCAAGCTGAGATATATGATCTTAAAGTCAAACATGCCAATAAAGTATCCAAGGAGCAGCAACATATTCAACTCTTCCAGAATCTTTAAACAAAAGTGAGAAAAAAATAAGAAGCTGACAAATGATATAGCTGCTCTCAATCCGATACTTGAAAAAGAAAAAGAAATTTCTATGGAAGCTGCAAAGACTGAGTGTGGAAAAGAAATAGTATTCCCAAAGGTAAACTTGTCAAGCTTCTTGGAATTAATCCCCGTAGATAGCCATCCCAGTGAGGCATTCGATCCTATCCCCACTGATTCCTCTGAAGAGATGGAGTCTGAAGCAAATGTTATTGAACAAGGAGATCATTTCGAAGAGAACTCTGGAGAAAACTAATTTGTATTTATCCTCTTTTTTGTCCAAGTTACCAAGTCTTGTGATGTTTTGTGGTGACTTGCTTTTGTATGGTATTTGACTTATATTTTGTAAGATCGAACTTGAACTTTCAATGAACAAATACATTCTCTCTTTTCACATTCATTTTCCTTATCACAAATATTTTTGATTTTTTTAACAAGTTAGTATTACCTCGAATTCCCACACATCTTACAATAAATTTGTAATTTGTTAAATAAAAAATAACTCTTTGAATATAATTAACGTGTTTAAAGAACTTTATAACCTCCAATAAACTTGATGCATTTAAAGAAAGTTGCACATCGAATATAAATAGTGCATTTAGAAAACGTAGCACCTCGAATATAAACAGTTCGTTTCGAGAGTGTAGCACCTCGAATATATATATATAGTATGTTTGAAGAACGTAGCACTTCGAATATGAACAGTGTGTTTAAAGAATGTAGCACTTCAAATATGGTTGTTTCTTCAAAAAATGTTGCTAATAAACGTGTAACACTTTGGAATAATTACTCTTGGTCAACAACTTCAAAGATGATCAGTCTTTGACTAGGTACCAAAATTATTTAAATACTTGTGTTTAAAACAACCATTGGCCAAAAAATATTTTTATTAATATCTTCGAATATTTACATGACACCTCATTAAAACCTCTATGGGCTAACATGGTATGAAATAGTGCCAATTATTCAAAAAAAAAAAATTCCTAGTATAGCTTCAGGTGTTCTATATTCCAAGGATGTCAAAGTATCTTCCCCTGCTCATCACAAAGGCAATATGTGCCCGACTTTATTCTCTTCATCACTATTTAAAGACCCTCCCAATTCGAGGCCATCTTTCCAAGTTAGTTATCCTTTGTACGGAGGAATACCTTTCTTCAGACATTATCGCCCATTTTAAAATCCATCTTCTCACGTTCGAATTATATTGACTCCTCATCAAAGTTTGATAATAAATCATATTCAAATGAGCTCTAACTATGTTTTCTTCGATCAAGTCTAGTTCTGTACTTTTTGCCTCTTCATTCACCTATTAGGAATCTTGAAGTAATCTATTAGAAGGTAAAGTAGACTCTGCAGGACTAAGAACATCCATACCATATACCAAGGCAAAATGTGTTTCTTCAGTAGCCTCTCTAGGAGTTGTACGATAAGCCCACAACACCTCTTGCAAATATTTAGGCCATTTCCATGCAGCTCCTGTTAAATTCTTCTTCAAACACTCCAAAATAGATCTATTGGTCATTTCTACTTGACCATTCACTTGATGATGAAAAAGGTGTAAAAACATACTGTGTTATCCCATTCGAAGCGTAAAAAGAAGTCATTTCTCTGTTGTTGAATTGATGACCATTATCCGTAGTGATTTTTCGAGGCACTCCAAAACGGCAACACATATTATTCATAATGAACTTAATAACATCCTTAGATTGTATCCTAGATAATGATTCAACTTCAGCCCACTTCAAAAAAGAATCAACCACTACTATATTCATCTGATGTCCTCCATAATCCATAGGTAATCGTCCTACCAAATCTATTCCCCATCTGTCAAAAGGAATAACTTTGGATATAGAAATAAGCGGTATTGGTGGTCTATGAATAGAACTGGAAAATCGTTGACAAATAGCACAGCCTCGAACTAAAATTTAGCATCATTTATAATTGAAGGCCAATAATATCCTACCACCAAAACTTGACGTGTCAAAGACTTGAAACCCAAATGTCTGAACCCTCACCATCATGCAACTCAGATAAAATCTCTTGAGATTCTTTCTTACCCAAACAACACAACAAAGGCTTATTCAAATATTTCTTGTATAATACCTCATCAAATAAAACATAACCATGAGCCTTACACCTTAATTTCTTAGCCAATTGTACATCTTGAGGTAATGTCCCTCTTAGTAAAAAATTAAGGATATTTGTTCTCCAATCATTTCAAATTATGTCTGATGTGACAAATACCTCCTCAACAAACCTACATTGCTCTGGCCATGCTAAAATTGAAGGAATCTCATGTAACAATATCCAATGATACTCTTATGTATAAGCGATTGTTACCAAAGAAGCATTAACTTTATTTTAAGCTGGCAGAGATACAAAATTAAATGATCCTTCCTAGCCTCGTAAACATATGCCATATGATTTTCCACTAATTGTGAATATGTTTCCAAACAAACTGTGGTTTCCCCACAAATATTCACAAGCCTTAAACCAGCCAACACAACTTCATATTCAGCCTCATTATGCATGAAAACCAAATTTAATAGCTTGAAACATTGCCTCCTCAAAAGGAGCAATCGACTGCACTCATGCACTCGATCCCAAAATACTAAAGTCACCATCAGTTCGAACCACCCACATCTAATTTTCTGGCAAGACCTTTTTATTTTTATCCTGATCTGATATGCTTGAATGAAATTCGACAAGAAACTTAGCTAAAGATTTAGCCTTAATAGCCATTCGAGGAGAAAAAGTGATATCAAAATCTCCTAACTCCACTGATCATTTGGTTATCCTACCAGGAATGCCTAGGTGGTATAACACATTCTTTAGTGGAAAATAAGTTCGAACCACGATAGTCTCTACTTTTTTAACATAACAAACACGTCTTTTTTAAAAAACTGGCTTGATCCTCGGATTTATAGCCAAGCTATGACATATCACAACAGATGGGACCCCAATTACATTATCTATTTTCCCAGAAAAAACATCCAAATTAGCAAAAAAGAATTGTAACAATTGATGACGCAAAGTTGGTGACATTAACGTTGATATTCGACCATATATACTTTCACTTACTGTTAAAGAACCCAGGGTCTCCCTCGGGTCATCAATCCCCTTTTCTTCTTCCGAGGTCAACCCCCTGATTATTATTCAGCCATTAAATCTTCACTGTTTGGACCTCAGATATGAAAAACTGTTGCATAACATTCTCTGGATACCTTTTTATCACTTCGGACCACCCCAACACAGTTTCTGATGACATACTTCAAACACTGATGCACAATAAATAAAATTGCATACATCCTCCAAAGCCAAGATCTCCCAAAAATAGCATTATAGCTGGTCGGCGATCCACCACCATGAATAAAACTGGAACCTTCTTTTTAAAAGTCCATTTTCCCTAATACACTTCACCCTCCAATTCTCCAATTATTTGAGTTGTCACACGTGTAAACCCAATTATAGTACGATCTGATTGACAAATTCGAGGTATTACGTATTTTATCGTATGTTGACTTGAACAAAACATTTGCAGAGCTTCCTGTATCTATCAAAATATGTCAGATTTTAATCTCATATATTTTTGCTCCAATAACTACTACATCTTCATGAGGACCTACAGTGTCTGTCAAATCATCTTCATCGAAAAGAATAAAAATAATTACTTTCTTTCCATACAAGTGAGTAGATATCCTTCATTTTATTTGTGTAGCTAAACTTACCACATGCCATCAAAATCAACCCGTTGAAGAGAAATGGAAACAATTATGTAAAGATCAAATTCAAAGATGCTACAAAAGTTTTGAACGATTATGAGTACGCTAATGCTTTAAAGGCTTCTACTTACAGATACAGTTATAAGTGGGTCTTGGATTCAAGTGCTTCATTATACATGACTTCCAACAAACATTAGTTTGATAACTCGAGATTGTTTGATGGTGGAAATGTCATCGTAGGGAATAATGACCCTTGTATTACCAAAAGTTGAGAATTATTTGGCTCAATTTATCTACATGACTCAAGAGAGTGATGACAAACTTGAGGTACACGCCCGAATTTAAATAAAAAGTTATTTCTATTAGAATGTTAGATGAGTAATTGTTTAGTTATAAGGATGCAAATGATAAAATTATGGTTTTAAAAGTCTCACTTATGGTTATGAAATTTTATATGTTTAATGATGTGTTAGTTCTTGAAGGGTCTGAGTATTAAGGGATATGTCTAGTGTATAGAATGATTCAACCAATCTGTGGTATCTAAGGCTTAGGAATATAAATGAGAAGAACCTTTGGATGGTAGCACATTTCATAAGCTTATCTTTTATGAAATTTGTGTGATAGGTAAAATAAATACAACAATGTTTATGTATAGTAATCATAAAACCAGCAATATGCTTAAGTACGGTCATTCATATTTCTTGGGTTCGACACGGTAACCCACTATGGGTAGTGCAAAGTATTTTATATCCTTAATTATTGAATATTTAGAAAATTATAGGTTATAATTTTTAATACAATGGATGAAGTATTTGATATGTTTAGGAACTTGAAAACTTTGGTAGAAAATCATAATGGAAACATGCTAAAGACGTTATATACTAATAAGGGTTTGGAATATGTGAATGAGACATTCGTTAGCTAATATTTTAAACTTGGAATTGATAAACACAAAACGGTAAGAGGAACTTCCAAATAGAATGAGGTTTCTAAAATAATGAACCAAACCTTGTTGAAGAGAGTTATATGTATGCTTCAAACATATTTGAATGGCCAAAATTTATGTGGGGGGGGGGGGGGGGCATCACGACTACATGTGCATAAATCATCGATAGAATTTCATCTACATAACTGAATTCTAATTATGTTCAAGAGCCTTGAAATAGAGATAAACCTGAGTTGAAATATTTGCGAGTGTTCGGATGTGCTGCATACGCACACGTGAAGCACGACAAGTTTCAGTCGAAACCCTAAACTGTTTGTTCCTTGGGTATATGGAAGAAGTAAAAGGGTATACTTTGTGGCACGTTGAATACATAAAGAATTTTATAATTAGAGACATTGTATTTAATGATGAAGCCATGCGATTGAAAAATATGATGCATACCAAACCTATTGTTTCCAATAAGAGATGTGAAGTTGATGATGGGTCTGATTAAGAGACTCAACCCGACTATGCTTCTGCCAAAGATACGTTTGGACATGGTCAACTTTGGCTAATGCATAGGAAGGTCATCTATTTTTTAAGTCTGAAGATGGTTGAGAGTCTCATGTTTCAGGGCCTTTGGATGATCATGTTAGAGAGCAACATGATCATGCTAGTTATTAATTGGTGAAAGATAAAGCATGAAGACCTATCAAACCTTCATAAAAGTATGGTTTTTCTGATATTATAGGTTCTGTTCTATTGGTTGAAATATAGAGAGATGTTCATGAATCTAATAACTATCATGATGTTATAATATTAGTAATAAATAGAAGTGGTTGAAGGCCATGATGAGGAAAAGTGAGATATCACAAGAATATGGCACGTAAATTTTTATGAAGTCGAAGTAAATGGATATTCAAAATGATTAAGGTATTCATGGTGTTGATTTATCCAGGTATAAATCTAGGCTAAGGGCTAATGGATTCATGCAAAAGAAAAGTGTTGATTTCAATGAGATTTTATTACCGGTTTTGAAACAAACCTTAATAAGAGTCTTGCTTCTATATTTGATATTAAGTTAGATCAAATGTGTGTCACAATTATCGTCCTGTATGATGAAATGGAATAGATAATTTACATATATGAGCCAAAAGGTTTAAGGAAGTAATGAATGAGATATATGTTTGTTAAAGAGGTCTTTATATAGGCGTAAACCTTTATCGAAAAAATGAAATATAAAATTTGATTCTTTTATGAAATCCATTAAATATGTCTGAAACTACGATGAAAATTGTGTCTATTATAATGAAGAAACACATATAAAGACGCAAATATTATTATTATTGTTGATGAGTCCGAATTCAGCATGCTCCCCGAACAAGGGCAGATCGGTCAAGTCTCTCCGAATACCGGACAGGGATCGAACAGGTCACTTGGACCGGACAGATTTCTGTGAAAATTATGAACTTAAAGTAGTTCGAACTATGACAAAAGTACTAAAAAACCTAAACACTTCTTGACTAAGCTATTTGCTCTCCTACTTAAGAGATCGTGGGTCTTTGAACATGACCCGGGTCCGTTAAACATGACCCAAAAGCCCATAAGGGCCCAAACATTACACTATAAATACTCAACCACCCGCATTAACTATGGGTAATGAGAATTAACTGCTACCAAGCTGCTTAATCATCTCTTTACTCTCTACTCTAACCGTTGAACACCCACACACCACCGTTAAACACCCATACACCACCTTAAAACTCCACTTGAAATTACTAGCCTACCCTCATACGGTTATTATCCTCACCAAATTGGCGACCACAGTGGGAGGCGACGGTGCCTGAATCAAGCATTCAAAACCAGGTAAAAAACTCTGTCTGAATGAATCCGGACAATCCAGAAGTGCCACCAGTTTTGCTCGAAGTGGTGGGAGAGAATGATGAGTACACTATCGAAGAGCGTGACAGACTGAGGGGTGAAATAGAAGCTCTGAGGGCTAAAAAGGCCAAGATGGGCGTGAAAGAGAAGTCCAAAGCATCAGTTGCTCATCATACCGACAACCCCAGAGAGCCTGAGGCTTCGAAAACTCATGTGAGCACCAAAAAGACACATGCCAGTTCTAAAAAGTCTCACCGGTCCAAGCCTGTGGAGAGTTCTGACTCAAGCTCAGGATCTTCAGGTAGCTCTTCGGACAGCGAGGGAAATGAAAAATCCTTGTCCTCTAGCAGCGATTAGGGTCGAACCAGGAAAAAGAAAAAGCAAGTTAAGAAATATTCAAGAAAAAGAGACCACCATGGAAGAATGAAAAGGCATATTGGAAAGGGGTCATCTCACCACCGGAGGTATACGGACAAAATGCTGATGGATCCCTTTGCTTTCCACGATGAGCCAGGTATCTTTGCGACTCCCAATGAGGATACCGTGTTCAGTCGTGGAAGGAATTGGAGGCAGTCTCCACTGTCTTCTAAAATCCTGTCTGGAAACCTCCCCAAGAGGTTTGACAGCACTAAAATGGAGAAGTACGATGGCAGTACTGATCCGGACAATCATCTGGAGCAATTCAAGAACTTCATGATGAACTTTGATGACGATGATAAACTACTCTGTAGGGCGTTCTCCCAATCATTCACGGGGAGTGCTCTAAAATGGTACAGCAGCCTGCCTCAGGGTTGTATTAAAGATTTTGATACGTTTTGTGTGGCCTTTCGAAGGCAGTTTGTAGGGAGTAAGGAGCTAAAGGGCAATGGAGATACAATAATCTATTGTGCCCAGGAGCCAAATGAGTCCTTGAAGGAATACATAAGTCGTTTTGTGAACACAAAGAATGGGTTGGCTGATTGCTTCGAACAGGTGGCAATAGCTTCCCTAAGGCAAGGTTTGAACCCATGCAATCTGGCTAATTCGGTGACCAGAAAGAAGGCCATGACCTGGGGGGGATTACTAAATCAAGTTGGCAAACAAATAAACGTTGATGAAACTAAGAAAACCAGGGTGCACAGACAGGTGAGGTCCACCCCAGTGGCACCAACTCCAAATCAAAACCAATCCGGGAACAAAGCAAGAGAAACCGGACAGGGGCATGGTAGGGCAAAAGCTCAGTCTCAGCCAGCTGCTCCTGCTCAAAGTCAACAATCCAGAAACAAAAGAGGGCCATGGGTCCAACCGGAGTGGTTCGTAGAGCTCAAAGAAAGTGTGGCCACCATTTTCGATAAAACAAAAGATGAGGTGCATTACCGGAGACCAGCAACCTTGCAGTCTCCCAGAGAGCATCGTAACAACTCCTTTTGCCAGTATCACAATGATATTGGCCATACCACTGATGATTGCATAGCGTTGAAGCAAGAAGTTCAAAACCTGATTGAAAGGGGGAAGTTGGGAGCATACGTTAAAAGAAGAGGAGGCAACAGGCCTGACAACACTCACCGGGTTGGTCCAAGTAATGCTGCCGCGGAGGGAGCCATGGTCATAGTTGAAAGGTTTGATGTGGATTCTGAGTACTTGGATCCTGATCCAACTCGAAACAGGGTGGGTGCTATAGAGGAATGTTCTAGGTCGGTCTCCGGGCTCATTAAATTCTTTGAGTCACTTACAATTTTTGGAGGGGACACTATGACAACTCCTACTGCTTCTTCGAGAAAGAGGCATGTTATCAGTCACCAAACTCATTCCCCTTCATTTTCTTTGATGAGGACGATTTGAGAGACATTGCTGGCCCTCATGAGGATGCTGTTGTTATAGGAGCATCTATAGGAGGCAATAAAATAAGGCGAATCCTGGTGGATACTGGAAGCTCAGCCAATATCCTTTTCCTAATCACTTATAAGAAAATGAAAAATCCAGCTATGATTCAAAAGTCGGACAGGTCAATCGTGGGCTTCACGGGCAGCTCAGCCGATGTGATCGGAGAATTCGAAGAAGAGGTGTTATTGGGCAGGGGCCCTTTTAAGAAAATGGTTAGAATACTCTTTATTGTGGTGGATTGTCCCACTTGCTATAATGCTATTCTAGGGAGGTCTTGGCTCTCTAGGATGCATGCAGTGGCTTCAACAGTCCACCAGTGCTTAAAGTATGCTGTTCAGGGACAGGTTGGGGTTGTCCGGAGCAGCCAAAAGATTGCAAGAGAATGCTATGCCACTGCCCTGGCTCCTCGAACGCTGGGGGCAGTCCGAATAAATGATCAATAGCAGTTTGAGGGCCTTTCTGGGGGTGAGGGTGAAATTGATGACCCCAGAGAGACCCCTGGAGTGTTGATTCCAATTGAAGAGGTTGAAACGCACTGTTTGGAAGAAGGCAAGAGTGTCAAGATAGGGTCCAAGATGCCACCAATATTGAAAGAAGAGATGTTGAAATCTTTGAAAGACCATCAGTATGTTTTTGCTTGGTGCAATGCTGATGTTACTGGAGTTCCATCAGAAGTGATATCCCATCACCTATCTGTCCGGAGAGATGTAGCACCAGTGGTTCAAAATAGAAGAGCTTTCTCAAAAGAAAAGGCTGATGTCATAGTACAAGAGGTTGACAGACTCACAAAGATGGGGCACATTAAAAAATCTCAATACCCTTTGTGGACTGCCAATCCTGTCCTGGTAAAAAAGAAAAATGGCAAATGGCGCATGTGCATTGACTTCACAGATCTCAATAGAGCTTGCCCAAAATATTTGTATCCGGTCTCCCGGATAGATCAGTTAGTAGACTCTACTTCTGGGAACAAGCTGCTTTCCTTTATGGATGCCTTCTCCGGGTACAATCAGATTCAAGTAGATCCAAAAGATCAAGAGCATACCACGTTTGTCACTGATAGGGGCCTACATTGTTACAAGGTAATGCCATTTGGGTTGAAAAATGCTGGGGCTACTTATCAAAGATTGGTGAACAAAGCCTTTGCTGGTCAGATTGGAAGAAATATGGAGGTATACATTGACGATATGATGGTGAAAAGTGTGGATGAGCAGTTGCACTTGTCCGATCTCCAAGAAACTTTTGCCAACTTGGCAAAAGTGAATTTGAAATTAAACCCTGAAAAGTGTGTGTTCGGAGTGCAGTCCGGGAAATTCTTAGGGTATATCATAAGTGAACATGGAATACAACCCGATCCGGACCAGCTCAATGCCCTATTCCAAATGGAGCCTCCTCGAAACATTAAAGAAGTACAGCGATTAATAGGGAGATTAGCTGCCTTAAACAGATTCATCTCGAGGTCTTCGGACAGGTGTGCTCCATTCTTTCAAACTTTGAAGGGTGCAAAAGGGTTCGAGTGGACCCCACAGTGTGATGAGGCATTCAATGAAATCAAGAAACATCTTTCCTCTCCCAAAACTTTGTTCAAACCAGTTGATGGGGAGACTCTCTTTGTGTATTTGGCTGTTTCAAGTTGTGCCATCAGTGCTGTGTTGGTAAGAGAGGTCGATGGGCATCCCCACCCAGTGTACTACATCAGCAAAAGCCTGATTGATGCTGAGAGGCGTTACTTGAAACTCGAAAAACTGGCGTTAGCCCTGGTAATATCTGCAAGAAAGATGAGGCCTTATTTCCAGGCTCATCCTATCATCGTCTGGACATCTTTTCCTTTAAAGAATGTCCTTCCAAAAGCAGACATTTCGAGTAGAATGACTAAGTGGTCAGTAGAATTGGGGGACTTCGACATAGACTTTGCTCCCCGGACAGCAGTAAAAGCTCAAGCTGTGGCTGATTTCTTGGTTGAGTTCCACTCCGATAGGGATTTAGAGCAAGCTACTGATACAAAAGACAAGAAAGTCTGGATCGTCCGAACAGATGGTGGATCTAGCACTCTGGGATGTGGTGCAGAAATATGTGTAACTTCCCCTTATGGAGATAGTATGTACCAGGCTATTTGTTTTGCTTTCGGGCATCTAATAACGAGTCCGAATACGAAGCAGCTATAGCTGGGTTAAAGTTAGCCTACATCTGTGGGGCTAAGAGGGTCAAACTGCTAAGTGACTCCCAATTGCTTATCCACCATGCCTTAGGCCAATCTGAGGCTAGAAAGGAGCAACTTGTGAAATATTTACTCCTCCTCAGGAATGAAGCGCTAAAATTTAAAGCTGTTGTCTACGAACACATTCCCCGGGCAGAAAATGAGCTAGCAGACTCATTGGCAACAATAGCATATACGGAGTCTTACCCATGGATCCATGTGCTTGAAAGCCCTTCTATTCAACTTAGTAAGGGCTAAAAAGAGGAAGTTTTTGAAATACAAGTAAAACAGCCTCAAGACTGGAGATCCCCTCTCATACAATATCTGTCCGATGGTATTGTACCTTCAGATAAATCACAAGCCAGAACATTGAAACACAAGGCTCGTGGTTTCATTATATTGAGAGAAGTGTTGTACAAAAAATCCTATAGTAAACCTCTTCTGCGTTGTTTGGGAGATGATGAGTCACAAGTGGTCCTCTCCGAATTGCATGATGGTGAGGGATCAGCCCATTGTAGGTTTAGAGCTTTAACAAGAAGAGTATTACTCTCCGGGTATTATTGGCCATCAATTATGAAAGATGCTAAGGAATTGGTGAAGAGGTGTGACCCATGCCAGAGGTACAGCAATGAAATTCATGTACCAGCCATTCCTTTGGAGTCAATTTCTGAGCCCATCCCTTTTGCTCGATGGGGGCTGGACTTAGTAGGGCCTCTCCCTGTGGCGTCCGGAGGGCGTAGAACTATAATTGTGGCCATTGACTACTTCTCAAAGTGGATAGAAGCAGCTCTCCTAGCAGGGACAACATCAAAAGCTGTCATAAAATTCATTCGGTCCAACATATGCTGCAAATTTGGTGTCCCACAGAAAATAAAAACAGACAATGGGCCACAGTTTGACAATAGAGAAATGGAAAGCTTCTGTGCCTCAAGGGGTATACAGCATTGTTTTTCTTCACCTTTCCACCCACAAGCTAATGGGCAAGTTGAAGTGGCTAATAGGCTATACTGTCCGGTTTAAGGAAGAATCTGGAAGGGGCTGCTCGGAAGTGGCCTAGTTATTTACAAGAAGTCTTGTGGGCTTACCGGACAACACCTGGGGCTGCAACACAAGAATCACCCTTCGCCTTGGTCTATGGAATGGATGCAGTAGCCCCCATAGAGAAGAGA
The DNA here is from genome assembly GCA_036936605.1 of Limnanthes douglasii subsp. nivea. Taxonomy (NCBI): domain Eukaryota; kingdom Viridiplantae; phylum Streptophyta; class Magnoliopsida; order Brassicales; family Limnanthaceae; genus Limnanthes; species Limnanthes douglasii. Next base: position 58,221,518 of record JAUPFV010000002.1, on the reverse strand, counting down.
CTCCCTTCCTTTCGTGTTCACAACTTCTCCGGACACGCTAATGAGATGGCCATCAGAAATCAACTTGATTTGATAGAAGAAAGACGGGTTAAAGCTCGCCTTAGAGTTGCACACTATCAGGGCTTGATGAGAAGCAGGTTTGCTTCTAAAGTTAAAAGAAGAGATTTCCAACCAGGGGACAAAGTATTAAGGAAGGTCTTATTACACACTAAAGAAAAGCTCTTCGGAAAGCTGGCCCCTACCTAGGAGGGTCCGTATATTGTGGTTGAAAGAATCAAGCCTGGAACTTATTGGTTGGAAGACAAAGATGGCAGGGTTCTAACTCATCCTTGGAATATTGAGCATCTTCGGATGTACTTGGAATAACACTTGTGTAAATATTTACTTGTTTAAACTTCCATGTAAATATTTAGGGGGCATACTCTTTCCTCCCTGGTGGCACGGGGAGGTTTTAGTGAGGTGTCCGGATGGTTGAATAAAATTCGATGCCTTCTTCAAAATTTTCTAAGTATTTTCAAAGTTCTATCTCTTGTTATACTACCTGGACTGAAAGATCTAAGGGCTATTTAAACTCTAGGCGGAGAATTTAAAAACTCTCACAGTGCAATAACTAAAAGCTACTTAAACTCTAGCTGTCTAAATTAAAACAAACAATGAAAGAAGATGGTGTTGTGCAAAACAAAATTAATCATTGAACAACTTAAAATTGCCTTGGCCTTCCAAGGACTTTCGAACAAGTCAGGGTACAACACAAAAACCCTGTCCGAACAAATACCGGACACCACTACAAAAAGAGTGCCTTGGCCTTCCAAGGACTTTAGTTTGAATAAAAGATAAACTAAGTAAAATATAAATTAAGATTGAGCCTTTGAAGACGGCTCCCCTTCATCTGCTTTCTTACCCTTAGAGTCGCTCCCCGCTTCGACTACCTTTTTGCCTTTGGGATCATTCTCCTCTTCACCTGGGCTCTCTCCGGTCCTCTCTTCATCATCAGAAGAAGACCCACTGGAAATTCCTTCCTTATCGACCATTGTATAAAACGGAAGGTCATCATCATCCACATAGTACCATAAGTCCCCCATGGTCCTCTTCGGAAATTTTTCATGAAAAAGGAGAACCATATCAGACTTCACCCTTTGAATCATTAACTCTTCGCTTTTAATCATCTCCCTGGCATATGCATTGATCTTGGCATTGATTGTGGCCTCTTGGTCCCTTAGCAAAGCCTTTTTCTCCTCAGCAGCCTGGGTCACTGTATTTTCTAGAGCAATCTTGTCAGTAGTCAAGTTGGTGATGATCTTCTCCTTTGCAGTAGTTTCTCCCCTTCAGGCCGTAAGGTCCTTCTCCATACCGGACAACTTCTCCTGAAGTTCTTTTATGGTTTCTTCTAGGGTGGCAAATTTTGTGTTGCTTTCATCTTGATTCCTCTTCAGCTCCTCATTTGCTTCCTTAAGCAAATCAGCATTGGTGGTAGCAGTGCGGAGGTTCCCGGACAGTTTTTCCTTCTCAGACTTGAGGTCTTTGATGGTGTCTGCTTGACTCCGGACTTGCCTCTCCAATGTAAGAACTGGCTGCACATTACTAAGCAAGGAATGGGCTATGATGTCCTTTTCACTAGAAACCATGAAAGTCTTACCATTGAAATTGACCGTATTGGAGCTGCTTGGAGGAATGTAGGGCCCTACGAATTCATCTCTGGGAAGGCCAAGGAAATACTCACCAAGCCCAGCTAGACCAGTGATGTCCATTCCATCGAGGTTGAGATCTCCCCCCTCTACCTCATCAGTATGAAAGTCCCCTGGGATCTCTTCGGCCAACGTTGGGTCAGAGGGGTCAGTGGGGAAAGAAGGCTCCGGATCCCGGAGAGCGAGCTCATCTCCTTGGGAAGTCTTTTTCTTCTTGGCTTCCCGGGCAGCGCCTTCACCTACTTGCTTGCGAGTCCTCTTGGGAGCCCTTGGAGGTTTTGGGAGGTCTACTTCCTGTTTTTCGGTCTCTTGCTCTATCACTTGCAAGAGGGCTGCATCGATTTGAACCTGGACCGGCCCCTCTGGGTCTGTTGCGGCATCCTTCTCAGCATCGCTTGCCACTTTTTTGCCTTTTCTCCTGCCTTTCATTTTGCTTGGGGCTTTAGCCCGGGCAGGCAGGTAGAGTGTCCCATCTAACTCATGGGACCTTCTCAGCACAATGTCTTCTGGAGGCTTGGTGGTGAGCTCCTCCCAAGTTAGGTCTCTCCGACCTGTGGTGTTCCACAGGTGAGACCTTGTTAGATTTCCAGGGGTGAAGGCTTTGTGGAATCGATTCTCCCAGTTCTCTGCGGCCCAAGCATTGATTTTGCCACAGGTAGTCTGTCCGGCCTTAAAATAATCCCCGAACTCCTTTGGCAGCTCTGTTAGAACAAAAGAGAAACTGGTTAATTCAAACCAACTTTTTTAAAAAAAAATAGAGAAACGGACAGAGATTTAAAGTAGGGAACTTACGGTCACTCCTCCACCTACTCCTGAGGAGGCTTGGGTTCTCTCCAGCCTTGATCTTCTTGCCGTTTTCCCAAGCGCCACTGACGAACAGAAATTGGCTCCTCCATTTGCTCTCTGACTCCAAGAGATCATCAACAGCCTTGAGATCGTTCCCCATATTGAAGTGATAGAAGGGGAATTGGTGATGCTTGCAAAGGTTGGCCACCGCTGCGAACTCTTCCATAGGAAGAGGGATCCTGGACAGCCTGGATGCCATGATACATGACATCAAAGTAAACCAGCCATTGGGGCTCAGCTGGCTCGGGCAGAGCTTGACCAGGTGGAAGTATCGAACGATCTTTGGGTCCAGTGGGAACCTGAGTCCCCAATTAAATAACTCCGTAAAGAAGACTATTTCATTTCGCTTACAGTCTATAGGGGTCTCCGGATCAATGGGGATCTTTATCTTCACATTTTCTGGGATCCCCCATTTTGTGCGCATTCGACCCAGGTCAGAAGTATGGATGAATGCATACTTGGTCTTCTGCAAGGCCAAGAGGTACTTGAGCTCAACTCTGTGAAAGCACGGCCCCACTTTCCCCTCAAGGCACTCCGGCAGGTCCAGATGCCTCAAGTACAGATTTTCCTTACCTTTTTTGGCAGCAGCAGCATTATCGGTCTGTCCGGAGGACTCGGGCTCAAAAGGAACTTCTTCAGCAGAGTCCTCCATTTTTTCCTCCATGATTGTTGGGGGAGCGTCTGTAGTAGTGGTCCGGGGAGGATTGAAGCTTGGCTCAGCCTGGCTTCCGGACTGCTGTCTTTCTGTATTTCTTTGACTTCTCACCTCAGGTTGGGGCTCAGAGGCAAAAGTCTCTCTTGGAGGTACCGGGCTGCTGGCCTACGGACCAGATGCCCTCTCTCGGGGAGCTCTAATAGGCACTATAGACCCAGAACCACTGGTTTTCGCCCTCGATTTGGAGGGAGTATTCTTGGAGGCTAGTCCTTTGACTAACCGGCTTGGCCTTTTAATAACTAGTTTCTCCGGAGAGTGATCAGAGTCAGATCCCATAGCTGTAAAAGGAGAAGGTTTCCTAACGCTTGTAGCAGTAACTCCTGGCTCAACAGCAGGTATTGACTCCTGGACTAAGGAACCATAGACTATGGGTGAGAGGGTGGATTGAAAGAGTTTTTTTGGCTTAGAACCTTTGGAGGAGGACGAGCCTCGATCTGACTCTGTAACAGAAGCAACTGGTCTCTCAACAGGTGATGATGGTAGCCCTGCTGCTATTCGTCTTTCCTTCTCCGAAAGGTTGAGCCAACCACCTTTGATCAATGTTGTTCTTGCTGTAAACATAAACTGCCAAGGAAACTTTTTGCTTTAGAGAGAGAAAGCTCTCAGTAAATTTGCAGAGTAAATGTGAAAGAGATGGTGAAACAGTTGAAAATGAGTTTGAATTTATAGTAAAACTGAGAAAAGGAGTTGATTCCTAGGAGAATTCGAAACGTTTGGCAATGATTAAAAGACGGTGTTGATGTCACTACTTGTAATTAAAGAGGTTACTTGTTAAAGAAGGTGGTGCGAAATTCAAGGTGAAAAAACGGCTGGAGTGCCCAATCAGAAAGCGACACGTGTCCCACTAACTCTGGCGAAAACCGTTTTAAATTCGTAAAGCTTAACCTGTCCGGGTATACCCATAGTTCTGTCCGGATTAAAAACCACTTCAGACATCGGACTGTTTTTCCGTTCTTTGACAAGAATACTTGCTCAAACACCTAAAAAAGGGGCTCCTGATGAGTCCGAATTCAGCATGCTCTCCGAACAAGGGCAGATCGGTCAATTCTCTCCGAATACCGGACAGGTTACAAGGACAGGGATCGAACATGTCACTTGGACCGGACAGATTTCTGTGAACACTATGAACTTAAAGTAGTTCGAACTATGACAAAAGTACTAAAAAACCTAAACACTTCTTGACTAAGCTACTTGCTCTCCTACTTAAGAGCTTGTGGGTCTTTGAACATGACCCGGGTCCGTTAAACATGACCCAAATGCCCATAAGGGCCCAAACATTACACTATAAATACCCAACCACCCGCATTAACTATGGGTAATGAGAATTAACTGCTACCAAGCTGCTTAATCATCTCTCTACTCTCTACTCTAACCGTTGAACACCCACACACCACCGTTAAACACCCATACACCACCTTAAAACTCCACTTGAAATTACTAGCCTACCCTCAGGCGGTTATTATCCTCACCAATTGTATGTGGATGATATCCTAATAAATGGAAATGACTGAAAAATGATTGGAATGGTATAGAATTAGTTGAAGGGAGAATTTGAAATAAGTGATATGTGAGAGGTTAAGAGGATACTTGGGATTGAGATCAAGAGAAACATACCAAAATGATATTTATTCTTATCTCAACAAGAATACACACATAAGTTCTTTTAGAAGTTTGGAATGTTTGAAGCTAAAATGGTTGAAACTCCCGTTGGTGTTTGATTCAAACTTAGTTTCATTCAAGAACAAATCAAAAAAACTAATAAATGGTTCATGCAAAATATACCTATTGCAAATATCATTAAAATCATAAAGTATGGTATGATTTGCATGAAACTTCATATTGCCTACTTTATTATTATTTTGAGAATATTTATGTCAAATATGGTAAAGCTCTTAATTGTCTCATGATACGGTTGATGAAATGTTGAGAGGGTATGTTGGATCTGATTATGTTAGCTTCATTGACACAATAAAGTCAACTTTGGGTTATATGTTTACTACCTTAAATGAGGGGTTAGTTGGAATTTTGTATATAAAATTTTGTTTTTTTATCTATAGAAGAAGAATATATGGCTTCTATATAAGAAATAAAAGAAGCCATATGGCTGGAATAAATATTGAGTAAAATCATTGGTATAGAACAAGATGTGATTTTGTTCTCTGATAATGCTAGTGCTTTTCATCTAACAAAGAATCCAAAAATCCATGAGAAATCTAAGAAATTAATATCAATTTTCACTTTATTTGAGACGTGGTGGAAAAAATAGAAAGTAAAGTTGTCCAAGTTTGCAAGTGAGAAAAATCTTTTGGATGCTTGTACAAACGTACTACTGATTTCAAAGTTCACGAACTGCATGAGACTTGTAAAAGTGGGATGCAAGTGAAATGTTTAAATCTCTTTAATGGTAGGTGTTGGACCGAAACTTAGGCGAAAACATGTTTTCCGGAACCTAAGGGTAAGCTCTGCCGCAGGTAATAATAATGTTTTTACTGAAACCGAAGATGCAGGCTGATCATTTGAAGATATCTATTTATTTGCTCAACTACTTCTGAATAAATCCATTTGTTTCTAGAAGTAACTAAGTCACATGTGATCTGAAATGATATGCAATCTCAACTGTTAATCAAATATCTTTTGGTCCATGTGTTCTTATCTTTTGGTACGGTAGTTCAAAGATGTACTACTGCTTATCTTACGAAATTCAGTTTTACCACTTTTCGTTTGTGATTGTTTTCCTAAAAATTTCAAGAAAAAGGCTGACATGCGCTAATATGACTATGAAGAATATTACACATATTATTGGTCCTCTATACATATGAGAGATTGGTATGAAGTCATTTACAAGCGTGAAAAAACGCTTTAGATTTGAGATAAAAAACTGAAAGCTTTCATATGTTGAGATATAAGAGATAAACACTTTGAGATACTTTGAGATTAATAGTTCTTTTTGTAATATATGAATGATTTATAACAAAATATGAGTGATTGATTATTTAGTATTTGAATGAGTCTTCTTGTAATCACCTATATATAAAATACGTGTCTGTTGTCCATGGATGTATGATTTTTCTATAATATAAACAATGTTATATATGTTTTATGTATGTTTGATTTAACATCCTTGTTCATATTTTCTTTCTTTCTATTTATGTGTTCATGGATGAAGATTTGAGTACGATTCGACTACGTGACTCTCTTATTTTTTATTGTATGATTTATTCTATAGATAAAAAGATTCTACTGAATAGTTGTCGAGCTTCGACTAACTTGTTTATGGTTCAAACATTGTTGAGATTAAGTATTTTTTTACTATTTGAAGTAGTTTTTATAGTTGGACAATTTTCCCTAACAATGTGTGTTTTTAATCTTTAGTTTTTTAGTTTTTTATTTTTATGAAGTTGAATTCTTTTTGTTAGGTTTAATTAAAAAGTTTATAGTTTAATACTAATTTTTGTTGTTAGATATTACATAATATTATGTAATTCATGATAAATATTATTTTATATTTAGTAAGATTAAATTAGTTTATTAAAATATTATTTTTTATTATTATTTTGGTAGGTTTCGTGTTTATAACATACTTGAGTTTAAAATGTATTTTTTTTGCAGTTTTTTACAATTAATATTTGGTAAGTTACCGATAACCATCTAGATAAGTTTCAAATTATTGATACCCACCTTTATTTTGAAGTTCACCAAAAATCACTATAGTATAGATTCGTCAATCAATAGTGTGACACAAACATTCACAACCTTCAGCAATTAGCTATTCTTAACCTTCAAAAAATTATATATTTTCAAACTCTAACTTAAAAATAGATTCCACGCGAACAAAACGAATCAATTAGTGATATGTTTGAAGATTTTTTTTTCAAGACCAAATTTGCAACCAAGTTGTTCTTAATTTCGCAACTAGACAACAGTTGATTTTCCGCAACCAAATTGCACGTAATTCGACAACTGAATAACAATTATTATTTTTCAAACTTATTTCGCAACCAAATTGCAGATAATTCCGCAACTCAAATTTTATTTTATTTATATCATAAAAATAAACATATTTTCGCAACAACAAAAACGTTAGTTGTTTCACCCCAAATTAACATATATATATTTCAAAAAAAAATTGTATTTTGTTTTTTCACACAATCAGACTATTTAACAACCAACTACTTATTTCCGTAACTATTTTCTTCATATTTTACAATGTATTTGCATGTAATTCCGCAACTCCAATTTTTTTCACCATAAAAATGCACATATTTACAGAACTACTAGAAATTCAGTTGTTTGAGACCCAATAAATACTTAATTTCTCAAAAATATTTTTGCTTTACACCGTTAGACTTATTTAGCCACCATATTCATATTTATGCAATTATTTAATTTGTACTTCCGCAACACATTTGCACGTATTTCCGCAACTAAGTAACAATTGATTTTTCACAATCAAATGATACGTAATTCTGTAACTAAACAACAATTTTTTTCGCAACTATACATGCTGTAATTAATCAATGTTTGTTTTTTCACAACCAATTTACGTGTAATTTTACAACTAGAAAAGATCAAAACAATATATTTCATGGATCTAGTCTTGTTCTTGTTAAAAAAACAAAATAAATGATATTTTCAAATATTTTTGAGCTATAGATTGAACATAATAACATTTAAAAAATAAAAAAAATAAAAATATATTTATTTGTAAATACAAAATCATCGTAATGTTATTATCGCATCTTAAATGATTATTGGTAAAATAAATATGGTATTAAATAATTATTAACAAATTATCTTTGTTATTTTTTAAAGTATATATTTTAGTATAATTTAATCTCAATCGAGCTTATATACCATACGAAGTATGTCATGACTAACTTTTAAAGATAGTAAAAAGTAGCCAACAGAAAAATTTCCTTCTCATAATATTAAAAAAATTATATTATTCATATTTTGGTTAATGAGTTATATTTTAGTTTCAAATTTGATCTTTAATTCCTTACCCAAAATCACTAGCTCGTATATATATGTTAAAATTATTTAACTTTTCAAAAGTATTATTTGTTTTATGCGTAATTATATTATTTAATAATAATCTGTCTTTATTGCTTGCGTGGATATGAGAACCTTCTGATTCTGAACCATAAATTTGTTCCGAATTGTCTTCGACAAGTATTAATAATTTATTCACATGCTAATTACTAAGTATTGAATGGTATATCTCTAAAATGCTTGGATAAGTTAAGAGTTTGAAAAAATATTGGTAATAGAGACCAATGAAAAATAACAAAAATAATATGCAATTGGATATAATATACATCTGGGTTTTTTTTAGGGATGAAAGCTCCAAGAACCCCGCTTACGTTCTGATCGCCGGAACCTCTCCGACCTCTGGTTCTTTCGATTCTTTCCGTCTCCCTTGCTTCTCTAATCTCCGGAGTTCTGGTTTAAAGGCCTCGTTTGTTTCTTCTTGACAATTTTATGGTCTCTGTTTTCTTCCTTTGAAACAGAGCACATTTTGTTGTCGGATTTCGTCTCATGGCGTTCAATGTTCTCAATGTCGAAGAATTTCCTGCTCTTCGTCAAGAAGTTGATAAGGTTCAAGATAATGTCACAAAGTCTTATCCAGAAATATTGAAGCCTGCTATGGATCGGTCTTTCCTTGCTCGGTTTGTTGCTAAGCTAGAGTTCGTAAAGATTTCAAAAAATCACAATGTCATTCAGTTCGACAAAGACACATATGATACCCTATTAAAGCAATCTAAATCTACGGTGATTGCCAAGTTCAGTCAAGGAATCCCGAAGAGAGCCGCTTTTCAATCTTTCTTGGACTCTTTTAGGTTCAAAGGGGCTTACTCATATGTCACAACTGATTCTCGTCAAATTCTTGTGGAGTTTAACTTACTGGAGGACGTAACTAAGTTCTGGTCGAAGCCAATATGGAAGGTTGAAGGGAAGTTAATGAGAGTTTTAAAATGGTGTTCTGAAACGCAAAAGAACAGAGAGAACCCTATTGTTTTGCTATGGGTTCGCTTTGAAAATATGCCCGAGTTTCTGTACAACGAATGGATAGTTGGTGATATGGCTGCTTCTTTGGGCAAAGTTCATCGAACGTTTGTGCCACAGTATAATAGGGCCAAAGCCAATGCTTCTTACACTCAAGTGGAAATAGATGTTTCGACTGTTCTTAAACGAAGACTGTGGGTTGGGTTTGGTGAGAATTCTGGTTGTTGGGTAGGTGTAAGTTATAGAAATGTCCCGGATTATTGCTATCATTGTTTTCACTTGGGACACAAAGGTGCTGATTGCAAAAAGAATGAATCAAAGATGGAGGAAAGGTCTAAAAAGAAGGAAATGATATTGATATTACTTCAATGGGTGTTTCACAAGCTGTTGATGAAAAGGGTGTTTCACAATCTGTATCTTTACATGATGATAAGTTGTCTAAAGCTACAAATGATCAACCTTTTATTAAAGTTTACAGGAGAAGACTTAAATCTATAATAACTGCAAAAGACAAGTCTTCTGATTCTGTAAATCCAGGTAGCTCTCCCAAAGTTGATACTGCTTCACACAATCATCTTGAAGTCATTGGGGCTCTTCAGGACTTGGAGTTGGATGTTGTATCTCAAAGTCTGAAAACCAGAAAGGAGTCTCCTCGTGGGGGCAATGCTGGTAGTTGTAATCTCTCACCAAACTACAGTTCTTCTGATAAGGATTTCAATGCCATCATTAATAAGAAAATCAGATTTGCAAAGAAAAACAGAAATGTTAGGAAGCTATCTATTAACTCTCTGCGTAAAAGAGAGAAATCATACTACAATTTCTTGTCTGAATGATCAAGTTCGTCAGTTGGAATGCTCGTGGAGTTCACAACAACCCTACTCTGTCTAGACTTAGCTACATTATCAATAAAGACAAAGTTAAAGTTATTGCCCTCCAAGAGCCTATGGCCAGGTTTGATAAAATTGAAATAATTGCTAGAAGGCTTGGGTTTTCTAACTATACTAATAATATATCTAACAAAATCTGGATTTTATGGTCTGATGATGTGAACATTTCTGTTATTGAAAAGCATGATCAATTTCTCCATTTGGAGATAAATTACACTACTTTATCTTGTTTGTTTACCTTTGTTTATGCAAAGAACCAAAGAGTGCAGCGCAGACAGCTTTGGAGTCAATTATGTCAGATCTCTGGTGTGGATATGCATTGGTCTGTTGTTGGGGATTTCAATGCCATCACCTGCCCTGAAGATCAGCTCTGTTGTGCTTCTTACGATGATGGTAGTGCAGATGAGTTTAATGATTGTATCAGGCTTTGCAATCTGGAGGACCCTGGATACAGTGGCTCAAGATTCACCTGGAGCAATAACAAAATTTGGAAAATGTTAGATAGGGTGTTGGTGAACCAGAAAATGCTATCTTCTTGGCATGTTCAGGTTTTCCACATGGTCAGAACTTGTTCTGACCATGCCCCCCCTTCTTATTACTATATCTAATACTCTAAACAGATCCTCTAATCACAAAAAATGCAGTTTTAGGTTTATTAATGCTTGGGCTAATCATTCTTATTTTTTAAGCTGTGTTAAGCATAGTTGGGACAAGCATTGTAATGGTGGTCCTGATGTCATTTTTTGGTACAAGCTCAAGAGATTAAGAAAGTGCCTTAAAGACTGGAACTATTCTACTTTTAGTAACATTTTTACTAGAGTTTCTGATGCTACTAAGGAGGTAGAAATTTGGGAAGTCAATCATGAGCAAAATAAAAGCAGTGTCTCTAAGGCCAGCCTTTCTAAAGCTAATAGTCTGCTTATTATTGCTTTAAAAAATGAAGAGTGTTATTGGCGCGAAAAGTGCTATAATACTTGGCTTAATAATAGCGATGGAAACTCTAGGTTATATCATAAATATGTGGCTAAGAAGAGACATAAGAACACTATCTATGGTATTAAAGATGAGGGAAATTGGCTCACTAATCATAATGATATTTCTAAGTCTGCTGTGTCTTACTTTAGTCAGCTTTTATCTAATACCTCTAGTAGTAACAATTCTATGAATTCTCAGGACTCTATCCTTAATAACATCCCTAAGCTTATTTTAGATGAAGATAATGAAGCTATTATGAAGCCAGTCAGCACGGATGAGGTGTGGTCTGTTATTCAGGGAATGAGGAATGACAGTGCCCCTAGCATCGATGGGTTTAACTGTTTCTTTCTCAAGTCTTGTTGGGATATTATTTGCAGGGATGTTTGTAGTGCGCTTAATTCTTACCTTCAGGGTCACTGTATTCCCAGTGGTGTTTTTGCCACTGGGATTTGCTTAATTCCTAAGGGTCCCAACCCCATTATTTGGTCCAATTATAGGCCAATAAGTTTGTGTACTATATTTAACAGGCTTATTTCTGGTCTTATTAATCAAATAATTGCTTATCTTCTTCCTAAAATCATTTCTAAAGGGCAAAGTGCTTTTGTTAAAGGCAGGATTATCCATAATAATGTTTTGATTATTAAGGAAATGCTTCATAATATTAAAAGAATGCCTTCTAAAGGCAATATTATTCTTCAGCTTGATATGACAAAGGCATTTGACAGAATGTCTCATACCTTTGTCATCAATACTCTTAAGGGCTTTGGTTTCTCTAATGATATTCTGGCCCTCATCAATATGCTGATTTCTAATGTCATGGTTTCTGTTTTGGTTAATGGGGGTAGTGAGGGTTATTTCCCTCAGAAGAATGGCTTAAGGCAGGGAGACCCTCTGTCCCCTTGCCTATTCATTCTTACTGAGGAGGCTTTACTTAGAGGCCTTGCTAACCTTTACCTAACTAATAATAGTTTGAGATACTACTTAAAATCTGATTTCATCTTACCTTGCCTGGCTTTCGCAGATGATATTATCATATTCTCCAACAGTTCTCCTGCCTCTATTGATTGCATTAGTGACCTGCTGAATAAATACTAAAGTGAATCAGGCCAGTTGATTAATAAGCAAAAGACAAAGCTCATTACCTCATCTACTTGTTCCCTTGCCAATTCTGCCCGGCTCAAGTCCTCCACTGGATTCAATACTGAGAGTGCTCCTTTTACTTACTTGGGTGTCACGATATCTGCAAATAATAAAGGAAAGAATTATCTTCCCCTTCTCACTAAAATTTATAACAGAATTTATGATTGGGATATGAAGAGTCTTTCATTTGGGGGCAGACTCTCCCTTATTAAGAATATTTTATATCCAATTGTTTACTTTTGGATGCAGAATAGCCAGATTCCTAATGACATTCTTAATAAGATAGAGCATTGTTTTAATAAGTTTCTATAGAGGTCTAATTTTACTGAAAATGCTATTCACTAGTCTTCTTGGAAAAGTTTGTGCAAACCTTTTGATGAGGGTGGGTTAAATGTCAAGCTCTTGTCTGACATTCAACTCACCTTCTCTTTTAAACTCTGGTTTCTTTTTAGGAAAAGAAGTTCTCTGTGGGCTGACCTTATGCATGCTACCTATTGTAACTTTTCTCATCCCTTAAATGCGGAGTGCAAAGTTACTGACTTTACTACCTGGAAGAGACTTAGTTCTGTTAAGAGTCAGGCTGATCAGAGTGTGTATTGGAGCCTCGGGAAGGGGGATATTGACTTTTGGAGAGATTCTTGGCATGATATGCCTCCTATTGCTAATGACTTTGGTGCTAATAGATGCTTTTTTCATGTTAAGGTTCACTCCTATTGGAAAGATGGTCAGTGGGATACTTCTACTCTTACATCTTTCCTTTCTCAGGATAGATTAGCTCACATTTCTAAAGTCAATATCAATAGGGATCAGGAAGAATACTATTAAATGAAAGCTCTCTAATGACTGTTGTTTTAATACTAAGATTTCATGGGATAATATCAGATCTGTGCATCCTAAGCAAACTATCTTTAAGAAAATATGGCATTCTTTTATCCCTACTAAGTTTTCTTTTCTAAGTTGGAAGCTTTTAAAAAATTTTGCTCCCATTGATAGCATTCTCTCTAATAGGCACTTTGTGTTGGTCTCTAAGTGTCAATTCTGCTGCAACTGTGAAGATAAGAATCATCTCTTCATCAGTTGCAGCTTCGCTTGGTCCCTTTGGAATTACTTTGGTAATCTTTTTAGAGTCTCTGTGAGAAGATTTATGTCTCTTAGTCACGTTATGAGTTGTTGGTTTTGGTCATCTAACTGTAAATTTCATATCTCTCATCTTATTCCTCAAATCATTATCTGGGTAATCTGGAAGAATAGAAATAAGGCTAAATTCCATAACACCTATGACTGCTTTGATACTGCTGTTAATCGTGTTAAAAATGTTATCCTAGCTATAGACTCTAATAATAAGTTAAAGGCTAAACACTGGAATGGTTTCACTGATGTTGGAGCTGCTATTGGTTGTTTATCTATAGGAAAGGCTAAAGTTTTGTACCTGAACTGGTGTCCTCCGATTGTTGGGAGGCTCAAAGTTAACATCGATGGCGCGTGCAGTTTTTCGGGCGAAGCTTCTGGAGGCCTGATTGTGAGGAATCATCTGGGACATATTGTCACTGGTGCTGGATTTCTTTACGAAAAATTGACTCTTCTCCAAGCTGAGAGCAAGATCTTGCTCGATGCTCTTCTCCTGTGCAGAGCCCATGGTTGGCAAGATGTGGACATCGAATCTGATTGTCTCACTCTTGTCAACAACATGGCTTCTAGTGTTGATTGCAACACGTTGGCTTCTGTTTGTAGGGGCCTCTTTTTCTCTTCGATGAAGCTTTGCCACATTTCCCGCATCCAAAATGCAGCAGCAGATTGGATCGCGAAATGGGCTCTGTTGATGAAAGCTTCCTGTAAATTCACCAATGTTGATGCTCCCCCCCCCCCCAGTTGCTCGCGATTATAACGTTAGAAAGCTTAGGGGTGGGCTATATTGACCCTGGTTAGGGGTCTTTAGAAGGGTCTTCCCTGGTTAGGGCTCTGTTGATGAAGCTTCGAGCGTTGTCCAGGAAGTGCGAAGCTGTTTGTCTCTCGATCTGCTCTTGGTGTCTAATCGAAGGTTTCTGCTGGGTGTGAGTTGGTCTTGTAGACTGCTTCTGCAGTTTGGTGTCGGATCGGTTCTTCCTCAAACCGGAAGAGTCTGGTGGTTTCGATCTGGGCTTGTTTTATAGTGGTAGTATCTTCTGAGCACTTGGTGCACTCACCCTGTTCCAACCCTATCAAATTTGCTAGGATAGGGTCCTGAAAGTGGCGTCGGCCTTGATTCAGACGATCTAACGGTAGATTCGCCTGAATCTTTGGTGCACTCACTCAGTTCTAAACCCATCGTAACAAATTAGTAGTGGTTGGGTCTAGTAAGCGGCGTCGACCGTGTCTCAAAAGCTTTCGTGGTTGTTTTGCGGGTTCGGTTTTGTGGGTTTTGTGCTGGAAAGCTTTAGAATGGTGATCGGAGTTGTGAGGGTGAAGAGGAGGCTCCTTGTTCTCTGTGTGTTATGATTGTTGGGTTTTAGGATTTCGATTGACTTTCTCTCAATTTTGACCATAACCCTTTTGTTTTTTTTTTGGTCTGATTACTTTAAGGCCTCCTGCTTGTATAGTTGTTATATTTTGGTCCTTTATTAATATAATGTGATTTTTGCCCAAAAAAAACAAAAAAAATATGCAATTGGATATTCCACTTAGATAAAACTAATCAAGATAAAAAATAACTCTGTAATAATTGATCAAAATTACTGCAAACGGCTCACATGACTGTCCAACAAAGGTCGTTACTATCGATATTGTCGAAATACTTCTCTTAAATAATTTCTTAAAATGACATTATTTTAATTTCATTACTGAAAGTTTGATTGATCATATACAGGATACTGCCGTAAAGATAAGCGACGTCACATTTTCTGGATTTTTGGGAACCACAATTAAGCAACAAGCCATCACATTAAATTGTGATTCGAACACAAATTGCACCGATATTGTTTTGGAAAACATACACATAACTTCAGCTATACCGGAACTTGTTCTCCAAACTTTCTGCAAGAACGCTATAGGGACATCAAAAGATACTATTCCAAGTGTACCGTGCCTTTCCTCAAATTCTACGCAGTAGATAATGTTATCTGCTAGGTAGATAATAGCACAATAATAATCAATTTTCTACTGAGTGTATTAGAAATATAAATTAAATGGCATGCACGAAGTCGAGCTCATATTATCAGAATTGATCTACAATCAAAAAAATATATTTAAAAACAAAATTAAAAGAACCTCTTAAGCAAATGATTTAGAAAAGGTAGTTCGTCACTCTAAAACAGAAATTGGTTACGACGGATTTGGACAAACAAACCATGTAATGCATGATTACACGTTATTATCGTGATTAGAAAAGAACTCTATTTTTTAATTTTTTTATGAAAATTGAAACAAAAATGTTCATGAATAAAATATAAAGTTCAATTGAATAGGTGTCATGGAGCAAACCACGCAACATGGAAGGACAATATGATGTTTTCAACATTGAAATTTAAGTATGGAGTATGCTAAGGAGAAACATAGTTAAGCTTAAATATCGTATAAGTAAACATGTAGCTCATAAGTTTTAAGTATGAAAACTTATTCTCCCAAACTATTGAATGTAGAAACATAGTTAAAGTACTAATGTCCATGAAAAATGGAGGAATGTTCTGAGAATAGAAATTCCAAGAGTATTAACATGATTGAGTCTAAAACATAAAATGTTTACATTATGAAAAATATATTTGTGGTGATGGGAGTTAATATTGCCGAAGACAAATCCTTTAGTTGGTGATATAATACATGTGCATCAGTATTGGTGAGTTTTTTCTATTTCCTTATCAAGTACATGTTGTCCATGATATATATAGAGATCTACTAAACTTAATTAAAATAAAAGGACATGCATGTGAGGTGTAAAAAGACAAAACCAACAGATCAAAAGTGGAAGTTGATAACAAAATGAATTGGATGAGCGTAAAAATAGATATTTAGTTGAGATGATTAATACCATGTTATTTAGTTTTAAGTTGCATAGTAATTAACAGGGTAAAGTTGTTTTAACTGCATGTCATATAGTTAACTGATTTTCCATACTGAAGATCTCGGTGAGGAGGTGTATATGAAACATCCTAAAGGTTTATACTTCTAGTTGAATGAATCCAAAGTATGCAATATTAACAAATCACCTAAGAAGTAGCATGACAATTTTGTTCATACAATATTTTTAATGGGTTTAGACACAACATGGCTGATAGGTGGTTATACACTAAAGCTAGTGGTCATAATATGTAAATAATTAAATGATTTTCTCATATTAAGGAATGATATTATTAAAACAAAAAAGTTTATATTCTCTGATGAGTCTGGATTTTCTCACCACTCACTGTAGAAACCGCACAGGGGCAATTCGGACAAAATCCACCCACTAAGCTATCTGAATTGGACAAACGTACTAAAAACTAATCACCTTTTGACTAAGCTAATTGCTAATCTACTTAATAAACTAATGGGTTTTTTAACTCGACCTGGTTCCAGAAGTTTGACCTGAAAGCCCATGTGACCAATAATTAAGGGTATAAATACCCAACCACTTTCATTAATGAGGGTAATGAATATTTAATACAACCAGGCAGCTCAAATCTCTCACTACAAACCACTTAAACATTAAATACCTTTGAAACGTCACAAAATATCTTTCCAAATTACCCTCAGTTGAAAATATCTTTCCAAATTACCCTCAGTTGAAAATAATGAGTCCGAATATTTCAAAAGCTGTTATAAAATTTATCTTATCTAATATTTGCTGCAGATTTGGGGTTCCACAAAAGATAACCACAGACAATGGGCCACAATTCAATAACAAGGATGTGGAGAATTTTTGTGCCTCTAGAGGCATTCAACATTGCTTCTTACCACTCACAGGCAAATGGTCAAATTGAAGTAGCTAACAGGACCATCCTGTCCGGTCTTAAAAAGAATCTAGAAGGGACTGCTGGAAAGTGGCCAAGCTATCTGCAAGAAGTACTATGGGCCTACCGGACTACTCTCGGGGCTGCAACACAAGAATCCCCATTTTCCTTGGTATATGGTATGGATGCAATAGCTTCGATAGAGGCAACTCTTCCTTCATTTAGAGTCCACAATTTTTCCGAACAGGCTAATGAAGTGGAATCAGAAGTCAACTTGACTTGATAGAAGAAAAAAACGTTAAGGCTCATCTCAGATCCACACACTATCAGAGTTTGATGAGAAGCAGGTTTGCTTCCAGAGTCAGAAGGAGGGATTTTCAACCACGGGATAAAGTGTTGAGAAAAATCTTCCTACATACTAAGGAGAATTAGTTCAGCAAGCTTGCTCCAACTTGGGAAGGGCCCTATGTGGTCAATGAAAAGCTTAAGCCTGGGACATACAGACTTCAAGATAAAGATGGAAGGATTTTGAATCACCCCTAGAACATTGAACACCTCCGGTTGTATCTAGAATGAAAATTATGTAAATATTTACTTGTTTAAAGTCCATGTAAATATTAGGGGGCATAATCTTTCCTACCTTGGTGGCGCGGGGAGGTTTTAATGAGGTGTCTATGCTTTTTAATGAAATTTGATGCCTTCTTGAAACATTCGGAGTGGTTTGATTGATAGTTTCTTTGGAACTTTTTAACTCACTGACAGACCGGATTGATTTGGCAGAGTGATGACCATTTAAACATTTGTCATCGGAGAATTTAAATATTCTCACTTTAAAATACTTGTAAAATAACTAAAGGCTATTTAAACATTAGCCATCAAAATTGGGCAACTATAAAACAATGCAAGAATTGTGTAAGATAAAATTGTCTGGCTAACACCGGGGAGTGATAATAAAATATGTAAAATGCCTTGGCCATCTAAGGACTTTCAAGTTTGAAAAGAAAAGTTTTATCCGGACAAGGGCCGGACACGGTTACAAAAATTCCTTGTTCATCCAAGGACTTTAGTCTAACACAAAAATTAAAGAAAAATAAAAAGATAGTTAAAACTTTAAGGCTGAGCTTCCTTTGATGTTCCAGCCTCATCTGGTTTCTTCTTGGGGTCTTTGGGTTCCTCGTTAGGGCTCTCTCCGGTCCCTTCTTATTCATCAATAGTACTATCCTAACCACTGGAATAGTTATGCTTATCGTTATCGGCCATAGTGTGGTGAGGGAGGCCTTCGTATTCCACAAATCGCTATAAATCTCTGAGTGTCCTCTTGGGAAATTATTGATGAAAGAGCAAGACCATGTCTGATTTGACTTCAGCATACCTTTCCTCTTGGGAATTCTATTACTTTGTTGGTGTATGCATCGATCCTGGCTTGAATTGTCTTCTCCTGCTCCTTTATCAAATCATCTTTCTCCTGGTTAACTCTAGACGCAGCATCTTCGAGCGAAATTTTGTCATTGGTTAGGGTCTGGATGACATTATCTTTGGCCTCCACCTCCTCTTTCGAAGTGGAGAGATCCTTCTCCAAGCCAAAACACTTAAGTCAGAGTTCTTTGTTAGCCCCCTCCAAAGTGGCCAACCTGGTGGCCAAGTCTTGTTTCCCCTTCTTCAACTCCTCGATCTCTCTCCTTAATGTCTCAACACTCTGATTCGGCGTTAAGGAGGTTGTTGGATAAACTACTCTTTATCTGTGTTGAGTGTGTTGATGAGGGTGGATTGACTTCGCACTTGTCTCTCCAAGTTTAGCACCGCTTAAATATTGCTAAATAAGGAGTGGGTCACCATGTCCTTCTCCCCTGAAACAGAAAAAGACTTACCGTTGAAAGTAACGATGTTCGAAGAGCTTGGAGGGAGGTAAGGGCCAGCAAAATCGTCTTTCTCGAGGTCCTCAAAGTAAAGTCCAGTCCTTTGAAGGCCACTAATGTCTACTCCATCAATGTTAATATCCCATCTGGCACCATCTCTAGTGTGAAAATCACTTGGGATTTGCTCTGCTTGTGTTGGATCTGTTGAGTCGACCGGAGGAAGAGACTCCAGAGGCTGGAGAGCTACCTCATCCCCCTTGGATATTTTCTTCTTCTTGGCTTCCCTATCTCCACCATCTGCACCCCGTTTTTTGTCTTTTTTGGGAGCCTTTGGGGGTTTTGGATGTCCAACTGCCTCTTTGGTACTCTCATCTTCCACCAGTTTAAGTAGAGCAGCATTGATTTCCCCTTGGTCCTACACCTCTTGGTTTGCTAGGACGATCTCCTCAGCACCACTTTGATTGAGGTCAGCTGCATCTGGATTTTTCTTGCCTTTCTTGCCCTTAATTTTACTTGGGGATTTAGCTCTGCCCGACAAGGCTAGCTTCCCATCCTTCTCATTTGTCCTTTGTAGGATGACACCCAGAGGAGGTGGTGTTGTCAGTTCTTCCCAAGACAAGTCTCTCCGGTCGGTTGTGTTCCAGAGGTGGGACCACACCAGGTTGCCGGCAATAAAACAGTTGTGGAAGCGATTTCCTTATTTGTCAGCAGCCCAAGCATTCAGCTTGGCACAAGTTGCCTTCCCTCCTCCAAGTAGTCGGAGAACTCCTTCGGCAGCACTACCTAAAGAAGAAGAAGAGCATTTAAGTAAACAAATTTTTTATGACAAAATATTTACCCGTACTTTTCCATCTGCTGGTAAGCATGCTTGGGTTGTCACCAGCTTTAATCTTTTTCCCATTTTCCCAAGCCCCACTAATAAACAAGAATTAGGTCTTCCAATTCTTCTTTAATTCGAGCAGATCATCCACCACTTTATAATTGTCACCCATGTTGAAATGGTAGAAGGGGTTGATGTGGTTCTTGTAAAGGTTGGCCACAACAGCGAATTGCTCACGACCGTGATGCAGGCCGTGAGCATTCAACTGAGTCTTGATCCAAGCATTAAGACTCAGTTGTCTTGGATAGAGTTTTATCAGATAAAAATATCTGACGATCTCTGGGTCCAAGGAAAATCTGAGCCCCCAGTTGAAACATTCTGTGTAGAAAACTATCTCACTCAGTTGGGCAGTCCATTGGCGTCTCCGGATCGACCGGTACCCTCACTTTAACTGATTCTGGGATCCCCCACTTCGTCCGGATCCGGCCTAATTCAACAGTATGAATGAAGGCGTAGTTAATATTCTGCATGGTTAGCAGGTACTTTACGCTCACCTTGTGGAAGCAAGATCTCACTCTGCCTTCAAGGGACTCCGGCAAGTCTGGATGCTTTAAACATAACTTCTCTATACCCTTACTCTTCTTGGCATTAGCAGCTTCCCCCGTCTACCCAGAGACATCAGTCTCAAAAGGGCTTCTTCAACGCTGTCATCCATCACATCTTCCATCACCTTGGAAGGATTGTCAGTTGTCTTTGGTGGAAGAGTGTTGGTGGTTGGTTGAGTAAGCTGTCCGGATGGCTGAGCATCGCTTTCCCTTGGTGGTCTAGTGTCCGGCTGGGACTCAGATCCGGAGGGTTCATTTCGAAGGCTTGTTCTGGTAACCTCCGGGCCAGACGATTTATCCTTAAGGACTTTGATGGGTGCCTCTGATCCTGTAGCTTTGTCTTTGGCCCTAAACTTAGGGGGGCCTGATTTTAGAGACTTGGACTGTGGAACAACAGCTTGGCCTTTTACTAAGCGACCTCTTCGTCGAAGTGACAGTTTTTCTGGGGAATTGTCAGCATCCGATCCCATAGCTATGAATGGAGAGGGTCTCTTTGTGCTTGTAACAGCTTGTTCCCGTGCGAGAGTGGGATGGGACTCTTGAACCGATGAGCCTGAGACGATGGGTGAAAGACTTGGCTGAAATAACCTCCTGGGTTTGGATCTTCTGGCAGAAGATGAACCTCGATCAGGCTCTGAAGATGGTGTTTCAGACTTGTCGATTGGAGAAACTGGAAGACCTGCAGCAATGCGCCTTTCTCGCTCAACTCTTTGTGCTTTTTCTAACTCCAAAATATTGAGCCACCCACCTTTTACTAAAGTGTTTCTTGCTGTAAACATAAACTCACACCAAAATAGTTTTTGAGAAGAGAGGTGAAAGCTTTGAGATAACGGAATGAAAGAGTAATGAAGATGGTAAACAGTGAAAAATGAGGTAATTTATACTAACAAGACAAAAAAATGCCAAAAAAACTAGGAGAATACGAAAAGACAAAAGTAATGATTGAAGGCGGCACTGACGTCATAAGCATTAAATGAAGAGGTTACTTTTTGGGATTAGTAGGAGCGCCGTTCTAGGAGAAAAACGGCTGGTAAGGCCAATCAAGAGATGACACGTGTCCTACGAACCATGGCAAAACCTTTGAACTTCTGAAGAGTTTTTCAGTCCGGATAAGTATTTTACTAAACACTAAATCCGTCCGGAAAATGCCACAAGTGCCCAAAGGAGATTTTTTAGGTCTTTCCAAAGGCCTTTGAACAAAACCTAAAAAGGGGGCTACTGATGAGTCTAGATTTTCTCACCACTCACTGTAGAAACCGAACAGGGGTAATTCGGACAAAAGCCACCCACTGAGCTATCCGAACTGGACAAACGTACTAAAAAGTAATCACCTTTTGACTAAGCTAATTTCTAATCTGCTTAATAAACTAATGGGTTTTTGAACTCGGTCTAATTCCATAAGTTTGACCTGAAATCCCATGTGGCCCATAATTAAGGGTATAAATACCCAACCACTTTCATTAATGAGGGTAATGAACATTTAATACAACCAGGCAGCTCAAATCTCGCACTACAAACCACTTAAACATTAAATACCTTTGAAACATCACAAAACATCTATCCAAATTACCGTCAGTTGAAAATAATCCACACCATTCTCTACCTTTAAAATGACAGTTTTTAATAAAGTAGACAATATTTTGGGAATAGATGTATTAAAAAAGTGGGGGTTATACCCATAAATCAATCTCATTATATTAACAAAGTACTTGATAAGTTTAAATATATGAAATTTAAAAAACATATTCATCATTTGATAATGATGAGTTCGGATACTTCAGACACAGCCCACTACTTAATCCGGACAGGGGTAGTTCGGACCATAATACTCCATTGAAAAATCCGAACAGGACAAATGTAAAACATCTTTTGACTAAGCTATTTGCTAATCTACTTTAAAAAAATAATGGGTCCTTAAACTTGACCCGGTTTCACAACTTGACTCGGTAAGCCCATGGGTCATTAAATTAAGAGTATAAATACCCCAACCACTCTCATTAATTAGGGTGATCAACATTTAATACAAGCAGGCTGCTTACTTATCTAACTACTTCTCACACTAAACACAAAATACTTCAAACTTACTAAAACACTTTACCAAACTACCTTCCAACCCAAAATAGACCAAACCAGATAATATTTTAAAACTTGGAAAAATTAAGGATATTGAGTGGCTCGTTTAGAATACACTAGTGCAATATAAAGTTTGATGTATGCAGCTTTATGCACTATAACTCATATTTCCTTTGCTGTAAGTAAATTTTGTAAATTTACAATTAATCCAAGTACAAAATATTAAAATACAATTCGAAGGGTTTTATGATACTTAAAAAATACCAAAACCAATTGTCTCTAATAATCTAATTTTATTGGGGTACTTAACGGATACAGGGATGCAATTCGGATTACGAGTCTAGCCAACAATAAATCGACTATGGGTGAGTGTTCAAACTTACAAGTGTGTCATTTCTTAGTGATCAAAGAAACAAACTTATATATCCCATTTTACTATAGAGTATGAGTTCATAGTATAAGTTGCATCAAGTAAAAGGGTTGAATTATTAAGAGATCTATTTTAAGAGATATCATTCACCTCTAAGAGGAACATAAAAATCCAATGAATTGTGATAGTCAACTGAATTTATGTGGAGCCTAGCATATATATTACAATGTGAAGTCTAAACATATAAGTCTAAAATATGATTACATTAAACAACTAATTCAAAGTGGAATTATATCGGTATCGTACGTGCGTTGAGAAATTAGCGGATTTGCTTACCAAACCATTAACACACGAATTGGTAAGCTTTACATTTGGAGAGATGCGACTAAAACTCTTGAATTAATATTTTGAAAATGATTGCAGCCCAATTCTACTATAAAGAATCCAGATATAAAAACTCATTGGAAATAACAAGTTTGTTGTGAAAGGCTCAACATATATTTAATAAAATAAAGTCTCATCTGGGATGTAGTTTGTCGTTACCATGGAAAGATAAGTTCAAAAGAAATTTTAATACAACTTATCTATGTGTGACATGTGTTCCTAAAGATAACAAAAACATTGTAAGAATTTTACCTACAAAAATCTAGGGGTGAAGCCTCCTCTCATGAGAGAATAAATTCCTCTCTTTTTTTGTCTTGGAATGGATTGAGCATACGACCAAAATAGTGTTAAGTGACACGTGTTCCAATAAATTGATTATACAATTACATGTGTACGATCGCGGTCACACAAAGAACTTTGGCACGAACACTAGTAAATTTTCTGGGAGAAGTGACTTTGTTGCGATAACTAAATATTTTACTGATATAAAGTGACTTCTTCGTGACCAAACAATGATTGTCGAGTTAAGGTTGGGGTTTTCAACTTTTTGGAAAAATTACAGAGGCTTAAATTTGAACTCCACAGTGACCAAAACATAAATTTTCGTAATGAAGTCTTCAAATTTTGTGATGAAGTCTTCAAATTTCAAATATATAGCTGCAACCCACTTCGTGGCCGCAACAAGCATTTGGGTTGTCGTTTCAAAATCCAACATGTACCTTTTTAGAAAATTTGTAACTTTCCAAGAATTTTTCTCTCCGACCAATGTGACGTTATCTAAGGATTTTTTGATAAGATGTAACTCTTTATAATTCTCTCAAACTCTTATTAAGTTAAATATATCGCATTTATCATAATTTATCAAAATTTTCAAATTTGTTCTTGGAGTTCTTGGATTTTAAGTTGCTTGTATATACGATTATAAAATTTGTTATAATCGAAAAAAACTTCTGTTTGATGATCAAATCTGATGAGTTCGGATTATTCCGTCACAGCTCCCAGTGTTATCCGGACAACGACAATTCATGCTTCACTTTCCACTGAACTATCCAGACAGGACAAAAGTAAAGAAATAACTAAACACTTTTTGTCTAAGTTATGTGTTAATCAACTTAATAAGTAAATGAGTCCTTAAACTTGACCCGGTTCCATAACTTGACCCGAAAGCCCATGGGTCCTTAATTGAGGGTGTAAATACCCCAACCACTTTCATTAATGAGGGTAATGAACATTTAATACAACTAGGTAGCTCAAATATCTCACTACTAAGCACCAAAACATTTAATACTCAAAACACTTTACAAAATTACCGTTAGCCAAAATAAACCTCACCAAATTGGCGATCACAGTGTGGCTTTTTAAACACTCTCACTTTAAATACTTTTGAAATAATTGGGATTTTTAAACATTAGCTGTTAAAATTGAAAGGAAGCATGAAACAAAGCAAAATTTGATAAATAAGCATGTATGGGTGTAAACCGGATAACGTTACCAAAGTACAAAATATGCTTTGGCCATCCAAGGACTTTAAGTGTTTTGAAAGACTTATCCGGACTCAAACCGGATACTATTACAAAAATACATTGGCCATCCAAGGATTTTAGTAGTTCACAAATTAAGAAAACACAAAAGATATTTAAAACTTTAGGGCTTATTCCCTTCGGATGTTCCTGCATCACCTCCTTTCTTGAGACTTCTGAGTTCGGCACTCGAACTCTCACTGGTTCCTTCGTCTTCATCGGTAGTGGAGTCTATTCCACTGCGGTAGTTGTGTTTGTCACTATCAGCCATGGTGTGGAACGGGATGCCTTCGCACTCCATATATTTTCATAAAGGACCAAAGGTCCTCTTTGGAAACGTTTCTTGGAAAAGTAGCACCATGTTAGACTTTACATCAGCATACCTTGCTTCCAAGGAGTCTATCACCTCGTTGGTCTATTTATCAATGCTGGCCTGAATATTCTGTTCCTGCTGCTTCTCCAAGTCTTCTTTCTCCTTGGTTACCTTAGACATAGCATCTTCTAGGTTAGTCTTCTCACCGGACAAGGTCTGGATGGCACCATCTTTGGTCTTCAAGTCCTCCCTTAGTGTTGAAAGATCTTTCTCCAAACCAGAGCACTTTGTTTGGAGTTCAGTACTAGTATTCTCCAAAGTGGCCAACTTGGCCGATAGATCTTCCTTGTCTTTTCTCAATGTTTCAAGTTCTTTCTTCAATTCTTCTATGCTGTGATTAGCATTGAGGCTATTGCTTGATAGAGGCTCTTTGTAAGTATTGAGGGTGTTGATAAGGGTGGACTGGTTTTTCACTTGAATCTCTAGATCAAGCACTGGTTGAATGTGATCGAGGAGGGAATAAGCCACCACATCATTCTCTCCGGAAACAGTGTAGGACTTTTCGTTGTAAGTCATCGTATTAGAAGAGATTGAAGGACGGTAGGGGCCAGCAAAATCATCTTTCTTAAAGTCGTTGAAGTAAAGATCAATTTCTTGGGGAGTACTGATGTCTAGTCCGTCAATCCCTCCTCTGGTACATTCTCTGGATTGCAGACCTGTGGGAATCTTCTCTGCCAAGGTGGGGTCAGTTGGGTCTGATGGAGGTAGAAGCTCCGAAGGGAGAAGCATTATTTATTCCCCTAACGTGACCTTTTTCTTCTTGGCAGTCTTTTCATCGATGCTTGCTCCCATTTTCCGGTCCTTTTTGGGAGGCCTTGGTGGATTTTATGGTTCTCCTGCCTCCTTAACAGTCTCGTCTTCAACTACCTTGAGCAAGGCAGCATCAATCTCCCCTTGGTTCCCCGAATCGGTCTCCTCTGTGACAGCCCGAACTGCTTTTGTTGCAGTTCTCTTCTTCTTTCCCTTCATCTTGCTGGGAGCCTTGGCTCTAAAGGGCAAGACTAGTTTTCCATCCTTCTCTTCTGTCCGTTTAAGGATGACACATGGAGGAGGGGTTCTGTTCAATTATTTCCATGTAAGATCTCCCCGACCTGTGGTATTCCACATATGGGTTCTCATCATATTGCCTGAGGTAAAGCAGTTGTGGAAGACATTCCCCCAACTCTCTGCAGCCCCCGCATGCAGTTTAACACATGTAGTCTTCCCTTCCTCCAGATATCCGGATACTCCTTCGGCAACACTGAAGAATAAGTAATAAATAATTCAGGATTGGAATATTTGTGAAGGGAAAAGAGGAACATGAAAGACAAAATTGAAGAGCTTACCCGTACTCTTTCATCTACAAGTTAGCATACTAGGGTTGGTTTTGGCTTTGATCTTCCTCTCATTTTCCCATGACCCACTGATGAATAAGAACTGAGTTCTCCAATTCTTCTCTGATTCTAGTAAATCGTCTACCACCTTAAAGTCATTTCCCATGTTGTGATGGTAGAATGGGATGTGGTGATTTTTGCAGAGACTTGCCACAGTGACAAATTGCTCCATATGGAGAGGGATTTTGGACAGCCTTGATGCTATTATGCAAACAAGGAGAGAGTACCAAGCAATTGGACTTAAATGGCTTGGGCAAAGATTTACCAGGTGGAAGTACCTGGCGATCTCTGGATCTAAGGGGAACCTAAGCCCCCAGTTTAGCAGTTCGGTGAAGATAACCACTTCATTAAGTTTTCAATCCATCAAAGTCTCCGGAGTGACAGGTATCCTCACCTTCACTGACTTTGGGATCCCCCATTTTGATCCGGCCTAACTCGGCAGTATGAATATAGACATAATTTATGTTCTGTATGGCCAACAAATATTTAATGTTGACATTCTTAAATCAAGTCCCTACCTTGCCCTCCAATAATTTCGAGAGATCCATATGAGCTACACCAACTTTTACTTTGCTTTTGCCTTTCCGGTCAGAGGCAGCATCCCCACTTTGTCATGAGGCTCTGATGCTTCAGTTTACAAGGGGGCCTCTTCGATGCTGTCCTCCATCACTTCTTCCATCACATTAGAAGGTCTATCAGTTGTTGTAGATGGAAGGGGAACAATTTCCGACACCAAAGGCTCTCCGGATGAATGGGCGCAAGTTTTTTCCAAAGGCCTGATATCCGGTTGAGGCTGAGCTCTGGAGGACTTTACTTGTAAGGCTACTTTGGATGCCTCTTGTCCGGAGGGCTTATTTTGTGGGGATCTTATAGACACCTCCGATCCGGAGGGTTTATCTTTGGATGTTGCTTTAGAGGCCTCCGATTTTGAGGGTTTTGACAGTGAGGTAGTTGCTTGAGCCTTCACCGAACGAGTCGTCCGGCATGGAGTTGATTTTTCTGGAGACTTTTCAATATCTGAGCCCATGGTTATGAAAGAGGAGGGTTTTCTAACACTCGATACTGCTTTTTCCTGGGCAGTGGAGGGTTGGGACTCCTGAACAGAAGAACCTGATGGAATTGGTGAGAGGCTTGGTTTGAACAGCTGTTTAGGTTTTGGGTTTCTGGTGGAGGATGACCCATGGTCAGTTTCCTAGGGTGGTCACCAAAATTTTCGCTTGGGGAGACCAGGAGACCAGCAGCGATATCTTTCTCCCTCTCGACTTTTCTTACTTTCTCTAACTCAGACAGGTTCAATCAGCCGCCTTTTACATGAGCATTTCTAGTCGTGAACATAAAACTATCCAAGAACAAGTTTGAAATTGAGGGTGGAAAGCTCTCTAGAGGGTTTTTGAATGATGAAGATGATAAAACGGTGAAAAATGGTTTATATATTAGTAGAAAAAGGTAACTAATACCTTAGAGGAGTTAAATAGGTTTTGCAATGATTAGAGACGACACAAAGGGGGGGGGGAATTAAATGCGTAGGTTACAGTTTAGGTTTAGTGGGAGTGCCAATCTAGGTAAAAAACGGCTGGTAGGTCGAATCAGATGGTGACACGTGTTCCACGATCCAAAAGAATACTCTTAGAATTCCGGAAAAAAGTCAGTTCAGACAAACTTCAAGCTAGATATACAAGCGGGACGGAAAACATTGTCAGTGACTAAGTAAATTTTTTAGTCCTGCCAAAGATTTTTGACAAGGCCTAAAAAACGGGCTATTGATGAGTTCGGATTATTCAGTCACAACTCCCTCTGTTATCCGGACAAGGGCAATTCAGACTTAACTTGCCACTGAACTATCCAGACATGACAAAAGTAAAGAAATACCTAAACACTTTTGACTAAGTTATGTGCTAGTCAGCTTAATAAGTAAATGTGTCCTTGAACTTGACTCGGTTCCATAACTTGACCCGAAAGCCCATGGGTCCTTAATTAAGGGTATAAATACTCCAACCACTTTCATTAATGAGGGTAATGAACATTTAATACAACCAGGTAGCTCAAATCTCGCACTACTAAACACCAAAACATTAAATACCCAAACACTTTACAAAATTACTCTCAGCCCAAAATAAACCTCACCAAAATCTATAGAGTGATTTGAATACATTTTTTGAAAAAGTGTATCTAATATGAATATCGAGCTTTCATAATTTTTATGATTTTCCATAAACCTATTGATCAAACATGATCTAACTCATACAAGTAATATGATTGTTCAACATAAATGAGTGAGATAGACAAACACCGTAACTTATCACCATAAAGATAAATTGAACAGAACAAAAGTGCACCTTATACTAAAGTCATTCAATCTATAAAAACTAAAACACGATAGGCAGACAACCCATATGATAATTTGACAGTTATTATCAAAATATAATAAGACTAAAACATCATATTAGAATTAATTATAACATATTTATTTGTCAACAAAACAATGTGTTGGACACTCTTTAAAATATACAAAACAATAGGTTGGCCAACATGCAAATAAAAATAACAAAAAATAACACATAACTTATAGTTTATCACTTAAGGTGCTTAAACAATCAAAACTCTTGAACCATCATCAAAAAAACTATTAAATCTTACAAATCTTGAACATAACTTTGATTAAAATATATTTATGCTTGAGTATATATTTATCTTATAGTAATTTAATTTTTAGTTTTCATTAACATTGTCTAAAATACTTTCATTTGTGTTTACTAGTAAATTTATAGCTAAAAGCGCAAAATTGAGTTGAAAGAGAAAAAATGCTAAATTGTAAAAAAGAAAAATTTAAAATTGAATTTCTTTTATTAAATCCAATATAACTTGAAAAAAAACTGAGACAAAATCATAAATCTGATTAAAACCAAAAAAGAAAAATAAATAAATCAGATTTTAAAATTTAAAATCAAAATCGTTAAGAAAATTAAATAAAATCAACTCACATTATAATATCATTAAATCCATTAATTATAAAGTGGAGGCTTTTTTATAATTAACCGGTAAAACGCTTTGTTTATATATTCTCGTAAATATAGAAGAACAATATATTTTTTACAATGAAAATAAAAAATCTTCTCAAAATTCGAGATAATTCTATCTTCTTGTTTTTTTTTTAATTAAAACTAGAAATAATATTAGCATTAGTTAATCATTTTGTTCAAAAGTGGAAGATCCTCTATGTACATATTTGTCATGAATTAAATTTTTAATTTTATTTTCTTTCTTATTTATATATTTTTTAGTATTAGTAGTCAACGTAGTACTTTTAATTTTCTACGAGATTAATTGATTGATAATATATTTAGGTTGAGACTGAAATGTGATGTTTATTTCGGATCTGTAATACGAGTGGGTTGAATCAGTAGTGTCGTAACGTAGTAAAAATCTAAATTAGATTCTTATATCTTAAGGCTCAATCCTAAAAGGTAGGAGACTAGAGATATCTTAAAGCGATTAGTTAAAAATATTATTTTTTATAATTAATGGGTAAAAGACTTGGGTTATATTAAATAAAGAAGAAAATCCTAAATCACAGATAATAATATTTTTTTTTCTAATTATATTTTTTAGTTAGAATTATGGATAATAATAGCATGGGCTAATACTTTTTGTTTGGGAGTTAAAAAAACCTTTTGTATATACCTTTATTATGAATTAAAATTTTAATTTAATTTTTTAATTTCTTACGTGATTAATTGATTGATAATAGATGTAGATTCAGACCAAGAGGTGATATTTTTTGGAATTTGTACTAACACCACTAGGTTTAACAAGTATTGCGCTAATGTCACGATTTAGTGAAGTCTAAACTAGGTTCTTAGATCTTATGATCTAATTATCAAACATACAAGAAATGTAGTTGTCAGTGATCGAAAGATAAATACATGTTTAGATTTGATTTAATTAATTGTTTAAAATTCTTAATAAAATCTTAATTGTTCAAAACATTATTTTCTTAACTGATCATCTAGTAAGCTCGTCCAATATCTTAATCATGTCCAATGTTGTCTTCTGGCCCTCCATCCTCCTAGATCTGCTTTTATGGTAGTGTGCTCAATCACGAAGGGTTGCATACAAAAAAATTATTACCTTCAAAGCAAGTTTTAAAAACTAACAAAACATTATACGGAATCATACGTACGAATAGAACAACAAGTAGTCGATAACTCTATCGAAATTTCCAGCATTAATATATTTTTTAAGCGACCAACGGAGCTTCTAAACTATTACTCAGGAGCAATCGTAGTTGTTCATTTTCAGCATGTCTTCATCGTAGTACACTATTTCCCAACCCAATATATCCCTGAAACTCTGAAGAACAGGGTTGAGAAAAGGAACAATATCAATAGCCGAGCAACGTCATTCGCCTCATCCTCCCTTCTATCCTTAATTTCTTTCTATATTAGTGCATACATGCATCACACGTATAACATACTTAAACATACAACTACCTTTATTAGGGTATTTGATATAGCTTTTCTATTTTTCGGTCCGAATTTTTTTAGCACGGGGACTCAAGAAGTAATCCTGCATTAACCTAGAATCATTCTCAGCACCATCAGCGAACCAACTAATGAAAGCCCTGACTTTATTCATAGGTATATCCTCCTTCCCGTGCTTCAGTCCGAGGATGGTCGTCACATATTTTGTAGTTAGCTTCACCTACTTAGCGCCTATTTTGAAAGCCTTGCCCTTCAGCGAGTACGTATTCACAATTTCCTCGATGAGCTTATAAATTTTTTTCATCCTCAACTATTCGTTCCGGAGATCAAATAATACTTTTAACAAGTTAAAAAAGGAGTGTCTCTAGTCGCTTATATATTTTCACCTGTAACAATATTCCTTCTGAGTAGGTTTATGATGCTAACTAACCCCGACCTATAGAAGACACCTTTGGCAGTCATATTGCATGCAGAAATACACTTCGATGTCGATAATAGAACTAAAATCCCAATTGTGAGTTTAGGCTGACCAACAACATACTTTGCGTATTATAGACAAATACCAGCCAAAGATGCGAATGTTATGATAGATTATCCAAAATATTATAACTTTGCGTGTTATTGCTTGACTTTATGTACAGAATGTGATACCCGTTCAACATCATACGAAGAGGATGTGATTTACAACCAAAATACACATGCACGTCCACTGAAATCGAAATTCAAGGATCATTTCCCAAATCAAAGTAACAAAACATCAACCTACAACTAATACTAACCATAACAAATCATAACGAACAAAGAACGATCACCAACCACATACGGAAAACAGCCGTGTAACGTAAAATCAAACGAAACCCAATGAACAATATACCTACTAATCTATACATATACTAATCAACCAAACACTGTAATAAACAACTCAAACACTATACACAGAGAACTACATAATCAACTCGAATAACAAACAACTTGATTACGCTGAGTTTGGTTTAAAAAGTCAAAAATAATAACATGTACTTGTTTATTGACGTTTGAACTCCGACTCTGGCTTCAAATTGGCTTCGGCGGTTTAGGTTAACCAGCCTGAGACGTTGCCAGCACCTCACCGAAGATAGTTAAGGTGGTCATGTGTTTCGCCGGGATTAAATGGCGGTTGGATTGAACGAAGGGATTACGGGGTTTTTGCTCTATGATTTCATGTTTTACTATTCAAAATTAGTCTACTAAATTTGGAAGGAATGGATAGTGAAAAATCAGACTTAAAAGAAAAAAAACTGGTTTCAACATTAATGCATTGAAAGTGTGATTTCTTTTCTTCATTGGACTATGCTACGTGATAATAGAATACTTGAAAGTGTATATATAAATAATTTATTTCTAAAATTATTACTACTGATATAAAAGATATTTTTTATCTTAATAAATAAACAAAAATAACACAAAGTGGAATAATAACATAAACCTTAACATGTAAAGACTCTGTTGGTATTTTTTTATGACAAAAAAATTAATATATTATTATTATTTTAATTATTTTATAGTTTTAGAATATAAAATAATTTATATATTTTTAATTAGGTTTTAAATTTATCTTAATTACTTTTGAAAAATAAATATTTGAAATTTTAATGTGATATATTTTATTGATTGATCTATAATTATAATTAGTATTTTTTTTTAATTTGAAGAAACTATCGTTTTAAAAAGAGAAAAGTACCTGAAAATACCCACTCAACTATCTTATTACCCGGCGGTACCCGCTTTTAACATAGTGTTACTTAATACCCAGACTAATAAATTGGACAAAAATACCCTTCCACTATATATACCCATTTTTCAATTCCATCCCACTTTTTCGACCCTCCTATCACCCTAAACAAACGCAAAATTCTAATTTTAGAAACCACCAGAAAACAAACCGTTCGACTTCTTGATACTCTCTCTCTCTCAAACCCAGAAACCCTACAGCTTCTCACCTTCATCACTATCGCACCGGTCAGCCTCTTTTACTCAGACAGACTACACACCTTCAAATCTCATTCGACAAAGTTGTCGTGAAGTCGTCTCTGAAAGCTTCTATCTCGTTCTCCGACCGGTGAAATTTAACAGGTATGCATTATCGTGGAAAGTATACTTTTTTTTGCGTTTTTGACGAATTTGAACCACTTTTTTCTCTTAATTCACGATAGGCGAGGCTGTTGATAGTAGAATGAAGTATCTACTGACGATAGTTGCTCAGTTTATGGGTTTATAGTCGAAGCCAGGGTATAATTTTAGTTGCATGTAATACTGATACTCTCCTGAGAAATATTATGTATGTTAGATCTGCATTAGGTAGTTCATTGTTGATTTTGGTGTTTGTTGCATAATTCCCAGATCCCTGCAACGTGCATGTAAAAAGTGTAACAGTTCGCATCCTGATAACCTACTATTCAAGCGATTTGCAGCTCAGTTAATGTTTATACACAATTCGCATATAGTTCGCAGCTTGAGTTATCGAATTCGCATCATGTCAGAACTTATTTCGCAGCTTGTCTGTTAAGCCAGTATTTATATGTATGCGATTCGCAGCTTGTGATGCGAATTATTTGTGACATTCCAACTGATTTGTGTTTGTGCAGGAAGAATGACAACAAAACCCAGCTACTACAGATCAGGGTTGGTGAGCCTTCTAAAGCTACTAAAAGACATGCGTATTACAAGGGCCCACATTGAAGCTGCAAGAAACACAACCTTCTACACGCTTCTGAAAACGGCGTTCGAAATCCGTAATGAGGAAGAGTTGCCTAGGAAAAAATTCTACTCAATCATTCAGTATATCCTCGAGAAATTCTCTCTAGAACGAGACGCCTTTAGGATTGGCAACAAGTATGTAAAGCTAACTACAAACGATATCAAGATCATATTCGGGCTGAGGCATGGCACCGAGAAAATGGAGTTAACAAAAACCGGCGCTTTTCACAACAAGTATGAAGCCGGCCAGGAGGACGAATCAAGGATGATGAAGAAATACTTCATGTCAAAAACTGGCAGGAAAGCATCAGCTAGTAATACAAAAACAATAACAAATGCCATCATAAAGGTACGTATAAAATGGACTTCATCTTTA
Organism: Limnanthes douglasii subsp. nivea; assembly: GCA_036936605.1. NCBI lineage: Eukaryota > Viridiplantae > Streptophyta > Magnoliopsida > Brassicales > Limnanthaceae > Limnanthes > Limnanthes douglasii. The sequence goes on along the minus strand of JAUPFV010000002.1, from coordinate 58,187,396 downwards.
TAAAGCAAGATTCTGTACATTTCTAACATAGAATGTTGTCATTGGTTTTACAGGAGGGTATAGAGAAGGCCATAAATGAAGGAGGGGAACATGAATTGGAAGACGTGGCGAGGCTGTTGATACTGTTTTTGTGCTCCACGCTATTCTACTCCGTATTTGGAGATATCTTGGGCTGGAGCACGGTTTATTACGTTGAAGACCTCAACAGAATAAACAATTACGACTGGGCTGGATCGATTCTGTTCAAGCTTCGACAGTCTATCAGGAGTTGCTTAGCAGTAGAAAGAGCCGATAAAGTCGTCGGCTGCGTCGCCCTTGTAGTTGTAAGATTGATCTATTCAATATAACAATTAGTTATGTACATAGCATCGTGTTGATAAAACTTGTCCCCATGCAGCCCTTCATCATGGAGCACACAACAATCGGCCACGAGGTAGCGAAGCCAACCTCGATACCAAGGTTTTTCAAATGGTTGGGGTTAGAGTGCCACGCATCAACCATGGGGTATCTTATTAAAACACCCTTGCTGGATGCTGACCAGGTATAAGCTTAATATATGTATTGAACTTGGGGTGCATACAGTTTGCAGCATATGATGCGAACTGCTTATAAAAATATCTCAAACATTTCGCAGCCTGATATGAATTTTACTTCGCAGCTTCATGTTCAGTACAGTTCGCATCATATGTTTAATACTTAGTTCGCATCATATGTTTAATACTTAGTTCGCATCATATGGTTTACACTTAGTTCCCATGATATGCTTTACATATAGTTCGCATCATACTGTCCCATAATCATTTCGCAGCTTAACATGCGAAATGTGATTTAAAACCACACAGTTCGCATCATATGATGCGAACTGCTTATAAAAAACAATTTGTTTGTCTACACCCTCATACTTTCGAAACAATTAATTTACTTATATGTGCATCTGTTGGTAGGTTTTAGAAGGTCCATTACAGCTTACCGAGGCTGAAATTGAAGCTTTCGGAGAAAGAGAAGATGATGAACATGGTGAAGATGCAGAAGTAACGGTACCTCCTTCACCGGAAGAAAGACCTAGGAAGAGGTCGAAAAGCACAGCATCAAAACCAAAAAAAAAGGAGACCAGCATCACAGAATGTAACAAATAAGGTGATGTCTCCCACACTCGAACACCCAACACCACCAGAGCCATCGATTCCACCACCAAGACTCCCAAAGAAAACAATTCCACCACAACCCAAAGGCAAATCCAGGCAAGAGCCCTCCGACACCGACACAACCAGTATGAGTGAAACGATCGGTGATTATTTATTCAAACGCAGAGACCATAATCCCGATATTGCTGCTCAATCAAAGCGTTTGAAGACGTACGCCGACAAGAACAAGTACGAGGGAAAAATAGAAAAACAGGCCAGAGAAGTAAGTATGACTTGAACCTTAAATAATCACTACAATCAGCACTTAATATGTTTATAAAAAGTTTGCTATCATTTTTGCAGCTGAAAGAATTGAAACGCAAGATAAAGGAACTTGAAGCACAACAACTCCACAATGCTATCTCTCTGCCAATCTGCCGTACTGAAAGCCCAATAAAGCAGGTACCAGCAGCACTTCCAGAGGGATAAAAATCCACTGATCAGCAAGCATCCGTGTCTAATGCTGATCAGCACACATTTCTTCCTGGAGTACTGCCGGAAGAAAGGGACGATGATGCCCATAATTCACCCATCATGGAGACACATACACAGGAGGTAGATAATGTAAGTAGATGATATGATGTTATCAATCAAATATCAGGTTGAGCTGCGAATTATGTAATAAAGTGGTTGGTTATTACTGGTTGGTCATTCCAAACGTTTCGCAGGTTGAGCTGCGAATTATGTAATAAACTGGTTGTTTTTACACAATTCGCATGCTGAGCTGCGAATTGGTAGAAGTGAATAACATAGATATCAGGTCAGGATGCGAAATGTGATTACACAATGATTAACTTATGCTTAACCCTTCCACCTTTTTTTTGTATGAAATAGGAGACCGAAAGACAACAACAACACCAGCAGAAACAGCAAGCCCAACAGCAACAACAGCAACAACAACAACAACACGAACAGCAACAACACGAACAGCAACAACAACAACACGAACACGAACAGCAACAACAACAACACGAACAGTAACAACAGCAACAACAACAACAACAACAACAGCAACAAGAAGAAGAACACCGCCAGCAAAAGCAACAAGAAGAAGAACAACAACAACACCCCCAACAACAGGAACAACAGCAACAACAGCAACAACAGCAACAACAACAACAACACGAACAGCAGCAACAACAACAACAACACCAACGAGAAGAACACCCCCAGCAACAACAACACGAAGAACACCCCCAGCAACACCAGCAGCCACAGGTTCAACACGAAGACCGGCAACAAGGACAAGAAGAACAACAACAGCAACAACAGATAACCTTGGCGAAGAGAGAAAGGCTAACTCAAGAGGTAGCACCTCAAGAGTCAGAACCTGTCCATCCCGGTGAGAAGACAGAATTACTCAGCCAGGAAGGACCATCCTTAGAAGACAAAGCCACTTCTTCGGTGGAACCTCAAAGACCAACGGTGCTGTCAGCAAAGTCAGAATTGCTAAGCCAACGTCAAACTGTAGGCCCGGTAACAAATCAACTGCCAGCTTCAGAGTCCCACGATAACACAGTAGGTTTACCTGATGCTTTTGTTGATGGTATTAGTACTCAAGTTTCACAGACATTTTTAAATGAAATTGATAATGTATATTACGATTCTATAATACAACGGTCTCTGGAGAACATGTCGGAGGATGACATTAATGATTTCTGCCGACACGATCGAGCCTCTATGCCGAACAAGTCAACGGCAGTGGTTGTCGCTGACCGTGCGATAAGGCCTACTTACAATGATTTCGCATCATAACATGTGACTTGTGGCAAATTCTGATTGGAGTGTTACAAACAAATATCAGGGTATGATGCGAACTGTTCAGTGGAACCTCAAATAGTTCGCACCCTACCCTGATATATAATAATAAATTTATTTAACTGCTACCTTACATTTCACAGCCTAAGCTGCGAACTGTTTGGACTCGTTGCACTTATAATCACTGACGCCCTCTACTTTTGATTTTTGTTTCATACTAAGCTCGAGACGGTTAATGAGATAGAGGAGCCAAGCTTTGCGCTACTGACACAAACGCGGCCTCAAGTGGAAGAGGAAGAAGAGTTCGTAATAACAATGCGGGAACCACCAGTAGTAGAATACAGCGACTGGCCCAAGAAAACCAAAGTAACTGAGCGTATCGATGTGGCACAATACCACAAAATACAGTTGGTTAAAGCCTACGAGAGCGACACCCCTGATCCAGTGGTATGGCAGTTACCGGAGTCCAAGTTTACGTACGGAATCAGGGTGCAAGCGAGTGATCTCATGGCACTACCTTTAGAACTGGAGCTGGACGTAAAGGTATCCAATTGTCAACCAACTTTATTTTCAATGTTTCAAATATGTATTCTATATTTAACATAAATCTACAACTCCTTTGTTAGCTTATCGATGCTTGGATTCGAAAGATGCTTGAAGATGCAGACTACAAAGTTCCATGCACTAAAGCTAAAGGAGAGCATCACGACGCCGTACTGATTTCTGGCATGACTGCGGTAAGTTTAGCTCACGTAAATAGACCAAAGTTCTCAGAAATGTTATCACTTTAATATACTCTTGCTTGGCTGCAGCATCAAATGAAAGTAGGGTGGCAAGTGGAAAATCTGGTGGACATGACTTTTAGGAAGGGGCGCAAAAATGCCAACATCACCATGGTTCCAGTGTGCACCGAGTCGAAGGACAATACAAACCACTGGACGTTGCTCATCATCGACGTTGACGGAAGAACAATTTCAAACTACAACTCGCTTCTGCCTAAGCTTCATGCCATAGACCTTACCGCAAGAACACCTGCACTACTGGTAAATATTCCAAACTATACACTTAAATCTGAACACTTTTTAAGTATGCATGCTGCGAAATGAGATCTGGTATGCTGCGAATTGTGAGTAATCAAGATGTTTTTTCGCAGCCTGTCCATAACTTAATTCGCAGCCTATCTATGTTGGATACAATTCGCAGCTTGTTCACAACTCAATTCGCAGCCTATCAAGGCTGCCATATAATTCGCAACCTAAGATGCGAATTGTGTATGATTTATTGTCATATAATTCGCAGCCTGAGGATGCGAATTGTATGTCACCAACTGTTTTTGTTTTTGTGCATATTCCTAACACTAATTATTATACACAGATCAAATATTTGTTGGATAGAGGATTCATACCCAAATATAGTACAGGGTGGAAGGTGAAAGTGGAAAGAGGCTTCCCACAACAAAAAAAAGGCACCGATGACTGTGGTGTCTTCGTCTGCAAATATGCAAGGGATATTATTGAGCATGGATCAGTCCAGAAAAAATACGATACAGATATGGTGACTGCCTTAAGAGCAGAAATGTTCTATTACTTTTTAAATGACATAGACACCGTCACATATGGCTGATTCGTGTATTGCTTCTAAATACATTAGTTGCTTGTAAATACATATGTTTGTTGTAAAAAAAAATTTGTGCATACATAAACAAAATTGTGATATATAATGAATATTCATTATCTTTTAGTTCGCATCATAACCTGATATATAATGATTGATTATTATCCTGGTATGTATGAACAGTTCGCAGCCAAACCTGTATGAATACTTCGCAGCCTAAATTATATCAAATAGTTCGCAGCCTAACCTGAGAGATGGTTATCACTACACATACAATTCGCATCCTGGTATACCAGCTTATGACCTGTTCGCAGCCTAGTGCATAAATAAAATATTAAATAACATCATTCAAGAATACGAACCGGCTATGGCGTATGCCTTGGTAAACGTTTTCTGCATTGAGCACACAAAAAACAATCTAATCATGTCCAGAACCCATTAATTGCTGATTGGACATGGAGGCTATGTAATGATCACCTCCTTTCCCTATAAATAACACTAGAAAACCAGAGGCTATTTTTAAAACAAACTCTACATTTTAAACCAGAGCCAGAGCTATTTTTTAACAAACTCATTTCCCTCGTCTCTTCGAATTCAAAAAGTCATGTCTTTTTCCACCACCACAACCACCACCTCATACTCAAACTCTGGTTCAATCGGTTCTCTGGGTGACTCCTGGTCATCCTTAACCGTTAACTGGAGTGATGAGTTGATCATGCCAGCAGCACCACCAAACAGCCCAGTATCTGTTTTTGGGTTAGACATATATGATGACTACTACTCAGCTGACTCTCAACCATTGGAAGTTGTTCCACAGCTTGCTGATGAACCTCAGCCAGAACAGGTTCCTGCTGCACCTCAGCCAGAAATGGTGCAACCTATAACGGCAGAGGTTCAAAACAACAAAAGGAAGAGGGAAGACGAAGCTGGTCCATCGAGGACAAAAATTTTAAGCATGATGGACGTTGATGTTGAAGTTGAGGATAAAGAGGAGAAAGAGAAAGAGAAAGTCGAAGACAAAGAGGAGAAAGACAAAGATGATCAGCACAAAAAGGAGAAAGAGGAAACAGTTGGTGATGAATCATCTACCAACTGCTAGAGTTGGTTTTTGTTTTTTGTTTTTTTGAAATGCAACTAACTAGCAACAGCAGCTTGTAGTGATATGTGTAAACAGTTGTTAGTTTCTGGATATATTTTGTAATCCTCCTTTTTGTAATCCAACTTGTAATCCTCCTTTTTGTAATCCAAATATATTTTGTACATCATTCGCATGTTAACCTGCTATATTACTCATGTTAACAATTCGCAGCTTATCACATGAACTCCATTCGCATCACAATTCTGGCCCTAATTCGCAGCCTATCATGCGAAACGTACGATATGATAAATGTTTGATATGATTTTACCAATGATTCGCACCCTGTTAAAATTTCACATAATTGTACATAATTCACATGTAATCCTGATAGATGTTTGTAATCCGACTTGTAATCCTCCTTTGCAACCTTACTGAATATCCTGGTATTTTATTAAATGACAGTTCGCAGCTTATCACATGACAAATATCAGGACTCCTAACTGAACTTCATTTGCATCACAATTATGACCCTGATTCGCAGCCTATCATGCGAAACGTAAGATAAGACAAATGTTTGATATGATTTTACCAATGATTCGCACCCTGTTAAAATTTCACATAATTGTACATAATTCGCATGTAATCCTGATAGATGTTGTAACAAATATGTATGCGTATTGTACATAATTCGCAGCACAGGATGCGAAATGATCACAACTCCAATAGTAGCAAAAACAAAAAACACAGGAATGTACAAATGTCTAGTTTGATGTACAAAACAATAACTATGCTAAAAAAATAAATGTCCTTAAACTGGAACATCACAAGTCCTCCGGTTATGGCCTGATTTCGAACATCGGCCACACTTTAACTTCTTGGTTGAGATTTCTCCTCCAGAAGGGATTCGCTTTTTCTTAGGCCTTCCGGAGCGTCTCTTAACGTTCGGAGGCAGAACTTCAACAAAAGAAGGATCGTTAGCGCTGGACCCTTCGCCGAAATCAGTTAGAGCTGGTATGCTGAAAGAGTAACTTTCCCTGTAATTCTTAACCGTAAAGAAGGGTTCTATTACAGTCAATGGATCTTGGTCAGTGTATTGTAATGCCGCTAGAGCATGAGCACATGGAAAACATTCTTGTTGCCATGATCCGCATGAACATTTGAAATCCAACAGATTAACAACAGCCACAGGAGTCGAAAAGACTTCGAACATGGCGGAAGAGGACTTACGTACTACCCAACTTCGGCACATGTCAACATTCTGCTTTAGCTTCTTCTCGTACTCGGGAACCAAATTAGTACTCCAGCTGAGACCTTCTTCGTATCTCCGTGAAACCTGAGTCATAAGCAAGACTCTAATCCAATCAATAAACTCAACAATTGGTAAGCCGCAATATTTTTTGATCTGATTGTTAAACGATTCAGCTGCGGTAGAAGCCATAGAGCCGTATCGCTTCCCTTTTACGTAAGCCTGGGCATACTTTTCAGGGGGTAAATTTGCAAGAAAATCACTCATTCTCTCACCACCTTCACATAAAAAACCTGTTAGTATCTCTTTAAAAAGCTCTTGACTGGGAGCATAAGCAAGACGGTGGAAGAAACTCAACATCTTTTTTTTATACTCCCTGTTAGTATGTTCCAGTTTGGCTCTCAAGTTCTGCATGAGATGGAAATAACAGTACACATGATAGCAGTTTGGATACAAGACAGAAACAGCATTAACAATACCAGAATGACGGTCTGAAATAATGTGATCTGGCGATCCAGCAAATGTGGTTTCAAACACCCCAAAAACCACATCCAATTGTCCCAATCTTCAATGCTAACTACAGCAACAGCAACAGGGAATAGTCCTGGAAAAAGGCAGATCAATTAAACACTACAACAGTATGCAAACATTTAAAAATTGGCAACAATTCGCATGATGTCCTGTAACAATTCGCAGCTTGGCATGCGAAATGTGTGTGACATTTTAATTGATCATGCAAGCAGTTCGCAACTTGTTATGTGAATTCGCAGCTTGTGGAAACTTTAAATAATACCTAACTCAAGTTGCGATGTAAGTACAGTTTATTCAGCATAATACCTAATTCGCAGCCTCAACTGCGAAATGTGAGGATCACAACCCTGCTTAATTCGCATCACCTGCTGCGAATTACATCAGCATTTTCACACAAAAACATCGTTCATTAACTATATAAATGTAACTAACCGTTGTTTCCGTCCTTTGCTACAGCAGTGAGCAATGTACCCTTGTACTTGCCATATAAGTGGGTTCCATCGACAAACAACATTGGACGGCATGAATGAAAACCACTAAGGGACGAACCGAATGCTACAAAACAGCGCTTGAATCGGTTCCCAGCTGACAACTCCAACTGGCAGTCTGAAGTAATATCTCGGCTCTTCAAGCGTTTAAAGTATCCGCTTAGTAAACTAAAAGAACTTGAACTATCTCCAAAAACTCCCCTCCTAGCCTTCTCTAAAGCATTCCATGACAAACGATAAGAGATATCAAGACCGTAATCTTGTTTGACAGTCGATTGTATGGTTTTGGCTGTCAACGAATGGCAGGTCCGGAGAGAATCCTGAATTTCCTCTGCAATCAAATCTGATGTCAAATGCCTGTGCCGCTTATGCTTATGCTTCTGGGAGAAAGCAGGACTGCAAGTATGGTACGGGAAATGCTTCTTTATCGTCATAAGGCCGGTGCTTGAGTCAATAGATGCATAAACCCTCCATTTGCACCCGCTTGTGAGCTTATTTTCACAATAAGTAGTGATCTTATTTGTTGTGTTGTGCAGGTATTTGAAAGAAAAACCATGCTCTAACGCAAACTTGCACAAGGATAACCTCAGACCGGCAGCACCTTCTTCAAAAGATTGACCCACCCCTGTAATAGCATCAGCCCAACCAGCAGTAGCAAGTTGTTTTTTCCTCTGATCAGAATTAACTAAACCGTTACTACTCTCCCCGCTAACTATTTGATCAAGAGATGGTTCTACCAAAACCAAGCTACGCTCTTTACGCTTACCACCAGAATCCTTACCACCAAAGCTCTTATCAACAGAACTTTTATTACCAGAACCTTTATCGAAGACGTGTTGTTCTATGAGAAAACTAACCCGTTTTAAACGCTCCAAATCAAGATATAACACCAACCCAACAAAATCACTCTGGTTATTAAAGAAACAATTATTGTGATCCCCGCAGGAGTAAGTAATTAGGTACTCACCTGTGGCAAGCTCCTCCCATGTGTTCTCTACATAAGCTTGGATACTTTCGAAGCTTTCAAACTCCGTGAAAGGCACAATTGCAGTTTGGTGACCATATTTAAAAATACAAACTCGTGATTTAGACATCTCTTAACCTGGACAATACAAGTTATTTGTTATTAGTCTCAAAAACTAGGTGCAAAATATTTACTACTGCATCAAACAATTCGCATCCTAAGGTGCGAATTGTGTATACCTACAACTATATATTCGCATCCTGTCCTGATATTTGTAGGTAACAAAGTCCTGATATTTGTCATTAGTCACAAAACTGTGCAGGTTATTTACTGCACCATCAAACAATTCGCATCATAACATGCGAAATGTGTACATACATCGAGTAATTCGCAGCCTGTCTTGATATTTGTGTATATCTACATATATCTATTCGCAGCATGTCCTGATATTTCTATGTAACACCGGTCCTGCTATTTGTTTCGAAATACAATACTTTAACTGACCTAAAAACTCGTAATCTACACATTACCCACAAACTAAAGCACTACGAAATTAGAATATAACATCAGAAAACAAGGACGTAACTATATAGCGAACAATATTAACTAAACAGATCACTATAACCAAAAAAACAGAGAAAAGCTCGAAATCAGGCAATGGCATCTAAAAACAGTAGACTAGAACCTATTCCAACAGAGAAAACGAATAAAAAACTTCGAAATCGGTAGGTAATTACCTAAAAAGCTCGCAACACGATTACTTGTAAGCTATAAGATTCCAAAAAGCGACGATCAACTCCTGTACGTATAAAAACAGAGGTTAGACGAGTCTAACACAACAACTTACATAAAGAAACAAACCTTTAGCAGCTTCCGATCACCGGAAAATGTGATTTCAACCCAGCTCGTGGTGGTTGGTAGGGTTAGGTGGTTAGAGCGGCTAACAAATTTAAATCTTCAAAAAGCTAGAAAAAATAGAAAGAAAACAGAAAAAGTGGTTTATATAGTGGGTTAAGGATAGTTAGGGTATTAAAATAAAATTAGGTTGTAAGTAACAATAAGGTAGTTGAGATGGGTATTAAGTAACAATTGATCAAACCTTGGGTGGTAAGTGACAATTGAATAGTTGAGTGGGTACTTTAAGTGCAATTTCCCTTTTAAAAATGCAATTGATATTTTTCAAATTATTTTATATTGTAAATATAAATAATTAATTTACAATTAAATTTAAATTTAGTTTAACATTTTAAAAATATGAAATAGTTCAAAAATGTTATATTAACCATTAAATTTATTTGTAAATAATTTAATTAATTATAAAAATTTCGAAGAGTTGATCCATAACTATAGGAAGTATATTTTTCTGATTTTTAAAAAATGATTGTATTAAATTCAAAAGAATTAACTAAAATAAAATTTGACTCATATATTCACAATAATATAAACTAAATGAAATAAAATAAGTTAATTAATATCTATTCTACCAATTTTAATAAAATTAGTTTACACGATTATTTAATTAATAAGATATTTTAGTTTTTATTTAATGTTTGCTCCCATATTCTAAACACTTATGATAAATTCAAAAAACATTAAAAAAATATAAATATTGTTTTATATTCTAAAAATATAAAATAATTAAAATATATATATATATATATATATATATATATATATATATATATATATATAATAGCACTGATAAGGATAATTTTGTCAGAAGAAAAAGTACTAACTATAGTTGTAAATGAACTATGAGAAGGTAAAATAGTTAATAAAAAGAAATATAATTGTAAGACTATTAAGTGCTTATTAACCGCATTCTGTAGCATTACCTAGTTTAAAATGTTACGGAAATTTATTACTAAATTAACTAAAAATAAATGAAATAGTGTTAAATAGTACTTTATATTTAATTTTTGTGTTTAAAATTTACTCTTGTAAATTAAGAAAAATGACAAAATTGCGATTTTTAAAATCGAAAACCTAAGAATCTCTAAATAAATATAAGGTAGAGAACTAATTATTTTATGATATTTTTAGTAACACTAGTTTTGATTATGTATATCTAATATCAGTTTAAGAATAGAGATGACAACAAATAGAACAAAAAAGTTATAAAAGAGATGTTGGTATTTATTGTTCATCGTATGAGATCACTGTTTACTAAATTTATTTATATAGAGTTTACAAGTGGTTGTTGGACCGTAAAAATTACAACTTTATTAGTAGCCATCTGATCCTTGCTTGAGTATCGAAGAAGGACCGTCTTTGATTGCTCGGAGAACCACTTGTCATTTGTTGAAGCTTGTATTTCCGATTTTTGGATTTGCTGATTAATGAAGCTTTCTACTCATGTTGAAGTTATTATCCTTTCCGCCAAAGCTTTGATTATTTGTTGGATGTGAGTATCCCATTAGTTTTTGTGAGAGTGACGAATTAAGATATCCCAGTATTGCAAGAAGCATCTTTGTTGAGGCACTAATCGTTTGTCCTTGTATATTTTATTTTTGTCAAATCATTCTTCATATTTGTAATTGCTTTACTTTGGTTAAAGGATGCTTAGTTTGTAGATTTATGATTGCTTTAAAACTTCAACTTTTTATTGACGATGCTTGAGTGACTCACTTATTCTTTGTTGAAGGTTCTCTTAAAATTGTGGAATTTTCATTTTTTTCTTTTTCTTTTTTTCTTTTTTCTCTAACATAATTTGCTTTTGGTTCAGCTTCATTTGTTTGATTGCTTTCTCCTTTTTCCAAGCGTATTTGTGTAGGTATTCCCGTAGCCCCCTCAAACCTTTGATGAATGATGAGGGAATAAATGTGTTTTTTCCGTATCTGTTTTTGAAGGATCCTTTACGTATACATTACTTTGTAAATTACATTTTAGTCCTTATCGAAGACTCAAGTTAAGAGCTAAGTTTTATGTTACATCCAAGTATTCAACCAAAGTAAATTATTATTAATTTTCGTGAATTATAATTTGAGAAAATTATTTGTGTATTAAATACCATTAGTAACATTTGTTTTTATTTCCAAGTAATTATATTTTTTTATAGGTATGTGTGTAGTCACTTGATATTCTTTTATCCCGACTCTCAAATTTAATTTCTTATATTGGCTAATATTAATTGTCTTTGTCTGTCGACTTCTTATTTTCATTTCTTTTCATTTTTCTGACTTTTACTCTTTTGTTAGTTTGTTACAAGAAACTCTCTTTTTTCAAGAAATTTCGAGAACAAAAAGATTTTTTTTTTCATTATGTACTCGTAATTTTCAAATATGGCTTCTTCTAATGCTCAAGCTATTAGTAACGAAGACTATGCTCGTCTCGATTTTAAACATAAATCAGGGTTAGTGGTCTGAATACAGATCAAAGCTTGATTTGGTAATGCTTTCGTATTCTTGATGGTGTGAGAGTGATATATTCCAAAATGTTGAGTAGTTAATGTATAATTAAAAGTGTTTTTCTCCAATTTCATGCGAAGAGGGGAACTCCCTCTTATGTTTGCAAATATAAGGCTATTGTATTCTCTTACAATTGAGCATAGGTTCCATTTTCCACTAGATTATTATATTGTTGAGTTTTTTTGTCTTTAATCTTGTCACAGTAAATTGAGCCACAATGTATTGAGTTGTGGTTTTTACTAATAATGGACCACAAGTCTTTGAAAATGACCGTTTATTTCCTTATTTTTAGTTTTAGAATTCCAATTTCTCCCTCATAAAATGTCAAGGTAACAGTAAACCTATCCACTTTTGCACATGTAACATTTAATCTTACCAAACAAGGGAAAACTACAGAGAAACCGAGAGAGTTCTTTAAAAATTCTAGTGGGAAGAATGAAGATTGAATAATAATAAACTTGTCCTATGAAAAGCGCATATTTAATAAGCTAGATCCTAGCCGTATAAAAGAGATATTTGGAAGTTCATGGGGCAATACATGTAATAATTTATCCATAAATAATCGATAATTATTATGGATAAGACAACATGTGTGAAGAGGGACTCCATGATATTTAACTATGAGGGTACCTATGTTGAGTTTAATGATATTGATCAATTTCATTCTAAAAGTGGTATTGACCCCATAGAATATGACCTGACTCTTCCGAGGGACAAATTTAAGGCTATTGAGATAAAAAAAAGTCATGAAAACCATCTATAATGAGATAGATGGAGTTAATGTCACCTCGATAGAAAATTATCATATCATCAACCAAAACAGAGATCGATAATTTTAAGCTTTTCACACTCTAGTGAAATTTGAAATTCGAATTATTACTTTCTCTTTGGGGATACTTGGAAGAACTTTCATGAGCAATACGAGTAAGAAAATAGACAAATGATCACCTTGTTTAGACCTTTTATGTTATAAAATTTTATGTGAGGGTCATTATTAATATCAACAATCTATAAATGGGTGACGATACAATGAATAATCTAGTTGATCATATGGCCTGATAAATTTATGCCAACTAAGATGTCGAGAATAAGATGGCAGCAAATATTTTCAAAAGCTTTCACTAGGTCGATTTTAAAAGCGACCGTGAGACCAATACAATTAGTTTGATAACCTCTAAAGAGCTCTTCAGAGAGGAAATTGTTGCGCATAATGTTACGAACAACTACGAAATCCGGTTGATAATTTTAAATAAGGTAAAAAAAATAATCATTGATCATGTCGGTTGGGATTTTGGAAATAAACTTATAAACCATATTGCAAAATGTAATTGGCCTGAGATCTTCCGCGAAAAATGGGGAATCCTTATTGAGGATTATGGATATGGTGGTGGCATTCCACGATGGTTAAAGGTGACCAATATTAAATAGCATTAAGATCACATCACAAATATATTTGTCGATGATATTCCACGAGTTCTTGAAAAAACCCGCTTTTAAGCCACTAGGCCCGAAATGTTTATTTCTATCAATACTAAAGTGAGAACTTTTAATTTCCACACAAGTGAGAAGACCAACCATTAAAGAACTGTCATGGGTATTAACTTTAATAGAAACAAGCCAAGAGACTTTAGTGAGGTCAATGTATCTTGGGAGAAAATTGTAGCATATGAGATTGGAATATAGTTGACTAAGACGTTCGTCACCCCATTTGGCGTAGTGGCGAGGTCCTCGTTACTGTCAGAGATTTAGACTATTTTATTTCTCAAAATATGGGTTTTAATACTCTTGTGAAAAAAAATTGTGTAACGACCCTTAATCTTGAGTCAAATCTCTCTAGATTTTTGTTAATAGAACAATATCTCGGCACGAACGAATTAGATATAGGTAGAAGGAACAACAATCTCAGTATAGACCAAATAGTGATCCAGTGGGTTATTAGCTAAAAGAGATTGGATCGATTATGGTTTTGGGCATTAGACACCCTAAAACTAATATCGTTATATTTTTTATAACATCAATCATAAAACATCGGATGGGTGAGACGGTTACATGTTGAATTGTTTTTTAATTTGTTTTATTACATGAAGTTGCGGTATCGAAATTTAATTCACTCATTTACAATAAAACATCATGTTATTTGTATGGAGTTTGGTTCAATTTTCATGTAAATTTTTTGACCTAGTAATCTCTTACTAAGATTTGTAATTTTTGTTTTATTAATAAAATAGGACGTAATTCCAAATTTTACAAAAAAAAGTTATAAGATTATTTTTATAATTTAATTTGAAGTTACCTCCTACCATTAAAATTTAACCGTTCAGTTTTAAAGTAAAAAATAAGATCCAAACTAAATGATTATTCTTTTGATATGGATTTATAATTAATATTAAAATGATATAAAATAAAAGATGCATAAAATACTTTAGAGCATGTCGTTTTCTTAATATATAGTTGGATTCATAGAGAGACCAAAAATAGTACAAATTGGTAGTAGGAAAATTGATTTTTTATTATAGCTAACACTGTGATATTATGTACTACGTAGAATTTGAATTTGAAGAAAGGCATGAGACACTGGGAATAGTATCTTCTGATGTTCCTGTAGCGTTCTTGCAGAGAGTTTGGAGAACAACTCCCGGTATAGCTGAAGTTATGTGTATGTTTTTCAAAACAATATCGGTGCAATTCGTGTTTGCGTCACAATCTAATGTGATGGCTTGTTGCTTAACCGTGGTTCCCGAAAATCCAGAAAAACTGACGTCGCTTATGTTTACGGCAGTATCCTGTATATGTATATGATCAATCTTAAGATATAGATATTATATATATATATATATATATGGAATCATTTAAAACATATTTTGACAAATTCGATGTATAGTAAGGACCTTTGTTGGACAGTCATGTGAGCCATTGCAGTAATTTTGATCGATTATTATAGAGTTATTGGCGTTTATAAGAATAATGTCCTTGAACCGAATTGATTTCGCATACCCTAATCCTCCCTGTAAACAACAATATTCATAGTAAATGGATAGTGAAATATTGCTATGTTAATAGCTGGAGATAGTTGAATTAGTACCGGCCATGTCTTGACCCTAGCTCCATTTTGTGTTCCATTAAAAGTGCAATTTTGCACGTAAATGTTTTCGGCTGTCTGATTCTGTCCATTACTTCCTAAGCTTCCAACACTTTAAGAAAAAAGATCCATTAGCTATTAGCATGCGATTAAATTATTGATATGGTTGGTTCGATATGATGATACCTAATTCCATGACCCGGACCGCATGTAACTTGTGTGATGTTGACATTCGAAGTATTTTCTTTTATCGCAATGCAGTCGTCGCCTGTAATAAATTGACAAATTGTATTGCTTTGTTGTTTCTCAAAAATATTATCATTTTCAGACAAGAAACTAATAACCTGCTAGCTAGCAGTGTTCTATGTATACCTGTTCCGACAAAAGAATTCGATATTTTTATATCGTTTGAATACGCGACGTCGATGCCATCTGTGTTAGGGCTGTTCCATGGTGCTATAATAGTCAGATTGGACATTGTTACTTCGTTGCATTTTGTGATTTGGATATGATTTCTCGGACTATTGACAGAAGTTATGTCACTCAGTTGAGCATTGTTGCACTTATAAATCAATAAGGCCTGAATATATATATATAGAATTGTAAAAAAGGTGTGGTTATGCATGTATTCAGTTGGCGTGTTATACATATAAAATAAATGAAAACCTACCGTTGGTGCAGATTCTGAACCACCATTGTATGCGGGCTACAAA
The DNA here is from genome assembly GCA_036936605.1 of Limnanthes douglasii subsp. nivea. Taxonomy (NCBI): domain Eukaryota; kingdom Viridiplantae; phylum Streptophyta; class Magnoliopsida; order Brassicales; family Limnanthaceae; genus Limnanthes; species Limnanthes douglasii. The sequence goes on along the minus strand of JAUPFV010000002.1, from coordinate 58,171,334 downwards.
AGTTAAATGGTTTAATCAATTAGTTCCACGAAAAATATAATATATATAGGGTTTATGAAAACATACTCTTGGTACTGGAGGTGCAGGTGCAGAATTAGAAGCATAATAATTAAGATATATACACTTACCTTAGCCTTTGGCTTCCACCAAAATTGACCTTGGCCGTTGATACTTCCGGATCCGGTGATGACAAGACCTTCCACTTGGAAAAAACTAATCCAGCTATTATGAGAACTATGTGACCATTTTGAAGGCTGCCCTGGTGAAACGATATTCCCCATAACCTGTTGAATTTTATTTTAAAAAATCCTTATAAATTAAAAAATCCTATGTGATCATAAATTTAAAACTTTGGTCTATTTTTAATTTGTCGGGTTACCTGAATTTGAACGCTATTTGTTTCGCACGGACCTTGGAAAACAATAGGCTGCAATAAATATGTAAATCCTTGTGGAATTACAAGAGTTGCATTTCCTTCACTAATTTCACACAAAGCTGCCCAAGCTTTTAAAAAGGCCTGCAAACATAATAATTAATATTTAATTTTTTTTAAAACAAGTAAAAGAAAATAGTTTACTATAATTTTCTTTTTAAAGTTGAAATAGTTTACTTGAGAATCATCTTTTGTGCCGTCTCCAACAGCTCCAAATTGAGTAACATTCAAATAATTTTGTTGTGCATTAATTTTCACCACACATAAAACAACACAAATCGTTAAAGCCTTGACCAAAACTCCCTACACATTATTAAAAACGGAAACAAATTAGATGCATTAAAAAAAAAATCAATATGTATAAAAAAAAAAAATTAAATTAAATATTAAAAAAAGTACCATTTTAATAATTAAGTAAGTTTATAAAAAACTAGAATATAAAATAAGTTTTGATAATACACAATCCAGTAGAGTATATTTATACATACTCTAATTTATGTCTTACTTACCATAAATACATGCACTTCTACATTCACAATAAATAAATAAATCCGTTGGTAAATAAATCAGTATTTAAAATATTTAACCGTTTTACATTTTCCTTTACTTAACTTTTCCTATAAACTAAATATGTTTATAAATTTAGTAAATACCTCGAAATAAATTTCAAATTAAAAATTTAAAAATACGCGTACATGCACTATGGTTTACATTTGGAGAAACAAGACATAAATGATATGTACGAACCTTGCCTAAGAAAAGAAAAAACGACAAAAGTGATACGATGTACATACACTTTGAACAAATAATAAACAAGATTAAGTTGATGGTTTATATAATTTTTAGCCATGAAATATGGTTAATTAATCTAACAAAATTGAGAAATATGGTTAATTAATCTAACAAAATCAATAACAATGCAACTGAATTTTAATGTGTATTTATTATCTTTGTCGAAAGACTAATTTGACTGCCATTTTAATGTATAAAAAATAGATGGATAAAAGTTATTTAAAAAGATGATATAAAAGTATATTTTATTGGTTAAAATATTTTTAACTAAATTAATTATCACAGTAAATAAGCAGGTCTACCAATTATTGGTAGACAGATCATACAGATATTTAAGGACCTGGGAGATCTCGTAGAATATATTAAATCTAATATATTCAATTTAAAATATCTAATTATTAAATTTCAGAATAAAATATATCGAATAGTGTGTTTTCTTAATATTCTGGAGTTACAATTATATACTTATAAACTATATAAATAAAAATATAACAATGGTGGGTAAAATATTTGTTATTATAAGTTCTTTTAATAAGTATTAATAATTATTTATTACTTATTTTCAAATTTTTCGTAAGTTATCATGGTTTGAAATCAATCTCACTACTCATAATTCACTATATGTATTAGTATCATAAATGGTTCCAAAAAATCAAAATAAAGAACGAAGTTTAAAACTAACATATACCAAAGTCTGAAAAAAGATTTGATCATTTTGTTGGTGAGGAGTTGGAGATGAAGATTGCTTACGAACACCTTTGGCGGCTCTTCGAATCCCTCCTACTGATTTTATGGATTGGTTTGAGAGTTTATGAAAAAATAAACTAAAAGTTTTTAATTGTTTTAGGAATAATTGGCCTTCGAAGTTCACAAAATCAAATTTCTTATTCAACGCGTGAATGAAGCTGAAGTAAATGATGCAACTCATGGATGGTGAGAGATTGTTCGCTAAACCGCACTCACATGACGAAGCTGCATTTCAACGTGACTAAAAGAGAAAGCAAATAAAATTCAGACCCGAGTCATCCAAGCGAATCAGGAACCAACGATAACATTATCGTTACAGAAGAATAATCCAAACTTCGACTATAAGACATGACTAAATGGATAAAATTCTTATGACAAACAGAGGGAGAAACCAACAATTCCTCTATATGTAGAAATTGGAGTATCGTCGTCGAGCGTCATGATATTTTGACAGCCTACCAAAAAGCTCTTCCTCACGCTAAGACACAATCAGGATATCCGTGACATCAACTGAGAGCTTAGTAAAATCTAACCAAACAGTAGCGGTTTAGCCATTCCATGTATAGCAATTAAGATTCTCACAAGCCGCAATTTCCAAACCAGAGATTCCTTCTAACCAGTGTCCTGACTTCTCAACTATTGATGTCGCAAATACAATTCGAAGCATAAATAGACTTTCCAAAAATTGTGCACCCGCTTATCCAAATTGGAATAAATGCTGCTCATATGATCCAGTGGGATATAATGAGCCAAATATCCGGTGATATTATGAAGCACAAGAGAACTAATATTTTTAAGGTTCTCAATCCACTATATTGAGGAACAATACAAATCCATCCATTAAGAAGTGATAGGGACCCGTGTAACAACATGCATACTTGTTTGGGTTTTTAAAGTTTGGATAATGCTTTAATAATTTTTAAAAAATATAATTAATAACTTAGATACATAGCATAGAGAGGTTTAAGATGATTTTAAAAAATAGTCAGAGGGAGTCTGACATTGTAGGTGAGAGTCTGGCCTACTGTGTCAAACAAAATTCATAGGCCAATTGTGAATTACCCAACCCCAAAGCTCATAATAAAATAAATTCTAATTATCTTTTTTTTATACAAAATACATGATAAACTAAATGATGGCTAAACAATTTTTTGTCCGATTTGCCTTTCGGATAATAGAGTCCTTATCAGATAGCCTCTTTAATCCTTGTGAAAGTACATGTGGGGAGGACTAATACATGTGATCTTCGTATCTTGGTTGAGAACCCCTTCAAATTTTACTTTAGAGTGTTAACGCATATTAGAGAGATAACTTTGACTTATTCGATGAGCGATTCAGATATAGTTTTGCTCATGTTCTTTGGTGATGACTAATTGGATGTATTCATGTATATGTGTCATCGATATTCTAGTCCCACGACTCCTCTAGAAATTATAGTCACTGGAGACTCTTCCACTTCTCTAGGGTTACACTTGTTAAGCTTCTATAGTTTCTTATAAAGTTTTTCCTCTTACTTTATCCTCATAAAATATTCAATAAAGAGAAATTTGATCTTTCGACAAAGAGACTTTGTTCCATGACCACGGTATTTCTCATCGTCTGCCATAACGGCCACCACTAGATCAATCTTCGGTGACGCTTTTTTCATTGTCTGCTGTAATCTCCACTTCATAGTTACTATTTAGTGATGCCTTTCTTCGAATTTATATGTTCACTCCTACGAAGGCAATGTTAGCAACATAATTACCAGAGTCCAATGGTAAATTCCCGATCTGCCAAACTTTTGACTATAGGAGTGTTTATCATAGAATAGGCATAATATTTAAACTGAACCTCCATCTATCCCTTGGTATTTTACCTTAAGAAGTCACTCTTTGAGATCGATGCGGTCCCAATGAGCAACCATTCGTAGACATCCCTTCACTTTCATAACTACGGGTTCTGACATTGAAAAAAATTCTCATCCGATGATAACCATACCAACAAAATTTACTAAAGCCTATCCTTTCAAGAGTAATGAGCTCACCAAACATCCTCAATCAGATCTTGGTTCTCGATCAAAGTGGCCAAGTAAATATAAAAGTATTGATCTCCAGTAGACAATGCCATTTGAGTCTAATAAAAGGTTGCTAGTTGGCAAAGAGAAAGATGCGGGGTGGATTTATATTTGCGAGTGTCAAGCCAATATAGATAGAATATCGAGGCCTTTAAATAAGTCACAAATAAAGCTCAAAAGGTTAAGAGCATCATTAGAAGCAAGGGTAAAGCTATTAAAGTTAAAGAAGTGTGACTTTCCCCTTCATTGGTCGGGCGTGTAGGGTCCAACTTTCAAAAAGTACATCACATATATCTACTTGCCCTTGATATTTTTTCTTACGACTATTTCCCCGATAGTGAGTTGAACGCACTTTGTGAGAAATATGGATTTTTGAAGGAGGTGAATGTACGATTACCTAACGATAGTGAGAAACCCATGAATTATAGGTTAAGAGAGTTTGCTGTTTACCCTAACATACTGAATTGGGGTCTCTCGTTCCGCTTGGACTTAGAGATAATTAACTACTCTAACCTGGTGAGATCATGCCCAAGACAAGATAGTCTGAATGCCTACTTCACCCTGATTTCATGCATCATGGCATCTAGGTTGTCAGATATTTGAATACCAATGGTACAATCTGTTGATATTGTTATGTTGTCAGTATATTCCCAGATCACTTTATTTTTCTTCAACATAAGGGTAAGGGATGAATATAACGTTGCGAATGACATATTGGAGGCTGATAAAATTTGGAAGATGCGGTTCTTCTTTATCAGTGGTTGTTGGGATAATGGGGAAAATATCTTTGAAGGGAAAACTGAGTTGTGTCTTAAGGTTTTAACAGAGTACATTCAATTCTATAAACTTAATTTATTATTTCTACCTTTATTTTTTTTTACATTCGTAATCTATTTTAAGCTTTTTGTTTGAAATTCCATCAGCAGGATCTGGAAGCTGCTAAGATAACCTTCAAAACATTGAAACAATGGGTTGAGGATAATCGGTCCAACACCTTTCATAAGTGATTTACTCATAATACTATAGTTTGGAGTCATCTTTGGAGGACCAATCCCGAATAGGACCTATATTGGGACAGTTACCACCCTGCTTTGTCCCCCAGCTATTCTTAATTGGATTGAGGCTACTAATGGCAATTCTTGTCTTCCAACAAGGACTAGAGCTCCTAGTCATTGGGTAGAGAAAGGTGAGGTCACCAAACAAGGTTTTAAGCAAAATATCATCGGTGCAGAGGGAACGGACCAGCCCGTTGAGACTTTACTAATGACCCTTGATGTTGATGTCGACGTGGGTAATACACCCGAGGAGCTTCTTGTCTTAAAGAATAAAAAGACACACAAGAGGAACAAGCATGAAAGTGAAAAAAAGAAAGAAAAAGAAGAAAAGAGATTAAGCTAACTTCTCCAGCTTTAAGTGTCTTTTCTCAGCATCCAACAAAAAAATTATGATATAGTAAACAGGGTGAGGGTAACCATAAATTTTTGAATTGAAAGTGTGCTTACTGCGTAATCAAATACTGCCAAGTAAATATACAACCTTTCATCTACAAATTGGCTTGGTTAATGTCACCGGAGAAGAGAAACGTTTTTTGATTTTAGTAAAGACATCATAGCACTCCAAAGTCTAACTAAACTCTTTCACATTTCTTAAAACCTATAAAAATTGTGCACATTTATTTGAAGATCTTGATATAAATTTGTTTAGTGAAGCCAATCTTTCAATCAGTATTTGAACTTTTTTGGTAGATCTGGGAGGAGCCATAGCAAGCAACGCATTCAACAGTACAAGATCGGCTTAAATTCCATTTTTCACCTATAACATAACCAAAAAAAAATTGGATCATACTTATGGTTTTTAGATTGGAGAAAGTTTCCTTTAGACCAGAGAAATGATATTTATCCCTCACACTTTAGACAAACATATCATAAATATAAACCTTAACATTTTTTCTAATATGACTATCGAAATTCTTATTTACTAAACGTTGATAAGTGGCCCATCATTTTCAAACCGAAAAGGCATAAATTTATAGCAATGAAGGCTCATAGTTGTTATGAACATATGACTCATCAGCATCTGATTGTACCCTGCAAATGCTTCCATGAATGATAGCAATTTATTACCAGAAGTAGAATCTATTAGTTGATAAATTCTAGAGACGGGAAATGGATCCTCATATAACTTCTATTTAGATTTGTGAAGTCAACATACATACACCAATTCTCATTCTTATTTTTCACAAGCACCAAGTTTGTTATCCACAAATTGTATTGATATTTGTGAATATGCCTTACTTTTGTCAATCGATCTACCTATTTAACAATAGCTTCAGATTTTTCAACAGAAAAAAATCCTCCGCTTTTATATAACAGGACATATATCGGGCCGTATTTCTATCTTATGGAAAATGAAATATGCAGGGACACCCGTTATATCCTCAGTACACCAAGAAAACATATGCAAATTCTTAGATAAAAAAGAGAACAATTGTTCCCATAAGATTGGTGGCAATTGGGCTTTAGTCCTTACAACTTTCTCTTTTGGGAAAATATATAAGTCGACATCTTCATGAGGAATAACCAAACCATGATTCTTCCTTGGATCATCCACCTTGCCAGATTCTGAAGATGACTCTAGGTTTTGCTACTTTTTTAGTTTTCACATTCTGTAGCGTTTTAGGAGCCAAAGTAGTGACTTAACATTCGTTTGCCACTTTTTGGCTCTTCGAACAACACCAACCTGGCCCCCAAAAATATATTTCAAACATTGATGGACTATCAAGGCAATGACGTGCATCATTGATAACCAAGACCTACCAAAGATATCATTATACGAAGTAATATCATCAAATATTACAAAGAGTACTCTAACTACCTTTTTGAAATGTCATTTTTAAGGACAGTTTCATTTGTTTGTAGGTGGATGAAAATAAAATGTTGGCTGAGCTAGTTGTGTCCATCAGAATCCCTTGAATTTTTATTACCTCAGATGTAGCCCTAGTCACTGCAACATCCTCATGTAGCCCATCAGCGTCTCTCAAATCATCATCATCGAATAGAATAAATTACATTAGATTCTGATATAGATGGGTAGATATTTTTCCTTCTAATTGGGTGGTCAAACTCACTGTATACCTCTTTTGAGAAAATAATTTATGGGTGATGACCATCCTCGATCAGGATCAGGATCAGTATCTAGATATTTGAGTCTTCATCGAATTATTATATGGCCTGGTAATAACCATATAGGTTTCTTGTTTGGGGGCAGCTTATATCGCTTCCCTTCTAGGCACAGTCTGACCAACCATCGGTGCCTGCGATCTATTCCTCGATTGAGCTTTGACAAAAGTAGTTAATTTCTCAGTTTTAATCAAAAGTTTGAATGTCTTCCTTTAAAGAAATACAATCTTTTGTATTATGTCTCACGTCATTGTGATACTTGTATAACTAGGTAATTTTATTTTACCTTAGAGTTTTAATGGGTGGTGGCCTTCTAAATTGTACAAAATTCTTTGCATTATCTTAAATTGTGGCAACGCTCTTAGTTAATTTTGTATAGTGATCAGGCCAGACTCACTGATTTCCTTAGGGCCTGAACTTTGTCATTGCAAATTTTGGCTTGCTTTCATCCGATGGACATTCTAACCATAACCTTTTGGACGAGAACTAATAGTTACTTGTTGTTAAGAACCAGATGAATTGTTCCTCTCTTGATTAGGAAATCTTAGCCTCTTTGTCTCTTTTACTGTAATTTATTTTTCAACTAGTGATAACAAACCTCCAAAGGATATTACTTTTTTCATGGCGACATTGTTGAACAATTCTCGATAAACTGAAGATACTGAATTATCGTGTCTTTATTTCCCATTATCGTTTTACTTCCCATAAACTTCCTTCAGAATGCCATCCAGAACATGTCAAAACTTGTAATAGACCTTTGTGGAAGCCGATTATACCAATTTAAGAGATTATCCTTGAAGGTTTTGGAAAACGCCCGACACAACAACTTGTCGTCGTCGTTGAAATTCATCATAAAGTTCTTGAATTGTTCAAGGTGGTTGTATGGATCATTTCCTCCATCAAACTTTTCCAATTTTGAAATATTGAACCATATGTCCAGATGGCCAGAGAGAATCTCTAATGAAATTTTGAATTTTTCCATTTTTAAAATATCGAACCTTCAAGAATGACATTTATGATACTTCTTTAGATATTGTTGAGTATATGGGTCTATATTTTGTTCATTAATACCCTATTATCCTTCAGATCTTTGGACTTCTGATCAGATTTTATCCTGAAGGGTTATTACAACTTTGTTTTTAGAACTTAATGTCTCAATTTCCCCGTATAGCTGGTCACGCTCTTGTTCCACGAGCACTCACTCATATTTTTCATCAGTTATATGCGGTACTTGGCTAGATTCTTCGATTCTAACTCCATTATTTTCATGGGCATGATCTATTTGCATTTCAAAATATATACTTTGGTATGTTCAGAAGGAAATTTTAACACTTAAAGGTTTTGTATGTTATTATATGTGTACCTTTGTAGTGTTTCCACCGTGGTCATCACTGGTCGGGTTAAAAAAAATCTGGATAGTTCTTTACTAATGGTAATAAATATAATTAATAACTTAGATAAATAGCAGAGAACAATTTAAATTATTTTGAGAAAATGGTTTGAGAGAGTCTAAAATGTAGGTTAGAAGTAGATAAATTTCATTCATCCTCTTAAATATCTCTGAAAGCCTATTTATATGCTAATTTATTATAATGGGCCGAACAAATTCCATGTGTTAATTGGGAATTACCCAAGCCAAAAGCCTATAGTAAAAAATGAATTCTAATTAATTTATTTTCTTATACAAAATGTATTATAAACTAAATGTTGGCTAAACAATTCATTTCTCTGATTTTCTCTTCAGATAATTGAGTCCTTATTAATACCCATTTATTAATAGCTTTTACGTGGATGTGGAAGATTTTCATTGTGAAGAGTCCTCACTGACACCATAAATATTGTAAGTACTACTGTCGCCAATAATCATAAGATGGATAAGTATTATGGTAAACAAGACCCATAGCATCATATCCAATAGTTGAATATTGAGATATTGTAGTATGATGCTGACGATAAAATGAGGTGCATGGATTTTTGCATGACGCATTGAGAAAGCGTGATGCAGTAGTTCAAAAGTCTTCTACAATGATGCATCAAAAGCTATAAAATGTTACGGATATCTTTAAGGAATCATTCTTAGGTTCTAAAGTAGTTAAGAAGATGATGACTATATAATTCATTGCAAACAGAAGTCTAATGAAAACCTCACACCAAGTGGTTTGTAGAGACCAAAACCTAATTATAAGATTTTTGCATACAGTTATAGAAAGATCTCTCTCTAATGTAATAATGATGACAAGGTGCTTCATATCATTTGGCTAGCCAAAAATACACGGTGACACAAATAATGAAACACCTAGGAATAATTTTGCATCAAATTCAACTAAACTATTAAAAATTCAGACTTAACGTTACAAAGGAAAGTATAAAAGAGGTTATGAGAGCAGTAATAGCAGGATGACTGAGTACCCCCAAAACTTCCATTTACAGAGGTAGATTGGCAGAAATCTATGAAAAGATGCAAGATATCATTAAGTACACCTGATCGGGAAAGTTACATGAAGCACGAGAGCATAGAGATAAAACAAATACTATAAATTTTATGGTTGTATACATTAATATATTAGATAATAATGGAATTTAAATGATCAAGTCTAAAGTTTAGTGGATGAAGGAAGACTCAATAATTTTTTTCAAAAGAAAGAAATATATGAATCAAACAATGTTGAAGAAAACATATCGTCAAACAAGTTTTAGTCTCAAACGAAGAACAAAAAGCACTATATATTAACACCATGCTATTGACTGAAGAAGAAGAAGGATTCCTTAATCCGGATTTGAACATGTAGGCAATATGTGTGATTACAAAATTTGTAGACGAAATAAATGTGCAGTATGAAGGACATACCTACCTATATTTATAATGAAATCCATATTAGATGATGTAATTTATAGATTAATATTTAATAGAGGTAGGATCTTCACACAATGATGAAATATTGTTAATGGTGGAGCTAGCTGAAGTAAAATCAAAAGGATTATGATTGACACCACCAGTTCATTAAATAGCCTCTTGAGATTCACCTATAAAAAAATAAGATGAGTGCCATTAATAATCTCAACTACATAATTCTCACGAATTTCACTTGAGAAAATGAAATTATATTAGAGAGGTTAACATTGGATGTCACCCTTATGAAACAAGAATACATGAAAAGGTACAATTTTTATTTATGGTGGTAGACTTACTTTACTCATACAATATTAGATCTTGTATAGAACATATGCACATTGCGGTATCTATCGTCACTAGTTTCTAAGGTACATAGTCAACGGTAAGGTGGCTATCATCAGAATAAATTAAAAACCTCATAATGAGTGCTATGTAACATCTTTGTCACTCTAAACATAGAAATTACGAGAAGAATGTGTCATTTTGGAAGGAATGGATGACCCAAGAGAAGGCCTCTAAATGGTTTAGTCGTGGGAATATGTAAAAGACATGCAGATGGAATAAGAAAGACCTTAAGATTGGACAAGATGTCCTAACTGATATCAAGTATAAAATTATTGATTTTTTTAAAAATAACTTGAATATAATTTCATGGAGCGCGGATAACGTAACATCCCAGGAGAAGTTACATATCAACAATTATGTATCAGTAACAATATTTTGTCAATCATACACAAAGTAGACCTACTTGGTGTTGATGAATTCTGATTCTAAAGAGAGATGAAGAAAGTAATTGGTCCTAGAGAGAAATTTAAATAAAGAAGATAGTTCACTCAAAATAAATTCTCATGCAATTCAAGTCAGCTTTTCCCCTTATATATAGGTGAACAAATTTAGAATAACTGAAGTTGTTACAAAATTGGGTTAATTTCAGCTGAATACCCTATCATTACAACTAGACCAAAGTTTGTTCTATATCTTTACAATTATTCGTACAAGACTTTAATTATTACATTTTAGTCCTTAATAGTTTATATCCTTATTAGTAGCCCCCTAGTCTGTTTCACAAACATATATCTAAAAAGAGAGAGTCTGCTTACAGTTGAGATTCGTTGGCTATCTTCATCTGAACTTTCAATGTCTAAGATACTTTCACCGGAAAACTCCAAATCCACCACCCATCCTTCAATTCAGATAATGAGAAAGCATCCAAAACTCAAAAAAAACAAGAGACGAAAAACCCATAAAATCATCCTCCGTGGATAAACCTTATCTTGGAGCTTACGACTACTTATGTATAAAATAAAAGGAAGAATAATATAGGGTATCCGGAATAATAAGCAACGTTACTCGATTCTCCATTGAAACAATAAAATGCGGTAATTTTGATCTGAATCAAACTCCTCCTGCATTTTCAAGTTCATATGTCCGAGAAGAAAACCAATCGTCGAAAACTTAACCACCAAAATTGCCTCGAAATTTACCATCACCAGGCAAGTCATCTCCTCGATTTTCCTCTTCAACAACTATTCTTCGAAGTTACCGAAAATTAACTCAAGCCACATCTTCTCCAAGAAGAGCAAAATAAATACCATATCATCCCAACTCTAACTCGCCTTGGCAGCTGTGCAAGGAGACTCCTCAAGTTTATCCAAAACTCACCTCCCTGAAAGCCTTCCTAAAATAAAAACCTGTATAGCTATAAGAGACGATGCTGACAACACTTCACATTCGACTGTCCAAAGAATTGCAACAACCCCTTCTCCATATTCTCCTTCCATGAGAGAAGTTGTTGAGACAATTATAAAGTATGAACAAAATCCATCAAACAAATAGCATATAGAACCATCATCTTATCCCAACCCACCTCAACTTATAGATGAGGCATCCGAGTAAGAAGCAGACTCTGAAGCTACCCACTCAAATATCGAGGCTGAGACTTATGCTGATGCTTCGAAAGATAGCGAATCGATTAAGCATGCTATAAAAAAGTAGTTAGTTTGTTTACTTAGATTGCCTTAGGAAATTGAAAGAAGTCAAGTTATTGATAGAGATTTAGTTTCTAGAGAGAGAAAATAAAATTGATAGATTGATCTAACTCAAAAATCCAACCCCTTTATTAGATCAACCTCAGCCTTTATATAGAGGCGCAAAGACTTAGCTTATAACTGAAAACGGTTACATAAAAAGGCTAATTTCACATCAGTCCCTGACTAGAACACATAGTCCTAAATTCCTCCTCTAACTTTACAATATGTTATTAAAGGTTTAATTCTTTACATTTTAGTCCTCAAAGTTTCATTTCTTTATCTGTAGCCCCCTTAGTTCTCATGTAAGTAAATGAATGAGAACTAACTTTACTCGGTCATATTCAGAGGTAAATAGAATCTCTTTATCCATAATCCGAAGTGCTTCAAATAAGCTACTCCACGTTGACTTATGTCAAACATATCTAATTATTTTAATGATAAATCATTTTCTCGGATCAAGATTCGATGCAAAAACGAAGTGCAAAATGACACCCTAGATACCAAGTCTATTTATTAGCCAATAATAACACCCTAGGCAATAGATCAGCTAGTAGGCTCATAGAATGACAGGCATTGGATCTTTATCTACGTAACCACTTCAAATTCTGTCCAGTCACTATCCACCTATTTCACTTCTCAAAACTTCTTTTCTCTTCTTATAAATAACGTTGCGACTCATTATTTATTTCACAGAGAAAATTGCTTGAGAAAGAGAGAGAGAGAGAGAGAGAGAGAGAGAGAGAGAGAGAGAGAGAGAGAGAGAGAGAGAGAGAGAGAGAGAGAGAGAGAGAGAGAGAGAGAGAGAGAGAGAGAGAGAGAGAGAGAGAGAGAGAACACAAGTTCAAAATCCATTTGCTATCTTTAATAATTTCTTCAATCTTTTGGCTACCTTCACGAGAAGATTCAAACTTTTCGTTCCACCTTCAACTAGTTTATGAGAAAGCATCCAAAACCTAGAAAATCAAAATCCAAAATTCCCAAGAAACCCAAATCTCCAAAATCAGATAACCAGGTCTTCGGATCATACGACTACTTCTGTATAAGCGAAAGAGTAAATGAATACAGAGCAACTGGATTGATAAGTAACGCTCCTCTCGGTCTGTCTACAAAGACCATATATTACGTAAATTCGATCCTTCCAAAACTCTTGTTTGTTCACCGTCTTCTGTTACAGAAAAAAAAACCAATCCCCAAAAACTCAGACACCAAAAATACCTCGAATCACACCTTCCCTTACCGACTCATCATCTTGAACTAGTCGTGAAGTAAGCAAATCCTCCTTGAAGAAATTTGAAGAGATTCCTCTCTCTACCAACCTTCCAAAAACTTATCATTCTCGCACTCTGAGAAAAAATACCTTCATAGCCATGGGAGATGATGTCGACGTCATTTTGAATCCATCAACCACTTCTCCTCCCCCGAGGGAGATTGCTGAGACATCAACATTGTCTCAACAAAATCCTTGAATGATCCTTCTCGACTGATGGAAGAGGAATCTAAAAGAAAAGTCTACTCTGAAGCTACTCAATCAAATAACAAGTCTGACACAAAAGAAGAAGCTTCGAAGGAATCTGAAAATGCTCCCAAAGAAAAAATTTGTAAACCGAGGAAAAAGAAAGCTTTTATCACAATATCCGACGAGAAGTGTGTGTCAATAGGTGAGAACTTGAGATCTCTCGATGCTCATTATAGACAAGCTATGAAAAATGTTCCCTACATATATTATATATAACGAGCCAAGTAGTTAATCGAAAGAAGCAGTGGGGAATGGGAGACAACATTACGCTTCGTCTTCCCAAGAAAGTATAAACACCACTATATTATAAAAAAGACGAACTGGTGTTCTACCCAGAAATCATCACCTGGGTTCTTCGATCTCCACTGGACCCCATGATAGTGGACTACTTCAATCTTTTGGATCTGTGTCCGACCCAAGTGACACTAAATCAATGGCTCACGCTGTTTTTTTTGTAATCATGGCCTCCTGCGTCTTTACAAATTCTGATCTGCATCGAGGATTTCATATCTCTAACCAAATTGTCAAAGGGACCAATACTTTCATTCTATTATCTCACCCTGTATGATGATTTAAAAATAAAATATGACTTACTGGAGGTAGATAAATTTTGGAGAATGGAAAAGCAATATTCAAAGCCAAACCATCAAGACTGGACCTATTCTGGAGGAGTAATCGTAAGTTTTTAATTTTATTTCTTTAAATTATATTTTCAACTGATGATATCCTTATTTTCTATTAACTTCTACATTTTGAACAAAAAATTTGAGGCGCTATGCAATTCGTCGAGAAAAAGAAAAAGAGACTTTCATCAAGCTCGCTGCCTGGGCTGAAAAGAAATGGAGTACTTTCCACAGACCATTTGAACCCATCAATTTCCTCAACAGTCACATATTTTCAATCATATTTAGAGCTCTCCCTCCTAAGAAATTTATAAAGCATGCCAACCCTTTACATGTTGTTAGAAGGTTGGTCCATCCTGACTGCAAAGTGTTCTTACTAATGCGCAACAGATTGGACAGCCATCTCCCCCAAAAGAAGAAGGCAAAAAAGAATAAAAAAGAAGCTATTACATCTGGTGCTAGCCCTTCAACCGATATGAAGCGAAGAGGTTTGAAGAGGAAAACGAAAGAAAACACTTTCTCCACTATCGAAGAAAGAAAACAAGATGAACCTTCTTCAAAAAAGAAGAAAACATCTGCTTCTTCAAAAAAGAAAAGCACCAGTAATACCAATCCCCATAAGAAAATAAAAAGAAGAATGTGGAAATTGTCGAAGAGATATTGTCCGATAACGATGAAGTTGTACCTGCAGTGAATTGGCAAAGTCATCAAAAGGATAATGGAGTGACTATTGAAGGCTCTACCAATCAACAAAGGGAAACTATTGATGTAGAAGATAACCAAGGTGATGATCACTTCGACCCCAACAGATTTATGAACTTTGACGAATCAGAAGAGCATGCTAGAGAAGAAGATCCCATCATTTAGGAGATTCAAGATCATCTACATAATCTTGGTAAAAAATCTACACCTACTACCTCTGAAGTCGAATCTTCTGAGGTTATTGTTCTTACAACCTCCTTAGCTCTTATTCCTCGACCCAACCCGGTTTTCTTTCCTCCCGTGGAACCATCTGAAGACGTTCTTGTCGCTCTTCAACCTTCACTGATCTCAATGTTGCAGGGCAAAAGCTAACTCAAGAAATTGAATCTTATCGAGTTCATTTAAATCACATGGCTAAAGAAATGGTTCATTATAAAGGTGTTGCTGCAGGTGAGAAAAAGATGAAGGAAATCTTTGGGGACCTTATAACAGAGGAGTTTCACCAAATTCAAATGGATAGGTCTGAATTTCTTGAAGGACTTCTCCATGTCAAGAAGCATCTTAGAGAAGTACATCAAAAATAAAAAGAAGATCTCAACACTTCATGTCGTAATGAAATAGATGAGCTCAAATCTAAACATTCTGAAGAGTTAGCCGCAGAAGAAAAAAAAATCGATGACCTTCAAGTTTCTCTTGGCAACAATGAAGCTAAGAAGAAAAAACTATCAGATGAAATGACCACCCTCAAACTCAATTTGATAAAGAGAAACAACTTGATATCAATGCTCCTGAGAATGAGTGTGCAAAAGACATGTTGGTGGCCATTAATAGCGGAAAAGAACAAAAAACCATCACACTCCTTCATGAAATCCATGCCACATATCCTAAAATCGATATTTCCATCTTTTGGAGTGAAATTCTCATCGAATGGCATCCTAGCAAGACTTTCGATCTTATTCCAAACTCATCTTTCGAAGAGGAAAAATCAAATGAGGATTCCAAAGAGAATACTGAGGACGGGTAACTTTATTATCTATTTTTGTACCTGTCATATCATTATTGTAATATTTTTTTAATATATACCTTTTCACTTGGAATCTAGAAAATTACATTGCGCTCATCGAATTAAACTGAATAACGAAGATATTAAGTTATGCTTTCCTTTCTTCAAATTATATCTGCATTTATCTGTTATTTAATTATTCAAAGTAAAAATATTACAATATATAATACTTAGAATATTATAGTGCGTTTAATGAACGTAGCACTTCAGATATCATAGTGTGTTTAATGAACCTAACACTTTAAATATTATGGTGCTTTTAATGGACGTTGCACTTTAAATATCATAGCGTATTTAATGGACATGGCATTTCGAATATCATAGTGCATTTAATGAACGTTGCACTTCGAATATGGTTGTTTCTTCGAAAAGTGTATTCAACACGTTGGAACATACTACTCTTGGTCAACCTCAAAGATGATCATTCTTTGATTAGTTACCAAAATAGTTTAGAGAGGCACTCGTAAACAACCATTGGCCAAAAAATAGATTTTATTGATAGATTGAATATGTACATAGCGCCTCGTTAAAACCTTTATGGCCAACATGGTAGGAAAGAGTGCGCCAATCAATCAAAGAAAACAGTTTCAGAATACAACACAATCATTCTCATTACAATTTTAGATGTTGTATATGATGAGTCCGGTTTTTCTCACCACTCACTGAGGGAACCGGACAGGGGCAATTCGGACAAAAACCACCCACGGAACCATCCAAACAGGACTAATGTATTAAAAACTAAATCACTTCATGACTAAGCTAATTACTTACTTGCTTAAAGATTAATGGGTCATTGAACTCGACCCGAATTCATAAGTTGACCCGAAAGCCCATGTGGCCCACAATTGAGGGTATAAATACCCAACCACTTTCATTAATGAGTGTAATGAACATTTAATACAACCAGGCAGCTCAAATCTCTCACTACAATCTATCCAAACATTAAATACCCTTGAAACATCACAAAACTCTAGACAAAATTACCCTCAGCCGAAAATAAACCACACCAGTATAATCCCTAGATGTTAAAGCATCCTCTTTTGATTATCACAGAGGCGATTAGAACCTGGCTTTATCATTTTAACAACCATATAAGGTCCTTCCTAATTCGGGGCCATCTTACCAAAGTTGTTTTCCATGGTATGTAGGAATACATTTTTCAATACTTTATCACCTACCTTGAACTCCTTCATTTTCACCTTCGAATTATATATATTCCTCATAAGAGCTTGATAATGAATTACATTCAAATGAGCTCAAACTCTTGTCTCCTCAATCAAATCCAAGCTTGCTCTTTTAGCTTTATCATTCAATTCTTCGGAATACTGAGTTATTCTAAAATATGGCAAGGTAGATTCCACAGGACTAACAGCATCCATTCCATATGCCAAAGCAAAAGGAGTTTCTCTAGTAGCCTCATTATGGGTCGTTCGATAAGCTCAAAGTACATCTTGCAAAATAATTAGGCCACCTTCCCGGTGCTCCCGTTAAATTCTTCTTCAAACCTTCTAAAATAGATCTGTTTTTCACCTCTTCTTGTCCATTTTCTTGAGGATAAAGATGTGTAGAAAAACATTGTTTGATTCCCTTTAAAGTATAAAACGAAGCAATTTCTTTATTATTAAACTGAGGACCATTGTATGTAGTAATTCTTCGAGACACTCCAAAACGATGACAAATACTGTGTAAGATGAATTTAATCACATCCTTAGCTTTCGTTCTAGATAATGGCTCTGCTTCTACCCACTTTGTAAAATAATCGACTGCAACAATTATCATTTGTCATTCCCCAAAATCCATCGACAAAGGGCCCACTAATTCTATTCCCCCATCTATCAAATAGAATGGCTTCAATAATAGACATAAGTGGAACTGTTGGTTTATGAATAGAATTAGCAAATATCTGACAAGTATCACATCTTCGAACCAAATTCTTAGCATCATTCATAATCGAGGGCCAATAAAACCCTGCAACAAAAACCCGACGAGTTAATGCCTTAAACCCACAGTGCGTTGATCCTTCTCCATCATGCAATTCTGATAAATCCTCATGTGATTATTATCTGTTCAAATATCGTAGTAATGGTATACTCAATGCTTTCTTATATAAAACTTCATCTAATACTACGTGGTCAAAAGGTTTGCCTCGCAATGTTTTAGCCAATTTCACATCTTTGGGTTGCTCTCTTCTAATCAAAAAATTAAAAATGTCAGTTATCCAGTCACCTCAGGCTGTATCCGGAGTGATAATCACTCAATATGGTCACACTGGTCTGGTTGGATCAAGATCGACGGACTTTCTTGTAACAAGATCCACTGATAATATTCCTTATATGAAACATTTGCTAAGGAATCAGCCACTATGTTACTTCCTCGATTTATATGTTCCACAACAACGTAGTCAAATAAAAGCATCATATTCCGAAGCTCTCAAAAATACAAAATTAAGTGATCATTTTTTACTTCGGAAACTCCAGACACTTGATTTGCTACTAATGGGAATCTGTCTCTAATCGTACTGAAGTTGCACCACATATCTTTGCAAGTTTCAATCCAACTAATGTAGCTTCGTATCCACCTCGTTATTCAATGAGTGAAAACCAAATTTAATGGATTGAAGCATTGTTTCTCTAGATGGAGTAATCAGTTGAACTCCAACGCTACATCCCAAAACACTAGAACCTTCATCAGTTCGAATAATCCACATCGAATTACCTGGCAACAAATCCTTGCTATCTTCTTCGTCTGATCTGCTTGAATGAAATCAACAAGGAATTCTACCAAAGCTTGCGCTTTAATTGTTGTTCGAGGTGAAAAAATAATATCAAAATCCTTGCAAAACATTTTTTAATGGAAATGAGGATCGAACTTCAATGGTATGACCTTGAAAATAATGACGCAATTTTCTAGCCACCAATTCCAATGCTAGTTTCTCGAGCTTCAAATAACTCTTTTATGCTGCCACTAAACGTTTGCTCACATAGTACATGGCTTTAAAATTTCTGAATCTTCACTTATCAACATTTCACTTACTGCAAAATCTGATACCATAATGTATAAAAAAGGTTGTTCTCCACTTCGAGGCTTATACAATTTTTCTGGTGATGATAACAAATCCTTGATCCTTGTAAATGTTGCTTCAAAATCCGAAGTTCACTCAAACTTATTTGTTTTCGTAACACTTGAAAAAAGAGATACATTATCAGAGAATCTATAAATAAATTTGTTAAGTGTTGCCAACCTTTCTGTCAAAATTTGTACTTCTTTGATAGTTCGAGGCAATTTCATATATACTACAGCTTTTAACTATTCTGGATCAACTTCTATTCTTTTTTTACTGATAACATAACTGAGGAATTTCTATGATTGAACTCCAAAAGTATATTTTTCTAGATTCAATTTCAGTCATATTACCCTTAAATTAAAAAATCATATTACCCTTAAATTAAAAAATGTCTCCTCTAAATCTTCCAAGTGCGCATCGTTTGCTCAACGTTTTACCACCATATCATCAATGTATACCTTCATGTTTCTTCCAATTTAGATAGAAAATTATTTATTCATCAATCTTTGGTATGTGCCCCCATCATATTTTAATCCAAAAGGTGGTGCATTTTTTATCCTTTGGATCCATTTAAATCTGATTGTATCCTACAAAATCATCCATAAAATTCAATATTTTGTTTCCCGAAGTAGAATCAATCAGCTAGTTTATTTGAGGAACATAAAATGTGTATTTTGGACAAACTCGATTTAAGTCTGTAATAGCTACGCTACGTCAAATTACTTTAATTGGTACTTCTATCACGTCCTCTGTTTTCCAAGCGAAAACATCCAGATTGTGGGATAAAAATTGTAAGAGTTGTTGACGTTGAATTGGGTTCAATAAGGTTCCTATCCGAAGTACTTTTTCCTCAGAAAAAGCAAATTCCTCTTTTTTTTCACTTACTATCAATGACCTTCGGGTTTCCATTGGATCGTCAACCATTTCCTCAGAATCTGAAGTCAACCCTGACTGTTATTCATTTATCATATCACCACTGTTGGATCCTCGAAACTGAAGCACAGAGCGTAACATTTCCTGGAAACCTTTTGGTCGCTCTGGACGACGCCTACACGGTCTCCAATGACATACTTGAAAAATTGATGAATTGCTGAACCTTCTTCTTAAAAGGTCTTTTTCCTAAACTTACCTCCCCCTTAAATTCTGCTGTTACACGCACAGTTACTCTAGTAAAACCGATGATATAGTGCTCTGAATGATATATCCAACGAGGTTTGCGCATCCTATCCTAAGTAGCTTTAAAAAGGATGTTCTTGGAACTCACAGTATCTATCAACACGCGTTGAATCTCAACGCCAGCAATTTCTTCCCCAATGACCACTGCATCCTCATGTGGCCTTGCAATACCCCGCAAATCATCTTCATCGAAAAGGATAAAGGGAATCTCTCTCTTACAATACAAATGAGTAAACATTTTCTCTCTATCTGAGTAGTCAAGCTTACAATATGTCTTTTCCTAAAGCTGTCACTATTACCAGTCATAGAATCACCCCCAAAAATGGCCAATGACTAAAAATACTCACACAAGCTTCGAACATGGTCGTTCTTTACTGTTCTTCCACTACCATCGAAATTAACCGATTTGGATCCATGTCCAAATATTCTACAGTATCAAAATCATCAACCTTCGAATCCAGAATCATCGTGCATCTGGATTGGTTGGTTGTGAAGTTGATACTATGGGATTTTTCAATGCATTGGTCTGTGCTTTTACATAGGTCAATAATTTCCTATTATCAATTAAAGTTTGAACTTCCTTCTTCAAAGCGATGCAATCAGCAGTATCATGACCAATATCATTATGATACCTACAGATTTTGTTGTTTCGCTCCTCCATAGGCATGTAGATTAGAGGAGGCTTCCTGAAGTTTACATATCCTTTAGTTTTATCAAATATTGCAGCCACACTTTCAGTCAAATCTGCATAATATTCATGCCTTATCCATTAATTTGGCATCAGCCTATTGAATTGGTATGATGGAGGTTGATTCGAATAACCTCTAGTTTTATGTGGTAGGTTATTGCTCCTTGTACTTGTTTGTTAGGTTGAATTTGAAGATTTCCCCGGGTTATGGAGCGCATGCCCTGAATTCTTTGGAATGTTAACTGTTTCCCTTCGAATCCTGGTCAATTCTTCAACCTTAATTTGGCTTTCGACTTGAGCCATTAAAGCCCCAAAAGTTAAGGCTCTTCTTTTTGTTGTTTCATTAGCCTGATCTCCTGACAATAATCCTTGGCAAAAATCTGTCATCGCCACCAGCTCTTCGCAATTATCCAGACTTTATTTTGTCAAGATAAAACTCTTCGTATAATCCTTCAACTTTCCTCCAACTGCTTGCTTGCATTAGATGATTGTATCCTCATTTTCCCTCATTTCCTTTCTCCCAACAAACTATCTTTAAAAGCCTGTATAAAAATATCTTAAGTTTGAAATGGATCCCCTCAGAATTTGGTTATACACTTTCAAAGTTGTTTCTTTAAAATTCTGGGAAAAACCCCGACACACTAGCATGTTGTCGTCCTAAAAAAATATCATATAATTCTTGAATTTTTTGATGTGATTATCTGGATCTTGCATCCCATCAAACTTTTCAAGTTTTGAAATTTCAAAACGCTTCAGAAGCGTGATAGATCTAATCTCATTTGTTAGTGGAGAATTCCTCCAATCAACACCTTGAACATAATGATCCTCGGTTCCCATTACCACATACAAATTTTGATCATCCCCATTGTAATGTTTTGATGTAATTCCTTCACACCAGTTAGATTCCCTCAAACATCGAGGTACACTATCTCTTCTAGCTTTATGTTTTTTTATATTTACGAGGTTGATTCTTCTCTTCTTTCGAAGAGCCTCGATATCTTTTAAAACCTGATCCAGATATTTCAACCTCCTCATCACTAGATGCGATATACTTTTGTTTATCTTTCTTTTCTTTTCGAGAAAAATGGCGCTCTTTTGGAGTTCCACTCAGTTTTTCAACCTATACAAATTCTCAACAGCCATTTGTGGAGAATCAATGTGGATGCTGACCTCCCCAAAGATCTGATGGAGCCACCCACCCCTCTCATTGTGGATGAAAATTATTTTTTCATGTTCGAAATAGATCAGACAGTCACCTTCCCTTAACGAAGAAAAGGAAAAAAAGTCTTATCAAAAGTCTTGTAGCACCAGATTGCAAAATATTTTTTCATATTCGAAATAGATCAGACAGTCACCTTCTCTTAAAGAATAAAATAAAAAAAATAAAAAAAAATAGCTAGCACATCTCGTGTTAGCCCCTCAGAGAATCTGATGTCGTAATCAAACGAAAAGAGGAAGACAACAAAAAAATCCTTCCTACTGTTAAAGAGATAGGAGGTTGAGCCTTCGCCGAAGAGAAAGAAAACTGTTGCCTCGAAAAGAAAGAATAGTGCATCCAAAACGCCACCATAAAGAAGAGAAAAAAAGAAAACTGTTGAGGCCCTTCAAGAAATGCTACCTTCCAAGGTTGATGAATTCATTATGGTGGAAGATTAGCAAATAGAAACTGCAACAGACAACGATCAATGAGACAATCAACCAGGGAAAGTTGCAGTAAACAATGAGCGAGGAAGCGATTACTTTGATCCTGATAATTTCATCAATATAGATCAGTCTGAAGAACTTGACATGGAATGGCTCCATACATCCAGGATATTCAAGACCAACTCCAACACTTCGGTCAAAGAACTACCTATATTATTCTTGAATTAGTTGGGTCAGAAATCTCTTTGCCACCATCAACCTTTGCTTTGATGCCCTACATCAATCCCAAATTCATGCCCATTGAAGAACCATCTGAAGAGATGAAACTTGCTCTTCAACCATTTACCGATCTTGAAACTGGAGCACAAAAGTTGTCAAAGAAGTGGAATTTGCCCAAATCCAATTGGAGACCATGTTTAAATGTATGGTTTGATATAAGAAAGATGTTGCAACAAAAAAGAGGATGAGGGAGATCTTTGGTAAAATAGTAGAAGACTAGTTTTATGGATTTCAAGCTGGTAGATCAGAATTTCTCAGAGGCATCATTCATATCAAGAACCATCTCAGATTTTTACACAGGAATGAGATAGAAGCGCTCAACGCTTCTCACAAAAATGAAATAGAATAGCTCAAATCTAAACATGCTCGAGAGTTATCCGAGGAGAAAAAGAGATACTCTACCCTTTAAGAATCTCTAAACAAGAGCGATGATGAAAAGAAAGAAATGATAGTAAACATGGATGCTCTTAAGACTCAATTTGAGGAGGAGAAAACTATTGTTGTGAAGGTTGCTGAATATGAATATGGAAATGACATGCAGGTGCCATTAAGAACGTCAAAGAGCAGAAGAATATCAACCTACTTCGTGAAATGCATGCCACATTTCTGAAGGCTAACCTATCAAACTTCTGGGAATTAATTCCATTGAGAATCTCCCTAGTGAGACTTTTGATATTGTGCCTAGTGATTCTTCCAACGACGCAGAGTCAGAAGAAAGTGTTTCTGAACAAGGGGAGTTGTCTGAAGGAAACTCTGAGGACGAAATTTTTTGCATTTTCCTTTGTTTGTATATGTCATCTAATTGTTGTAAGATGACTTGCTTTTGATGAATGCTTTTTTAATTAGCATTCAAAAACTTGTTTTGTGCCTCATCAGATTAATGTTAATGCAAAAGTACTTTGTTTTTCCTATTTACTATTCCTTTCAGACTTATAATAAAAATAAGTTATGTTCACCTCGAACTTTATTGCTGTGTTTAATGAATATTAACACTTTAAATACAAATAATATACTTATAAAACGTGATACGTCAAAAATTATAGTGCGTTTAGAGAACATGTCACTTTGAAAATTATAGTGCGTTTAGAGAACGTAGCACTTTGAAAATTATACTTTGTTTAGAGAACGTAACACTTCGAAAATTATAGAGCTTTGGAGAATATAGCCTTTCGAAAATTGTAGTGCGTTTAGAGAACGTAGCACTTTGAAAATTATAGTACTTTGGAGAATATAGCCTTTCGAAAATTATAGTGCGTTTAGAGAACGTAGCACTTATAATATGGCTATTTTTTCGATAAGTGCTTATAACACTTCGAAATATTTACTCTTAGTCAACTTAAAATATTATCAGTCTTTGACTAGTTACCAAAATAATTCGAATACTTATATTTAAAACAACCATTGGCCAAAAAAGACTTTTATTGATAACTTTGAATATTTACATAGCACCTCATTAAAACCTCCATCGACCAACACGGTAGGAAAGAGTGTGTCAATTATTTAAAAAAATTCAAAAAACTAAATTATTCCCAAAACAATTTCAGATGTTGTATATTTCAAGGATGTTGAAGCATCCTCCCCAGCACATCACAAATACGATAAGAACCTGGTTTTATTCTGTACACCACCATATAAGGTACTTCCCAATTCTAAGCCATTTTTCCAATGCGTTTTTCCATTGTATGGAGGAATACTTTCCTTACGACTTTATTACCAACTTTGAACTCCCTCTTTTTAACATTCGCATTATACCGACTCCTCATCAGAGTTTGATAATGAATCATATTCAGATGTGCTCTAACTCTTTTCTCCTCAACCAGGTCCAAATCTGTTATTTTGATTTTGTCATTCAGGTCCTCATAATACTGAAGTACTCTATAAGAAGGTAACGTATATTCTGCAGGAGTAATAGTACCCATACCATAAACTAAGGGAAAAGAAAGTTCTTTAGTGGCCTCTCTATGAGTTATTTGATAAGCCCAAAACACCTCTTGCAAGTAGTTAGGCCATTTTCATGCAGCCCCTCTCAAATTCTTCTTCAACCCTTCTAAAATAGATCTATTTGTTACCTTGACTTGTACATTTTCTTGGGGATAAAAAGGTGTAGAAAATGTTGTGTGATACCCATCGAAGCACAAAAATAAGTCATTTATCTATTGTAAAATTGAGGAACATTATTTGTGGTGATTTTTCAAGGAACCCCAAAATAGAAACAAATATTGTTCATAATGAACTTAATAACATCCTTGGCTTTTGTTCTTGACAATGGTTCAGTCTCTGACCACTTCCAAAAATTGTCCACTGCCATAATAATAATTTGGCGTCCTCGAGAAGCCATAGGCTACCAAATCCATTCCTTATTTTTCAAAAGGGATGGCTTTGGTAATGGACATGAGTGGAACTGCAAGTTTATGAATAGAATTGGCAAATCGCTGAAAAATATCGCAACCTCGAACCAAACTTTTAGCATCGTTCATAATCGAGGGCCAATAAAAGCCTGCCAACAAAACTCGATGTTGCAACACCTTGAACTCACATTGTGTTGAACCCTCACCCTCATGTAACTCTCACAAAATTTCCTAAGACTTTTATTTATTCAAACACCACAACAAAAGCCTACTCAAAGATTTCTTATATAACACCCCATCCAAAAAAACATAGTCGTGAGCTTTATACTTCAATTTTTTAGCCAATTGCATGTCTTGAGGCATCGTTCCTCTTAACAAGAACATTCTTCTAAGTAAGCAACGGCTGCCAAAGAATTATCAATTGTATTGTCTTATCTGCTTATATATTCTACAATAACATGGTCAAACAGAATAGTAAATTTTTGAAGATCTCCAAGATACAAAATTAAATTATCCTTTTTAGCTTCGGAAACCCCATCCACCTGATTCGTTACTAATTGGGAATTTGTCTTCCAATGAACTGAAGTTACCCCACAAATGCTCGCAAGCTTTAAACCAGCCAATGCATCTTTATGTTTAGCTTCATTATCCAATGCATGAAAACCAAATTTAATGAGTTGAAACATAGCCTCCCTAGAATACTAGAACCTCTATCGGTTCGAACGATCCACGTCGAACTTCTTGGCAAGGCATCATTATCTAACTCTTCGTCTGATATATTTAAGTGAAACTCAACCAGAAAATCAGCTAAGGCTTGGGCCTTAATAGTCATTCGAGGAGCAAAGCTGATATCAAAATATTCTAGCTCAATTAACCATTTCGTTATCCTCCCAAAAATATCAGGGCACTGTAAAATATTTTTTAGTGGGAATGAAGTTCCAATCACAATACTGTGACCTTGAAAATACGACCGCATCTTCCTAGCAGACCCCACTAAAGCCATGGCCAACTTTTCAAGCTTCAAATATATATTATATGATGCCACCAAACTCTTAGTCACATAATAGACTGGCTTCAAAATTCCGGAATCTTCACTTATCAACACAACACTCAGGGCAAAATCTGACACTATAATGTCCAAAAAACGTTGCTCTCCAATTCGAGGCTTGGGCAATATCTCTGTTAGCGAGAATAGCTCCTTCATGCTTGAAAATTATGCTTTAAATTCCAAGGTTCACTAAAACTTTGTTTGGCCTTCATAATACTTGGAAAAAAGAAAAAATATTTATTAGAAAACCTTGAAATGAATCTATTAAGAGCAGATAACCTTCATGTCAAGATCTGTACTTTCTTAATAGTTCAAGGTGATGTCATTGATATCAAAGCCTTTAATTTCTCTGGATCAACTCATATCCCCTTATCATTAATAACATATGCCAAGAAGTTTTATGATTGAACTCTAAAGGTGCACTTCTCAGGATTAAGCTTCAATCTGACAGCTCTTAGATTCAAAAAAATATTATATAAATCCTCCAAGCCTGCCTCATCTACTAGATTCGTGACAAACATGTCATCAATATACACCTTCATGTTTCTTCCAATCTGAGAAGTGAAGGTTTTATTCATTAACCTCTGATATGTTTCTCCAGCGTTATTTAACCCAAAAGGCATAACCCTATAATAATGCAAACCTCGGTCCGTGATGAAGATGGTGCTCTATTGATCCTTTGGATCCATCTAAATTTGGTTATACCCTGCAAAGGCATCCATAAAGAACAAAATTTTATTTCTTAAAGTAGAATCAATCAATTGGTCTATTCGAGGAATGGGAAATGGATCTTTAGGACAAGCTCGATTCAAATTTGTGAAGTCAACGCACATCCTTCATTTCCCATTCTTATTTTTAACCACCACTGGGATTGCTGTCCATAAGGGATACTGTGAATCCCTTATATGTCTGACCCTTGACAAACGATCCACCTTAGTAATAATAGCCTCTGATTTCTTAAAAGAAAAAAGCATGTCGTTTTTTTATAACAAGTTTGATCTTCAGATTAATTGCTAAGCTGTGATATATCACCTTGATTGGAACTCCTACCACATCTTCTGTTTTCCAAGAGAAAACATCAAAATTATGGAACCAAAATTATAGCAATTGCTCACGTAAAGGTGGGGTCAGTAATGTTCATATCCAAAGTACCTTCCCATCTGGAAAAGTATACTCTTCTATGCTTTCACTTACTGTTAGAGAACCTGGGGTTTCCCTCAGATCATCAACTCCCTCTTTTGATTCCGAGGTTAGCCTCCATGATTGTTATTCAGTCATTTTATCATCACTTCTTGATCCTCGTATTCAAAGAGTTGTGGTATAATATTATTTATCTACCTTATGATCACTTTGGACAACCCCAACGTGATCTCCAATGATAAACTTCAATCATTGGTAAATAGTGGACACCATTTCATATATATTCAAAAGCCAAGATCTCCCAAAAATAGAAGTATAGTTGGTCGGATAATCCATCACCATGAATAAAACTTGAACCTTCTATCTAAAAGGTCATTTTCCCAAAACACACCTCACCCTCGAATTCTTCAATAACTTGGGTCGTCACACTTGTAAATCCGATTATAGTACGTTCTGATTGAGAAATTTGAGGAGGATTATGTATCCTATCATATGTTGGCTTGAAAACAACATTTTCAGAGCTTCCTGTATCTATCAGCACGTGTTGGATTTCAACACCAGCTACTTCCGCTCCAATAACTACTGCATCTTCATGAGAACCTATAGTGCCTCTCAAATCATCCTCATTAAAAAGAATAAAAGAAACATCTCGTTTACCATACAAATGAGTAGACATCCATCCTTTGATTTGAGTAGTTAAACTTATTGCATGCCTCTTTCTAGAGCTATAAGTATTGTCAGTCATAGTGTATTATCCAAAGATTGCCAATGAATCAAAGTATTCCCATAAACTTCGAACTCGGCCTTGTTTTACTAGCTCATTCACTACCATCAGAATTAGTTGATCGGTATTTGTATCCAAATATTATGATGCAACATCGAAATCATCAATCTTAGAATCCAAAATCATTAGATTGTATGTCTGTGAATTTGGATTTGTTGCATATGAAGTCGACATAATAGAATCTTTTAATCCATTGCCCTGCCCTTTAATAAAGGCTAACAATTTTCCATTTTTAATTAAATTTTGAACCTCCTTCTTCAAAGTTATATAGTTTGCAGTTTCATGTCCTATATCGTTATAATATTTATAGAATTTGTTATTATGCTCCTCCCTTGGTCTATTTATCAGAGAAAACTTTTTAAAATTCACCTATCCTTTTTCCTTTTCATAAATTACAGTAATGTTTTTAGTTAGATCAACATAGTATTCTCGACTTATCCAGTGATTTGGTCTTGGACTTTGAAATTGATACACTGTACCTTGAGTTGGGTAACCTCCAGTTCGAAGAGGAAAACTATTCTTGATCCTCGGACGTGATGGTTGGGCTGACTTCGAAGAATGTCCCTGAGTATTTGGCACCTACCATGAACTCTTTTGACTGGACCCAACCACTCCTCAAACTCTAGTTAACTCTTCCACTTTAATTTGATTTTCCACTTGAGTCATCAGAGCTCCGAAGTTCAAAGCTCTTCGTTTAGTTGTTTCGTTTGCTAAATCTCGTAGTAACAAACCTTGTCGAAATACAGCCATAGCTACCAATTCCTCATAATTATCCAAAACCAACTTTTGTGAACACAAATATTTTAGTATAGTCCTTCAGGTTTTCTTCCACTTCTTGTTTGCACTGTATTATTGTGTCCCCATTTTCCCGCATCTCTTTACTTCCCACAAATTATCGTCGGAAGGCTGTGTAAAAATATTTGAAATTAGAAATTGATCTCTTCAGAATCCTATTGTACCATTTTAAAGTCGTTCCATTAAACGTTTGAGAGAAAGCTTTGCAAACTAACATATCATCATCCTCGAAATTCATCATGTGATTCTTAAACTATTCGACATGGTCATCAGGATTTTGCATCCCATCGAACGTTTTAACTTTATAAATATCAAACCACTTCAAAAGAATGATGGACCTTATTTGAGTCATCAAATGATAGTTTCTCCAGTCAACTCCTTGTACATATTGATTATTATTTCTTGTTCTCATGATAGCATACAAGCTCTGATCATCCATCTCGGTGTACTGATTCGACGTATTCCCTTCACACCATTCTGCTTCCTTCAAACAGTGAGGTATATTGTCATTTCTTGTTTTGTATTCTTTTCGTGATTTTCGAGGCTGACCTTTTTCTTCTTTTGAAAACCTTTGGTACCTTTTATACTCAGATCCTGAACTTTTCAACTCATCACCATTGGACGAACCATCCCTTTGTTTACCTTTTTTTCTCTTTAACCCCATATCTTTACAACTAGACTGAAATATATCATATATCTTTACAATTGTTTGTACAAGACTATAATTATTATATTTTAGTCCTCAATAGTTTATATCTTTATCAATACTCCTAACAAAAAATAAAAGAGATCATTTAAAAAATGGACAAACTGACGATATTAGTACATATATAGCAATCTGATTACCTAATATAAATATCCAAGATTGTTCTTGTCAAGAAGAGCGATGAGTAAAATATGTGTGTAGACGTCACATACATAAATAAAGCATGTCATAATGACCCATTTTCACTTCCAAAGATTGACCAACTAGTAGATGTGACATCCAGGAATAAAATACTATCATTCATGGATGCATTCACAAGATATTAACAAATAAACAGACGTGAGAAAAAACAAGGACATAAAATATTCATCACCGAAAGAGGGTTACATTGCTATTTTATTGAATAGTATTACAACAACATATCAAAAGTTGGTAAACAATATCTTTACAACTCAATTGCGCCAAAACATACAAGCAAGTAATGATGACATTTGGGTGACAAATTTTCATGAAGAAGAGCACCTAACAAATTTAACTAAGATATTTGCAAACCCCAAACGAATTAATCTCAAGTTGAATCCATAAAAAATGAACTTTTGATGTACGGTTTAGAAAGTTCTTAGATTATATTGAGGCACCGTGGAACAAAATATAAGTTCAAATCCTAAATAGAATACTAGCAGCACTGAACACGTTCTTTTAAAGATCCTTAGACAAGTTTCAACCTTTCTTTCAAGTGTTAAGAGAAGCAGAGGAAAAATCGAATGGACGCCAGCATGTGATAAAGCATTCAATAACATAAAAAAATTGTTTTCTAATTCAGAAGTGTTAATGAAGCCTCATCTATGAGAATTTATGTACATGTATCTTGCCATCTCAGATTACATTATTTGTACACTGCTAATCATGGATGAAGGCATAGAGTCTAAAGTTGTATATTATGTAACTAATTCTCTGTTACCAGCTAAAACTAGATATTTATAATTAGAGAAACTTGTTTTACCATTGGTACTTACAACTACGTAAATAAGACCATAGTTCCAAGCACATTCTATAATTGTTAGAATTTTCTTCCTCTCAAAAAAATGTGTTACAAAACCTAAGTATATCTGGAAGTATTATCAAGTGGTTAGTATAATTAACAGATTATAAAATCTACTTTGAGGCTTGAACAACCGTAAAAGCTTATGGGCTGGCAGATTTGTAAAAACAAGTAATATTTAGAAACCAAAGCGAAATTAAAAGATTGTCACGATCTCGTGGTCATAGCTGAGCTAAGGCATGGAGTGATAAAATAATCTATCTCCAATGCAATAATGAAAAAAAAAAATTAAACTTCGGTGACTTATTGGCTTAATAGGAGAGCTACATAGAGTGGATCATATTGTCATAGCAAAAAATAGAAGAAGACACGGTAATCCCGACCACATGCCCTTTAGGTAGCCAAAATGGCACGGTTACAAATATCATTGATTTCGACTTAATTTGTTATATTTACAATAAGATAAAATTCAAATTGAAAGATATTTTACTATATGCACAAGCGTTATCTCAAGAGAAAGATAAAAGAGAGAATATTTAATCAAGTGGTAGATTATTGGAAATGTTCATTAAATGTGGATGATCATAAGAAGAGTCCAGATCATCAGACTAGGTGAACACCAAGGCAAAATAAGCTAGTCAAACCTACTGAAAAATTTAAGGCGATGTTCGTCACGATAAGTACAAGTTTGGTCATGACCAAAGTCGAGACATGACACAAACTAAATATTTTGTAAACTTTATGTGCGACTTGGTCGCGACCAACGCCGAAAATTCCAAATATTGTGTTTCTTGAAGAAAACAATTAAATATTTGAAAAGGTACATCTTTAAGAGTTTTGAATTTACCTATACATTTCTTAATTATTATAATGTTTCAGAAATATTTAATCATCTCTATAAATAGGTAATCATTTTAAGAACAAAACACATTCTTATTAAATCTTCCAAATTATCCGATACGTGAAAATCTCTCTCAAATATTATAACACTCTCAAACTTGATTCAGATTTTATAGTCCCTTGTAATTTGAATCTAAAAGCTTGTTATATATCGAAGAAATTCATTAAAGAGTCTAAACAATAAATATTACCGGAATTATTTTTAAAAAAAGCGTAGTTATACGTATCTCAATTCTATCTTTTCCGGCGAACTTTGTCTCTCGTCTTTATTTTCGAATATTATTATATTGTTCTTACTTTGGAATTTTCATTAGTTTTATTCTTTGTCAAATATTTTATTTATTAAATAATAATAATAATAATTTAATCATAAATAAATATCGATAGAATTTTTAAATTATTATCGAATTCAAATAAAGAGCATATATTTGAATCAATTTTATATTGTTAAGTGTTTTTAATAAGCGTTTTTTTAACAAAATATTTTTATTTTTAGATTATACTCCAGCAACAAAATCATATATCTTTATTCTTTTTTTTCTCATTTTTCATCTTCGATCGCTCTCATCTTATTTTTAGCAACACTTTTTTAAAAACTAAATTCAAACTTTTACTTCATTGATTTATAAATCTCAAAAACCTAAAAACGATTATATGTGATTGAACAAAACAGCCACTCACGAAATTTCCGTTCTCTTAAAATTGTAAGAGGAATCCGTAGAAAATAGTAAAATAAAGAAAGACGACTAGAGAAACAAAAAGATGACTATGGTTTATTATTTAGAAAGCGTACCAATTACATAAAGTATAAAGCTTTTATTTATAGGCAAAGTATATTGGCCAGTAGGTGTATGCCCCATATCTTTTACACCCTCTCTCAAACTCGCAATGCTTATTCTCATATTTTGAGTTTGGTACACAAAATAAATAAATAAACCAAAATTGCAGCAAAATCGAAACACCAAACTTCAAAACCAAACTTCAAAACCATAATCAAAACCCAAAATCAAAACAAAATGTCAAAATCAAAATCAAAACATCAAAACCTAAAATCGAACTCCGAACTCCAATCTCCAAACTCCAATCTCCAAACTCCAATCTTCAAACTCCAATATCTAATCTCAGTTCTCTAATATTCGGTCTCTAATCTCCAGTATCCAAACTCTAAACTTCAATCTCCATTCTCCATTCTCCATTCTCCATTCTCCATTCTCCATTCTCCATTCTCTATTCTCCATTCTTCAAAATTAGAACTCTAAACTAATCCAAACGAAATCTAAACACCAAACGAATCCAAAAAAAGCCAAACGAATACAAACAAAGCCAAACAAGTCCAAACAAATCCAAACTAAATCTATATCAAATTCGAATACAAACGAAGAACGAAATCTAACACCAATCAAATCAAAACGAGTTCCAACGAATCAAAACAACATACGATGATCTAAGCAAACTTCGGACATAAATGTCAAACAAAATCTAAACACCAAAACAAAATAAAAATGACAAATGTCGATGTAAGCAAACGTCAGACAAAGTCCAAACATCAAACAAAATCTAAACACCAAATGAAATCCAAATGAAATCTCAAGGCCAAATACAAAAACAAAATTTAAATGCCAAATTCAAATATGCAAATCCAAAACTAAATTTAGTACTAAATCCAAATACCAAATCCAAATTCAAATCTAATTTACAATCAAAATCAAAAATTGAATCTACGATTTTACTAACAAAAATCTACATTTTTCCAGTAGCGATTTCTCCCGAACCGTAGCACTGAATCATAATCCAAACCGGTCTGATTGGAGGATTAGATGTCTTAAACCCACTGTCCAAAATTCAGAAAAAACATTTTGTTTACCTCTTGATCAGGTTTGTTGATTGTAGTTGCACACACTAGATCTAAAAACCAAACATTTTCACTTTTTTTCCGACGGAAAGCTAAAATAATTACCTGCCGGCACAACAGAAGACACGAAAACTTCAAAATCTAAATTTACACTTTGATACCATGTATAAAAAAGTAAAACAGAGAAAGATAACTAAAAAAACAAAAAAACGACTATAATTCATTATTTAGAAAGCGTACCAATTATATAGAATATAAAGCTCTTACTTATAAAGATAGGCCTTATATCTATAACAAAATTCACCTTATTTTTTTTATTTCTCTTTTGATTTTATTTTGGCTATTGTATGATTTTATTATGGCTATTGTAAATAAGATGTGAAGTGTTATACGCATGGTTTATAGCCATTTTTAAAAAGCTTTGCTAAGATGTGTATCGCAAAAGATATTGTGAAAGATAAAGATAGTAAATTACGAAACATGAATATTTAAATTGCAAAATAAGTATATTTTTAGTTGTGAAATCGCTAATTGTGCATGTTTCGTAATTTTTAATTCGTGATTGTGATGTTTCACAATTAGCAATATTACATGCTTCAATTGTTCATAAATTCGAAGAGATAATTCTCTCATTAGTCCAAACAACTGTGGTGAGGTATAGTAAGGTAAGCATAAACGACATCATAACCTCTGGTTATCCGTGTGTCGTGATTTGGATAGCGTGTAGTTCAAGCTAAACTTTGGTTTCCCAAGGCCTCAGACAATATATGGTAGGAGTCAGGCTGAAGTTTTAGAACCCATAGATAGCACTGAGAAGGGACGACGGCTAATGGTATGGTCAGATTTGGAACATCAATTTGGGTGCATGTGGCGCAATTTTGTTACGAGAAAATAGTCATACTTGAATCGGAGCCATAATTATCTATGTCAATACTTGGACTAGGATGAGCTCCAACGATGGTGGCTCCTTCACCTTTGGGCATCGGAGTCTGAACCAAAGGTAGGTTCTAATCAGCTGCCCCTGGTACGAGCAACTCTTTCATGGAGGAAAATAAGTGGTAGTTGTGATGGTTATTGTTGGAACTTTCGGAGAAAGATGTAGGGTCTCAGTTGGCCTAACGTCATTGGGGTGACTAAGAACTAGATATATCATCCAAGATAAACATACTGATGCTACCAGTCACACATTAGACCATGGAGCAAACGGTGTGTGGTTGAGATGGGCATAGCTTGTCAATTTTATTATGGATGATCTTTGCAAAATTCGAGTGTCATAAGTTATTCACTTGTAATTACTCTTAGGTCAAATAATATAACTAAGTTCGTGTGTAGTTTATTTTATCTAAACATGTTATCTCCTCACGTTAGATGAAAAAACACGGAAGCTGGCGATGATGATAGGACAGTGAAAATGATGCAAGTGTTAGACTCGTTAAAGAGATCTGAAGTCAATTCGAAAAGATAGTATAATTTAGTGAGTCGTAAATTACACATTAAGGACTGTAAATGTTTTTTATTATTTTTGTTCCAATCTCTAAAAAACAAAAAGCTAGGTTTTTTGTGTATGCATTGAAAAGGGATAGTGTCATTGTGTCTTTCTAATAAAATCGATCTGCAGCAGGTCCGGAGACGTAGGTATAATTTGTTAAACTTTGTTAACAATTGTATGTTTGATTTCATTTTTGTTTTTTTGTTTCTTTTCTTTTATTTTGATCTAATTGCAGGAAAATTGTGTATTTTCCCAAAACTCCCATTTTACCTCAAGCCAATTTAGAATTGTTTTTCCAGGAAATTAGTGTATTTCCCTTACAACTGGTTATCAGAGCTAGGCTGGTAGCGATCCAAAGGAGGTCAGATTTGAGTGGGAGCAATGGCTACAGACGAAGGAAAGGTGAGACTCGAAAAAATCGTTGGTGTTCATTTTGGGTTCTGGAAGATGTCGATTAAAGATTATTTATACCTGAAAAAAAAACTCAATCAACCCCTCTCAGAGAAGAAACCAGAGAGTATAAGAGATGAAGAATGGACCCATCTTGACAAACAAGCTCTTGGAGTCATTTGATTGGCATTATCCCGTAATGTTGCTTTTAAAATCGTAAAGGAAACAACCACGACGGGTCTTATGAAGGCTCTCTCCAGTATGTATAAGAAGCCATCAGCGTCTAACAAAGTTCACTTGATGAGGCGTTTATTCAATTTTTGAATAACGAAAGGCACGTCGGTAGCTCAAGACATCAACGAACTCAATACAATCACAACTTAATTGAGTTAAGTTGAAATTGATTTTGATGAATAAATACGAGCATTAATACTCTTGTCTTCACTACCAGATAGTTTGAATGCTACTGTCACCGCAGTGAGTAGCTTGTCAGGAAGCAATAAGTTGAAATTTCATGATGTTCCTGACCTAGTTCTCAGTGAAGAGATTCGAAGGAGACAATCATGTGAGTCATCAATCTCCTCAGTCTTACATATAGATTCGGGAAGAAGAAATTCAACCAGAGGATATGAATGCGCTAAATCGAACTCCCGAGGCAAATCAAGATACTAAAGGTCTAAGTCTAAGAATCCTAAAACTTTCCATGGGTTGAGAAACATCGAGTGTTGGAATTGTGGGAAGATCGGGCATTATAAATTTCAGTGCAAGATAGAACTAAAGGACCAGGAGAAGAAGACAGAGGAAAATATCACTTCAGAATGAGACGATGCTTTAATATGCCCCTTAGAAAGCAGGGAAGAGTCTAGGGTGTTAGACTCTGGAGCATCGTATCACGCTACTTCGAAGAAAGAATTCATCGAGATGTATGTCCTTGGTAACCTTGGAAAATTATATATTGGTGATGATCAACCTTGTGATATTATTGGTAAAGGTACTGTGAAGATTAATTTGAATGGGTCTGTAGGGTAACTGAAAGATTTCAAACATATCCCTGATATGAAAAAGAACTTAATCTCAGTATGGCAGTTGGCTAGCGAAGGCTACAATACGATCTTCCATGGTGACAATTGGAAGATTTCAAAGGGAGAAATGACGGTTGATCGCGGAAATAAGAGTGGTACTCTTTACAAGACAGTAGAGACAAGTTGTTCAATTGCAATAGCAGGAGGAAACAAAAATCCAAATGTATGACACCAGAGGTTTGGGCATATGAGTGAAAAGGGTATGAAAATTATGCACTCGAGGGGGAATTTTCCACGTCTTAAGTCAGTGGATATAGACATGTGTGAAGATTGCATACTTGGAAAACAGAAAAGAGTCAGTTTTCAGATGAGTGGCAAAACCCCAAAGAAATAAATGCTGGAGCTTGTTCCCTCTTACGTTTGGGGGGGAACAATTGTTTTATCTATAGGAGGGAAACATTATTCCGTGACCTTTATCGATGATCATTCTTGAAAGGTATGGGTTTATTTTATAAAGTTTAAATTTCAAAATATTTGATGTTTTTAGGAGATGGAAATCTATGGTTGAGAATGAGACAAGTCTGAAGATTAAAAGCTGAGAACCGATAATGGTGGTGAATATGAGGACACCAAATTCAAGATTTTTTTCTATGAGCACGGGATCATGATGGAGAGAACTATGCCAGGTACGTTTTAATAATGTATGAACAGAATATTGACAGAAAAAGCAGAAGCATTTGTATACAGTCAAGTTTACCAAAGCAGTTCTGGGCAGAAGCAATCAACACATCGGCTTACCTAGTTTTCTGAGGTCCATCGATTCCCTTAGAACATAAAATACTCAAGGAGTTATGGAGTGGTAATGCTATAAAATTATCACATCTAAGAGTTTTTGGTTGTACAATATATGTTCAGATAAGTGATCAAGACATGAACAAGCTTGATTCGAAATCGAAGAAATGTTTCATGATCGACTATGTCGAAGATGAGTTTGGTTATCGTGTTTGGGAAGAGGAAAACAGGAAGATGATACGAAGCAGAGATATGATCTTCAATGAAACAGTGATGTACAAGGACAGACATAAAACTGAAGCAACGGACTCAAAGCCGTACGGATCAGTATTTGCAGATATCGAGGGTGTCCCAGATAGTCAAGAAATTGAGCCGATCGGATTAACCCTTCAGCAAGGAGAGTCAGTTGGAAAGACCGATCGACAGCAGTCTGACACCCTATAGCCGACCAAGGCAGTTCCTGTTTTGAGAAGATCTACCCGGCCCCATGTTCCCAACATGAGATACTTGAACTATTCGTTACTTAACGATAGAGGGGAGCCTTAATGTTATGATGAAGCTTGTCAGTCCAATGATGCTAGCAAGTGGGAGCTTGCCATGAAAAATTAGATGAAGTCTTTAATCTCAAATGATACATGGGAACTAGCTGAGTTACCAATGGGTAAGAATGCACTTCATAACAGATGGGTGTACCAGGTGAAAGATGAGCATGATGGCTCTAAGAGATACAAAGCCTGACTAGTTGTCAAAGGGTTTGATTACACCGATATTTTTTCTCCAGTTCTGAATCTCAATACTATTAGATCAGTGTTGAGTATTGTTGACATTGAAGACCTTTATCTTGAACAGTTACGCGTGAAGACTACATTTCTTCACATGGACTTGGATGAGGAGATATACATGTATCAACCATAAATTTTCTTAAAAGAAGGGGAAAATACCTAGTATTGAGACTCAAGAAAAGTTTGTATGGTCTAAAACAAGCTCCAAGACAGTGGTACAAGAAATTTTACGGTTTTATGAACAAAGAGAGTTTTCAGAAGTGTAATGCGGACCATTGTTGCTATTTTAAAAGATGTAAGTCCAGTTATATCATTTTTCTACTCTATGTTGATGATATGTTAGTAGTAGGTTTAGATATGGATGATATTAGAAGATTAAAGCAACAATTGTCAAAACAAAATTGACATGAAAGACTTGGGTCCGGCAAAGAAGATTCTTGGAATGCAAATCACAAGAGATAAGCATAGAAATATTTTGCAGTTATCTCAGTCAGAGTTCATCAATCGCATTTTGAAAAAATTTAACATGGGTGATGCCAAGCCAGTTAGTACACCATT
Source organism: Limnanthes douglasii subsp. nivea (assembly GCA_036936605.1). Taxonomy (NCBI): domain Eukaryota; kingdom Viridiplantae; phylum Streptophyta; class Magnoliopsida; order Brassicales; family Limnanthaceae; genus Limnanthes; species Limnanthes douglasii. Next base: position 58,132,801 of record JAUPFV010000002.1, on the reverse strand, counting down.
GGCAGGTCACTTTTGTTTATCCAAAGATCAATCCCCTAAGACGGAGGAAGAAAAAAACTTCATGGCTAAGGTTCTTTACGCCTCAGCTATTGGAAGTTTGATGTATGCAATAGTTTGTACGATACCAGACATTAGTCATGCAATGGGAGTTGTGAGTAGGTTTATATCAAACCCAAGGAAAAATCATTGGGAAGCTGTCAAATGGATTCTGAGGTACCTACTAGGTACCACAGAAAAGTGTTTGTACTTTGGTAAGGGAGAGCTAAAGGTACAAGGCTACGTAGATGCAGATTTTGGAGGTGAATTTGATCACCAGAAAAGCACCACCAGTTATATATTTACTGTTGGAACTACAACTGTTAGTTGGATGTCAAAGTTATAGAAAATTGTCACTCTATCAACTACAGAGGATGAGTATGTAGCAGTGACCGAAGCCAGTAAAGAGATGATATGGATTCAAGGTTTGTTAACCGAGTTGGGATTAAAACAGAAGAAGAACGTGTTGCATAGTGATAGTCAGAGTGCAATTCAGTTGGAGAAGAATTCAACATTTTATTCAAAAACTATGTATATCAGTTTTTGTTATCATTTCATCAGATCTTTATTGGAAGATGAGGTGCTAATACCGGAAAAGAACCAAGGACGCAAGAATCCAGCTGATATGTTGACAAAGACAGTAGCCATCGAAAAACTGAAGTTGTGTCAGCTTCAGTTTGTCTGCATGAGTAACAAAACCAGAAAGATCTGCTGCATAGATCAAGGTGTGAAGACAGGTTGAAACCTGTCTTCAAGTGGGAGATTTTTAGGTCAAATAATATAACTAAGCTCGTGTAGTTTATTTTATCTAAACATGTTACCTTCATCATGCTAAATGAAATGACATTGAAACTGGCGATGATGATAGGACAGTGAAGATGATGCAAGTGTTAGACTCATTAAAGAGAGCTAAAGTGAATTTGAAAAGACATTGTAATTTAGTGAGTCATAAATTACACCTTAAGGGTTGTAAACATTTTTTATTATTTGTGTCTTAGTCTCTAAAAAACCAAAAGCTAGGTTTTTTGTGTATGCATTGAAAATGGGCAGAGTCATTGTGTATTTCTAATAAAATCGAAATGCAACAGGTTTAGAGACATAGGCATAATTTGCTGAACTCCTCTAAAAATTGTGTCTTTGATTTCACTTTTGTTTTGTGTTTCTTTTCTTTTCTTTTGATCTGATTGCAGGAAAATTGTGTATTTCCCAAAACTCCTTTTTACCTCAAGCCAATTTAGAAGTGATTTGCCATGAAATTAGTGTATTTCCCTTACAATTACAACTTACAGATACGTTTGGACAATACCTAGTCTTCCGGACAGCCTAGACCTATGGCCTTGGGTTCACGAACGCTAAAGAAGTCTAACATCAATAGGTGATGGTGAGACAGATTTATTATCGATTAGTTTTTAAAAGTTTTTTGTTCTCTATACATTTTGGCTTTTACAAAGACAACCAAATATTAAATTATGACACTTATTAAACACGATTGCAATGTTGGACCGTATCAACTACTAACGTATATGGTATCTCTAATTGTAGGTCTCACCGGAGATCTAATCCACACCCGAACATGTCTGTATATTTACACATTTGTTGCATAACTTCTAACGGTAATTTATATTCTAAAAGTCTTTAGAATAAAAACTTCAACTCATAGTGAAAGTTTATAAGTTCCGATCTTTTTTTAATATTGACGAAACTAAACAAATTTTAAATTGTTTGATTTTTTTTCCTAAGTTGTTGAATAGACAATTTATATGAAAAAAAACATTGATTTTTATGTTGTTGTTTTTTTATCAATATTGATCTTCCCACCAGTAACAAATGTTGGTTCCTTTTTAGTTGTATTGTGAAAGAATGAATATAAATATCCTCTTAATTAGTTATTATTGGGGTTTAAATATAAGTAATTGCAATCACAACTTGCTATGACGAATGACCATAATCTTTAATTATTTATATTTTTCAAAATTAATTAATAAATTTATGATTTAGAATTTAATGTCAATAATCCTATTCAATTCTTGACAGAATCCGAATTTGACCTGATATCTACATAATTAACTTAATAATGGGTTTTAATCTATTAATTGGATATTTATTTATGTGATTTCTTATTAATCATACTATTATTGACAATAGTTAATGCATCATTAAGCATATGATGATCCATCATAATAGAGAAGTTCCAACAATATCTCACTTAAACCATTATATGGTAGATGATGCATCCACCTAATGAAGCTTCTTCAATTATATAATCATATAGATACATTAAACAATCTTGTACATTACTATATGAAGAACAAAGGACTAAATACATTTGTATTACAATAACATAGGCAAATGGATGTAACGATAATCGCATCATCACAAACAGTCAATTACTTTACTTTATTATGTTATGCACTATAAGAATAATATAAAATATATTGTAATTATATATATATATATATATATATGTGTGTGTGTGTGTGTGTGTTAAAGGGTCCTTATTTATATAGAGATTTACTTAATGAATAAGAAAACACAATAAAACTAAATGAACATAGTTATTCTATAGGCTAAAACTTCCTACTAGTCATCCATATTTTGTGTTTGTCTCAAACTAGTCCCCCATATTTTTTGTTTGTCTCAAACTAGTCTATCATGTTCATTTTTGTCTCCCACTAGTCTTTCACGTTTTAAAACTTTACATGTTTAATCCCTCCAAACGTGCGATTGCTTATGAGCTGCCACGTGACAACTAAAACAATATATTTTTCGTCTCACATTTGGTCCCCCAAATAATTTTCCAATAAATACTCTCTACAAGTCATATTAGCTATCAAATCAGCTACCACCTAAACAATTACCTTTATTAAAAAAAATAACAATTTACCTTTTACCACTAAAATCTACCTTCTAATTAAATGGGTTGGATGGGTCAGGCTTTAATATAATTATAAACCAACACACAGTGTATACATAAAGTTTGGCCCAACCCATTTTAATTTTGATCCATAATCCATCCATTTTAACTAATCATATAAAATAATCACTTACTATTTAGTTTTTTAATTTAATTTTATACTAATTTCAATATAAATTACACTTAGTTAAAAAAATCTATTCGAATTAAAATCTAATTTTATTCTTCTTCATCCTTATCCATTATTTGCCCATAAATTCCACTATTACCTAATTTGCATCATTCTCTTTTACTTCGGTAACCTTAACAGTTTTTGCACAATCAACTGCAACAAAAGTTGAAAATATGTATAGAACGTAAGTCAACCTTTAACTAAATGTATTCTTTTTTATGATTCTTACTGGATGAAAAACGAGGACTCTTACCTGTATTCATGAGAGACAAGATGGAAAAGAAATTCATAGAAATAACTAAACCTGCAAACAGGATTCTGAATTAAAAATCTAATTTATTTTCTTCAAAAATTTTAATTTTTTGTTGAGTTAATCACAACTACAAAATGAGCATACTAAAAAAATCTATAAAAAAATATAAAAAAAGAAATGCATGTCAGAGTTGAATTAGGTGTTTGTGCTCGGTATGCAATCATCTTATTGTCCTTCTATAGTGACTATGCATAAGTTTAAAAGATGGAAGACTAATCATCTTATTGTGCACGTATGGAGGGACTAATCATGCGTAAGTTTGAAAGATGGAGGACTAAAAGGAGATAAAAATTAACATACAGAACTAATTTGAGACAAACACAAAACATGGGGGTTAATGGTGATTTTTATCATATTTTATATTATTGCATCCAAAATGCAAATGCATGTAACTAAGATAGAAAACATATATCGGTACCTATTGCAAACTCTCATTAAACCCAATGATCATGAAAATAAACAGCACCCATCACAAAAGTGTGTTCCTGAAAAACTCTAGATAGCAACACATTCGCAAGAGGGTATGCTACCATGGAGTTTGTCACAATGTGTTTTATGTTGATCTGACGATTTTGTACTCTCTCTTTAACAGAACATAACCTGATATATATATATATATATATATATATATATATATATATATATATATATATATATATATATTTCTTGAATACTAGACTACAAAATTATTATCACAATACTACCTCATGGGATTTTTTATTCCTTCTAAAATGTGTAGTCTTGTGATAATATTATGTAGCTATAATGCATGGTTGGGCATCCCAAAGCATGCCAAAAATATTGGTTTCATACTAGAATATCCAACTAGTATTTTGTTTATAATTTTGTATCATATTTTACTTCTAGTTACTAGAGATATAATTTCTCGAATGTTGCAAAGTGATCCACACAACAACCAAATTATGAGTCTATTACCAAATGATCTTCATATTTTTTGAATTTTTATATGTCAACATGTGTCATTTTGTTCGTTACAAATACCTAAGACCCTTTTCACTATTTTCCAGTGGTTGATCCCCGATTTACTTACATACCTTCTTAAAAACAAAGATAATGTATGGACTTGTACAAACTTGAGCATACATCAGACAACCTGACTCAAAATATATAGTTACTTTTGTATTTTCTCAGTCTCAAACTTATTCTTTGGACATTGACTTATACTTAAGTTGTCTCTTTTTAAAATAAGGGTATTTAAAGGCTTGATATTTTTCATTCTGTAAAGCTAAAACATACTATATATATATATATATATATATATATATATATATATATTGTGGTAACCCCAAGATATCATGGGAATAATCTTAGTAAATCACGAATTCCTAATATAAAATCCACATCCTTAAGAACTTCTAAAATAACAATTATTTCTCATTTGTGGCAAATGTATGCCATCAACATACAAAATTATAATATACACTTACTCCCAATAAATGTTTGATACACACAGTCCTCAACCGAGTCATCTCAAAAATAAAGGAAAAAAATACTTTAAGTTATGGTACCATTATTGAAAAGCCTGTTTGAGTTTATATATATAAAGTTTTCAGGCTTCACCATATAGATCATTTCCTTAATATCACCATTAAGAAAACAAACATTACATACATTTGATGAAGATTTATGTCAAAGTGTGCGACTAGTGTCATGATTGTTTTAAAAAGAGTCATTCGATGAAACCGAAAAGAATATCTATTTAAGTTCAATCCCTTCATGCTGAGCATAACTAGTTTCCACAAATCGAGCGAAGTTTCTCCCCACATTATCCTTAGAATCCCGTTTGGTTTTGTAAATCCACTTACAATTGATCGACTTATTTCCTTCTGGTAATGGGGTAAGATCCCAAACCATGCTATCCTAAGTTGACATAATGATGACGCGGCAGAAATAGAAGAAGAAGCAACGATATATGAAACCCTAATTCAAGGGTAACATGATGAAACCCTAATCTAAGGGTAACAAAGACTGAAAATTTCAGAGATAAAAATATATTATTCCAAAAAGTTAAATTAATCTAAGGCATATGAGGCTTTATATAAGAGCTTCTCAAAACCCTAAATTAGAATACAAAGAAATAAAATAAATTAAATCAAATCAAATCAAATCTTAATATAATTAGATTTGATTTAAATACATAAGATATTTGAATAAAATAAAATAAAATTAAAAAGGCTTTTGTTTGGACTTTCTGGGCTACATCATCCTCTCCTGGTTGACAAGAATTCATCCTCGAATTCACATCACCATCAAGAACCCAAATAATTTATTTTATTTTATTCAATCGTTACATTGGGAATTATGATTGTTGACCTTATCGGAATAAGATAAATTCTTTTCGAGTGTTCCTTATTCGAAGTCACATTGAAGCCATCTGGTTGATGAAAAAAAAAAATTTCGAAAACCTTTTCATAGCCTGAAGACAACATCCCCATGTCCAGTTGATGAAAAAAGATGGTTTTGAAAACTTTTTCATAGCATGAGACAACAACTCGATAAGCAATTTTTACCTTGATTCGACGATTGGTAGCTAATTTAAACTCCTTTAGTAACCGGTCAATACGATCGTCATTAAAACGGTTGGTATGCCCCCTCCTACTCAAACGATCTTCCCGATCTTCATGACCATGTGTGTTGTTCTCTTCTTTAAACCTTGAATCAGAATAGTCAGACTTTAGAACCATGATTCCCCATAGCAGGAACTGAGGCTCTGATACCAAACTGATGACGCGGCGGAAATAGAAGAAGAAGCAACGATAGATGAAACCCTAATTCAAGGGTAACATGACGAAACCCTAATCTAAGGGTAACAAAGACTAAAAATTTCAGAGATAAAAATATATTATTCCAAAAACTTAAAATAATCTAAACCATATAAGGCTTTATATAAGAGCTTCTCAAAATCCTAAAATTAAATATTCTAAAATCAAATCAAATCAAATCAAATCTTAATATAATTAAATTTGATTTAAATACATAAAATATTTAAATAAAATAAAATTAAAAAGGCTTTTGTTTGGACTTTCTGGGCTACATCACATATTCTCTTCATTCATAGTGTTAATCCACAACTAAAACCATAACCCTTATTATATTCATAAAAACACGACAGATCTGTTACCATTATACCACATGAATCTCATGTTTTTGAAGATACACTACATAATCCGAAGATATAACGTTTTTTTTTTTTTTTTTTTAGTAAACCTTCTTAAGAGCACTAGTACTTTAGCTTGGACTTAATAAGCTGGTAGAGTTTGATCTTCTTGAACAACTCCACTTTTTTCCATATATGGAAGACAAAGATCATCTTCAGTATATTCATGTTCTAACATGACTAAAAGGATTGGCAATGGAACAAATCTTCTGATACTTATGTATATTCATTATAAACTTCATGATCTTTATGGATTCTTACTAAACATGAATAACTGCTCTTAAACTATTCCTCATAAACTCAAAATCCTCAAAGAACCTTATTTTTAACGCCTCATATATATTTTTTAAGGCTTTGAACAGTGATTCGTCCCTCGACTATCGCGTTTGGTGGCAGATAGTCCCTGGACTTTCAAATGTCCGTTGGCAGTCCCTGGACTATCGCGTTTGGATAAAGTTAGTCCAGAGGATCCTCTGATCTACCAGATGCTGCCACTTGTCTCCATACTCCTCAATTTTTTGTGTCACCAGTGGTCCCTTGACTTTAGGTACGATTTTGCCCTTTGACCGAAATCCTTGTTGGCAGCTCTGTTGGTGAGATGGCAAATTTTTGCTACGTGGCACCTATTAAATGAATCCTACGTGTCATTTAATCACCTAATTTATTTATTTATTTTAATTTTAATTTATTTTAATTTTTATTTTTATTTTTATTTTTTAAGAGAACTTAGAATCGAGAAATTTCTACGTAATCACCTAATTTTTTATTTTTTTTAAATAATGACTTGTCCTCAGCTAATCACCTAATAGCTTACCCTAAAATCCAAACAGATATTCACTTATGAAATAAGTATAACCATTGAAACTCTCTATCTACTAGCAGAAAACAAAATATACCAAGTGAGAAACCCAGATAAGGTTTTCAAGTCTTAAAGAACATGTGAGCAGAAAACTCTCTATCTCGGACTAAGTTTGGAGTTTGACCTAAAGACAAGGGACTACTGGTGACACAAAAAACTGAGGAGTATGAGGACAGGTGACAGCATCTGGTAGATCAGAGGATCCTCTGGACTAACTTTATCCAAACGCGATAGTCCAGGGACTGCCAACGGACATTTGAAAGTCCAGGGACTATCTGCCACCAAACGCGATAGTCGAGGGACGAATCACTTTTCAAAGCCTATTTTTTAATGTAATAATGGTATTACGTAAAACCCTTTTGAATATTCTGAATATTTATTGAAATAACAACTAATCGTCTTAAAATTTAATTTATTTTCATTCTACCTATAAGGCTTTGTTTCAGATATATATCCTCAAACACACATATGATTTAATCTAGACTTGCATTTATTCTATAGTTCGTGTTAGATCTTAATGGTTGCTTTTATGGGATCTATAGTTAGAATATATGCATCATACTTAATTTTTCCATCCTGGAGTGATGACAGTATAATCGAATGACTAATGATAATTCTTATCATATCCTTAAGTATACAGTTTGTCTTTCGCATTCATGTTAGATAAATCTGCTATAGTATAAAAAAGAATTATAGCGCACTCCTCAAGGTACTTTAAAATGGTACATGATGTGTTAACATAACCCATCATATATGTTATAGTATGCACTATCATTGTCAAATTTGATGCATTTAATGATATTACAAAGTTGTTTTTCAACTTTGGTCTTAAAAGCTATGAAATTATCTAGAATTTTTTATTTCTCATGAAAAAGTTATAGATACTTGTACCGAGAGAGGTCATATGTAAATAATATAAAATATCATTGCATGTTCTAAGAAACCATAGTGAAAAATTTACGGATATCGGTATGTACCAACCCCAAGACTTATTTTTCTATATATGCACCTAAAATTTTCACTTTAGCCTATTTCCCTTCATACATTCAATAAAAACACTTAATTATGAAAAAACAAGAATAACTAATAAACTTTTACCAACAAGATTATCAATTATTACATTAAAGATATTTTATTAAGTGTTTGTGGTAAATATTTCTTTTATTTTCAATCTGCAATTTACTCTATTAGATATATGCATGCACATTTATTTGTTGTGATGCTTAATAAAATTTAATAAATAAAATTTCATATTCATCATTATAATATTCAGTGCCTACCATATTATTATTTAACAAAAACTCATTTGTTACTCCCAAAAACACGTGAATATTCAAAGGTGTTTAATATAGAAAAAAAGAACCAATTCCTTATAAAATAAGTTATATATAAATCATCTTTCAAATACAAGAAATATCCACTAGAAAGAAACAACTAAAATTACATATAGCGTAAACCAAGCACGAATTACCCTATATTGTATAGATAGATATTTCACAATCGTTGAGGTTTCGGCTTCTTATCGTATCCTACATAGAAGTACAAACATGAGTGGTCACAACTGTATTAATCCATCATATGTTCTTGCAACTGAAACTAAATTGACTTCTAAATATATCAGACTTGTGATTAACTTTAGCTTTCATATAAGTGTGATAGTTTTTACACTCCTTTTTTAATATCTCGTCTCTTAAAAAAGAAATATCGACATATAGTAGATGATTTCTTAGATTTTGTTTCTCTTATACTAGAAGCTATATCAATTTCTTCATCATACTTTCTCTTTTTTGGACTTAATTGTATAAAAAGCATCATATGCACCACGTGACATTCTTGTATTAGCTTTTTTTCCTCCTCAATAACATGAGAAATAAGTTTATTAACTTATCACTTCTCAAGATGGTAGTTATAATAAGTTTAAAAGTTATTAGATTTTTTAGGAAAATATTAAAACTGAAAATATTTTGTGATATCTCCCCTTTTCGATAAACTTTATTGCAACAATAGCATCTGAATCTCCACCTTATCATTCTTGACAAAGTATTTTTTTCAACTTCTATAAAAAAACTCAATTGTATGGCTGATCTCAGTAGAGATAGCCTATAGAATGCCAAAGTTATTCAATGTTTGATCCGAAAGAATAACTATTTGACTTTTTTTCTACCTCAAATTATTTATTCTCCTCATAAAAACTATTATTACTAAGCAATATGGGATGTTTAGTCTTTAATGTTAGGTCAAAATCGTGATTTTTCAAATATTATTTTGTATCTTCTTTTTCATTGAAAAAAAATATGATTCGTGTAAATTGGGACGGCTATTTTCCAATCGATTAAAAATATTCACTTTTTTGGATTAATCAGAACAAGACACATAACAAACAATATAAAATCATAGCATTCATTGACATATAAATTTATAAAAACAACTAAATATGGATTCAATATATAATAATAATCACATATGTCTGATGTGATACTTTGGGAAAAATATTAACATGCAGTTGTATAAGTTTGAGTAAAGTCATTATTGATCCCACTTTGATCAACTTAGTTCAGTAAAACCTTCATTGGGGTTAGTTTCCCTTTTTGGATCAAATATTTGACGAAAAAATCAATATTTATAGTATTTTGTTTATTGTCAATTATGTTAAACGTTTTCCTTTTGGACTGGTAAACACGCAATATCATTAATCACGAATGCGTAAAAAACTTAAGTGAATAAAATCACCAACATGGATCATTTGGAAGATATATTGGCTTCATAAACATTTATTAAAGTTAAGAGAGTCTTAATCATGTTGTCTACATAACACATAAACACCAAAAAACCATAAAAACATATTGAAGTTCCAATCTAGCATGAGGTTCAGGTTATTATAAGTGACCTTAGAGGTGTGTAAACCTTGTATGTTTGTAGCGAGATGCTTATCTCTACATAAATCATGACGTCTCTCATAAATCCACAAAATATGTTGTGGTGTTTCATGTTTCCCAAGAATTTATAAAATTACTTATCAATGTAAAAACTACGATATCATTGTGTAATCACATAAGGCGTCGCAAAACTTCTCGTCGTGTAATGGTGTAGTGAGGCACTCATCGCTACAGCAACCAGGGCATCGACACGCTGCCATATAAGGGATTGTGTGCTTCACGTCACATAATATTTAAGCAAAGTGCTTACCATTATAGCAACCAATACATTGACGTGTAGCCACAAAGGCCATTGTGGCATTTCATCTTGCTCAAAGGTGCAGAGAGGTGCTTATCGTTGCAGCACCCATGGAGATACATTCAAAATATCCCAAAAACCCTCAATTGGCTAAAGCCATTCTTAATTGATATAACATATAATCTAATATACTTTAATTTTAATAATTCAAACAGCTTGTAATTTTAAACTCTATATCCACATGGATTTTCTAAACATTCAATAATTAATCACAAGTGTGGATCATTTACAAAAAAGAATATTTGCATGCTTTATACGTTTCATTAAAGAACATAAATTATTTTACTTAAGCTTTTAATGATCCTGTTACTATTTGATGGCTTTTATATGTTTGAACATTTTTAAACTAAATAAACCCTTAAAGTGTTTGAGTTTATCTTAATATGTTGAATATGAAACTTATATAAAGAAACCGTTGATTTTTTTCTGTTTTTATCAATATTTTTTGTTTTGATTTTTCAACCGACAATAACTTTGTATTTTTTTAGTTGTATTATAAAGGAATAGGTACAGACATATGTTTAATTAGATTAAATATAGGGTTTGATGACATAAACATGATTTTATTTCATGTCTTATCACTTTAGAGGTGTGAGAGAAAAACGTGAATCACTTTTTGATAATTAGGTTTTATTATTTTATAGTTAAGATCTTTTTCCTTTCTTATTTATATTATTTGTAATATTTATAAATACTAATTGTAATCCATATTTTCTTAAGTTGGTTTAGTCATGGATCATAATTTTTGAATATATGTATCTTTACATATTAGTCCTTAAATTTATACTTTAGTCAGAAACTTTATCCAGATTCGTTCCAAGATCTATATAATTACCTTCACTAATGGTTTTAATCTATTAGTATTATACTCATTTATGTTATTATTTATTAATCGGACTATTATTGACGATAGCCAATGCATCATTATACATATGACGATCTATGCTAATACAGATGTTTCAACAGAAATATCAAGTAACATTTGCATTATATCATTTATTGTCATAAGTATTGAATAGTTTTTAGATTAGATAGATGATTGGATCACTATATCTCTAACTTTTATTCATGGCCAAAACCTTATTAATGTTTTTATGGCCTATCTGAAAGTTTAGTGATACCAAATGGACAATAAACAATGTTTTTGTCAAAGTTTTATTTTGTGTTTTATAGATCAAAGTTCCAAATTATATACCACATTGAATTAGAAATTGAAATACATATACTTAATAGTATCCTATGCGAGAAATTTCGATTATAGTTTTCTCGTATTATTTATAAGTTCCCCAATTTAAAGAGTATGAATTGTAAAAAAATATTGAACAAATTACAAGTTTGAACAACTCATTTTAATTTGATATGTCATAGTTATGGTAAATAGTTTATGTGTTAGTAAAGTAATAGAAGTCTCTAAATTTTATACTAATGAAAAATAAAAAAATAATATCAATATACGATCTGAATGATTGAACTATTAACCAAAACCTTTAGTATTATGTAATTGGATCATACAAGTTTATTAAGTTAGGTTATTTTACACACTCATATATTTAATTGGAGCTTTAGGTCGAATTAACCAACCATGATAGATTTATATATCAAAGAGATTTATATGATTTAAATTTCAATGTGGTATTTGAGCAACCCTATGTATGAAGCCAATCATTTCCAAACCTTTAAAGTTTTTTTATTTTAGTTTTTAGTTTCAACAATTAAAAGATATTTCATAAGGTAAAGTTTTTTATTGTAATATTTTATATTTGATCTAGTTTTGATTCAAAAAACAGGTCTTAAAGTATTTTGGAATAGGCCTATTATCACTTGGTGTATATGAATAGGTGTCTCAAACCTTTCGCCATTAATATTGCGGTGAGTTTAATTCTACATATTGATGAAGGACCATAATGGCTAACATGTGAGGTTTAGGGAAAACTTTAACACTCCAAATGTTTGCACCACAGCAGTCACACACGTGTTGTGGCGCTTACAAGCTTGGGATAGACATAATGTTTTACATGTCTAGTCAGCAAGACAAGCATAGTGCTCATCAGGACATCCAAAACATGTAGTGCAATGTGTTAGTATTTTGGTGATTAATTATGTTTGTCGCGACGACACCATCTACTACAACGACACCATAATTTTTCTATGTTAATGACAGTTTACAAGAAGATATTTTTTAACAAAATTTAGTTTAATTCGTTTGGGTCACTCGTGTTATTTGTGTGATGTTAATGTGAGTATACTGGAACCTTTAAAATACATATTTTAAGTTTTGCATGTTTAAACACTTAAACAAATCACTGTTCTTATGTTCTTTTTATGATTGTTTTGGTTTTCACGTCCTTCTAGATATCTAAAATAATAGTATGATGCAAAATTATTAATACATCATTTAAATTGATTTGTATTAAAGTCGTAATCTGAGAAATATTCTCAGATGTGTGTCGTGTCATGAGGGGCAAATATTGATTGGCTAATAAAGAACATTTGGTTTGTATAAGTCATATGTAAAAAAATTAAATGCATGCACTTTGCATATGTCCTTATAAAACATATATATATATATATATATATAAAATTATCCATGTTTGTTAGTTATTCATTGAAGAAATATTGACAATCAGCATCCGATGAGTTATCAATATAAGCTGACCAAAGTGAAAATTATGTTTAGATATGTCATATGAATACCAGCTAAAGATCATTGTTAGTCATCGGAGTTGGCCACTTGTTTCAAAATAGCCACTTATTTAATTTTTATATCAAACTGGTCACTTTGTTTCACCACTGGTCACTAGTGTTTGTCTTTTTTTTTTGCATTTTTAGTCATCGCTATAAATGTAAAAAAAACCAACAAAAATGATAATTTTGAGACAAATTAAACTTAAATGGCAGTTTTGAAACAATTATAATCGTACACACAACTAAGAGTTTAATGTTGAGTAAATCTATTTAGTTAGATTATGTGAGAGAATCAGGGCAATACAAAAAACTTCTACAAATATGATTTTAAATCAACATTAAATATTGTATAGAATGGTTTTATAAATAAAGTATGGTAAATTAGTATAAAGCTACCGCCTTTAAAACTATCATGAATCTATAAAATTTTAAACTTAAAAATTAAATTGTGATAATTTAGTTAGTTTTGTCTCACTATATGTGTTTGGTTTTTTAGACGTTGGATTTAGTTTATATTTTAGAAAGAAAAAAAGCCAACCCTTAGTATAAGTAATTTAACTACTCTGAAAATATGATGTTTATTCATAAAAAGTGTCAAAATATTAGTGAGATCATGATAATAGAGAAATTAACCTTTTTGCTTTAAAAATTAAATGGAGAATTTGCTAAAACTCCTCTCCCGTTACTGATACATTTTGCAATTGTGTCACTAGTTTTTTTTTTTCAAAAACAAATTACTGATATATCAAATCGTTGCATTTTTACCACCGGCGCGTACAAATTAACAGAAGTCTGGCACATGTTATCCCAATGTACCCTCTATGTTTCATATACGGTCACCCATTAAATCCTACCCAAAATACCTTTTTATTACCTTTTCAATTTAACTTATAACTTAAAATTATTTACCTCTTTTAACCCAAATATTTATTTTATTACTTTACTTCAAATATTTATTCTATTAAATGGGTTCTTTAACCTTTCCTCTCATTATCTTTCTCCCTTCCTAACTCCCTGTTTTTCGAAACCCATTAACACTTCTGGTTCTTATTCTTCTTCAATGGCAGATGGAGGAAGCGGGGACGAGAAATGCGGGCAGATGGGGGACTGGGAGACTATGTTGTCTGGTTTTCGTCGCCTAACGGAGAGTAGAGCATTTTTAAGCTTATGATATGTGGTTTTAGTTACCCATCCAATGCAGACTGATCAGGTCAAGAATATGAGGAAAAAGAGTTCAATGCAATTGCAAGACCTTGTTTTAGCAAACAGAAGCTCTAGCCCACCACCTTTGAAAATCACAGCTTTTGTTTCTCAGGTGACTCATAATGGGCTCGAATTGGGGTTTACTCAATAAAATTTTATTAATTTCGGTAGAGAGGTGATATTCATTTGACATTATCATGCAAATTGTTATTTTTTTTAGGGAACCCGCAGCCGCTACTCAGAGTGCAATGAGTGCGCATAGGGTAAAATCTTAGCCTGCAAACCAACGCCAGAAGGTAAACCATACAAGGTGACAGGCTCAGCCGAGAAAACGTATGTAGAGGGATTCGAACTTATGACCTTTGGTCACAAGTATACCATGCTCAACAAACTCGGCTACCACTTGGGGCATTATGAATACTCCTTGTTGAAGGGTGTTACGGAGGCAATTAGAATAAGTTGTGCTGGATATCCTACTAGAAAAAATTTCGATGAATTTATAGACCGCTTCAGTCTCCTCGCACTCGAAGTGTTGGACAGAAAGTATGAACATCTCCTTCCTAGTGCTTGGATGTTTTCTATCGGACTATGATCTTGATTTATAATCTCTCTAGTGTTAGTTGTAATAAAGTCACTGGTTGCTAGAAGCTTCTAGAGAGAGCAGGACTGGATGGCTATCAGGTAATCTCCGTGAGAGAACTTGGGTGACACATTTACCTAACTGCTGCTTTGCAGATATACATAAATGTTCCAGTATTAATATTGTTATTTGTTTTTTGCAGATTGGTAAGACAAAAATATTTCAAAGGGTTGGGCAGATGGTTGATCTAGATACTCGGAGGAACGAGGTTTTAGGAAGATCAGCTTGTATTATTCAGAGAAAACTCCGTTCTCATTTGTCTCGCAAAAGCGTTATCTTGGTTCGTCGGGCTGCAACACAAATTCAGGCTACATGCAGAGGTGATTTATTCTTATAATTTTATTTTTATTTGTTGCCAAGAATGCTATATCAAGTATCATATTATTTACTTTAATTAATTATTTTGTAGGTCAATTCGCTCGAAAGTTGTACGAGTCTGTTATAAAATACTATGCAATTATCACAAAATGGCTCAAGCACAGAATATATGCGAATGAAAGATTTAAATGAAACACAGGATTTAACGTGGTTCGACAATTGTCTACGTCCACGGGCGCCGCCAGAGAAAAGAGTTTCACTATGATAGAAAAGGTTACAGATTTCAGATTGTCTTTTGTGTCGCCCTAGTAATCTATTAATAGGGAATTAATAGACTTACTAGACTATGGGCCTAATGGGCTCATACCACAAGACTAATTGAAGTAATTGGACAATATCATTATCACAACACAAAACTGTCCTGCCGGACACAGTACACTGTCAAGACACTATTCGACTCATTCACAACAAATCTTCCCCTTGAGGCGAATATCCTTTCTTCACTATCAACAAAGAATCTTCTCTTCTTTTGACTCACCAAATTCCCTTAAGGCATTCACTCTATACTGCAAACACCAATCCAGTTTAGGCATTCCCTAAACTTTCGAACTGATACTGCCTTGGTCATTATATCTGCTGGATTATCGTGTGTAGACACTTTCTTCACATCAACAATTCCCTTTGATATTATATCACGAATAAAATGATACCTGACATCTATGTGCTTTGTACGCTCATGGTACATCTGGTTCCGTGTAAGGTGTATGGCGCTTTGATTGTCACAAAACACTTTTGTAGTAGTCCTATCCAAGCCCAAATCTGCCACCAAACCTTGCAACCATATTGCCTCTTTAACTGCTTCTGTTACCGCCATGTACTCTGCCTCTGTTGTAGACAAAGCTACAGTAGCTTGCAACTGTGCTTTCCAACTGATCGCACTCCCAGCTAGAGTAAATACATATCCTGTCAGAGATCTTCTTTTATCCATATCACCTGCAAAATCAGAATTAACAAAACCAACCAATGATCCTGCAACATCATTCAGCGATTCACCAATATCGGTTTTGTTAAAAGTTAAGCCAACGTTCACAGTATTCTTTTGAAGAGATTCAATCTCTTCCCCTATAGCACCAATCCATCGATCTGCCTCTGAACTCGCTATAGCTTCTCTGTAGCTACTAGGTTCCTGCATCTCAACTTCTTCTGCAACTGACAGAGCATATGCAACTAGATTCGCATACCTTTTTGGAAGTCTAATATCTCTTCTTTCTCTGCCCAATGCTATGCTATAAGGTTGTTGTTCTGGTTCAGGCACATCATCGTCACTATCATCTGATGTTGAAGCTTCACCTCCTGATTCTGGATCCACCTCAGAACCACTTGAATTATTGGACTTGCTAGGAACTGATTCTACTTCAAGCTCCACCTGTTTACTCACAAACGATCCTGATTCGACCATTTCTCCTACTTCCTTCTGACTGTCTATCGAAGCAAACTCATTAAAAGTAACGTCCCTACTGATGAGAAAACCTGGAGACTTTGGAGAGGTACACCATAACCTATATCCCTTCACTCCAGTACCATATCCTAGAAATATGCATCTCTTTGCCCTCGGCTCAAGCTTACCATCTCTCACATGAGCATACGCAGGACAACCGAACACCCTCAAATGTTCATAATCAGCCGACGATCCAGACCAAATCTCAAAAGGAGTTTTACAATCAATAGCCGTTGATGGAGACCGATTCACCAAGTAACACATTGTATTGATAGCTTCAGCCCAAAAATTCTTTCACATACCGGAATATCAGAGCATACTTCGTGCCTTGTCACAAAGCGTTCTGTTCATTCTTTCTGCGACTCCATTCTGTTGTGGTGTTCTAGAACAAGTGCGATGGCGCACTATTCCCTCAGCTTCGCAGAACTCGTTGAACTCACGACTGCAATATTCTAACCCATTATCTGTCCTATGACGTTTGATTTTTCTTCATGTTTGCTTCTCAATCATCGTCTTCCATTTGACAAAGGTTGAATATGCCTCGTCTTTCGTTTTCAGAAAGTAAACCCATACCATCCTTAAATAATCATCAATCAAACTCATGTAGTATCCGGCTCCGCTCTTGGATGTAATTCTGTTTGGACCCCAAAGATCCGAGTGAATGTAGTCCACTGTGCCTTTAGTCTTTCTTACAGCCGATTTGCTGAATTTGACTCTAGTTTGTTTACCAAACACACAATACTCACAAAATCCCAATGATTCTGTTTTATACCCTTTCAACAAACCTCTCTTTCCCAAAACAGCTAATCCTCTGTCACTCATGTGACCAAGACGCCAATGCCACAACTTATTTTGATCCTGCCTACTTTGGCTATTACTCCCTGATGATGCTACCACAGCATCGCCCATAACAACACTCCCTTGGAGAATGTAAAGACCCTTCTGCAAACTACCTTTCATGCATACCATTGAGCCTTTTGTCACTTTGATTACACCATTTTCTGCATGGTACTTGTAACCCCGAGAGTCTAGAGTCCCAAGAGAAATCAGGTTTCTTTTAAACCCAGGAACATGCCAGCACGTCAAGATTCTAACAACCCCGTCAAACATTCTGATTCTGACGTTACCAATACCTCCAACAGTACATGAATGATTGTTCCCTAAATAGACAGTTCCATGCATTGGCTTGTACGTATCAAACCACTGCTTGAACTGACACATGTGATATGTAGCGCCAGTATCAAGTACCCAAGAGTTTTGCCCAAAGTCTGAACTCACGGACAATACATCTCCTTTACCACTGTTTTCACTATCGTCGGAATCGTTCACACCTTCAACAATGTTTGCTGCATTTTCCTTTTGATTTCCCTTCTTACCATTCAGTTTCGGACAATCTCTCCTATAATGGCCCTGCTCACCGCATTCATAACAGTTTGAGTGCTTCACCCTTGACTTGGACCTCAAGTTCTTCCTTCTTAAAGAACTCGCTTTGCTTTTAGATTTTCCCCTAGTCATAAGACCTTCCCCTTCAACTTGATTGTCTGGCTGCAACTGTCTCATCTCTTTTGATTTCAGTGCCCCTTTGACATCTGCTAGCGATAGCTTATCCTTACCATACATAATGGTATCTACGAAGTTTTTATAGGGAGCTGGTAACGATCTCAATACAAACAAAGGACTAAATACATTTGTATTACAATAACATAGGCAAATGGATGTAACGATAATCGCATCATCACAAACAGTCAATTACTTTACTTTATTATGTTATGCACTATAAGAATAATATAAAATATATTGTAATTATATATATATATATATATATATATATATATATATATATATGTGTGTGTGTGTGTGTGTGTGTGTGTGTGTGTTAAAGGGTCCTTATTTATATAGAGATTTACTTAATGAATAAGAAAACACAATAAAACTAAATGAACATAGTTATTCTATAGGCTAAAAATTCCTACTAGTCATCCATATTTTGTGTTTGTCTCAAACTAGTCCCCCATATTTTTTGTTTGTCTCAAACTAGTCCATCATGTTCATTTTTATCTCCCACTAGTCTTTCACGTTTTAAAACTTTACATGTTTAATCCCTCCACACGTGCGATTTCTTATGAGCTGCCACGTGACAACTAAAACAATATATTTTTCGTCTCACATTTGGTCCCCCAAATAATTTTCCAATAAATACTCTCTACAAGTCATATTAGCTATCAAATCAGCTACCACCTAAACAATTACCTTTATTAAAAAAAATAACAATTTACCTTTTACCACTAAAATCTACCTTCTAATTAAATGGGTTGGATGGGGTCAGGCTTTAATATAATTATAAACCAACACACAGTCTATACATAAAGTTTGGCCCAACCCATTTTAATT
Organism: Limnanthes douglasii subsp. nivea; assembly: GCA_036936605.1. Taxonomy (NCBI): domain Eukaryota; kingdom Viridiplantae; phylum Streptophyta; class Magnoliopsida; order Brassicales; family Limnanthaceae; genus Limnanthes; species Limnanthes douglasii. Next base: position 58,113,360 of record JAUPFV010000002.1, on the reverse strand, counting down.
TTGATCCATAATCCATCCATTTTAACTAATCATATAAAATAATCACTTACTATTTAGTTTTTTAATTTAATTTTATACTAATTTGAATATAAATTACACTTAGTTAAAAAAAATCTATTCGAATTAAAATCTAATTTTATTCTTCTTCATCCTTATCCATTATTTGCCCATAAATTCCACTATTACCTAATTTGCATCATTCTCTTTTACTTCGGTAACCTTAACAGTTTTTGCACAATCAACTGCAACAAAAGTTGAAAATATGTATAAAACGTAAGTCAACCTTTAACTAAATGTATTCTTTTTTATGATTCTTACTGGATGAAAAACGAGGACTCTTACCTGTATTCATGAGAGACAAGATGGAAAAGAAATTCATAGAAATAACTAAACCTGCAAACAGGATTCTGAATTAAAAATCTAATTTATTTTCTTCAAAAATTTTAATTTTTTGTTGAGTTAATCACAACTACAAAATGAGCATACTAAAAAAATCTATAAAAAAAGAAATGCATGTCAGAGTTGAATTAGGTGTTTGTGCTCGGTATGCAATCATCTTATTGTCCTTCTATAGTGACTATGCATAAGTTTAAAAGATGGAAGACTAATCATCTTATTGTGCACGTATGGAGGGACTAATCATGCGTAAGTTTGAAAGATGGAGGACTAATAGGAGATAAAAATTAACATACATAACTAATTTGAGACAAACACAAAACATGGGGGTTAATGGTGATTTTTATCATATTTTATATTATTGCATCCAAAATGCAAATGCATGTAACTAAGATAGAAAACATATATCGGTACCTATTGCAAACTCTCATTAAACCCAATGATCATGAAAATAAACAGCACCCATCACAAAAGTGTGTTCCTGAAAAACTCTAGATAGCAACACATTCGCAAGAGGGTATGCTACCAAGGAGTTTGTCACAATGTGTTTTATGTTGATCTGACGATTATGTACTCTCTCTTTAACAGAACATAACCTGATATATATTTCTTGAATACTAGACTACAAAATTATTATCACAATACTACCTCATGGGATTTTTTATTCCTTCTAAAATGTGTAGTCTTGTGATAATATTATGTAGCTATAATGCATGGTTGGGCATCCCAAAGCATGCCAAAAATATTGGTTTCATACTAGAATATCCAACTAGTATTTTGTTTATAATTTTGTATCATATTTTACTTCTAGTTACTAGAGATATAATTTCTCGAATGTTGCAAAGTGATCCACACAACAACCAAATTATGAGTCTATTACCAAATGATCTTCATATTTTTTGAATTTTTATATGTCAACATGTGTCATTTTGTTCGTTACAAATACCTAAGACCCTTTTCACTATTTTCCAGTGGTTGATCCCCGATTTACTTACATACCTTCTTAAAAACAAAGATAATGTATGGACTTGTACAAACTTGAGCATACATCAGACAACCTGACTCAAAATATATAGTTACTTTTGTATTTTCTCAGTCTCAAACTTATTCTTTGGACATTGACTTATACTTAAGTTGTCTCTTTTTAAAATAAGGGTATTTAAAGGCTTGATATTTTTCATTCTGTAAAGCTAAAACATATTATATATATATATATATATATTGTGGTAACCCTAAGATATCATGGGAATAATCTTAGTAAATCACGAATTCCTAATACAAAATCCACATCCTTAAGAACTTCTAAATTAACAATTATTTCTCATTTGTGGCAAATGTATGCCATCAACATACAAAATTATAATATACACTTACTCCCAATAAATGTTTGATACACACAGTCCTCAACCGAGTCATCTCAAAAATAAAGGAAAAAAATACTTTAAGTTATGGTACCATTATTGAAAAGCCTGTTTGAGTTTATATATATAAAGTTTTCAGGCTTCACCATATAGATCATTTCCTTAATATCACCATTAAGAAAACAAACATTACATGCATTTGATGAAGATTTATGTCAAAGTGTGCGACTAGTGTCATGATTGTTTTACAAAGAGTCATTCGATGAAACCGAAAAGAATATCTATTTAAGTTCAATCCCTTCATGCTGAGCATAACTAGTTTCCACAAATCGAGCGAAGTTTCTCCCCACATTATCCTTAGAATCCCGTTTGGTTTTGTAAATCCACTTACAATTGATCGACTTATTTCCTTCTGGTAATGGGGTAAGATCCCAAACCATGCTATCCTAAGTTGACATAATGATGACGCGGCAGAAATAGAAGAAGAAGCAACGATATATGAAACCCTAATTCAAGGGTAACATGATGAAACCCTAATCTAAGGGTAACAAAGACTGAAAATTTCAGAGATAAAAATATATTATTCCAAAAAGTTAAATTAATCTAAGGCATATGAGGCTTTATATAAGAGCTTCTCAAAACCCTAAATTAGAATACAAAGAAATAAAATAAATTAAATCAAATCAAATCAAATCTTAATATAATTAGATTTGATTTAAATAAATAAGATGTTTGAATAAAATAAAATAAAATTAAAAAGGCTTTTGTTTGGACTTTCTGGGCTACATCATCCTCTCCTAGTTGACAAGAATTCATCCTCGAATTCACAGCACCATCACCATCAAGAACCCAAATAATTTATTTTATTTTATTCAATCGTTACATTGGGAATTATGATTGTTGACCTTATCGGAATAAGATAAATTCTTTTCGAGTGTTCCTTATTCGAAGTCACATTGAAGCCATCTGGTTGATGAAAAATAATAATTTCGAAAACCTTTTCATAGCCTGAAGACAACATCCCCATGTCCAGTTGATGAAAAAAGATGGTTTTGAAAACTTTTTCATAGCATGAGACAACAACTCGATAAGCAATTTTTACCTTGATTCGACGATTGGTAGCTAATTTAAACTCCTTTAGTAACCGGTCAATACGATCGTCATTAAAACGGTTGGTATGCCCCCTCATACTCAAACGATCTTCCCGATCTTCATGACCATGTGTGTTGTTCTCTTCTTTAAACCTTGAATCAGAATAGTCAGACTTTAGAACCATGATTCCCCATAGCAGGAACTGAGGCTCTGATACCAAACTGATGACGCGGCGGAAATAGAAGAAGAAGCAACGATAGATGAAACCCTAATTCAAGGGTAACATGACGAAACCCTAATCTAAGGGTAACAAAGACTAAAAATTTCAGAGATAAAAATATATTATTCCAAAAACTTAAATTAATCTAAACCATATAAGGCTTTATATAAGAGCTTCTAAAAATCCTAAAATTAAATATTCTAAAATCAAATCAAATCAAATCAAATCTTAATATAATTAAATTTGATTTAAATACATAAAATATTTAAATAAAATAAAATTAAAAAGGCTTTTGTTTGGACTTTCTGGGCTACATCACATATTCTCTTCATTCATAGTGTTAATCCACAACTAAAACCATAACCCTTATTATATTCATAAAAACACGACAGATCTGTTACCATTATACCACATGAATCTCATGTTTTTGAAGATACACTACATAATCCGAAGATATAACGTTTTTTTTTTTTTAGTAAACCTTCTTAAGAGCACTAGTACTTTAGCTTGGACTTAATAAGCTGGTAGAGTTTGATCTTCTTGAACAACTCCACTTTTTTCCATATATGGAAGACAAAGATCATCTTCAGTATATTCATGTTCTAACATGACTAAAAGGATTGGCAATGGAACAAATCTTCTGATACTTATGTATATTCATTATAAACTTCATGATCTTTATGGATTCTTACTAAACATGAATAACTGCTCTTAAACTATTCCTCATAAACTCAAAATCCTCAAAGAACCTTATTTTTAACGCCTCATATATATTTTTTAATGTAAGAATGGTATTACGTAAAACCCTTTTGAATATTCTGAATATTTATTGAAATAACAACTAATCGTCTTAAAATTTAATTTATTTTCATTCTACCTATAAGGCTTTGTTTCAGATAAATATCCTCAAACACACATATGATTTAATCTAGACTTGCATTTATTCTATAGCTCGTGTTAGATCTTAATGGTTGCTTTTATGGGATCTATAGTTAGAATATATGCATCATACTTAATTTTTCCATCCTGGAGTGATGACAGTATAATCGAATGACTAATGATAATTCTTATCATATCCTTAAGCATACAGTTTGTCTTTCGCATTCATGTTAGATAAATCTGCTATAGTATAAAAAAGAATTATAGCGCACTCCTCAAGGTACTTTAAAATGGTACATGATGTGTTAACATAACCCATCATATATGTTATAGTATGCACTATCATTGTCAAATTTGATGCATTTAATGATATTACAAAGTTGTTTTTCAACTTTGGTCTTAAAAGCTATGAAATTATCTAGGATTTTTTATTTCTCATGAAAAAGTTATAGATACTTGTACCGAGAGAGGTCATATGTAAATAATATAAAATATCATTCCATGTTCTAAGAAACCATAGTGAAAAATTTACGGATATCGGTATGTACCAACCCCAAGACTTATTTTTCTATATATGCACCTAAAATTTTCACTTTAGCCTATTTCCCTTCATACATTCAATAAAAACACTTAATTATGAAAAAACAAGAATAACTAATAAACTTTTACCAACAAGATTATCAATTATTACATTAAAGATATTTTATTAAGTGTTTGTGGTAAATATTTCTTTTATTTTCAATCTGCAATTTACTCTATTAGATATATGCATGCACATTTATTTTTTGTGATGCTTAATAAAATTTAATAAATAAAATTTCATATTCATCATTATAATATTCAGTGCCTACCATATTATTATTTAACAAAAACTCATTTGTTACTCCCAAAAACACGTGAATATTCAAAGGTGTTTAATATAGAAAAAAAGAACTAATTCCTTATAAAATAAGTTATATATAAATCATCTTTCAAATACAAGAAATATCCACTAGAAAGAAACAACTAAAATTACATATAGCGTAAACCAAGCACGAATTACCCTATATTGTATAGATAGATATTTCACAATCGTTGAGGTTTCGGCTTCTTATCGTATCCTACATAGAAGTACAAACATGAGTGGTCACAACTGTATTAATCCATCATATGTTCTTGCAACTGAAACTAAATTGACTTCTAAATATATCAGACTTGTGATTAACTTTAGCTTTCATATAAGTGTGATAGTTTTTACACTCCTTTTTTAATATCTCGTCTCTTAAAAAAGAAATATCGACATATAGTAGATGATTTCTTAGATTTTGTTTCTCTTATACTAGAAGCTATATCAATTTCTTCATCATACTTTCTCTTTTTTGGACTTAATTGTATAAAAAGCATCATATGCACCACGTGACATTCTTGTATTAGCTTTTTTTCCTCCTCAATAACATGAGAAATAAGTTTATTAACTTATCACTTCTCAAGATGGTAGTTATAATAAGTTTAAAAGTTATTAGATTTTTTAGGAAAATATTAAAACTGAAAATATTTTGTGATATCTCCCCTTTTCGATAAACTTTATTGCAACAATAGCATCTGAATCTCCACCTTATCATTCTTGACAAAGTATTTTTTTCAACTTCTATAAAAAAAACTCAATTGTATGGCTGATCTCAGTAGAGATAGCCTATAGAATGCCAAAGTTATTCAATGTTTGATCTGAAAGAATAACTATTTAACTTTTTTCCTACCTCAAATTATTTATTCTCCTCATAAAAACTATTATTACTAAGCAATATGGGATGTTTAGTCTTTAATGTTAGGTCAAAATCGTGATTTTTCAAATATTATTTTGTATCTTCTTTTTCATTGAAAAAAAATATGATTCGTGTAAATTGGGACGGCTATTTTCCAATCGATTAAAAATATTCACTTTTTTGGATTAATCAGAACAAGACACATAACAAACAATATAAAATCATAGCATTCATTGACATATAAATTTATAAAAACAACTAAATATGGATTCAATATATAATAATAATCACATATGTCTGATGTGATACTTTGGGAAAAATATTAACATGCAGTTGTATAAGTTTGAGTAAAGTCATTATTGATCCCACTTTGATCAACTTAGTTCAGTAAAACCTTCATTGGGGTTAGTTTCCCTTTTTGGATCAAATATTTGACGAAAAAAACAATATTTATAGTATTTTGTTTATTGTCAATTATGTTAAACGTTTTCCTTTTTGGACTGGTAAACACGCAATATCATTAATCAGGAATGCGTAAAAAACTTAAGTGAATAAAATCACCAACATGGATCATTTGGAAGATATATTGGCTTCATAAACATTTATTAAAGTTAAGAGAGTCTTAATCATGTTGTCTACATAACACATAAACACCAAAAAACCATAAAAACATATTGAAGTTCCAATCTAGCATGAGGTTCAGGTTATTATAAGTGACCTTAGAGGTGTGTAAACCTTGTATGTTTGTAGCGAGATGCTTATCTCTACATAAATCATGACGTCTCTCATACATCCACAAAATATGTTGTGGTGTTTCATGTTTCCCAAGAATTTATAAAATTACTTATCAATGTAAAAACTACGATATCATTGTGTAATCACATAAGGCGTCGCAAAACTTCTCGTCGTGTAATGGTGTAGTGAGGCACTCATCGCTACAGCAACCAGGGCATCGACACGCTGCCATATAAGGGATTGTGTGCTTCACGTCACATAATATTTAAGCAAAGTGCTTACCATTATAGCAACCAATACATTGACGTGTAGCCACAAAGGCCATTGTGGCATTTCATCTTGCTCAAAGGTGCAGAGAGGTGCTTATCGTTGCAGCACCCATGGAGATACATTCAAAATATCCCAAAAACCCTCAATTGGCTAAAGCCATTCTTAATTGATATAACATATAATCTAATATACTTTAATTTTAATAATTCAAACAGCTTGTAATTTTAAACTCTATATCCACATGGATTTTCTAAACATTCAATAATTAATCACAAGTGTGGATCATTTACAAAAAAAGAATATTTGCATGCTCTATACGTTTCATTAAAGAACATAAATTATTTTACTTAAGCTTTTAATGATCCTGTTACTATTTGATGGCTTTTATATGTTTGAACATTTTTAAACTAAATAAACCCTTAAAGTGTTTGCGTTTATCTTAATATGTTGAATATGAAACTTATATAAGAAACCGTTGATTTTTTTCTGTTTTTATCAATATTTTTTGTTTTGATTTTTCAACCGACAATAACTTTGTATTTTTTTTAGTTGTATTATAAAGGAATAGGTACAGACATATGTTTAATTAGATTAAATATAGGGTTTGATGACATAAACATGATTTTATTTCATGTCTTATCACTTTAGAGGTGTGAGAGAAAAACGTGAATCACTTTTTGATAATTAGGTTTTATTATTTTATAGTTAAGATCTTTTTCCTTTCTTATTTATATTATTTGTAATATTTATAAATACTAATTGTAATCCATATTTTCTTAAGTTGGTTTAGTCATGGATCATAATTTTTGAATATATGTATCTTTACATATTAGTCCTTAAATTTATACTTTAGTCAGAAGCTTTATCCAGATTCGTTCCAAGATCTATATAATTACCTTCACTAATGGTTTTAATCTATTAGTATTATACTCATTTATGTTATTATTTATTAATCGGACTATTATTGACGATAGTCAATGCATCATTATACATATGACGATCTATGCTAATACAGATGTTTCAACAGAAATATCAAGTAACATTTGCATTATATCATTTATTGTCATAAGTATTGAATAGTTTTTAGATTAGATAGATGATTGGATCACTATATCTCTAACTTTTATTCATGGCCAAAACCTTATTAATGTTTTTATGGCCTATCTGAAAGTGTAGTGATACCAAATGGACAATAAACAATGTTTTTGTCAAAGTTTTATTTTGTGTTTTATAGATCAAAGTTCCAAATTATATACCACATTGAATTTGAAATTGACATATATATACTTAATAGTATCCTATGCGAGAAATTTCTATTATAGTTTTCTCGTATTATTTATAAGTTCCCCAATTTAAAGAGTATGAATTGTAAAAAAATATTGAACAAATTACAAGTTTGAACAACTCATTTTAATTTGATATGTCATAGTTATGGTAAATAGTTTATGTGTTAGTAAAGTAATAGAAGTCTCTAAATTTTATACTAATGAAAAATAAAAAAATAATATCAATATACGATCTGAATGATTGAACTATTAACCAAAACCTTTAGTATTATGTAATTGGATCATACAAGTTTATTAAGTTAGGTTATTTTACACACTCATATATTTAATTGGAGCTTTAGGTCGAATTAACCAACCATGATAGATTTATATATCAAAGAGATTTATATGATTTAAATTTCAATGTGGTATTTGAGCAACCCTATGTATGAAGCCAATCATTTCCAAACCTTTAAAGTTTTTTTATTTTAGTTTTTAGTTTCAGCAATTAAAAGATATTTCATAAGGTAAAGTGTTTTATTTTAATATTTTATATTTGATCTAGTTTTGATTCAAAAAACAGGTCTTAAAGTATTTTGGAATAGGCCTATTATCACTTGGTGTATATGAATAGGTGTCTCAAACCTTTCGTCATTAATATTGCGGTGAGTTTAAGTCTACATATTGATGAAGGACCATAATGGCTAACATGTGAGGTTTAGGGAAAACTTTAACACTCCAAATGTTTGCACCACAGCAGTCACACACGTGTTGTGGCGCTTACAAGCTTGGGATAGACATAATGTTTTACATGTCTAGTCAGCAAGACAAGCATAGTGCTCATCAGGACATCCAAAACATGTAGTGCAATGTGTTAGTATTTTGGTGATTAATTATGTTTGTCGCGACGACACCATCTACTACAACGACACCATAATTTTTCTATGTTAATGACAGTTTACAAGAAGATATTTTTTAACAAAATTTAGTTTAATTCGTTTGGGCCACTCGTGTTATTTGTGTGATGTTAATGTGAGTATACTGGAACCTTTAAAATACATATTTTAAGTTTTGCATGTTTAAACACTTAAACAAATCACTGTTCTTATGTTCTTTTTATGATTGTTTTGGTTTTCACGTCCTTCTAGATATCTAAAATAATAGTATGATGCAAAATTATTAATACATCATTTAAATTGATTTGTATTAAAGTCGTAATCTGAGAAATATTCTCAGATGTGTGTCGTGTCATGAGGGGCAAATATTGATTGGCTAATAAAGAACATTTGGTTTGTATAAGTCATATGTAAAAAAATTAAATGCATGCACTTTGCATATGTCCTTATAAAACATATATATATATATATATATATATATATATATATATATATATATATATATTATCCATGTTTGTTAGTTATTCATTGAAGAAATATTGACAATCAGCATCCGATGAGTTATCAATATAAGCTGACCAAAGTGAAAATTATGTTTAGATGTGTCATATGAATACCAGCTTAAGATCATTGTTAGTCATCGGAGTTGGTCATTTGTTTCAAAATAGCCACTTATTTAATTTTTATATCAAAATGGTCACTTTGTTTCACCACTGGTCACTAGTGTTTGTCTTTTTTTTTGCATTTTTAGTCATCGCTATAAATGTAAAAAAAACCAACAAAAATGATAATTTTGAGACAAATTAAACTTAAATGGCAGTTTTGAAACAATTATAATCGTACACACAACTAAGAGTTTAATGTTGAGTAATTCTATTTAGTTAGATTATGTCAGAGAATCAGGGCAATACAAAAAAATTCTACAAATGTGATTTTAAATCAACATTAAATATTGTATAGAATGGTTTTATAAATAAAGTATGGTAAATTAGTATAAAGCTACCGCCTTTAAAACTATCATGAATCTATAAAATTTTAAACTTAAAAATTCAATTGTGATAATTTAGTTAGTTTTGTCTCACTATATGTGTTTGGTTTTTTAGACGTTGGATTTAGTTTATATTTTAGAAAGAAAAAAAAACCAACCCTTAGTATAAGTAATTTAACTACTCTGAAAATATGATGTTTATTCATAAAAAGTGTCAAAATATTAGTCAGATCATGATAATAGAGAAATTAACCTTTTTGCTTTAAAAATTAAATGGAGAATTTGCTAAAACTCCTCTCCCGTTACTGATACATTTTGCAATTGTGTCACTATTTTTTTTTCCCAAAAACAAATTACTGATATATCAAATCGTTGCATTTTTACCACCGGTGCGTACAAATTAACAGAAGTCTGGCACATGTTATCCCAATGTACCCTCTATGTTTCATATACGGTCACCCATTAAATCCTATCCAAAATACCTTTTTATTACCTTTTCAATTTAACTTATAACTTAAAATTATTTACCTCTTTTAACCCAAATATTTATTTTATTATTTTACTTCAAATATTTATTCTATTAAATGGGTTTTTTAACCTTCCCTCTCATTGTCTTTCTCCCTTCCTAACTCCCTGGTTTTCGAAACCCATTAACACTTCTGGTTCTTATTCTTCTTCAATGGCAGATGGAGGAAGCGGGGACGAGAAATGTGGGCAGATGGGGGACTGGGAGACTATGTTGTCTGGTTTTCGTCGCCTAACGGAGAGTAGAGCATTTTTAAGCTTATGATATGTGGTTTTAGTTACCCATCCAATGCAGACTGATCAGGTCAAGAATATGAGGAAAAAGAGTTCAATGCAGTTGCAAGACCTTGTTTTAGCAAACAGAAGCTCTAGCCCACCACCTTTGAAAATCACAGCTTTTGTTTCTCAGGTGACTCATAATGGGCTCGAATTGGGGTTTACTCAATAAAATCTTATTAATTTCGGTAGAGAGGTGATATTCATTTGACATTATCATGCAAATTGTTATTTTTTTAGGGAACCCGCAGCCGCTACTCAGAGTGCAATGAGTGCGCATAGGGTAAAATCTTAGCCTGCAAACCAACGCCAGAAGGTAAACCATACAAGGTGACAGGCTCAGCCGAAAAAACGTACGTAGAGGGATTCGAACTTATGACCTTTGGTCACAAGTATACCATGCTCAACAAACTCGGCTACCACTTGGGGCATTATGAATACTCCTTGTTGAAGGGTGTTACGGAGGCAATTAGAATAAGTTGTGCTGGATATCCTACTAGAAAAAATTTCGATGAATTTATAGACCGCTTCAGTCTCCTCGCACCCGAAGTGTTGGACAGAAAGTATGAACATCTCCTTCCTAGTGCTTGGATGTTTTCTATCGGACTATGATCTTGATTTATAATTTCTCTAGTGTTAGTTGTAATAAAGTCACTGGTTGCTAGAAGCTTCTAGAGAGAGCAGGACTGGATGGCTATCAGGTAATCTCCGTGAGAGAACTTGGGTGACACATTTACCTAACTGCTGCTTTGCAGATATACATAAATGTTCCAGTATTAATATTGTTATTTGTTTTTTGCAGATTGGTAAGACAAAAATATTTCAAAGGGTTGGGCAGATGGTTGATCTAGATACTCGGAGGAACGAGGTCTTAGGAAGATCAGCTTGTATTATTCAGAGAAAACTCCGTTCTCATTTGTCTCGCAAAAGCGTTATCTTGGTTCGTCGGGCTGCAACACAAATTCAGGCTACATGCAGAGGTGATTTATTCTTATAATTTTATTTTTATTTGTTGCCAAGAATGCTATATCAAGTATCATATTATTTACTTTAATTAATTATTTTGTAGGTCAATTCGCTCGAAAGTTGTACGAGTCTGTTATAAAATACTATGCAATTATCACAAAATGGCTCAAGCACAGAATATATGCGAATGAAAGATTTAAATGAAACACAGGATTTAACGTGGTTCGACAATTGTCTACGTCCACGGGCGCCGCCAGAGAAAAGAGTTTCACTATGATAGAAAAGGTTACAGATTTCAGATTGTCTTTTGTGTCGCCCTAGTAATCTATTAATAGGGAATTAATAGACTTACTAGACTATGGGCCTAATGGGCTCATACCACAAGACTAATTGAAGTAATTGGACAATATCATTATCACAACACAAAACTGTCCTGCCGGACACAGTACATTGTCAAGACACTATTCGACTCATTCACAACAAATCTTCCCCTTGAGGCGAATATCCTTTCTTCACTATCAACAAAGAATCTTCTCTTCTTCTGACTCACCAAATTCCCTTAAGGCATTCACTCTATACTGCAAACACCAATCCAGTTTAGGCATTCCCTAAACTTTCGAACTGATACTGCCTTGGTCATTATATCTGCTGGATTATCGTGTGTAGACACTTTCTTCACATCAACAATTCCCTTTGATATTATATCACGAATAAAATGATACCTGACATCTATGTGCTTTGTACGCTCATGGTACATCTGGTTCCGTGTAAGGTGTATGGCGCTTTGATTGTCACAAAACACTTTTGTAGTAGTCCTATCCAAGCCCAAATCTGCCACCAAACCTTGCAACCATATTGCCTCTTTAACTGCTTCTGTTACCGCCATGTACTCTGCCTCTGTTGTAGACAAACCTACAGTAGCTTGCAACTGTGCTTTCCAACTGATCGCACTCCCAGCTAGAGTAAATACATATCCTGTCAGAGATCTTCTTTTATCCATATCACCTGCAAAATCAGAATTAACAAAACCAACCAATGATCCTGCAACATCATTCAGCGATTCACCAATATCGGTTTTGTTAAAAGTTAAGCCAACGTTCACAGTATTCTTTTGAAGAGATTCAATCTCTTCCCCTATAGCACCAATCCATCGATCTGCCTCTGAACTCGCTATAGCTTCTCTGTAGCTACTAGGTTCCTGCATCTCAACTTCTTCTGCAACTGACAGAGCATATGCAACTAGATTCGCATACCTTTTTGGAAGTCTAATATCTCTTCTTTCTCTGCCCAATGCTATGCTATAAGGTTGTTGTTCTGGTTCAGGCACATCATCGTCACTATCATCTGATGTTGAAGCTTCACCTCCTGATTCTGGATCCACCTCAGAACCACTTGAATTATTGGACTTGCTAGGAACTGATTCTACTTCAAGCTCCACCTGTTTACTCACAAACGATCCTGATTCGACCATTTCTCCTACTTCCTTCTGACTGTCTATCGAAGCAAACTCATTAAAAGTAACGTCCCTACTGATGAGAAAACCTGGAGACTTTGGAGAGTTACACCATAACCTATATCCCTTCACTCCAGTACCATATCCTAGAAATATGCATCTCTTTGTCCTCGGCTCAAGCTTACCATCTCTCACATGAGCATACGCAGGACAACCGAACACCCTCAAATGTTCATAATCAGCCGACGATCCAGACCAAATCTCAAAAGGAGTTTTACAATCAATAGCCGTTGATGGAGACCGATTCACCAAGTAACACGTTTTATTGATAGCTTCAGCCCAAAAATTCTTTCACACACCGGAATGTCAGAGCATACTTCGTGCCTTGTCACAAAGCGTTCTGTTCATTCTTTCTGCGACTCCATTCTGTTGTGGTGTTCTAGAACAAGTGCGATGGCGCACTATTCCCTCAGCTTCGCAGAACTCGTTGAACTCACGACTGCAATATTCTAACCCATTATCTGTCCTATGACGTTTGATTTTTCTTCATGTTTGCTTCTCAATCATCGTCTTCCATTTGACAAAGGTTGAATATGCCTCATCTTTCGTTTTCAGAAAGTAAACCCACACCATCCTTGAATAATCATCAATCAAACTCATGTAGTATCCGGCTCCGCTCTTGGATGTAATTATGTTTGGACCCCAAAGATCCGAGTGAATGTAGTCCACTGTGCCTTTAGTCTTTCTTACAGCCGATTTGCTGAATTTGACTCTAGTTTGTTTACCAAACACACAATGCTCACAAAATCCCAATGATTCTGTTTTATACCCTTTCAACAAACCTCTCTTTCCCAAAACAGCTAATCCTCTGTCACTCATGTGACTAAGACGCCAATGCCACAACTTATTTTGATCCTGCCTACTTTGGCTATTACTCCCTGATGATGCTACCACAGCATCGCCCATAACAACACTCCCTTGGAGAATGTAAAGACCCTTCTGCAAACTACCTTTCATGCATACCATTGAGCCTTTTGTCACTTTGATTACACCATTTTCTGCATGGTACTTGTAACCCCGAGAGTCCAGAGTCCCAAGAGAAATCAGGTTTCTTTTAAACCCAGGAACATGCCAGCACGTCAAGATTCTAACAACCCCGTCAAACATTATGATTCTGACGTTACCAATACCTCCAACAGTCAATGAATGATTGTTCCCAAAATAGACAGTTCCATGCATTGGCTTGTACGTATCAAACCACTGCTTGAACTGACACATGTGATATGTAGCGCCAGTATCAAGTACCCAAGATTTTTGCCCAAAGTCTGAACTCACGGACAATACATCTCCTTTACCACTGTTTTCACTATCGTCGGAATCGTTCACACCTTCAACAATGTTTGCTGCATTTTCCTTTTGATTTCCCTTCTTACCATTCAGTTTCGGACAATCTCTCCTATAATGGCCCTGCTCACCGCATTCATAACAGTTTGAGTGCTTCACCCTTGACTTGGACCTCAAGTTCTTCCTTCTTAAAGAACTCGCTTTGCTTTTAGATTTTCCCCTAGTCATAAGACCTTCCCCTTCAGCTTGATTGTCTGGCTGCAACTGTCTCATCTCTTTTGATTTCAGTGCCCCTTTGACATCTGCTAGCGATAGCTTATCCTTACCATACATAATGGTATCTACGAAGTTTTTATAGGGAGTTGGTAACGATCTCAATACAAACAAAGCTTGATCCTCATCCTCAATATTGATATCTATGTTCTCCAAGTCCATTATAATTGATTTAAAATTATCTAGGTGCTCTGTTATGGACATACCTTCTTTCAATCTGAAATCATACAAACGTTTCTTCAAATATAATCGGTTTACTACTGATTTCTCTGAGTAAAGATCTCCTAGCTTTCTCCATGCGCAGGCAGCAGTCTTCTCACCACTAATCTCGCGAAGCACATTGTCTTTCACACTCATTAAAATCCAGCACAAACCCCTTTCTTGAAGATCTTGTTTCTCCTCTTCTTTCATCTCTTCTGGTAACTTATTCTCCACAGCCTTCCACAGCCCTTGCAGTACCAATGAAGATTTCAGTTTAATCTTCCACAACGCAAAGCTGGATCCCCCATCAAATTTTTCAATCATGTATTTTGTTGTTGTAGACGCCATTGTGAAACCCTAATTGCAAAAGCCCTAATTTCACCACGTGGCTCTGATACCAATTTTGTTATAAAATACTATGCAATTATCACAAAATGGCTCAAGCACAGAATATATGCGAATGAAAGATTTAAATGAAACACAGGATTTAACGTGGTTCGACAATTGTCTACGTCCACGGGCGCCGCCAGAGAAAAGAGTTTCACTATGATAGAAAAGGTTACAGATTTCAGATTGTGTTTTGTGTGCCTAATGGGCTCATACCACAAGACTAATTGAAGTAATTGGACAATATCATTATCACAACACAAAACTGTCTTGCCGGACACAGTACACTGTCAAGGCACTATTCGACTCATTCACAACAATATGTGTGTCCGCCCGCATATTCCGCCTCCGTATATAAGTAAGAACACAACCGATCTCAACACTAGTATGTTCTTACTTATATACCAATGATCTTTCCCATGTTTAACCGATGTGGGATGTGGGACTTTGGTCGCCACCCTAACAAATCCTTCTCTCGAACAAAGTACCACTTAGCCTCCTCTCAAATTACTTTCATCCGCCCACTCTAATCAGGTTGGAGACTACCTGACCATAGAGGCACTACGGATGTTACTGCTCACCTCCTCTTAGACCACACTGTCTTGTTCCTTAGCGTCACTCCAATCAAGCCACGCTGCTTGATGAGCCACGGGCAATCCGAACTAGGATCTCTAGAGCAGATCACCTTGATCATATGGCTACTGGTTCATCATGTTCGACCTCCGAGAATTTCACCACCATCGCGTTCCGTCTGGGCCTGACGCTCTGATACCACGTGTTGGGAATATGCGTGTTGTGAATTGGGGGTCTGGTCCGCATATTCCGCCTCCGTATATAAGTAAGAAAGCAATTGATCTCAACACTAGTATGATATTGTCCGCTTTGGCACCCGAAGGCCCTCACGGCTTTGCATTTGGTCCCCTACCAAAAGGCCTCATACTAGTTGAGGTATGTTCTTACTTATATACCCTTGATCCTTCCCATGTTTAACCGATGTGGGATGTGGGACTTTGGTCGCCACCCTAACAGAGTCTAAGCATAGAAAAGCTGGTTCTTTGCGGATCCAGAGAGATCAAATATATTCACTTTCTCTAGTGAAATTAATAAAATTTTATTGAGTATACCCCAATTCAAGCCCATTATGAATCACCTCGGAAACAAAAGCTGTGATTTTCAAAGACGGTGGTGGGCCAGAGCTTTCGTGGGCTAAAACAAGGTCTTGCAACGGCAAACTCTTCCTCCTCAAATTCTTGATCCTACAATTTTGTTGAATCCATTAGATGGGTCACTAAGACCACACATCATAAGTTTAAAAATGATCGGTTTTTCGTGAGTCGACGAACCAGACAACACAATCTCTCAGTTCTCCATCTCCCCGCATTTCTCGTCCCGCTTCTTCCATGATCTGCCATTGAAGAAGAATAAGAACTAGAAGTGTTAATGGGTTTCGAAAACTAAAAAGTTAAGGAGAGAAAGAAAACGAGAAAGAAGGTTAATAAACCCATTTAATAGAAAATTAATAGAGTAATATTTGAAGTAAAGTAATAAAATAAATATTTGGGGTAAAAGTAAAAGAAGTAAATTATTTTAAGTTAAGTTAAAAGTAAAAAAAGTAAATAATTTCAAGTTATAAGTTAAAGTAAGAAGTTAAAGGTAACTATTAAAAGGGGTATTTTGGGTAGGATTTAATGGGTGACCGTATATGGAACGTAGAGGGGTACATTGGGATGTCATGTGTCAGACTCCTGTTAATTTGCATGCGCTAGTGGCAAAAATGCAACGATTTGAGATATCAATCACTCGTTTTGGGCCAAAGAAGCTTAATGGTACGAATGCAACAGGTGTCAAACACGAGTGACTTGACAAGATTTTTAGCCCGAATATTATAGTTTGTGGGTAAGCTCTAAATCTTTAAGGATAATACCAATAAAAAATGGGTTAATTCAATTCTACATGATGTCAAATCTTACAAAGATTAAGTAAAATTAAATAACAATATTGTCGTGGTTTAAAACTGGTCAATAAAAAAACTTCTCTCAATAAATAAAATGCTCTCGGATCCATGTTATGGTTTGGTGGTTAATTTATTTTTAGTTCTTAGAGATATTTGATAGGTTGGTGTGCCTTTAAAGATTGATGTTTGACTCATCATTAAAAAAACTAATTAAAATTGTTCATAAGAACAAACTCAATTCCTCCAATATTGTGCAGTTTGAAATTAATAAAGTGCCTTTGTAAATGTCTACAAATTGATAAAGATGAAATATTATATATTCAAGTTATAAATATATTTCTATAAACAAAATATTAATATTCTTATAGTGTAATTGAAGAATTTAGTTTAAGCGTAAGTAACATCAAAAATATTTCTAAAAAGTATTATGATTTTATAGTATAACAGTGAAGTCTCGTAAACTTCAGTTGTGGTTTAATACATTTATAAGAACATTAAGTTATGGTTTAATAGTAAAAAAAAATCAATTTAAACTTCTTTAATATCGGAAAAATAATATAACTATTAAATGTGGATTCATGTAATGAGCAAAGGGTAAAACAATTTATGTATGACAATTTGATTTTTCAATCTTATCAATTATCCAAAAGAAAAAAGACCGATTGGTTATAATTGAATATTTTAAACTAAATATGAGCCAAAAGATTAAAAACGCATCTTATCTAAGAATAATGGTTCATTCAAAGTGAAATAAATAAAGTTTTAAATATCCTACCACGATTTGTAAACTCGAATCTTAAGCTTCATTAAATAGATATTAACATCATGTTTTTAAAATATTAGAATTAAGAAAAATAATTATATAGTAGCTAAAGATATTGTTTAAAAATTTATGTATTAAAAATAATTACAAAATATATAGTAAACTTAAGTTATAACTAGTGGTTAGTAAGCTCAAAAAGTTAATTTATAAGACCAAGCAATGATCTCATCAATGGTACCATAATTTGTTGAATTCGTTTTCTTGTTTTATTTTGAGATGAAATTAGTAGGAAAATAGGGATACCATGAGTTCAGTACTAGTATATTCATATTTAGTGGTTTACGTCGATGACATACTTTTTTCATAACTAGTAAGAATTTGTTTCATATCAATAATAAAAAGACAATTTTAGTATAAAGCATATAGATAATGTGTTTTATGTGTAAATTGTAGATTCATCAGTATAGTTCTTAAGATACCATGGGTTGGACACATAAAAAATAAATTAAAAACATATTGCAGTGATATGGTGTGAAAAGTCATAGTCTAATGAATTCTCATATTATAAAATAGATAACTTCTTTTTTACGTGTTCAGAAATCCAAAAGATGTAGACAATTTTATATACCTCAACATGAAGTTGAAAGTTTGATGTAAACTCAGGTTTGTTCAAGTCAATGGATAGGATTCATAATAGGAGGTGTTCTTGGAAATTATCGCATTTCCATGGACAAGTAAAAACCCATGAGATTTATGAGTTATCCTAGAATGTGGTTATTACAAAACGAAGTCATAAATTTCAGATTTTGATCAGTTTGTAGTCTTGAAGAATGACTTCGGATATTTTAAGAGTTTCCAAACTTGATCTTTATTGATGCTTTCTCTTTCTTTTGATTTTTTGAATGTCTGATGTTTTGTGTTACGAGAACACGAAACCTTAATGTATAATTATAAAGCCATGAAAAGTGTGTTCTCTATTTTATACAAGAAATTATTTTGGAATTCAAAATGCAAACAATAACCAAATTTGTTAGTTTCCATATACGGGGACCATAACCACGGACTTATTTCGTTCTCACAAAATAATCTCAAACTTATTAGTTTTACTTAAGTTTTTTATTTATGAATTCAATAACTCATATTATCCGGAATAAACCTCATATTTATAAAATTACCTACAACATACAGATGTAATCTTTTAGTTTGTTACTTAATATATGATTAATTTTTAATGGACTAATATTAACTATATTCAAATGCATCGATAAATAATGTAATGGTATATTTTAATGGAGAGATTCCAAGAGGTGTAAGTTAATACTTAAATGATTTAGGGGTGGACCATTAGATATTAGTAAAAGGATCCTCTCTTGTTTGAAACATAAAATATCGTATGTTAACATAAATGAACTTGAATAACTATTGAGATTTTTTATGTAATTTGTTTCAATAAGTTTAGTTGTTGTTATAAATTTTAGTTTTTCCATTTAATATTGTGTACTTTTTAAAGATAAAAAAGTAGCATGTTAAGAAACATCTAATAGTAAAAATAATAGTAATTTCTTTTTCGTTGCGAACGTATAACATATAAAAAAACACATGAGAACAAACATCAGATTTAGTTTTTAGATTGTATGAAAGAAGAAACAAAAATATTTCTAATTTGTAACATCTCTTATCAAAGGTCAAAATTCAAAATCTTTCACAAAACATATTTGTTTTGGCATCCTTAGTTTATGGAATATCGCGATTGACTATACAATGTTTATGCCAACATTAGGTTTTAATTTCTTATTGTATTATTTTTTGTTTGTACAAATATTTTAGTTAATGTTTATATTAATATTTTTCAGTTAACTTGTATATGATGGGTTCTTCTATACAGTGTAGCAAATTCAAATTTATATAAATTGGAACAATTAAAGATTCATATGTTAGATTATAAGAGCATGCGAGTTTTATGATACTTATCATGAGTAATTCAAGATTATTATATATTTTTTGTTATTCTAATTATCGATGGACCATGTTACGCAATGACCATTTTAGTTATTTGTTTGTATATTATTTATTTATTAGTCCATGCTAATTTAGAATACATGATGATTCAAGTGGAGATAGTAAAAAAATTAATATATAAATGATTAGATGTTGTAGTTATTGTAAATTGTTAATCTGATTAATAACATAATACAAAATTTATTTTATTTGACAATAATAAACTAAGTATTATTAACGTGATATTTTAAAAAAATGAAAAATGAAAATGGTTTATTGAGCTCCAAAAACTCTAACTTGAAATCATTTAACATTATTTTTTTTCTTGCTAAATGCTTCCCATTTTCAAGCCTAATTAAAAAAAATATCTATAATCATCAAGTTAGCTGCAAGCAATAGAGAATCTATACACCAAAAAGAAAGGATCATCATCATTTGATGAAAACAGATCAATACATGCAAGCAATCAACCACGATATTTAGTACACCAAGAATGAACTAAACCTGACCCCCCCCCCCCACTGATCTCATCAAATAGACTTCAAAACAAGGCAACAACATATCAATTACCTCGATTCTAAAACTTTATATAAAGTCCTGTTTTCTAAAATAATTCAAAACAAACACCAACAACTTACTCTCAAACAAGAACATACGCAGACGCTACCATAACCATTCCTAAAGATATTCTACGTGACAAAGTCTGAATAGAAGATAAAGAATACTATAAAATAATTTAATTTCGAGAACAAGACAAAGCTCACCATGAAACAAAAGCAAAGTTCACCCTCATAGGAAAGTTCTCTAATGGGAGACCTTCCATGACAGAAATTCAAGCATTCTTTGAATATTTTGGCTTCTCAAGATAATATAGCCTAGCCTTATGGATCCACGCCATATTATGATTGAGATGGATCTACAACAAGATCTAAATAAGATTTAGCGTCGAGATGTATGGAAAATTTGAAACTTTACCATAACACTTATTAAATAGCTTCCAAATTTCCATCCCAAAAAAGAGGCGTCCATCTCATATATATGGATCTTTTTTCCAAGAATCCCTGCTTACTTGTACAATGAAAATACATTCAGAATAATTTAGCCATTAATTGGTAAAACTCTTGTTGTATGGGCTGCACAAAAGAAGAAAAAGTGTTTGTTTTTCTTCAAACCCCAAATCCGCTCTCGCTCACCGCTACTAACGGGGTCTCGGTTGATTTCCCTTCCTTTAGCTACTTAGATGTTTTAGTTCGCTAAGTTTGAAAAGTCCAAAGAGCGCAGACTAGCCGCGGAGCTTGGATACGGTTTCCCGATCAGAGATCCATGGATCACAAACGGTATCTCCCCATGGCCTTTCGCCTCTGAAAGCGTCCTTCCTTCTCAATGCCCGGGCATCCATCCAATGCATTCTTTTTTATCTTGTACCCACGGT
The DNA here is from genome assembly GCA_036936605.1 of Limnanthes douglasii subsp. nivea. NCBI lineage: Eukaryota > Viridiplantae > Streptophyta > Magnoliopsida > Brassicales > Limnanthaceae > Limnanthes > Limnanthes douglasii. The sequence goes on along the minus strand of JAUPFV010000002.1, from coordinate 58,091,944 downwards.
GCGATACACTGAGCACCAACCAAATCTTGACGTACATTGTTTTTAGGGCATGAGTTGAGGTTGATATGTCTAAAACTCTACTGACTAAAGTATGCATATCTTTTGGACAATCAGCTGGGTATGGACAAGAGGTTACCTGTGGGGCAAGACCCAGTTATTGTCCTTAATGTTTTTATATGGTTCATAGTTAAAAATATTGCAGAAAGTCTATACAACCATCTTCTACACTAGAAGCAAGCTCTCATCTACCTCAAAACTTAGACAATGGAAAACAACTTCACAACCTCAGACTCAACCTTAATAAAGTCCATTATAGTAAAAAAGACATCATATGATACTATACCCAATAACTATTCTGGAAAAATTTAACCAAGTAACCAAATTCAAAATCCAAATCCTAAACTAAAGGATCAACCAACATTAACTAGCATCACATTTATACAAATCATCCAATCTTATACCTCATCATGTGATACTATACCCAATAACTATTTTGGGAAAGAATTACCAAGTAACCAAATATAAAATCCAAATCCTGATCAACCAACATTAACTAGCATCACATCCATACAAATCATCCCATCTTATACCCCATTAGTTAATACCATTGATTCTATTGACCTAAGCCAAATTTCTAGCAAAACTATCAACAATACTAAAATTCAGAAATAATAGATATTGAAAGCAATTAATACCTTAGAAACATGTGCTCTGTTTAAAGAAACCCAAACTTATCCTACTATCTCTTTAGCCCCACCATCTCCCAAATTATATTCCAATCTTTTATCCTCACCAAAAGCCAAAGCATAAAATAGTTTAGAATTCAAACAATACTTAAATAATGAAGAAATAAATCAAAATGAAACCTAATAGATAACCTATTTCTATGAAATCAATACAACCTAAAGAGAATGTCAGGCCCAAAACTGGATCCTATAAATGACCATCAAAATTATATGTTGGAATGTAACAGAAACTAGTAATAAGGTAACCATACACGAACTTAAACACATCATCAAATCTGAAAATATAGACTTTTTGGCAATCCATGAGCCTATGATTTCTGAAACTAATCTAATCAACCTCACAAAAATATTAGAATTCCAAAACAGCTTTGCTAACACCAATAATAAGATTTAGCTTTTATGAGAAAAGAATTTGAGATACATGTATTTGAAAACTTTTATCAGACTCTACAGGTTCATGTAACTCACAGCTCTCTTAAAAAAAGCTTTGTGTCTCAATTATATATGCAAAATGTACAAGAATCCTAAGATTTGAACTATGGGACAATCTCAGAAGCTTTTCTATCCCCAGTAAATAATGGTTAGTGATGGGAGATTTCAATGCCATGATTAACCATTATGAGCAGTTATCATATACCTCACTATGCTTAAGGTGTATGGAATAATGTAACAACATTATAAGTGATTGTAACATATCTGATATTGGTTTTACTGGCTCTAAATTCACTTGGACAAACTCTCACAAGTGGAAACACTTGGGCAGAGTTCTACATAACACTACCTAGACTACATATTTTGACACTACTTATGTCAAGCACCTTGTTAGAATAGTCTCTAAACATAGTCCTTTGTATATCACCATATATTAAAATTATCTGAAAATCCTAAATCATCTTTTAAATTTATCAATATATGGCATATTCATCTAAATTTCTCAAGTTTAATTGTGAATAGCTAGAATAAAGACATGATATGACAGCCTATTCAAAAGTTTTGGCATAAACTAAAGAGATTAAAGATGAATCTTAATACATGGAAGAGAGATAGTTATGGGAAGATATTTAATATTATTACACAATATGAGGATGAAGTTCAATTCATTGGAAAAACAGTTCAAGAAAACAACTCACATGAAGCAAAAATTAAGCTATCAAAAGCTCAGGCCATACACATTCAACTCATTGCCAGAGATAAATCCTTCAAGAAACAAAAATGCAGTGTTAATTGGACCCAGAATAAGGATAAAAACACTACAGCTTTTCAGAACTATGTTAAAAATAAAAAGTATAGAATTACAAGAATACCTTACCTCTCAAATACAATTCCTAAGATTATCACAAGTGAATAGAATGATATCTTAATGAACATCCCAACTAATTCAGAAATCCACAACTCTATCAAGGCTCTAAACCTTTCTAGTGTCTTGGGGTTTGATGGATTCAACATATACTTTTATCAAAAATGTTAGAACATAATAGGTAATGATTTATGTGAAGTTTTCAGAGATTTTTTCAAAAGTGATCATGCTCCTCTGGGTATTTACGCAACAATTATATGTTTAATACCTAAAAAATACTCTCCAATAAGTTGGAATGACTACAGACCCATAAGATTATGTATAGTATTTAACTGGATAACTCAAGACTCTTCAATGCCTTAAAAAATCTAGTCTTATCCCTAAACTCATTTCTGATGAACAAAGTGGCTTTGTTCATGGAAGAAATATGCACGACAATATTCTTCTTACACAAGAAATGGTAAATGAACTAAACAGAAAAACTACAGAAGATAACCAATCTTAAAGATTGGCATGGATCAAGCTTTTGACAAGCTTTCAATTCTGTTTATTCTAAAAATATTGTACGCTTTTGGTTTTTTTAACAGTTTTATTAGCATTCTTAAGTTCTTTATACGAAAATCTGATTTTCTATGATTATAAATGGTGAAGTTAAACAATTCTTTCACTGTACTAACCGAGTCAGGTAAGAAGACCCTTTGTCTCCTAGCCTCTTCATCTTGGCTGAAGAGTTCCTAATTAAAGGACTAAACCAACTAATGCAAGATAATAAAGACTTAAGGTATAAAACTTATAGTTCAAATTTTGTTTCTTGCTTGGATTTTGCATATGACATGGTCATTTTCTCAAACACTTCACCAACAAGCATCAAAGAATTCTCTCTTTCCTGCAAAAATATCAAGGCATCTCAGGTCAGGTTATAAACAATTAAAAAATAATTTGTATTCCTTCCAGTATAATAACATCAAATAGATTACATTACATCAATCAACATATTGGATTCAAGCAAGGTAGTCTACTAGTGATATATCCTCGCATCAACATACACCCTAGAAACAATGTTGCTCTATATGAAGACTTAGTTACAAATGATGAGTCCGGAAATTTTCACCACTCATTGTAGAGACCGGACAGGGGCAATTCGGACAAAAAACACCCACTGAACCATCTGAACTGGACTAAAGTATTAAAAGCTAATCACTTTTTGACTACGCTAATTGTTAATCTGCTTAATAAACTAATGGGTTTTTGAACTTGACCCGGTTTCATAAGTATGACCCGAAAGCCAATGTGGCCCGTAATTAAGGGTATAAATACCCAACCACTTTCATTAATGAGGGTAATGAACATTTAATACAACCAGGCAGCTCAAATCTCTCACTACAAACCACTTAAACATTAAATATCTTTGAAACACCACAAAATTCATGACCAAATTACCCTCAGTCAAAAATAATCCTCACCAAATTGGCGACCACAGTAGAAGGAGAAGGTGCCTGAATCTAGCATTTGAAACCATCAAGAAAAACCAGTTCGGATGAATCCGGACGAGCAGGAAGTGCCACCATCTTTGGCAGAAGTGGTGGGAGAAAATGATGAATATACAATCGAGGAGCGAGACATGTTAAAAGTTGAGATAGAAGCCTTGAGGGCTGCTAAAAGGGCAGAGATGGACTTGAAAGAAAAGTTAAAAGTGTTAACAGTTCACCACACTGACAATCCAAGAGAGTATAAGCCATCAAAGACCCATATGAGTACTAAAAAGACTCATGCTATCTCGAAGAAGTCTCACCGGTTTAAACCAGTCGAGAGCTTAGATTCAGACTCAGAATCTTCCAGTAGTTCCTCGAATGAAGATAGAGTTGAAGAATCATTATCATCAAGCAGTGATGAAGGCCGTTCTAAGAAGAAACAGAAGTTGGTCAAAAAATATTCAAGAAAGAGGGACAAGCAAGGAAGGTTAAAGAGGCACCTGGGTAAAGGTTTGTATCATAGCCACAGCCATGGTCGCAGACATGTAGACCGGTTATTAATGGATCCTTTCGCTTTTCATGATGAACCAGGTATCTTTGCAACTCCTAACAAAGATACTGTGTTTAGTCGTGGCCGAAATTGAAGACAATCTCCATTGTTCTCCAAGATACTGTCCGGAAACCTTCCTAAGAGGTTTGACAGCACAAAGATGAAAAAATATAATGGGAGTAAAGATCTGGATAACCATCTGGAGCAATTCAAAAAAATTATGATGAATTTTGACGATGATGATAAATTACTTTGTCGAGCGTTCTCCCAGTCTTTTACGGGGAGTGCTCTGAAGTGGTACAATAGTCTGCCACAGGGCTGCATCAAGAATTTTGATACTTTTTGGCTGGCCTTCTGGAGGCAGTTCGTTGGAAGTAAGGAAGTGAAAGGCAATGGAGACACTATTATCCATTGTGCCCAGGAACCAAATGAATCTTTGAAGGAATATATAAGTCGCTTTGTGAATACCAAAAATGGACTAGCTGATTGCTTTGAACATGTAGCAATAGCTTCTCTAAGACACGGTTTGAACCCTAGCGATTTGATTGATTCAGTAACCAGGAAGAAGGCCATGACGTGGGGTCGTTTACTGAATCAGGTCGGCAAACAGATTAATATGGATGAAACAAAGAAAACCAGGGTGTAACGGCAAGTGAGGTCTGCCCCAGCTACACCAAATCAAAACCAGAATCAGTCTGGGTACAAGGCCAAGGAAGCCGGATAGGCTCATAATAGGACCAAGGCTCAATCCCACCCAGTTGCACCAGCTCAGAGCAAGCAATCTAGAAATAAGCGAGGACCTTGGGTTCAACCGGAGTGGTTTGCTGAGTTGAAAGAAAATGTATCCATCATTTATGACAAAACAAAAGACAAAGTACATTTCAGAAAGCCGGCTGCATTACAATCTCCCAGAGAAAGTCGTAATAATTATTTCTGTCAGTATCACCATGATACTGGCCATAACACTGAAGATTTCATCGCGTTGAAACAAGAAGTGCAGAATTTGATTGAGAGAGGGAAGTTGGGGGCTTATGTTAAAAGAAGAAGTTGAAATAGGCCTGATAATGCTCATCGGACTGGCCTTAACAATTCAGAGACATCGGCTCTGGATGAGGCTATGGTGATAATTGAAAGGTTTGATGTAGAGTCGGAATATTTGGATCCTGATCCAACCCGAAATAAGGTGGGTGTTATCACAGAACACTGCAAGACGGTGTCCGGACTCATCAGCTTTTTTGAGTCACTTACAATATTTGGGGGAGACACCATGACGGTACCAACTGCTTCATCGAGAAAGAGGCATGTTCATACTATAGCTACCTAACTCGAAAGAGGCATGACTTCCTATCAATCGCAAATTCCATTTCCCTTCATTGTTTTCGATGAGGATGACTTGAGAGACATAGCTGGTCCCCATGAAGATGATGTTGTGATAGGAGCATCCATTGGGGGCAATGACATTAGACGAATTTTGGTGGACACCGGTAGTTCAGCCAATATCCTCTTTTTGACTTCCTACAAACAAATGAAGAATCCAGCAGTAATACAGCGTTCGAACAGGTCAATTGTGGGTTTCACTGGAAGCTCAGCACATGTGATTGGGGAGTTTGAGGAGGAGGTTTTGTTGGGCAAGGGCCCTTATAAGAAGATGGTCAGAATACTTTTTATTGTGGTGGATTGTCCCACGTGTTACAATGCTATTTTGGGGAGATCTTGGCTCTCCAGGATGCATGTCGTGGCTTCAACAGTCCACCAATGTTTAAAATACGTTGTACAAGGACAAGTGGGAGTTGTCTAAAGCAGTCAAAAGATAGCAAGGGAGTGTTATGCAACAGCACTGACCCCTCGAACGTTGGGGGAAATTCGGATCAGTAAGGATTAGCAGTTTGAGGGGCCCTCTGGGGGAGAGGGTGACATTTATGACCCCAGAGAGACCCCTGGTGTTTTAATACCAATTGAAGAAGTTGAAACTCACTCTCTGGTTGAAGGAAGAAGTGTCAAGATCGGGTCGAAGATGACATCGGAATTAAAGAATAAAATGTTAGCTTTTTTGAAAGACCATCAGAATGTTTTCGCTTGGTGCAATGCTGATGTAACCGGAGTACCAACAGACATTATATCACACCAACTATCCATCCGGAGGGATATAGCACCTATTGTACAAAACATGAGAGCTTTTTCTAAGGAGAAATATGATTTCATAGTTCAAGAGGTCGACCGGCTTACTAAGATGGGGCACATAAAGGAATCTCAATAACCTTTATGGACAGCCAATTCGGTATTAGTAAAGAAGAAAAATGGAAAGTGGCGTATGTGCATCGATTTTACAGATCTCAATAGAGCTTTCCCAAAAGACCTATATCTGGTCCCCCAAATTGATCAGCTGGTGGACTCCACATCTGGGAACAAGTTATTATCATTTATGGATTCCTTCTCCGGGTATAATTAGATTCAAGTAGATCCGAAGGATCAAGAACATACTACGTTTGTTACTGATAGGGGCCTTCATTGTTACAAGGTGATGCCATTTGCGTTAAAGAATGTTGGGGCTACTTATCAGAGATTAGTAAACAAGGCTTTTGCTAATCAGATTGGAAGAAACATGGAAGTCTATATCGATGACATGATGGTAAAGAGTGTGGAAGAAGAGATACACTTAGCAAATCTCCAAGAAACCTTTGCCAACTTGGTGAAATTAAATTTAAAGTTGAATCCAGAGAAGTGTGTTTTCGGAGTGCAGTCCGGAAAATTCTTGGAGTATGTGATAAGTGAGAAAGGGATACAACATGATCCAGACTAGCTTAGTGCTTTATTGCAAATAGAGCCTCCTCAGAATTTTAAAGAAGTACAAACATTGACACGGAGGTTAGCTGCTCTAAACCGTTTTATTTTAAGGTCTTTGGATAGGTGTGCCCCGTTTTTTCAAACTTTGAAAGGTGCAAAAGAATTTAATTGGTCTCCACAGTGCGACCAGGCTTTCGATGAAATTAAGAAGCACTTATCTTCCCCTAAAACTTTATTTGAACCTGTTGATGGAGAGACTCTCTACATATACTTAGCAGTTTCTGATTGTGCCATAAGTGCAGTGTTAGTAAGGGAGGTGGATAATTATCCTCGTCTGGTGTCCTATATCAGCAAGAGCTTGATAGATGCAGAAAAAAGGTATTTAAAACTTGAAAAATTAGCACTGGCCCTAGTAATTGCTGCTAGGAAAATGAGGCTCTACTTTCAGTCTCATTCTATTGTTGTCCGGACTTCTTTTCCCTTGAAAGACGTTCTTCAAAAGGCAGACATTTCAAGCAGGATGACCAAATGGTCAGTAGAGCTTGGATACTATGATATTGATGTTGCCCCTCGAACAGCAGTAAAGATCCAGACTGTTGCTGACTTCCTACTTGAATTTCATTCGGACATAGACTATAAGCGAGCAACAGGTGAAAAAACTAAAAAAGTATGGGTTGTCCGGACTGATAGTGGATCAAGTACCATGGGTTGTGGTGCAAGGATATGTTTAACCTCTCTGTACGGTGACAAAATGTACCAGGCTATATGTTTTGCTTTCAGGGCTTCCAATAATGAGTCTGAATATGAAGCTGTTATAGCTGGCTTGAAACTAGTTCTCATTTGTGGAGCCAAAAGGGTCAGGTTAATGAGTGATTCTCAGCTTCTTATCCATCATGCACAAGGTCAATCCGAGGCCAAAAAGGAGCAGCTGGTTAAATACTTATTTGTTCTTAAATAAGTGGCACTTAATTTCAAAAACGTCACCTACGAGCACATACCCCAGACAGAAAATACACTAGCAGACTCCTTGGCAATCATAACTTATTGTGAGTCCTACCCTTGGATTCATGTGCAAGAGTGCTCATCTATTCAACTCAATCAAAACAGGGAAGAAGAAAGTTTAAATATACAAGTAAAACAACCTCAAGATTGGAGATTTCCTCTTTTCCAATACGTCTCAGATGGCATCTTGCCTCCGGAAAAAGCAGTGGCAAATAAAATTAAGTATAAGGCTCGTGAATTTGTCATCCTAAGAGATTTTCTTTACAAAAAGTATTTTAGTAGACCCCTCTTACGATGTTTAGGGATCGAGGATTCCCAAATGGTGCTCTCTGAATTACACGATGGCGAGGGATCAGCACACTGTGGGTTTAGGGCTCTAACCAGAAGAGTCTTGTTAGTTGGGTACTAATGGACCTCCATAATGCAAGATGCCAAGGAATTAGTAAAGAAGTGTGATTCATGCCAAATATACAGTAATGAAATTCATATCCCAACTGTCCCTTTAGAGTCAATTTCTGAGCCAATACATTTTGCTCGTTGGGGGCTGGATTTGGTGGGACCTCTACCCATGGCATCCGGAGGGTGCAGAACTATAATTGTTGTTATTGATTACTTCTCAAAATGGGTGGAAGCAGCCCCATTGGCAGGAACTACTTCAAAAGCTGTTATAAAATTCATCTTGTCTAATATTTGCTACCGATTTGGGGTTCCCCAAAAGATAACTACAGACAATGGGCCACAATTAGATAACAAGGATGTGGAGAGTTTTTGTACCTCTAGAGGTATTCAACACTACTTCTCTTCTCCTTTCCACCCACAGGAAAATGGTCAAGTTGAAGTAGCTAACAGGACCATCCTGTCCGGTCTTTAAAAAAATCTAGAAGGGGCTGCTGGAAAGTGGCCAAGCTATCTACAAGAAGTATTATGGGCCTACCGGACTACTCCCAGGACTGTAATACAAGAGTCCCCATTTTCCTTGGTATATGGTATGGATGCAATAGCTCGCATAGAGGCCACTCTCCTTTCATTCCGAGTCCACAATTTTTCCAAACAAGCTAACGAAATGGCAATCAGAAGCCAACTTGACTTGATTCAAGAAAAAAGAGTTAAGGCTACACTATCAAGGTTTGATGAGAAGCAGGTTTGCTTCCAGAATCAAAATAAGGGATTTTCAAGCAGGGGATAAAGTGTTGAGAAAAGTATTCATGGATACTAAGGAGAAGCAGCTCGGCAAGCTAGCTCCAACTTGGGAAGGACCCTATGTGGTCAGTGAAAAGCTTAAGCCTGGGACATACAGGCTTCAAGACAAAGATTGAAGAATTTTGAATCACCCCTGGAACATTGAACACCTCTGGTTGTATCTAGAATGAAAACTATGTAAATATTTACTTGTTTAAAGTCCATGTAAATATTAGGGGACATACTCTTTCCTACCTTGGTGGCGTGGGGAGGTTTTAATGAGGTGTCCGGGTTTTTTAATGAAATTCGATGCCTTTTTGAAAAATTTGGAGTGATTTGACTGACTGATCGGATTGATTCGGTGGAGTGATGACCATTTAAACACTCTCACTTTAAAATACTTGTAAAATAACTAAAGGCCATTTAAATACAAACCATCAAAATTGGGGAACTACAAAACAATGTAATAGTTGTGTAAGATAAAATTGCCCGGCTAATACCGGAGAATGATCTTAAAACATATAAAATGCCTTGGCCATCCAAGGACTTTGAAGTTTTAAAAAAAAGAAGGTTTGTCCGGACAAGGGCCGGACACGGTTACAAAATTGCATTGGTCATCCAAGGACTTTAGTCTAAACATAAAAATTAAAGAATAATAGAAACATAGTTAAAATTTTAAGGCTGAGCTTCTTTAGATGGCCCAGCCTCACTTGGTTTTTTCTTGGTATCCTTGGTCTCCTCATCTGGACTCTCTCCGGTCCTTTCATCTTCATCAGTAGTATCATCCCAACCACTGGAATAGTAATGCTTATAACCATCGGCCATAGTATGGTGAGGAAGGTCTTCGTATTCCACGAAACGTCATAGATCTCCTAGTGTCCTCTTCGGAAATTTCTCATGAAAGAGAAAGACCATGTCTGATTTGACTTCAGCATACCTTTCTTCTTGGGAGTCTATCACCTTGTTGGTGTATGCATCAATCCTGGCTTGGATTATTTTCTCCTGCTCCTTTAACAAGTCATTTTTTCCTTGCTTAGCCTTAGACACAGCACCTTCGAGTGAAATTTTGTCACTGGTTAGGGTCTGAATGACGTTGTCTTTGGCCTTCACCACCTCTTTTGAAGTAGAAAGATTCTTCTCCAAGTCAGAATACTTGGATTGGAGTTCTTTGAGAACCCCCTCTAAAGTGGCCAGCTTGGTGGCCAAATCCTCATTCCCCTTCTTCTACTCCTCGTTCTCTCTTTTCAATGCCTCAACATTCTGGTTGGCGGTAAGTAGGTCGTTAGACAAACTCTCTTTGTCAGAGTTGAGTGTGTTGATGATGGCTGATTGATTTCGCACTTGATTCTCCAAGTTGAGCACCGGTTGAATATTGCTCAACAATGAATGGGTCACCATGTCCTTCTCTCCTGAAACAGAAAAAGATTTACCGTTGAAAGTGACAATGTTCGAAGAGCTTGGGGGGAGGTAAGGGCCAGCAAAGTCGTCATTCTCAAGGTCTCCAAAGTAAAGGCCAATCCTTTGAAGGCCACTGATGTCTACTCCATCAATGTTGATGTCCCCTCTGGCGCCCTCTCCAGTGTGAAAGTCACTTGGGATTTCCTCTGTTTGATTTGGGTATGTTGGGTCGACCAGAGGAAGAGACTTCGGAGGCCGGAGAGCAACTTCAACTCCCTTGGAGGTTTTCTTCTTCTTAGCTTCCCTATCTCCACCTTCTGCTCCCCGTTTTTTGTCTTTCTTGGGAGCTTTTGGGGGTTTGGGAGGTCCAACTGCTTCTTTGGTACTCTCATTTTCTACCATTTGAAGCAAAGCAGCATCAATCCTACCTTGGTCCTGCACCTCTTGGTTTACTGGGACAGTCTCCTCAACACCACCTGGGTTGACCTCAGGTATGTCTGGCTTTATCTTGCCTTTCTTGCCCTTCATTTTGCTTGGGGACTTAGCTCTGCCCGGCAAGGCTAGCTTTCCATCCTTTGCATCTGTCCTCCGAAGAATGACCCCCGGAGGGGGCGGAGTGGTTAATTTTTCCCAAGACAAGTCTCTCCGGCCGGTTGTGTTCCAGAGATGGGATCTCACCAAGTTGCCACCGGTAAAATAATTGTGGAAGCGATTTCCCTATTTTTCAGCAGCCCAAGCATTCAGCTTGGCACAAGTAGTCTGCCTCTCCTCTAAGTAGTCAGCAACTCCTTCGGCAGCACTACCAAAAGAAGAAGAAGAATGTTTAAGTAAACAAACTTTTTAAGGAAAGAAAAACAAACATAATGAAGTATTAACTTGTGCTTTTCCATCTACTGGTAAGCATGCTTGGGTTGTCACCAGCCTTAATCTTCCTCCCATTCTCCCAGGCACCACTAATGAACAAGAATTGGGTTTTCTAATTCTTCTCCGATTCGAGCAGGTCATCCACTACTTTTTAATTGTCGCTCATGTTAAAATGGTAGAAGGGGATGATGTGGTTCTTGCAAAGTCTGGCCACAGCAGCAAATTGCTCCATCGGAAGCGGGATTCCGGACAGCCTGGAGGCCATGATGCAGGCCATGAGTGTGTACCAAGCGTTAGGGCTCAGTTGGCTTGGGCAGAGTTTATCAGATGGAAATATCTGATGATCTCTAGGTCCAAGGGAAACCTAAGCCCCCAGTTGAATAACTCTGTGTAGAAAATTATCTCACTGAGCTTGCAATCCATTGGCGTCTCCATATCGACCAGTATTCTCACTTTAACAGATTCTGGGATCCCCATTTCGTCCGGATCCGGCCTAGTTCAGCAGTGTGAATGAAAGCATAATTGATGTTAAGCATAGCCAGCAGATACTTTACACTCACTTTGTGGAAGCAAGGTCCCACTCTTCCTTCAAGGCACTCCGGCACGTCCGGATGTTTTAAACACAACTTTTATTTACCCTTGCTTTTCTTGACAATGGCAACCTCACCAGTCTGCCCGGAGACATCAGTCTCAACAGGGGCTTCTTTAATATTGTCCTCCATCACATTTTCCATTACCATAGAAGGGTTGTCAGTTGTCTTTGGGAGAGGATTGTTGGTGGTTGGCTCAGTAAGCTGTCCGGATTGCTGAGCATCGCTTTCTTTTTGTGGTCTGGAGTCCGGCTGTGGCTCAGATCCGGAGGGTTCATTTCGAAGGCTTGTACTGGTGGCCTCCGGACCAGACGATTTTTCCTTAGGAACCTTGATGGGTGCTTCTGACCCTGTAATCTTATCTTTGGCCCCAGACTTAGAGGGCACTGATTTTGGAGATTTTGACTGTGGAGCAACAGCCTGGCCTTTTACCAAGCGACCTCTTCGTCGAAGCGTTAGCTTTTCTGGGGAAATGTCAACATCCGATCCCATGACAATGAATGGGGAGAGTCTCTTGGTACTTGTAACTGCTTGCTCTTGTTCGACAATAGGCTGTGACTCTTGGACTGATGAGCCTGAGACGATTGGTGAAAGACTAGGATGAAATAACCTTCTAGGTTTAGAGCTTCTGGAAGAAGACGAACCTCGATCAGGCTCTGAGCTTGGTGTTTTAGATTTGTCGATAGGATAAACTGGAAGGCCTCCAGCAATGCGCCTTTCTCGTTCGAATTTTTGTGCTTTCTCTAACTCCGAAAGATTAGGCCACCCACCTTTTACAAGTGTGTTTCTTGCTGTAAACATAAACTTACACCAAAAAGGGTTTTTGGAAAAGAGAGATAAAAGCTTTGAAGAATAGGAGTGAAAAAGTGATGAAGATGGTGAAACAGTGAAAAAGTAGTTGATTTATACTAAAGAAACAAAAGATACCCAGAAACCTAGGATAATACGAAAAGATGGAAGTAATGATTAAAGACGGCGCTGACGTCACAAGCATTAATTTTAGAGGTTACTTTTTGGAATGAGTGGAAGCTCCGTTCTAGGAGAAAAACGACTGGTGAGGCGAATCAGAAGGGGACATGTGTCCCACGATCCATGGCAAAACCTTTGAACTTCTGGAGAGTTTTGTCAGTTCGGATAAGTCCTTTACTCAAATCGAAATCGGTCCGGACAATGTCATAAGTGCTCAAGAGTGATTTTTTAGGTCTTGTCAAAGGCCTTCGAACACAACCTAAAAAGGGGCTACTGATGAGTTCGGAAATTTTCACCACTCACTGTAGAAACTGGACAGGGACAATTAAGACAAAAACCACCCACTGAACCATCCGAACTGGACTAAAGTATTAAAAGCTAATCACTTTTTCACTAAGCTAATTGCTAATCTGCTTAATAAAGTAATGGGCTTTTGAACTCGACCTGGTTTCATAAGTATGACTCGAAAGCCCATGTGGCCCATAATTAAGGGTATAAATACCCAACCACTTTCATTAATGATGGTAATGAATATTTAATACAACCAGGCAGCTCAAATATCTCACTACAAACTACTTAAACATTAAATACTTTTGAAACACCACAAAACTCCTAACCAAATTACCCTCAGTCGAAAATAATCCTCACCAACAAATATTTCAAAGAAAATTTAAGATTGGGATAATATTTTACTCTCTTTTGGGGTTAGACTAACACTGACCCATTCTGTTTTACTCACATATCCAAACTACCATCTCTATAGTCTCGTTTTACCTTAATTTGTTATTAACATGAATATAGATGATCAATAGCATATTCCTATGGGGTTCAAATGAACATTAGAAAGCTATATTATGGGCTAAATGGAGTAAAATATGAAAACCTTATAATAAAAAAATACGGTCTAAACACTGGAAGGCTTGAAGAAATTCATCAAGATTTCTCTTGAGAACTTTGTTACAAACTCCGGGAAAAGAATAGTTTATGGTCTAGTTATATGTATAGCAATTACTGCTCTGTTCACCCCCATATACAAGTTCAAATTAGAGCTAAAAAGTCAAAAGTATTGGAAAGGCTTAAGGAAATCAGGCATATAGCTGAGCTTTTCATATTTTGGAGGCTATGCAAATGTAACATCGAGTTTTGGTTGGACAAATGGTGTAATAATCACCATAACATCTCTCTCAACTCTAATGACTCAAATTCCTGGTACATTCAAGATAAAGTCAAGGAGTTATGGTCTAATGGCACCTGGAATATTCCTAAACTACAACTTAGTGCTCCCATGTGACATTAAAAGAACAAAGCTCGTATCCATCAATGAAACTGAAGAGAACTCAATACAATGGACTCTCTTAACATATGGTATGCTTAATACTAAAGCTACCTCGGACCCCATCAGAACCAAAGGAAAAAAATCTAATCTGTTTAATTCAATATGGAACAATATCATTCCAAAGTGGTGTTCATTTCTTCTTTGGAGGTTGCTGAATAACTGGATTCGAGTAGATTCAGTTCTCCAGCACATAAATATTATCATACTGTCAAAATGTCAACATTGCAATAATTGTCAAACATTAACTCACATTTTGTCTATTGCAAAAAAAATGGGATGTGTGGCATATGTCACTAAGCGATATCTTCATAGCCTGGTTATGGTCTTTCTTTAATGAAGTTCACATTCGAATCATCCTTTCACCTATGATATGTTGGTCCTTGTGGCATCATACAAACAAAGCAAAACATCATCAACTGAAGGTTTCTTCTACAACTATCATTCATCATATCATAAATACAATCATTAAGCTTGATGTGGAAAATCTACTCAGAATTGACCGGGGGGAAATGACTCAGCCACTGCATATATATTAGGCTACTACAACCACCTCAACAAGCCTAAAAAGATGGTTGCTAATTTCTGGATTCTTCATATTCACTCAAGACATAAATTAAACATTGATTGTTCTTGCTCCACTACTGGTGAATCAAGTAGAGAGCAATTATAAGGATAAAAAATGGAGATATAATTTATACTATTGGAAGACGTTATGGTAAACAGTCTTCAATCTTAACTGAAAGCAGATCTCTCCTTGATGGTTTGATTCTTTGCTCGGATTTAAATATCTCAAACTTTGATATTGAAACTGATTCAAACATTCTTATTTGTATGCTTTTGCATCATAATGTACTCTGATTTTTATTACCACTAACAGTACTTACGGAAAATTTATAGATCCAAATATTTCAATTACTCATATATTTCGAGAGCAAAACTTAGCAGTTAATTAGCTAGCTAAGTGGACACCCAAATACAAATACAAGCTATACATAACCCTACACAAATACCAAATCAACTCAAAGTTATAGCTCCATTGGACAATCTGAGGCTAATTTGAATATCCTTTCTGTTGATATAGAAACTATTAGTTAAGAGGATTAGAATTTAAACAAATTTGCATTACTTTAATTTATGTCCACTAACAAGATAAGCAGTACCTGACTTTTAGATCTTAATATGTACTTAGACATGTTCTTGTAACAGGTTTGAAACATGGGATAAAAGATAAACAAATTCAACGAGAAAAATGAATTATGTTGGAATCTACCATAACGAGGATTACATGTAGCTCTTCACTTGGCAACCTTACCAAATTGGAAGCTAGAGAAAACATTAAGCATCGCAAGAATTTGTCTCCTTAGACTTTTGAAGAAGGGGTGGTTCATCTGTAAGTCCTCCCTCACGACCACCACCATTCTACTGAAAAACGAAACCCCTTGCTCTATATCGATTTCACTTAAGAATCGACCAAAAAAAGATTGGTTATTCGAACGGACGGGTAGATGTGAGTACAACCAATACTGGGAACCATACATGTGGAATCCAATGGAACTCTTCGAATTAATCAAACTGAAATTGTATCAATTGATTAATTGCAAAATCCTGAAGAAGATTAGCAAAGAAAATACATGCGGATGGATTTAAATTGCTGAACACAACAGTATCAGCTGATAAATTCTCTATACAACATCACATGAATCTCAAGAATTAGTAATCAGAGGCATGGATGGTGGAGTGGGTATATGGCTGATCGGTAAGTTTTTCCTTACGTGTCATCGCCATTCCAGTGACCAAACCTCTTTCTCTAGTTCGACTTCAACTTAAAAATCAAATGAAAGGAAGAAACTTGACTATTCGAACGAGTAGCTATAAATACAGTCATTTACCGATACTCATGACGAAAGTATAGAATATCGGAAAAATTTGGTGGCTGATCTACTGGCTGTGAGAGGAGGCGTTGTTGTGGCTAGAGTCCAGATCCTATGGTGGCTAAGGCTGATTTATTTCAAAAAGAGTGGTCTCAACCATAGACAAACCTCATGTTACTAGGCTAGCCTAGCCCATATAGATTTGTTCAAATTACCTTGTGTATCTCTATCGTTATCCAATAATAGTGTGTTTAACAAAAAAAAAAACAAGTGCTTGGCGAGAGTAGTACTAGGATGGTTGACCTACTGGAAAGTTGAGTATGACATTCTTATGACCAAAAGGTCATGACGCTTTCTCGGCTGAGCCTATCACCTTGTGTGGTTTACCTTTTGGCGTTGGTTTGCAGGCTATCGCGTCAGACTGAAGGTTTACCCTGTGCGCACTCATTGCACTCTGAATAGCGGCTGCGGATTCCCTCCGGAAAAAAAAAAACAAAAAAAACAAAAAAATATTATAAACATTAGCACCCATGTATAAAGTTGAAATTCATTTTATCTGATAATAATCAGCTATGTCGTTGAGCTCTACAAGTTCAACAGCCTAAGAAGAAGCTGTTAGTCACTCAAAAGCTGAACTAAAAGAAGGTAGGTGTCGGGCCCAGAATTAGGACCGAAACCGGTCAGATAACTGGTCGAACGTCAACCCTTTTACAAAATAAGAAACAAATGGAATTCTGAAACACGTTAAGAGTTAAGACACTGGGCTACAACTACAAGCCTTCTTTATGACAATATTTAAATATTAATATTTTTCTAAAGCTTATAATAACCTGCTGTTCAACCTACTCTGCCAGTAACACATATATACATATAAATATATATATATATACATATAAATATATATATATATATATATAAAGTTATTATATACTATTCTCTATTGAACTAAATTATTAAGAATTTAGTATAACAATTTTAAATAATTTATTTTCGAATTTTATCGATCTTATCGGTCCGGACTTGTAACTGGACTGGACCAAAACCTTGGCTCGAGAATAGCACATTACGGTTATCAAGTCACTCTAAAACGGATTTTATCGAACCTATTTCAAGCGAATTACTGGATTCCGGATTCAATAGCTCAATCACTAGTGTTTACAGACTTAATGGTTAGCAAAGAAAAACTTTTCAAGTGCTCAAAAGTTATCTTCAAAAGAAGCGGCGATATGCTAACAAAGACAGCACGTCTCAATTAAATAAATAACAAAATAAAAAATCATTTATAAATATATTAGGTATATTAGTTTAACGAAATAGCATGAATAGTACATGGAATAAAAATTGTACTAAAATAGTGCCAAACCATCCTTGGTCAAGAACCAAGCAAACTGAAACTATGAACCCAAACCCCATTATCAATGGAAGGACAATAATAGATAACACAATAACTGAAAGCTAGTTGTTTGTTTCAATATAATGAGCTATGTTGTCCATAACCAGCCATAATTTCTGCAGTGACTTGAATAGTTGAGAGTTTATGAGCTGACAAGAACGAATAGTGGTTTGTCTCCTAATCGATCCCGACCCTACAAAGAGCAGAAAAAAGAATATATATAGCAAATGCATATGCCAAAATCCGGATAGCACATTGAATGTGAAGTTCGAGACAAACCTTTAGCTCTGGCAACTCGATAACACAGGCGCACTCCACCACATCAACCCCAACTCGCTCTGTACAAAGATAAAATTGGCATCAACAAGCATTGTGCAATATATTAACAAAACAGAATTATAACCAAGGTTTTATGATTCGATATGTTAATACAAATGACCATCAACTGCTCTGTAAACAGATGCCTTTGATAAAAGCATGTCACTTGTTTACGCGCAAATAGATACTTATAACCATGTTTGTTTCTTAATTTACCAATTTACCCTCAAATATAACCTAACACGTCTACCTAAGTTTCTATTCTTTCTTCTTCCGGACACAAGTGGACCAATTAGATGGATAGGAACTATTTTGATAGATAGAGACCCTGAACATGGCGAGCCAGAGAGCCTCTAATAATTTCTCCATGTTTAATGTTACATATGTGGTGGTGACCTACTTATTAAACAGGTTGTTCAGGTCAACAATTTAGAGACCCATTTAAGAGTGATGTGTTTAAACACGACATGGATTGCCGGCCCTACTAGAACTGGCCACAAGAGGCTACTCATGGCTTGGGCTCGGCATAGATTTAACGTATTCTAAGCTTTGAGCCTAATTCAAGCAGTAGTTGAGCTTTCACCAGCTGAATCCAAGTACCCATCAAAAACAGTTTATTAAGCTCACTTGTGTAGTTCAAAACTAAAGTACAGGGTTATATATCTAATATTGGTCTATGTTTAAGAATCTATAAGTGCATAGCCCTGTTCGTGCTAGTTTGTTAGGTTCTACCACAGCTGAGAGCGAATCTCTAATAACTTCACAACCCATCCCTAAGATACGAATATAGTTTCAAAACAATAGCAGGTCGAGCCCAGCTGAAATATTATACTCATCCCGGATATACAAGTCTATAGCTCTATATTGGATTCGTAAGAATATATACAGGAGTAACAGTCAGGTAACTGTTTATCATATCAAAGTGGTTACTGATAATTTTCTGATTCTTCATATACATCATAAACAACCTGATACTAACCGAGATTGAACTTTGACTAAAGAAAAGCCATAACATATACATTAAGTAAAGATAAAAACTTATTAAAGCACTTTGAAAAAATTAAAAAACCAACAAAAGAAAGTCGAGGTTTGTACTATACCTAGCAGCCTGATTGCAGCACACAAGGTACCACCGGTAGCAATGAGGTCATCAATCACCAAAGCACGTTCTCCAGATTCTACTGCACCAACATGCATCTCTATTTTGTCTGTTCCGTATTCCAAGGAATACTCCTCTGAAATAACTTCCCCTGATAATTATAATACAGTGCAAGTATTATTACATACAAAATTCATCTAACAAGTCCTATTCTCACTTAATCCTTACATAAGCAGATTTAAATTGTGCTTTTCACATAAACTTAAGAGTGAAGTGTTTTATTTTTATCCTCTTGAAAAGTTACTTCTCTTTCTCAAACGGACACGATACAATCCTAGGATAGGAGCAGACTTATAAGAAGTACCTTAAGAAATTGTATAAGCTGGATACATTATAACCATGACTTGTTTTTTATAAGAAAACAAATGCCCTCTCTCAATGAATAAAGAAATCAAATTCTTATATCTGCTGCTGTTAATCAGTGAAATCAAATTCTCGAATGCCCTCTCTCAATGAATATATACTATGCAACAAAAGGTGACAATGGAGACTTACCAGGGAGTTTCTTGGGTTTCCTCAGTGGAACAAATTTTGCACCAATAGCTAAAGCGATAGGTGGCCCAAATATAAAACCCCTAGCTTCAACACCTGCATTTTCCCATCAGATTTTGGCACAAAGTTATCAATCACTATCCAATTTCGGTATAAACACCAGGCCTCTCAAAAAGTAACACCAAAAGCAAATTTGCCATAAATAATTGCCAAGACAAGCATCCAATTACATAGAAACTTAAATTTCAGGCAATGTCAATAATCTACGCAATTGAACTTTTTTCGCAAACCAGTTTTACTAGAATCAAGCAGAGATAACCAGAAACAACCCCCAAAACAATATATATTCACTCCTAAGGTAGCTAACGTAACATACAAGAGCTTGGTTATATTGGGCGAGTACATTTTTAGTAAAATATTATCAAATCACAGCAACCAAGACATTGACAGACCATTACAGAAATTTGATAGACAAATTGAAATGGAGCTAACTGAGTAATAGATACGAGTGCTAAAATTTACCTACGACAACAGAGATCTTCTTGTCTCTATACCTCTCAACAAACAGATCAATAGTATCCTTAAACGCCTTCGGATCGAGAAGCAACGTAGTTATATCCTGAAACAAAATCCCTACCATACAGCATTGGCCCAAGCACGGCACAAAGTCAGCCATGACAACAATCATAAACCACCGGAAACGAAACAAAATAAAATAATACTAACAACCCAATAAACAAAAACAAAAACCCAGATCGAAAAAGTGAATAGCTATGCAAATAAGCAACGAAAGAAAGAAGATTGCTTCACCTGGTTTGGGAAAATCGGGGATAACCCTAATCGCAGAGGAAATAGCAGCGATACGAGGATCTTCTACTTTCGTAGCCGCCATTTCTTGATCTTGCGCTGCGTTACCACTCACTGTTACAATGGCAACTCAGTCACTCGACTCGATAGAGAGAAACACTGTGTTTTGAGACGGACGACCAATAAAACAACAAAGAAGTACCAATAGTCTTAAAAGAGAACTTCTTATGACTACTTTGCCCTCTTCATTCAAATGACGATTTAACCAATCGATTCTCGACGCGATAGAGGGTATTTCCGTAAACTTAGGAACAAGATTTTAATTAAAGAATAGATTACCTGGTCGTGAGCACAGGAGAGGCCGAATGGCAGGTTTGTAAATCTGGAATCGAGGTAAGGACAAGTTAGTAAAAGAAGTAGAGATGCTCCATCCTTGGTTTGATTGAGGAGAGAGAAGAGGGGGAGGTAATAGATTTGGAGGAGAGAGAAGTAGAGCTCTTTGCATCGTTTTTGTTTTTAAGTGACTAAATTTCAAAGGGATTTTGGACAAAATGTTGATAATGAAAGACGAAATTTCCGGCGGTTCAAGCTACTTTTTGATTAATTTGGTAGTTCATTTATGTTTACGCCAACATGCCAAGGCTGGATCAGATCTCTTTAAAGTACGGTACATCACGGTCTATGTGTCTAAAGGCGAGTGTGGTTAAATAAGATTAAGGTTTTAAATAAAAATTTCCAAATCAAATATGTACATTGGTTTTCGGAATATATTTTTATTTTTTTTAACCTTCAATTTTTTTTTAATTGATATTAAAAAGTAGTACAATGTTGATATATACATATATCAGAGCTAATATTCCTATCCTATCTATATTGCATAACGAGGAATATATATTTACATAGTGCGGTAGATTTGTGTGTATATATTTTCACTTGAAAAATTGAAATTTGGGAACTAAATATATTCTAGAAAAGTGATTATAGAGATTGATCGAGACTTCTACAGTAGTAGAAAGAAGATTTGTATCTTGTATTATATAAATGAAAAGCTAGAATAGTTTTGAGAGAAAATAAAAATGTTACAAAAATTAACAATATTTGAACAACATTTGTATCGGATTTAATCATAAAATTAGATTTTGCAGTCACGTCACAAAAAAATTATCTCTTCACTTTATATAAATTCAAGGATGAATAGCATAACACGTTGGACTCACAATAACACTTCAAAAGGTACATACATTGTTTAGTCATATGAGGAAATGTTTTATGGCTTATTAATACATACGTATGACATGTAATTATCCATTTTCAAATGCATATTGGCGGCTATAGCATGATTGTACTTTTTATCTCCTTTTCAAAATACACACTCTAGATTAACATTTATTAATCAATCAGCATAAATCTTCCATCCAATCAGAATATTATCATACAAGTGAACATGTTCCTCCTAAAAACATAGAAATATATTGAGAAGCTTTGAACATCAGTTGTTGTGCATTTAGACATGTCGTCTTCAGTATATTCAACTTTTAGATTCCAGTAGTCTTCTTCTACACTTAATTCTGGCTGAGCATACAACCACATAGAGAGTTAGTAGTTATATATCTTTCAGCTTCGGTTTACTCACTTTCAGCCCTTAAGGTCCGCTTGAACTGCACAAACCATATTTTTTTAGCTACAACACTTAGTTATAGTCTCGACACCTAGTTACAGCTTCAACACTTAGTTCCAACTTCAACCCTTCGTTTCATCCTCCAACACCTAGTTCTAACTTCAAGACTTTGTTCCAGCTTCAACATACAATTTCAGCACTAAGATATAACTTCAGTACTAAGTTATTGCTTCTGCACCAAGTTACAACCTTCGGCACTATGATACAACTTCAGCACTAAGTTACAGCTTCAATACCAAGCTACAGCCTTCGCCACCAAATCAACCCTTTGGAAATGATCATTCCGTAATAATTTTGAGACTTTACTTAACCAAAAGTCATTAGAGGGGGAGATAATTATAGATTTTAACATTGGAAATATGGAGCATACATATATAAATATGAATATTTTGCTTAATCAAAGGGCTTCCCTTTATGGAAATCTTAGTGTACTTATAGGCCTATACTTGGGCCAAGAGCTTTACTAAGCTTTTGCTTAAGTCTCTCATTTTAAATTATGGACTATATGTTTTAGCTTTACAATTCTAAGTTTAAGCTGAAAGATTTTACGTTACAAATATGAAACTAAAATGGGTTGTAGCCTATACATTTTCTACCCTTATCAGTAGGCCCTATATTTCTTGCGAAAAGAAGAAAAGAATATAATATCGAACTGTATTTCTTTGGCTTAGATATTTGTTGTCTTCAATATTGCAAAACAATTCCAAAACTTGTTTGTCTCGCAGTTTCAATGCTAAAATTTCATCTATAAATGATTACCAATCGAGTGAAACTATTAAGCCATTTATGATTAGACTCATGAAGGTCTTGAGGTATGTTGTCCTTATAGTTTCCTCTTTAAAAACCTTCACTGACTCAAATTTTCTTTGATAACAAAAAAACTTTTCGTAAATGCTTACTAAAGTTTTTCACTTCTATTTTTAAAATTAATCTTTTGTTCTTTCTCAATAAAGACTTACTAAAGTTTTTCAAAGAGACTTTTATGTGCCCTAGTAAGATTTTTCCCAATAAATAGAGAAATTTGATGGCTCGATTATTCTTACTTGGCATATCTTTGAAAATTTAGCATTTGAGATTTTTGGTGTTAGCCATTAATTATGACATGAATAAAAACCTTAGTTTTATATTACCATGGAACATAATATTATTCTTGTTAAAAAATCTCCCATTTTATGAAACAAACTGGAAAAATGAGTTTGTTTATGTCTGGCAACTCGAAAACTAGCAAATAAGAGAATAAGTTTATCTATTCCATAAGCTGGAAATTCGAAAGTGAATATTTTCTCTATTACTTTTGTTTTTGTTTAAGCTTTTATAGTACACAAGACTTATATTTATTTAGTTTTCTACCCTTTTTTGTTTAGAATTGGAGAAAACCTACAAAAAAAATGTATCCCTCATACTAAAATCAATTATGTTAAACTTATTGATGAACTTGGTCGATGATCTAATGTTTACAAGAAAATTCTGGTAGCCAAAAAATTTACAGTTAGTGTATTGTAACCTAACCCTCCTAGGCTTACTGCATCTATAGTCTCGGGCATGCAAGAAGAGAGTAACATGAGGTTGTTAAGACCTCATTATTGATCTGAAGGTAAAATGTACTTTTTTTAGCAATGGCAGTAACTTCTCATGTATAGGTACCTTCCTTATAACTTTATTTTGTTAGACTATATGAACCTATTTCTTTTGGTCCAGATGACTAAGTAGTTGTTGTTAAAACTTTTGCATCCAAGTTTAAATGATGTAGATGTACGTGGGAATTTTAGAGGCAAAGGAAAATAGAATTATAGATAAAAAGTAGATGAAAAGTCGATTAGTCGATTGTAAATGATTATTTTATTTATGAACTGGTCTCATTTATATCAGAGAGATCTTAACGAATTACATTTATCATATTTGTATTGATTGCACATTTAGTTCTTCTAAAACCATAAATGCCATACACATTAATACATACGTATTTATAATTGGTATAGTCTAACTTTGAAGAACATAAATGGTTGTGTAACTGATTTGACTGTCCTAGTGTAGGTGTTGTTGTTGAAAGGGGTTCGCTCAGATGCGGCTTCCGAATGGGCTTTGGCCAGATGTTACTACCAAAGAGGCTTTGGCCATAAAAGACCTCGTCCAAGTGCCCTTCGGCTGAAAGGATCTTTAGTGGAGTGTATCTTCGATCAAGCGTGTGAAATTAATCCTCATCTATAAGTATAAATATTTTTTTACTCTTGTCGTTTTGTTTTGACTTGTAAATTTGTAATATGGATCTTTAAGAATAACCATATAATATCTTAGTTGATAAACTGATTTTGTTTTGGTTTTTAAGATGTTATTTGATTTTAGAAGAATGAAATGTCTTGTCAAAACTTTATTTCCCAAGCGGAGTGATCAATTTCGAAGGAAGAGACTTTTGTTTTGGTTTGTTTGAAGGAACCCATGGGCTTTTTAATGTGTAGGACTGTGTCTGAAACCATCCATAAATTTTATTTTTTGATTGCTTGAATGGTTCATGAGTCTGTGAAGTTTTTAAGACTACATATATAGTCATCCGATATTTAGTTTTTGGTTTGTTTGAGGGGCACAAGGACTCCCTAAAGTGTTTAATACTAAATTTGAACTCATCTTAGACTTTGATTTTTTATTTGATTAAGGGGTACAAAACATTTATGATTACTTATCAAGATAAATTATATGATACTGAAGATGAAAATGTTGAAATAGTTTATTAACAAATGATACCTTATTAAAGCCTTCTCGCTCCATCAGGGTAGAAAATAGTGTATCTCAAAACCAAAAAGTTTAGGATAAAACTAAATATTGCAATTGAAGTAATAAAATTAGTTGTCGAGGGTATCTTGTGCTTATGAGTTGTAGAGCTTCAAATATTTTATGGTCTAGAGATGTCAAAGCGATTGTCCTTTTTCATCTAGTAACTTGTATGTTTCAAGCTTCGCTTTTGCATCAATTGTGTATGAACCTTCCCACTCTGGGTCAATCTTGTCGAGATCTTTGTCTTTGGTATGATGGAACATTCTCTTAAGAACTTTGTCTCCAACTCCAAAGCTTTCTAAATGAATATTTGAATTTTTCATTCCTTCATTCATCATACATTTATATTATGTATGAAGACATACCAGTTGCGGCAGACACTACTACGTTCATTCCATATACCAAGGCAAATATGTTTCAACCGTTATAGTTCTTAAAGTATTTTATTTATGTTCATAATAATTCTTGCAATAAAAACTTCATATTTAGGTATGAGACATCAAAGCAAACGTTTGGTAAGTCCATGTTTATAAAATAAATTTGGCTACCCATATATATATATTGTTGATCTCATATTGATATGTCTATCTTCGGTTTTATCTTCTAATAGTTTTCCTAAGACAAGGTACGATTTGATTGATTATCTTCACTACTCTTTCTCTCCATATCATTTAATGAGTATAAAATTTGATGCTAAAACTGTTGATGCGGACCTGTCTGGTAAGTTAATTGAAGATTTCTCTTATAAGATCACCTATTGTGTTGAGTCGACACAAGTCAAAGATGAAAGATCATCAGTTGCTATATTCTTTACCTTTGTTACTTGCTCAAATATTAATTGATCAAACAATGTTACATGGAAACTTACTTCGTTTAATTATTGTATTAACTTTTCCTTTTTGGTCTTTGTTTGGCCCAATGCATGGTTGAATACGAGTTAATAATCTATTAAGAGTTCTACCTTTCTAGCCCCACAAATTTTTCCTAACCTAAGTCCATCTGTAATAGCCTCATATAATGCCTCATTGTTAGAAGTTAAAAAAAAACAAACTTCATAGTTTGGCTAATAGTTTCCATTATATGAGATATTAATTGAACTTTCACTCCATAACTCAAGTTATTTCCTCCCTCATGTGTTCGTACCTGCGAAGTTGATTATGGCTGGTATCTCAAAGGTACGAGTCTTTCTAATTGGAACTCTATTAGGAAATCTTTTACGGCTTGAGCCTTTATTAGTATTTTGGGCACAAACTTAATACCATAGTCCCATAACTCCACCGACCATCAGGTCAGTCTGCTAGATATATCCTGCTTAAGAATTACATTTTTAAAGGGAAAATGTCCATACTATGATACTAGGCATGAGCATTCGGTTCTTCGGTTCGGTTCGGTTCTCGGTTCTTCAAAACTAGTACCCATTTAGGAACAAAATAAATTTCAATTCGGTTCGGTTCGATTCTTCTTAATTTGGTTCGGTATGGGTACTTAACTTAGTTCCAATCGGGTAATTTTGGATACTTTAAATGCTTTGCAATATCAACATATATAAAAGTCTTTTTACACTTTAAAATAATAAAAATTATGTTAAATTGTAAGAAAAATAAAATACTAAATATAAGAAATATTCAAAATTAATATATTAAAGAATAATATTAGTAATATAAAGAAAATGGTATGATGATATCAAGTTTATTAAATTATATAAAGATTGATATTTTGATATTTTGTTTATACGCATAATAGTTTGTAAATATGTCGCCACTTTGAATAAAGTATGTTGTCATTTATTGAAGAGAACATAATTAGAGATCAATGATAAAAGACAAATTTAGAGGAATCTAACTTTGAAAAAAAGAGAATATAGTTTCAAAACAATTCAAAATTAAGTATTAATAGATAGGTTTGATTCCTAACGGGTACCCACGGTTCTTCGGTTCGGTTCCGAGAACCGTGGGTAATTCAAAACTGGAACCATTCGGGTATTATGAAAGAACCAAATCTACTTCGGTTCAGTTCTTTCGGTTCGGTTCGGTTCTTTCGGTTCCGGTTAAAATGCCCATGCATATATGATACCATGAGCCTAAAAGTTAAATTTCGTCTTTCTGGCTGCAACTATTAGAGTAACGCAAGCTTATTAAAGTATAGGTAGTGAGTCTCGACTTCCAATAAATATTTAATAACAATGTATATTTACCTAGATGCATTTCCTTACTTTTTAACTTAAATCACACTAACGTCATAATCTAGAACTATCAAATATAATAATAAAGACTCACCCGACTTCGTTTTTGTTTATATTTATGGAGAGACTGTGAAATATTTTATGTTGTGAGATTCATCAAAAGTTGGGTTCCCATTGAATCTCCCAACTTATTTTATTTGGAAGAATGGCTAACACTTGTCTGAATAATGTGAGATGAATTTATTTAGTGCATATAACCTTCCTGTTATTATTTAACCTTCCTTAGTTCTTTGGGGAGACTCCATCCTTGAGCGAGGTGTGATTTTATGCCTATTTTTTTACCATGTAACCCATAAACTTACATGATCTTACACTAAATGTATACTACTTTAGGTTAAGCGTAATGTTAATTTTTCCAGAGGTTTGCAAAAGTTTCGGCAAGCTCTGCCAAGTGATCATCATCATATATACTTGTGACTAGTATGACATCAATGTAAACTTGTAAGTTTCGACCTAGTTGGGTTGAAATGGTTTTGTTTTGGAGTCCCATCTACGATGAAGGTGGTACGATCATAATTATCTTCATGCGTTGGTATTTGGTTATACTCCAAATATGCATCCATGAATGATAGAATTTCATAAGCTGAAGTTACGTCCTCCAACTGATCGATTACTGATAAAAAGTAAAAAAGATCATTTAAAGAGAATTTATTCAAGTCTTTGAAGATAATACACATTATCCATTTGTCATATTCTTCTTCACTGATATGGGATTGGTTGTCCATACGAAGTAAAACCTTATTTGACAGGGTCTACTTCACAGAGATTACGTATCTCAGTTATTATTGGTTCCATTTTTGTTAGGAGAATAATTTCATCTTTAGTTTTATCGGTTAAACCAACTATTTATAGATAACCTATAACATATTACCTCCGCTGAGACTCATGTTACATCCTCGAAAGTCAATGTAATTTATAAATGATATATGAGGAATGAGGCAAACAAATCATATATATATATATATATATATATATATATATTAAAAGGCTTAAATAATATCTAAAAGTGAGTCTGATGGCGGCGGGATAATAGGGACAAAACTGACAGCTACCAAACTCAAGAAAGAAGAAGGACAATAGATAAACCCTAACTCTGGGTTAGAGAGAAAAAAGACTCGGAGAAATAATCTCAAATTTTCGTTAATCAAAGCCTGCCTGAAAATAAGATTTAAGAGCCTTTTGGTTGAAGTGCTCAAAACCATACACGAATATTTCAGAACGTTTGCTACATAATAAAATAAAGCCCAACCAAATTTAAAAGCGATTAGAGTTGTCTAAGTATTATAAATAAATGTAACAAAAATAGAAAAATGTTAAAAAAATACGAAAACAGCTAAAAGAGTAAATAAATGCTGGAATTTTGGGCCTAAACTTTATTGTTTAGCTTTGCCCTGTGATTTTTATTAAATTCATTGAGTTTCTTGATGCGTTCGATTTGAGTAGTGGCAATGGCTAAATCTGGTAACCGAGCCTAAAATAAGACCTGCTTCTGATTGTCCAAAATGTTCATATAGTGGTGGGCTTGTGCAACTACATGAGAGTCCCATTATGCAATTGTGGTGATGATCTGTATATTCGGGTATGGATCCAAGGATCTCAGTGGTTTCAAAATTGCCGCTACTTGTTGCTCCTACCTTGTTGGAGGTTGAGGTTCAACCATAACTTGTCTTAGTTCACTCATATGCTTCTTTTTTATAAATTCCAGAAATTTACCTTTATTAATCATATTTTGAACTTCATTCCTCAAGACATGGGAGTCTCAGGAGTAGTATCTCACATCAATGTAGAACTCAGAAAATTTGTTCTTATCCTCATGTCCTTGAAATTCCACATTTTCTCGAGATGCTAAAACTTGACAATATCTTTAACATTTTCATAGATCACCTTTATTTTTCATTAATCGATGGATAGGGTGTTTTGTATAAGTTTTATCGCTTTTGGCACATTTTAGTTATTGTTAAAGTTTTCTCTTGACTTCCCTTTTGAGCCTTGACTTTGGTTATAATGTCTCATCCTTGTAGAGATTGCGATTGTGTTGGGTCTAGAACCTGGAACTTCATACTAATAATTTTCCATTTAAACTTATGCCATCGTGAGTGGCTCATTAAATTTTTCTAAATAACTGTAGGAAGGATAATTTTTTGGAATTCATGTTATGTTTTCTCTAATTGTCTTTTCTCTTTTGATTTTATCCTTCACCTGAGTGGGCATATCCCCGAAATTTGTTGCCTTGTTTTTCATTATAATTTCTTCCTTATAAGAATTCATTCCATGTAGGATGCAATGGTCTTAGTCATAAAAAGTGTATAGCATATTATTGTCTTAAAGAAAGTGTTCAACTCGGAGGGTGTCCTTGGTCTGACGCTTGCAATGAGTTATATAGTCATCATCTCTCTTGATGACCTTAGAACCAATGAGATGGTTTCTAAAATTAGTTCGTAAAATAATGAAGCTTCAAATACTTCATGGAGGAAATTGGTTGAACCAACTTATAACACTGCCTCTGAATGTCATGAAAAAATCCATAAACCTCATTCGAAGAAATGATACATTAATTATGATGTTGATCATGTCATTGTAAAGCGACGAAACAAAAGCGTGATCTTCCTTAACATTAAGGCAATAGTGGTGGTGTTGGACCCGCACAATAAAGTTTTGACTGATTTATTTTATATACCAAAGAGGGTTATATTAAGATATTGGTAGATATCGGGGAAAGTTTTCTTTGTACTTGGTTTACTAGTGGGATCCAAGCTAATTCTGCTAGCTTGATGGGTACACTGATGGAGTTTTAGGGATGTTATGTTGGCCGTCTTGATTTAAGAATGAACCTGTGGGAATTATTTTTTGTTTACCTGGTAAATTAAATAATCCCAATAAGGTATTGTTTTGTTAATAAGTTTGATGGTGGAACCTATGTAACATTTTTACGACTAGTGCTTTTATTTGAAGTTTTTATTGTGTATAGAAAGTCGTTTAATTATGATATCTAATTCTAAATAATACATATTACATAATTTATATTATTATAAAATTACATAAATATATTGTTTTAGTTTTCATATCACAATCGAAATATACTCTCTTTATAGAAAAACTTTATTAGTAATAAATCGATATAAATCCAATTACTTAAATGTAATCAAATTATACTTTATTAGACCTACAGATAACAAAATATGTAGGTCCCTAATTAAGACATATCTATGTTGAAGGAATAAGACATGGCTATGTTGAATAAACAATGTCGTAATAACAATGACGATCTAAAATAACTATATATTGAAGACAACCTGAATAAAAGAGTAACTAATAGGCTTAAAAATTGAGCATGGTAAAATATATGAAGAAAGGATTTTTAACAGAATTGGAAAAGTAATATATAGATCTAAACCAATGCTCAAGCTAATAAAATAGAACATGGTATCTCATAAGCTAAAGGAAAACAAGTAGATTGAAGATCCAAATGTAAAGACAAGGACAATGAAAGCAAAAAAGAAATTATCCAACATGGATTACACGACTTAAACAAGGTGATGAAATAAAAAATATTAAGCTTATAAGAAAAAAGAAATATAAATGCTAACATGTTATAAAGAAGTCTCAAGAACCTTATTAGGCAATCTAAGAAATTAATCTGTATTACTAAAATACCCTAGGCATTTAGATGATAAATTTATAATATTTGTAACCAAATATTCCTTAGATAAATGTCACCTGGACATGGACATAAAGACGTGTGTCATTCATCCACATAATTGAAGGAAAGTCTAGAATAGTAATATAATAAGGGCTTTAACCTTATTGTAAATGGTTATATAATTTTTAATATTAAGAAAAATCTAATAAAGAGTAAATAATCATTGTTTCTTAAGTTTTTCAGTCATTTACCACTGGAAGTGTTTGTTAAGAAACATTTCCTTGTCATTTCTGACACCATCTGTGGAAAAAATCTTACAAAAAATCATTTAATTAATAGTGGCGACTCGTTTGGAGATTAGAGGAATTCATCTTATAATTTCACGGTTAAGAGGTCCCCAACAATCATCCAATAAGTTTTTAATGTTATGTCTCTAGTTGTTAATAATGAATTAGTAAAGGAGAATAAGTGTTATTTTAGTGGTGCGTGAGAATAAAGGAAAACGTGGTGCTTCAGGATTGGTTTATCATATTCTTGTGAATGAAGTTGTGATGAAGCAATATGGTCCGTCCAATGCTGCTCCGGTCAATCTTGGAGCTAAAGAGGTGAAAAATGCACCTATCGATGTAACAAATAATTTACTAATGCAACAAGTTGTGTTTGGATCAAGGTTATCAAGACAAAAATGTGTTATATGAGAAGGTGAAAATTTATATGTTGTTAATTCTTTACAATTCCCAATAAATGAGATGAAACAAGAGTAGTATAAATTCAACATGTTACAAAGTTAAGAGATGGAGAATGAAAACTAGATTTGATCATTTTTTTTAAGACTTTGTCATCGTTAACTAAAAAAGATAACATAAAGAGAAACCTAAAATAAAAATCAGGTAGATATTCAAGAAATTCAGAACAGAGATTTTTTTAGGACAATAAAGATGACAAACGATCTAGTAACAAAGTAATTTCTACATGAAAAATAAAAATAAGAGATGAGTTCAAAAGGACTTTTAAAATATAAAAACTAGTTGCACACACTCTTGTACAATCTCATATGTCCCAAAAACAATTCTTGAAGATAATATACCAAGGAAGTTTGATGCTTATAGGATGAATAAGTATGATAAAACTGGAGATCCACGATATTATATAGAATAATTCAAAAATGTTAAGGTTGGTTGTAGTCCTGATGATACTCTCCGGTGTAAAGCATTTCCCATGACCCTTATGGAAAACATTTTTATTATTTAATAATATATTTTATGTAACTATTAAAAGTTTTGAGAAGTTATGGACTTCTTTTAGAATTTATTTTATTGGAAACAAAGCTATCAAGAAAGGATAAATATTATATTATAACCTTGTATCAGAAGAAAGGTGAATCCTTAAGGAATTTTATGCAATAGTTCATCTAAAAAATAAATAGTTACGTTGGTTGTGTTGAAAGAGTGACTTTAGAAGCCTTCAAAAGAGGTATACCAGCAGACAACAAGTTGCTTGAATATTTGATTAAGTCTCTAGTTGATAGCATAAAAATTTTGTTGAGAAAATCTGAGATGTTCATTAAAGTAAATTAAATTAGAATATATAGGTCATGTCATTTCAAACTCCATAACAAATAATCGGTTCGTCTGATTGAAAACATGTTGAGGATCAAAGACTCAGGGAGGCTGTCAAGATAACAACATGCTTAAATATTCATATTATGAAAATCCAAACATAATGGTTAGTCCTCTTAACGCGTCAATTGTAACTATCTTTGATAAGACTAAGATAAAGTCATCGACCTTCATGATCGATGTTAACTCCAAAAAATTAAATACGTCAAAGATTTTATTGTGCTTACCAACGTGCCATGGGCATGCTACAACAAATTGTTTTAACTTAAAGGATAAAAATCAAAGGTTAGTGGATAATTGTGAGTTGGTTGAGTTTGTCAGTAAGTTAGAATGAGAGAATAAAGAGTAACTTACAGAAAATCATAGTCTAAAAACCCAATAGGCTAAAAAAATAAATGATATATACTATTTATCGAGGGGAGACTTTGGTAGGAACGTCTAGTAATTCAAGAAACTTGTCCAAAAATATTTTAAAGTTCATCTTATTGATGAATACGCTATACATATTAATATAATATCAATCTTCATCTTTAAATTTTACTGATGACGACCTACGAGGGTTGGTTAGTCCTCATGAAGATGCTTTTTAGTAACTAGCAAAATTGTTGGTGTAATCATGAGAAGGGAAATGGTTGATGTTGGTCGTTTAACAAAGGTTTTATTTCAAAGTGGATATGAGAAGATGATTGGAGTGAATGATTGGAGTGACAACATATAAAAATATATAAGGAATTTGGGCAGTTATGTTGGGTGTTAAACTGATTGCGTAAGAGGAATAGAATTTTCATTTATTGTGGGACATGATAGTATGAAGATAACAGTGAGAACTTTGTTTATGATGGTTGATACATAGCTCATACAATATTATTTTAGGCGTCCCTGGTCACATAAAATGGAAGCGGTAGCTTCATTTGATCATGAGTGTTTGAAATATTTTGTGAGAAGGCATATTGAAATAATTAGAGAAAACCAACGAGTATCAAAGAAGTGCTATTATATTAAGCAATATCATCGCGTAACAATCACATACCCCATGCAAGAAAGATGAACCAACATAGTCTGATTAACCTTTGATGAGGATTGATGAAGAGGGTATTGACGAACCTAGGGAGGTAGTTTGTATAACTGAACCATTTGATGAAATAATAAATAAAGAGATGTGTGTTGAAAAATTAGTGTTGATTGAGAAGTATTTGAGTAAAAAGTTCAAAGATGAATTGGTTCAATGTCTGAAATCAACTGCAGATCTTTTTTAGTGGAACATAAATGATATAACAGGAGTAAGCAAGCCAATAATTTTTCATCAGTTAGTTGTGGATAACAGAGTGAGACCGATTTGGCAAAAAAAATCTAAAGAACCAAGTTCTTCCATAATAGTATCAAAACTCGGCTCTCAAGGAAAAAAATTCTCCCCATCTTGAATACCAACTGTATTGTTGTCTCCATACCAAAAGAAGTGGAAAATGTCATTATTCGTCACTTCACCCATCTTCTTGGAGTAAAAAAGTCACCCAATAATCATGACCTTTATAAAATTAGAAGTTTAAACACTAAGCTCTCTGAAACTGACAAATCCTATATGATACGCCCTATTACATGAGAAAAGATAAAAAAAATTCCTTATTTAGTATTAATAGTAATAAAGCCCATATACTAGATGTTTTCATTGCAAGTTCTTCAAAAATCTTGGACTACCATCATCATTGGCCTATGTTAAGTTGTCCACAACTTCTCTTCTCCTTCATTCGCAAATCATACAACCCCTATTCTCCTTATGATTATAGACCAATTGCTTGTTGCAATGTCATCTATAAAATCATATTTAGAATTATAAAAAACATAATAAAAAACTCAATTTCGTCCCTCATTAACCCTATACAATCAACTTTCATTCCACGTCGAAGCAATTCTGACAACATCCTTCTCTCCCATGAACTACTGCATGGTTATCACAAAAATAGGAAAGGCCCTCGACCCGTCTTAAAAATTGACCTAATGAAGGCCTTAAATAACGTGTGTTGGCTCCTGCTTGTTGATGTGCTCTACGTGACAAATTTCTGAACTCGTACGATTGGTTGTATTCTCCAATGTATCTCAACCCCCTCTTACTCGATTATCATATATAAGAACTCATTTGGCTTCGTCTAAGGTAAGAGGGGCCTCCTCCAAAGAGACCCAATTTACCCCTTCCTATTTGT
This sequence comes from Limnanthes douglasii subsp. nivea, assembly GCA_036936605.1. NCBI lineage: Eukaryota > Viridiplantae > Streptophyta > Magnoliopsida > Brassicales > Limnanthaceae > Limnanthes > Limnanthes douglasii. The sequence goes on along the minus strand of JAUPFV010000002.1, from coordinate 58,057,571 downwards.
GATTATCATGCAAGTCCTCAGTTTCATTCTCAAGGAAAAAAAAACATCATTCTCTCATTTGGCTTTCACTAGAAATGTTAGAAACTTAAAATCATCAATATTTTCTTTGATGATGACTTTATGATATTTTGTCATGCAAACACTAACTCCATCAACCTCATAAAAGATGACCTTGATGAGTTTTTCATTCTTTCATGCCTCCATCTGAAACCCAAGAAAAGCCAAATTTTCCTTTCGGGTGTCTCTGAATCCATAAAACAATATATGGTTTGAGATGAGCAACATCCCCGTTAAATACTTAGGTGCGCCCCTTATAACTTTTTGATTGTCCAATAGAGATTACATGCCTCTCTTAACAAAATAATCAGCTGAATAAACTCATGGAATTCTAAAAAACTCTCATATGATGGTAGACTCCAACTCATCAAATATGTCTTATTCGCAGGACAAGTTTGGTCATCGGTATTTATCCTCCCAGTCCGAACACTAAAAGAACTATCCTAAATATTCCTTAGATTCTTTTGGAGTGGACATTACCTTAAATTCATTGGCTTTAATGTTGTTTAGAGTATGATAATCTTTTATTTGTGTGAGGGTGGCCTTGAGATTCTTGACCTTAAGGTCTGGAATCAGACGACTGACCTTAAGCATTTATGGTCCATATTGAGCAACAACGCCCCTTTAATCTAGCGCGAATGGATCATTATCGAGAAGGTTAAATATAAATATCTTTCGAATCTTCCTTCCAACTCCAACAACAGTTGGGGGTGGAAGAAAATTATCAAACTTCGTTCCATCGCATGTAAACTTTACAAAATTATTATTGGTGATGAACGTTCCACCTCACTCTAGAACAACCCATAGCTTTTCAGTAACTCATTTGTGGACCAATACAGTCCAAATATCATCCGACATGCTCGTTACGAGTACATCAATAGTATTGTCTCAGACATCATTAACAGCGGCTCCTCGAATTGGTTCAGCCAATTCCGGGCTGCGAGGAGAACACCCATAATCACCTACACGATATGGGTAACGTTATTAATCTTCTTCCCCCTCATCAGATGATGTGAATGTCAAATTGGGGATCCATAACAAAAAACATTCCTCATTTGCAATAAGTAGTACATACCATTATATTAGGCCCTCCTCACCGATTGTCTCTTCTGCAAGTCTTGTCCAGAACAAGTACAACATATCCATACAATTTTTCATTATCTCCTAACCCATCCACGTAAATCTCACCACGTGTGACAAACTCATAGCTTGTGGCTACAACACTTTTCAAGACTGTGTCCTCTGTAACCTTTTTCTCAAAGCCCATTAACCACTTGTTGGTGGAATGCTCTTGCTTTCACCAAGTCTCGAAGAGTTGTGCTTGAAAACTAAGATTTACCCACCTGTTCCATAACTGACCTCCTTGGTTGACTAAGGCTAACTCCTAGACCTTTGTCTCATCGAGCCTTTGGCACCTATGGTGTACGTGTTTCTGTGCGGTGGTGTATCATCTAAGACTCAAGAGAAACGCTCGTATATTCTCTAACAAAGCCTCGCTTGCGTCTGCCATCATTCATCGGCTTTTGTTGGACCTTCTGCACATATTTCATGGCATGAAAGTGTCTTGGCTACAACTTGTTATTATTTACTATTTTGGATTTGTTTATGATTTTTTATTTGTTGCAGATCATGCTCACGCCATCCTGTCATGTTATTTCGATACCAAACCGTTAACTAACTATTCTACTTCATGCTATTATGTTTGTTTATTTTGAATGTTGGTGATTGTTGTAATATTTTACTTTTTGTTTGTAGGGTTAAATATCATATTCATTTAAAACAATTTTTAATTTTAGTTTAAAGAATTATTCTTTATGCGATATCCGGAGTATGCTCGTAATACTTGTAAAACTTTAATTTATTTTAATTTAATTTTAAAAAAAAATTACACAAAAATTTATTTTGAGCATTTATTAGGGAATGAATAAACATTTTTTGTCGTAAAAAGACAGGTAGTTTACAAAGACCACACCTACAAATACATTTAACTAGTAGTTTTGTTTAGTCTAATTTTCTAGACATTATTTTTATTATTCAATTTGATTAGTTTCCATTGTGCAGATATATCACCTTAAACCTGACTTGACGAGTTTCTACCTAACTGCCCAAAACCACCGACGGAAGACGGCTAAATTTGTACGCTAAAAAATGACGGGAATAAACATTTTAAATGGAAAGACGGCTGCTTTCTACTTGATACCAATACCATACCACTTCAGCCAAAAATAAAAATAATACTATATCGACCAAGTTGTTATATATAACAAAATAAAATAAAATAGAAGTAGATATTAAGATTGAAAAAGAAAACAAACCTGTATGTATGTATGTATTTTGATGTCACATATAACATGATTCAGCTAACTTGAATTTGGACACTTTCAGTATTTCATTTGGTGTTCAATGTATTTATTATATATACGTAAACTACAACTAATAAATTTTATGGTCATCAAAGTTTTTTCCCGATATGACAGAAGAATCTGAGTATGTAAGCAATGACTCGAAATGTGTGGGCTTTTAAATAACAAGTGGTTCAAGCTTATCTTTGCTTTGCTTTGCTTGGCTTGGCTTCTGATGTTACTTACTTCAGTTTACAATCATCTTCGGCACTTCATTTTAGGTGGAAGCAAACATTTTTGCTTTGAAAAGTATTGATGCCAATCTAGTAGTAAAGTGGGAAAGTGTGACAAACCTGCAACCACTAAATTGATAATAATAGTATATAATAGAGGCTCTATAATTCTTGGTTCTCTTCTCTTTGCAGAATATTTCACCAACCTTTTTGGACCATGGTAATATTCAATTAAACGGTGAATTATTAAAGATTTTTATGCATAATTTAAAGCTTAATATTTAGGGTTTTGTTAATTTGTTAATCTGTTTAAAAGGTTGAAAAAAGTTAAAAGGTTTGAAATTACAATAGCTCAAAAGAAAAGTTTGTTATTTTATTTATGCTTCTAATATTTAAAATAATAATTAGGCTGATATATTCGAATAATAATAAAGATATTATGGTAGTTATTCAAAACCGTATTTTATTATCATATAATTAATTATCAATAATAATTATTTAGTATTGATAGGTAATTTTATTTAATATTAAATATTTTTTATAATATTTAAAATATTCATGTTTTAGCAAAAAAAAATTGTAAATTATATATTAAAAAAATTTACAATTTTTTTAAAACGAATTTAACTATACTTATGAATGATGTTATTTTTTCTCATTAGTTCTAGTTTGGATGATTTCGCACTACGTTTTGTTTGGTCTCGCATCTCGCACTTAGACATGTCGTGGTCACATATGATGTAATAAAAATATGTAGGACAAGACATGAGGTAAAATTAAATTATTATATTTTACCAAGAAATGTGTGAAACTAAGCTTACAGAAACTGCGAGATGAGGGTTGCGACTTGCGAGACCATAGTTGAATTTGGAAATATTATTTATTTTTTTCTTAAGCGCGAGACCATGGTTAAAATTGATTTTTTTCTTTGCCTAAGTGCAAGACCAAAGTTAAATATATATTTTTTCTCTAAGTTCGAAGTACGAGACGAGACTTATAGGAAATGCGAGACGTGAGATATAAAATCAAGGTTAAATTTAATTTTTTTTGCCTTAAATGCGAGGTCATAGTTAAAATGATTTTTTTCCCTAAGTGCGAGACGAGACTTACAAGAAAATGCGAGATGTGAGGCCATAAATATATTGATTTTTTTGTCTAAGTGCAAGGTGCGAGACCATGTTAACAAGAAATGAGAATGTGAGATATGAGACTATGGTTAAATTTGATAATCGAGGACTATGGTCTGGAATGGCCTTACTTTTCAACTAGAATTCAGACTTCCATGAGGAGCATCAATAATGACAATGCGTTTAAGGCACAACTCACGAGGGAGAGAATTATCGATGTTGACCTTTGTAACACCCTTGAAAAAAACTTTGCGAATCAGACCAACAATAGTGAGAGATTCCAAAAACATTTAGGATTTGAATACTCAAAACGGAGGGTTGAAGACTGCAACGACAAGTTTAAGTGCCAAGGTGGATGAGCTAGAGAAAATATTCGTTGGTGTTGAGACCTAATATGAGGAAGAAGTGAAGGTTATCAATGAGAAGTTATTAAAGTTGACTTCAGCTCAAGGGGCCTAGATTTGGTCTCATATGGTACTCGGCTTCCATAAACCTTTCATAGAGTTGTAATTGTGGCCTTTATGACACGAGATATCTGAAACCAACCAACCGAAAGTGGCTGAATTGGAGTTTCCCAAAGAAGAGAAAGATAATCATTATGTAGCAGGCGACGGCACCCCTTCTAATTTCAGCGCTAACCCTTTTTCCATCTAGTTGAAATTGTTGATGCCAACCCCCTATTGACGGATAGACTGCCTGAAGTAGAGAAGGGAAAGTGGCTACAAATGAGTAATTTCCCTAGTCGTCCTCCATTCAGACTATAGTTTGTATTTTCTTACTTATTTCACTCTTTGAACTAAAGCCAAGATACATTTATTGATTTTTTCGCGTGTAACTAAATTTCATTAATGAAAATGATACTTTATTGTATTTCTTGCATTACCTTAGCTATCTTTCAATATAAACTATATTTTAACGTATATTTTAATATATGTTTGCTTTCACAATATAGTTTATTTTCTAGATGATAGTATGGGCATTGCATTCCCATAAAAGGTGACAAATCCCAAAAATATCCATTATATATATATATATATATATATATATATGAATTTTGTGCTTGTGTAAATATAACAAAGCTTAGTTAAAATATTTGGTATCTGTAACTCTGAACCAATTGTTCAATATGGAAAAATCGCCAACCTCATACATATAAACATATTTAAAAGATATGTTCATCTTTGATTTTTGTTAGTACTATATTGTTGTGTGCATATTTAATTTAATAAAGTTTATTGAGATTAGCTCATTCTTTAATGAGAAGCAACACCATTTTTAGTTTTTTTATATATATAATTAATATGAGATTTTTATTATATATAGAAAAATATGTTATAAATAAACCAGATTTATCAAAAGTTCTCTTAAGTTACCCATCAACGAAAACGACAGATATATAATATGTAGTCATATGAAACACATTTTTATATTCAGAATATTTTTCCTAACAACCTATTATAATGTCTAGATGATTATTATACTTAAATATAGTTTCCATCATTTCAAACTATAATTTTAAAAATCCTAGTCCTCCTCCCTTCATATGTCAAGTTTACCGATTTCGAACCAATGGTTTGGTAAGTGGATTTGTTAGGTTATCAGTAGAACGTGTGTACGAAAGGGAAATGTTTCCATCATGAATCAATTTCTAACATACTTATATCTAAATATTGTATGTCTAGATTTCCTATTATAATCATATTACGGGATATATCAAAAGTTGTTTGAGTATCACAATCAATTTTTAATATCATTTTTCATTGAAGCCAATATTTCTAGCAATAGATTTTCAATCATTCAACTTTTTTCTCCCTATGCTCGACACAATGAATTCATACTTTATATATATATATATATATATATATATATATATATATATATTTGTTTCTTTGTTCTCTCAAAACACTTTTTCTACAAAGTAAGATAAACACATATTTAATAGTGGAGTTGTTGTATGTTAAACTGGTAATATAACTTGTGTGTATGTATTTGTCAACTATCTTTGAAAAAATAGAATAATAAATAAAGGTACCTTTTGAGTTTTCCAAGAAATCAAGAACTCTTCCAATAACGTATAAATGTTATATACTTGAAATACTAGTAATTTGATTTAATTTACTAACCATAAATAAAATATTAAAACTAGTTTTTAACATTTTATAAACACACCTTTATATGATCCTAACCCATTCTAATTGGGCTACCACTAGTTTTATGCGTTCTCTTTTAGGTTTAAACTAAGATAGATTGGTGTATATAACTCTTTGAATTTTATATGCTTAAATTTTATAAGTATGTATAAATCTCTCGATTTGTTTGAGGTAAGTCTCATTGTCAAGATCACAATTTAAAACAATATATTATCCGAAATCGCATCAAATAATATATAACAAATCGCGGAAAATAATAATAAAACCCTTTTGATAGATTCATCTATAGAAGAAACATAAAATCAAGAATACTTACGGGTTTGCCTGCTGCTATCCATCTAGTATTCTCTACAGTTATTTTGCGTTCTTTAGTGATTCCACGTTCTCCGGCGATTCCGTTTATGAAACTAAGAGACCTGCAGAATCAGATTAGAGAAGAAGGAAAAGGTTTCCAGACACTAAGGAAGCGGCCGTTTTTCTGATTAGGGTTTAGAGTGATGAAATACCTAAACCTAGCCCCTTATTTATAGATTTTACAATGTGAAGCCCAACATTGTAAAGCCCATCCTTTGTTACTTCCTTGTGTCCGGGACCATAACCCAATAAATTGATAATTCAATTTATATCCCTGATTTATTAATTCAGGCTTAAGTGTTGAGATTTGGGCCCTCTTCATCACAGTGCCCAAATTCAACCCGGTTACCACACTTGAGCCCATAACGCCTTTTTATCCATAAGTCCAATTTAGTTAATTATATAATTAACTCGACTACTTTTAATTTGGACTTCCTTAAGACAATAATCGAATATGTTTATTTAGCATGTCGGTCCAAATTATTGTTAGTCTATAAATATATTAAATAAATATATTCCAACAATCTCCCACTTGGACCGTCATATGCTACTCAAGAATACATATTCAACTTTAATGGGATCCCTATATTCATTGTCAATGGACAAACGGTACAACCCCGTACATGACTGATAACAATAAAGGACTAAAGACCTCTTTCTCGTAATGTGAACAATAGGATGCAACAGTAATCACATTACCATTATCAATCAATTACTTGGGCCAATTATGGAGCGTGGCATAAGAGTAATATGGCTTGTAATCGTACATATCTACTCTTAAATGGTTCCTACTTTTGGAGATCCAATACAGTACAAATATCAATAAATATTTCCAAGCATATATATATTGCAATAAACTTTAATGTGCACAATACTGCAATATATAACATCAGATCCTATTACAAACTCTCCCACTGAAACTAACAATCCTCTAAATCAACTACACCCATATTGATGGTGTGTCCCTGGAAAACCTTAGGTAAAACCGCCTTTGTTAGGGGATCTATTATCATGGAGTTTGTACCGATGTGCTCTATACTTATCTGACCCATCTGTACTCTTTCTTTAACAGACAGAAACTTTATGTCTATGTGTTTGGATTTAGACGCGCTCCTGTTGCTGTTAGAGTACTGCACTGCGGAATTGTTATCGTAATATAACCTCATAGGGATTTCTATCCCTTGTACAATGTGTAATCCAGTAACAAAATTCCGCAGCCATAGTGCCTGGTTTGATGCCTCAAAGCATGCAACAAATTCTGCTGCCATGGTGGACAATGCAATAAGTGTTTGATTTACACTTTTCCAGGATATTGCACCTCCAGCCAATAAGAATATGTTTCCTGACGTGCTTTTTAATGTGTTTGCGCATCCACCAAAATCCGAGTCGGAATACCCGATGATCTCCAGTTTATCCGACTTCCTATATGTCAACATGTGCCCCTTTGTTCCTTGCAGATATCAGAGTACTCTTTTAACTGCTTTCCAGTGATCCATTCATGGGTTACTAACATATCTCCCCAACATGTTTACAGCAAAGGCAATGTCCGGCCTAGTACAAACTTGAGCATACATTAAACTCCCAACTGCAGAAGCATAAGGGACCGTTTTCATTTCCTCAATCTCAAGCTTTGTCTTAGGACATTGACTCAGACTAAGTCTGTCACCCTTTGCTATAGGGGTACTTAGGGGTTTGCAACCTGCCAATCCGTAACGTTGTAACACACTTTTAATGTATGCTTTTTGTGATAATCCAAGAATACCACGAGAACGATCTCGATGTATCTGGATTCCTAACACAAAACTGGCATCACCAAGATCCTTCATATCAAACTTGTCTGATAGAAATCTTTTTGTAGTGTGTAACAATTCCTTATTGTTCGAGGCAAGCAATATGTCATCCACATATAATATAAGAAATATGAAATTACTCCCACTGAAATTGTGATAAACACAATCCTCAACCGAGTTGATCTCAAAGTCATAACCGACTATCACCTCAAGGAATTTGTGATACCATTGACGAGAAGCTTGTTTAAGCCCATAAATGGATTTCTTAAGTCTGCAAACCAGATCTTTTGAGTTACTTTCTACAAAGTATTCTGGTTGCATCATGTAGATCGTTTCCTCAATATTACCATTGAGAAATGCAGTCTTAACATCCATCTGGTGAAGCTCAAGATCAAAATGTGCAACTAATGCCATGATTGTTCTAAAGGAATCTTTCGTCGATACTGGAGCGAAAGTTTCTTTAAAATCAATCCCTTCACGCTGAGTATAACCTTTCGCTACAAGACGTGCTTTATGTCTTTCCACATTACCCAGGGAATCGCGTTTGGTTTTGTAAACCCATTTACAACCAATTGCCTTTTTCCCTTCAGGTAATGGGACAAGATCCCATACCGCATTATCCTGCATTGATTTATACTCTTCTTTCATAGCGTCAATCCACTTTTGAGATTCAGAGCTTGCCATGGCCTGTTTGTAGGATGAGGGATCATCTACAGTTCCAGCACATAACTCATCATGCTCCTGAAGATATACTACAAATTCTGGACCTATAGTACTCTTCCTTTCTCTAGTGGACCTTCTTAATGGCACTATTTCCTCTTGTTGCACTTCTTGAGGAGGTAGAGTTTGATCATTATGAACGATGTCATTTTGATTCCCTTGTGGAAGATTATCTTGAGGTTCCTCTTGTTCTACCTGAATCTCTGTATCCTGGTTAGAACCCTCAAGTGGAGCATCAGTGTTAATCTGAGGATTACCTTGTTCTAATGGGATCGAAATGATTGGCATTACCACCCAATCTTCAGATATCTCAGTATCCCTATTAAACCTTCATGAATCTTTATGGATTCTTCCTCAAAATCAACATATGTTCCCTTATTCTTCCCCCCAAACTCAACATCCTCTAGAAACTTGACCATTCCTGTCTCAAATATTGTATTAGTGAGAGAATCATAAAACTTAAACCCTCTAGAATGTTCGGAATAACCTATGAAGAAACAACTAACTGTTTTTGGGTCCAGTTTATTTTCTTGAGGTTTGTAAGGCCTCGCCTCAGCTGGACAACCCCACTCATGCAGATGCTTTAAATTAGGTTTACGCCCGTTCCAAAGCTCATATGGAGTCCTAACAGTAGCCTTTGTGGGTACTCGATTGAGTATATAAGCGGCACATTTGATGGCTTCCCCCCAGAGAGATAATGGTAGAGATGAGTGACTTATCATGCTTCTAACCATATCTTTTAGTGTTCGGTTCCGTCTCTCAGATACACCGTTCATGCGAGGTGAACCAGGCATAGTGTATTGAGGGACTATTCCACACTTCTCTAGGTACTGTGTAAAGGAACCTGGACTTTGTTCACCCGATCCGCCATATCTACCATAGTATTCACCACCACGGTCAGATCTAACGGTCTTAATGCTTTTACCAAGTTGTTTCTCAACTTCGGTCTTAAAAGTTATGAACTTTGTCCAGGGCCTTATACCTTTCTTGTTGACCGAACCTTGACCCGGTCCTTTGCCATATGCCTTCTGCTTAGGTCCTGCCTTATTTGGTGATGTAATCACATTAGCCTCAAGCGCTGTGCCTTTAAGTCTTTCCTCCTCCTGTGCAGCGTGGGAAATTAATTCATTGATATTCCACTTTTCTCGCATGCAGTTATAGGTGGACTGGAAACACTTAAACTGGTCTGGCAGCGAATGAAATGTGAATCCCACTATGCATTCCTCAGGTAAGTCTAAAACGATTGCCTTTAACTTTTGGCCAATCATCAACATTCCCAGAATGTGCTCCCGGATTTTACCTTTGCCATTATACTTTTTGGTAGCTAGCTTGATGAGCATACGCTGCATCTCTACCTTTTCATTTTTGACAAAGGCTTTCTCAATCTCCGTGAGAAAGACCGAGGCAGTGGTAACACCTTTAGGAACAGCCCCACGCAATGCTACTGCTATTCCCTGTAACAATAGCGCCATGCATAACTTATTTGACCTTTCCACTTTTCATCAGCCTTAGTTTCATCCGGTGTACTTTCCGGACTAAGGGGAGATGGTTTGGGAGTTAACAATGCATAGTCGTAATCATGTACAGATAAAAACAGCAACATTTCTTCCTTCCACAATTGGAAGTCCGAACAATCCAACGTTGGTGGACGAGTCCCCAACAAATTGTAACCCATGGATACTATAATAAGAACAAACAACACAAAGCACATCTAGCATCTTGACATATAACTGAAAACATATGCATAAACATGACAAATACATGTAAAACATAAAATTCCTTGATAATAGATACCGGAGGGCAAATCAAATTAACATGAAATTTTATGAGTTTGAGAAAAATACTATGATCATTATTTTAATTTTCTAATTGCCAATGAGACCTTCCGGAGGGCCGATGTCATTTACATATATTAAAATAACCATAATTTGATTTTCTTAAGTACCGGTGAAACCTTCCAGAGGGCCGATTTCACCTACTTAAAATCAAAAAATCGTAAGGCTGAATTTAATTTATCCTTAAGTACCGATGAAACCTTCCGGAGGGCCGATTTCATCTAATTAAAATTAAAATCAGCACAAAGACCATTTTCAATAATTTTCTCCCGTTCATGATTAATTTAAACCCAAACGTGAACCTTCCGGAGGGCCGATAATATTTGAATTTAAATTAATCCCCGAACTTTTCGAAGCCTAGGATCCTTAAGAAAATTAATTTTAACCTTCCGGAGGGCCGATTAAATTAATTTCTTAGTTTCACCTACCGGTCTACGAAACCCTAATCATGCATCGTCATTTAATCATTCACACACACACACACAATTTAATTCACAAATAAACATACAAAAAAAAAATTGCATGCCAAACACAACATACTTGTGAAATAATTTACATACAATATATATATTTCCGAACAAAATATGTACTTTCGAAAAAAAATAATAATAATAATAATAATTAATTTTTTTTTGTTCGGTTACCGTGATAATCAGCGGACAGTCTTCGATCAGCGTTAACATCAGGGGTTAAGCTGTCGATGAGCCACTGTCCCAATAATTTTGATTTTATTCGTTATTTTAGGGTTGATTTGATGCTAATTTTGGGAGAAAAATTCCAGACATCAATAAACCCTAATTTTACCCGAAAAATAAAAATAAAATCCCAAACTATAAAAATTGCAATTTACTGATAATAAAACATGTGTTTCAATACAATAAATCACATAACATGCTTTTCATACAATCCCTAAATCCATGCCCTACCAATTCAATTCACATATAATCCCAAGGACATGGATTCTTTACAATGAAGAAAAACATGCGTTTTTTATCTATCAATACTCAATTTGATTATTCTACTGAATCCAAAAAGGGTTTAACCTGGCTCTGATACCAATTGTTATATATTATCCGAAATCGCATCAAATAATATATAACAAATCGCGGAAAATAATAATAAAACCCTTTTGATAGATTCATCTATAGAAGAAACATAAAATCAAGAATACTTACGGGTTTGCCTACTGCTATCCATCTAGTATTCTCTACAGTTCTTTTGCGTTCTTTAGTGATTCCACGTTCTCCGGCGATTCCGTTTATGAAACTAAGAGACCTGCAGAATCAGATTAGAGAAGAAGGAAAAGGTTTCCAGACACTAAGGAAGCGGCCGTTTTTCTGATTAGGGTTTAGAGTGATGAAATACCTAAACCTAGCCCCTTATTTATAGATTTTACAATGTGAAGCCCAACATTGTAAAGCCCATCCTTTGTTACTTCCTTGTGTCCGGGACCATAACCCAATAAATTGATAATTCAATTTATATCCCTGATTTATTAATTCAGGCTTAAGTGTTGAGATTTGGGCCCTCTTTATCACAGTGCCCAAATTCAACCCGGTTACCACACTTGAGCCCATAACGCCTTTTTATCCATAAGTCCAATTTAGTTAATTATATAATTAACTCGACTACTTTTAATTTGGACTTCCTTAAGACAATAATCGAATATGTTTATTTAGCATGTCGGTCCAAATTATTGTTAGTCTATAAATATATTAAATAAATATATTCCAACATATATAACTCTTTGAATTTTATATGCTTAAATTTTATAAGTATGTATAAATCTCTCGATTTGTTTGAGGTAAGTCTCATTGTCAAGATCACAATTTAAAACAATATATTGGCATCTATTCAATTAATCTTCAAATTGTATACCAATGCAATTGCAAAAAAAAAAAATGTTTGTAGTTCTCGCAACCATAACATATGTTTTTGAAAATTGATGTATTCAATTTTGGTTGTAAAAAACATTTGGCTATAAATCTAGTATTAAACACATAAACATTAATATTCATGTTATATTTCTTCCAAAATACTTATATATAACCAATTATATTAAATTAGAAGGTAAATCAATGGATTCTCGAGTGTGGTTAAACATTATCCTATCTATTTCACATTTATAACCTCTTGTTAAACTTATTATCTATAGCAAATTTTGGGTAATCTTTCAATGAAAACATAATGTCATTTTTAGGTGATTTCTTTACAACTTCTTTCTAGTAATTCAAGCATATTGGAAATTTCTTTACAAAGGTAAATAAACATAAGTGTATTTAAAATAGTCACTTGTTAAAGTCAAACAATATATTATATCTCTACATGGTAAGACGTTATTTAAATCATATAAATAAATTTGTACCAAGTTTAATAAGTAACGCCTTTTAATTATTTTTTTACTATACCCACCGTTCATATTTTTTATACTTATCTCATAATTTATTAATCCAATTTTAACAATTCTTTTATTTGTTGTATCAAGTAATGTTTGTACAAACAAGTGTAAATAGAGTTTGTTTGTTTCTTTATTAATATATATTAAACAAGTATATAAGTTAACTATTTCATAATAATAATAATAATATCACTTTTCACAAAAGGTGCCAACCTAAAAAAATAAGTAGAATGTCGAATTTGTACACCAAACAAATTTTAATTTTATCCAAAAGATCATTAGACACTAAAAAATTGTGAGAATTACATTTTTTTTCTCACTTGTTAACATTCCACTATCTTTTACTCTGGATTTGTTGGTGTTGCACATTATATATTTTTGTGTTATTATTTTCTTTAATTTATTTGAATAAAAATTTATCATAAGTGACGTGCACAAATGTACAAGTGTTATACCACAAATCCCGAGTATTTTGTTTTTGTAATTTTGAATTATTTTTCCATTGATAATAATTTTATTTTATATTACATTAATGCTCTAAAATTTCTTGTGAAAGTTACATCTGTTTTTAAAATGATCAGCTTTCTTACAATAAAAATAATTTCCTCAAGTTTTTTTAAGAGTATTTATGTCTAAATGTCAAATATATTTTGAGATTAATATGATTCTTTTGTTTTGGCAAGAACTATATGTTTTATATTTTTTAATCATATAAAACAAGAACAACATAAACAATTTACAAAAAAAATATTATCAAATTTTGATCTCAATAGTGTTTAAGATACTTATTAAATATTTTTTAAATGAATTCTTTCCATTTAAATATATTTTAGACTCAAAACTTTTGTTATGATATAACAAGTAGTTAGCTTACAATACAAGTAACTAGAAATCAACATTTTGATTGATAAACTTAATAAATGGATGAAGATATTCAAGATAATATAAAAAGTTATAAGGAGATTATTAGTCATCTATCCTATATGCAGGTCATAAGATAACCTTTTAAACCAACACAACGCTTTAAAATGACATTTCCAACATGCAAAGTTAAGTGTGATAGTGCATGTTTATACGTACTCATAGCAAAACCAACATGGCTTGCAATGAAAAATAAATATTGATATATTGTTATACTTGTTATAATGATACTGATGCATATACCGTTGTGGTGAATACCATATTATTACAAAAAATCATGATCTTTGATACAATAATGACATCTTAGAAAAACAATATGTTATCTTGTTTATTTTCAGCAACGTGAAATCCTTGTTACACTGTTCAAAACATATAATTTATAGGTCTTGAACTTTGGTCAGATCGTTAGGGTGACTTGACCACCAAGGTATTCTAATATTTCAATTGTATTTTTATAATTTTGAGTTTTTATTTTAAATCTTTTATTCTTTCGATTTGAATAATCTCTTTGTTTTAAAAAAATTTATTTTAACATTTTTAATACATTTTAAGTTTAAATAAAATTTAAACTTTAAACTTAAATATCCAAATTCATATAAATATTTATTATGGTTATATAACTTTTGAAAATAACAATCAAATTCAAAGTTATGTTCAAATACTTAAATAATTCTATCAATTGCTCTTATACTAGTTATAATTTTATCTTGACGATATTAAATTTTGAGATAAATATTATATTAATATATAAAATATTATCAAAAAATATATAAAATATATTAATGATTGTTTTAATTTTTTTGTGAAGCTACTGATATATTTTTTCTAAACCTTTATCATAGCTACGTTATATGAAAGTTATAAAAATAAATTATAATAAAATATATTTTGTTCGTTAAAGTTTTCTAACCGACATTATGCATGACTTTTTCTAAAATTTAGATAAATTTATATCATATTTTAAAACAAAAAATATAATATATTTGAGATCATCAAAACTTTAGCAAACAACAACAACAACTTAACATTTTGAATTTTTTTAAACTTTGGCATGTACTTTAGTTCGTCACATCATAAATGTCAAAGTAGTCTAGACGAAAATGAATAAACTCCGTACAGAGTTGATTTAATCAAGTAGCTCTCATAATATAAAAACAAATCGTTACCAATTGATTTTAAGAGTAGCTCTCAAGAAGAAAGTCACACGCTACAAATCAAGAAAGATGTAATAACTTTGTTCATTTGACATATAAAAAACATCATAATTTTTTTCCTAACGCATAAAATTTTCAAAAAGAAAAAAATTAAATAGATGTCGAAGACTCTTGAGCAACCGATATTAGGAAATAATCAAGTTTGAGATGATGTTCGGATTCTATGATATATTTAAGGATTAATTCTTGATATGTACCAATGCAATCCCCAAAGAAGACAATTTATTCTTTCAAATATAAAAAAATGAAAACTCATGACTAAATGCTATGTAGATAGACGTAAGACTCCCTACCCATTTTGTTAATAACACCTCAGTCGACTCAAAATACGATCGTGGACCTTATTTTGTTTAGGAAGTATCATTTGATTGTACGCTCACCAAAAGGGTCAACTCAACCGTATCCAAGAATGCAAGTTCTTCAATCACAAAATGGTTAGAGAGTAAGAAGAAAACACAAACTCAATACTTTTAACCTTATTTGCACTATTGTAATTTATATTTTAATATTTTGATGATAGAACCAATTTTGTTGATATATGTATTGATGCGCTTAACGTTGTGTTGTTTGTCCTTATTATATAAGGGTTTATCTTTTGTCTGAAACTTTAATTCTATGGATAGTTGAGCCAGTTTTGTAGGTCGGAATATATTATATTTTGGATTTTTTTTTGTTTTAAATACAAATTATTGTTTTTTATTTTTTTTTTGTGAGTTATATTACAGTACGTGTGATTTTTCTTTTATTTGATTAACATCATACTATCAAAGTTTCCTTGAAATGTTGTCAATACATTTAAGTTTTTTTGAATAAAATGATCATTATCACATAAGAGTGTAAGTCTTAATACTTATAGGAATTTTAAATTTTTTACATTAAATTTTTAAAACTCTGAACTTTGTTTTTCGTAATTTGATCGACATGTCTCGGTGGAAATAGTATGAGATATGACCCCGATATTGCACCTTTAAATAAAATATTTAAATCTTTCGGGAAGAAATAGTTCTTCTAGAAAGTGAATCACCTCATGTAATAGTCATGATTACCTAACAATCATGGTAAAATTCTAGATAGCCCTCAAAACCATTAATTATTACCAAACTTTCTTTATGCTTAAGCTTGGCAACCAGAACTTCAATCTGCAGAGCCTCGTTCTTTCCAGATTGCCTTGCACTAGTTTATCAACTTTTTCTCAATCTTACTTTGGATTTTGATAAATTTAAGCACTTCGTATCATCAATGAAGTTCTGAATATCCTTTTTGATCTCTTGATAATGATATGCATATTGACCCACATCGTTTTGATACTTGCAGTATTTATTTATTTCTTTGATCTTAAGGACCAAACATTGAAGAATAGGTTCGAAAAATCTCAAAAATCATTTTATTTTCATAGACCAGGACCATGGTGTTAGTCAATTTAGTACGGTTATTGAAGTAAACGGGTCACCTTCTGTCATTATAGACCTTATTGTTTCGCTAATCATTTCAACCACAATTAGAAAAATGTTTAACCTATGCATCGGAGAAAATTCGACTTGTTAGTTGAGGGTCAGTTAGAGAATGAATAAGAGATAACATGACTGAATAAACTATTAAGATTAATCAATAGAGTGGTAAGAAATTATAGCACAAATAAGAACAAGGTTGGAAATCATCCTAAAACATATTATTGTATACATTTTTATATATGATTCTACTTGAGTGAGTAAACATCAAACATCGAGACCTTTTTTCATTATAATATCTTTAGCTAACATATGAGGTATAATACTCTGACAATAGGTAGCGTATGCTACTACGTAATGACAATTTTTTAAAATATTTGTCTTGATGGCAAGTTTTGTGTAGTTTCAGAAACTTTCATTGAACTTATTCATCACAATGCATAATATAATATCCATTATCTCAAATCAACTTAATTGATCTTGACATAGTGTCCACAAACTTTAAAAAAATTTAATTTAAATTAGTAACTTGACCATCAAAAACACCGGACCGTAGGTGATTTTGATTGTGGTTTATCAAATGTTGGGATGTTCCAAATTTTGAGCTGACTTGACTCTTGATTGAAAAAATATGAGATGGATCATTGACCCTTATATATAAATCTTGACCTCAATTCCGCTACATAACATAAATCTATTATTTTATACACAGTATATTATGTTCAATGTGTTCTATTGACTCATCATGAAAAAGAACTAAAAATCATAATCGGTATTAATCTTCGCATCTATATGCGTTCATAATGCAGTTCGCATACCTAATACTATCTGAAAATTCATAACATATATCACATCACATTTAGAATATACAATGCTATTTCACTAAAATTATACGATATCTACCTCACATTACCTAACTTTAAAATATATATTTTTACTAAAAACAAATTAATCTAATTTAGGGGGTGGCAATATTGGTCCGAGCCGGCCCAAACCGGCCCGACCGGGTCTAATCCGGTCAGGCTTTGTCCAACCTGAACATTTAACGGGACGGATACGGATATACGAATTGTGACCCATAAGCGGGTCGGACCGGATATGGATTTTTAATTTGTCCAACCCGATCCGGCCCGCAAATATAAACTATATATATATATATATAAAATGTATGAAAAAGTAATTATAAATTTGTAAAATATAACTAAAAAATATACTTACTAATTACTAGAAGAGTAACATTTATATATTTACCAATAATATATCATCTTTGAGTTATTATTATTATTTTATTTTTAGAGTCAATGATATATTTATTAATTATATTTTTTTTATAAACTAATTCTATAAATTATAAATATATTTCTTTAGATCTTTGTCTATATATACTCTCAATCTTAGTTTCTAACTTTCCAAGTCTTTGGATGTTTTTCTCTTCAACTATTGTGTTTTACGTACATTGATTTAAAAATTCATGTTTTAAATTTTTGTTTTAAATTAAAAATAAAATCAAATTTGAGCCGGTTTGGATCGGATCGGACTGGTTCGGCCAACCCCAATAATAAAAATAATATTTGCAGGCCGGGTCGAACTGACCAACAGACATAAACAAAACAGGTTCGGATTCAAAAATATTAAATCCGTTACGGATCGGACCGGGTTTGGATTCGAATAAAAAACAACGGAACCAAACGGATCGGTCCAAACCCGACCCATAACCATCCGTAACTACATAATTATTTGATTAATAAAAATAAGCACGAACTAATCAATGGACCACAATCTTTTACCGACAGGCTATAACGTTATTCGTGTCACATAATTAGGCGAAGATGGGTTTTAAAAGCAAATTAGTCGGCGCAAGACACTGTACCGGCTGCGACTTATCTAGATGCTTCCACTAACTACATCAAAAGGTAAAACTACTCAAAAACTAATTGATTTAATTATATGATACGTACCATCTGTTAACTATTAAATCACAAGTGAAATAAACGTGTAGACTAACTATAAGCTTTTTATTTATGGACTGCCTTTCTTGAAAGTGCGTGAATACTGACGTTAGCGAAATATGTACATGATATGCTCTTTTACTGATGTGTATATAAGTCCATTTTCATTTTGGTTTATATATAGATAAATGTCTCTAGTAACACAAACTCTTTTTATAAACTTTAAATTAATTTGCGCGTAACTTTCTTTCTCTTTATATTAATTTTTTTTTGGGTTACATCCCATCGAAACGTTTTAAATGTTTACCTCATTTAACAAAAAAAATGTAAAAATTACCAACAACAACTTATAAAAAGAAATACACAATTTATATGAAAATAATTTCAAATACCTTATTCATATCGAAAAAGCAGAGAACGAAACAAAAAACTTCAAAATCATTCAAAGAAACTTGATATTTCCAAGAAGTTTGGCGTTTAATGAGAGCAGTATTTAGGTCAATTCTTTATCTACATCTCACGCAGCTTGTTAGACATCCAACATGACAAAGATGCAGAATCAAAGGTTTATAAAGCTTATCCTCCGCGAAACAGAATTCTGCGAAACCTGAATTTTATCCAGAAATCTCCATAGTAATTATTTACTGGACAAGATGGGCCAAACAAAACATCCAAAGATGATGAATTTCCAGTCTTAGAAAAATAAAATACCCCAAAAATCAGAGAATCGTAAACAACAATATAGCAAAGATGGGTCAAGATGACGAAGTAAAAAAAGAGGATGCCAATGTACAATACAACTAAGTCTTTTGTTGATGTGATAAGGACTACAAAACAACACTTTGAATTTACACCATCAGCACTTCAAGAAAAATCATATCATCTATCTCGCAAATTCTCAAAGCAAGACAAGAAAAAATTACCTCAAAATACCAAACTTACTTTAATTGATAATCTCACAATGTATGCCAAAAATGTTTCATATTAAATCATTTCTGGATGCAATGCATTTTGGAGTTGAATATAATGTGTCTATATAGGATATAAGGCATGTGAAATCTGTGCAAACTATCGACTAAAAATGTATGGTCAATTGGTGAATTCCCAATGAGGTTATTCAAGGGGATAACCTCTTCAACCCCAATTATGAGTGTCCTATCACTCCTGTATGTTATAGGGTAGCTAATATGTTGGAATATCTATACAACGAAGGTCTTATCCACAACATAACTTCAACCATTGGTCTCCCCTTAAAGACCTGGATCCCAGACAAGAACAGAGTTTATCTCAACTCTTGTTATGCTTGAGTTGAACTTGATTTGACCAAAAAACTTCAATACCATGTTTGGGTGGGTTTCGAGGAAAAAGAAGTTACTGACTTGACATAAGTTATAAAGAACTGCCCATTATTGCCAATTCTGTTATCATATGGGAGACAATCAAGAGGCTTGTAAAAAACCGTCTACTAAGACTCAAAAAATAAATTCTCAACATCATCAAAATTCTGTAAACATTAATAATGTGCTTAAAGAAATCCACAATATCAAATCTGTGATTGTTAAAAACAATCAAGAGGATGATAGAGATGAGTCTTATGGCCTAAATATTGAGCTTAATGTCTAGAAAAAAGGAGCCAATTCAACCCCAAGCTAGAAGAAATCATGATATTGTTGACCTCTAATGAGGAGTAGATTGGTTGTATCTCTCTTTGTGCTGATAACATTTAAGATTTCAATGACACCATAAAATATTGTTGACTTGAAGATGCCGACTATGCTGGTACTAAATTCATCTGGACCAACAAAAAAATGGAAAAGATTATATCATGCTTTATACAATAAAGCTTGGACTGATTATTTGAAAGATACAAAGGTGATTCATATGGCCAAAACCTGTTTAGACCATACTCCCTTTTGTCTTATTAT
The DNA here is from genome assembly GCA_036936605.1 of Limnanthes douglasii subsp. nivea. Classification (NCBI taxonomy): domain Eukaryota; kingdom Viridiplantae; phylum Streptophyta; class Magnoliopsida; order Brassicales; family Limnanthaceae; genus Limnanthes; species Limnanthes douglasii. The sequence continues at coordinate 58,037,108 of JAUPFV010000002.1, read as the reverse complement.
TTCCAACAAAAACTTAACTCCTAAGAAATCCTTCAAGTTTCTTAACATGTGGGCTTACACCATGATTTCTTAAACTCTGTTGAGCTTAGTTGGAGTCAAGAGATGGCTGGTTATCCTATGTATATCTTTTGGAATAAGTTAAATAGGCTAAAGAGGACCTTAAATATGGAAAAATCAAACCTTTGTAACATTTTTGATAAGGTTGTGGATGTTGAAGAAAATGTTAAAAACTTACAGCTTAACTTCATTGTCTCAAAATAAAATAGACCTTGCTAAAGCTAATGCTCAATAACTTCAGGCTTTAGCCAAAGAAGAATCATAGTGGTATAAAAAAAGCTACTATAACTGGATTAAAGACGTGGACAAAAATACTACTACCTATCAAAGATATGTAAGCCAAAAGGGAATAATAAATAGAATATTAAGCATTAATGAAGGCTCTAATTGGATTATTGATGATAAAATGTTAGCTAAATATGTTGAATCATATTTCCAAATAATTTTAATAGACTCTACAAATCAAAAAAAATATGAAGAAAATTATAGGATGAATGACAACCTTATTAATCTTATTCCTAATATGATCAGTGTGGAGGATAATAACTTACTTCTATCTTCCCCATTTGAAAAAGAAATCCATGATATCATATCCAACCTCAACCCATCTAGTGTTGTTGTTGTCATAAATGGTTTTAATAGTTTCTTCTTTCAACCTGCTGGAAAATCATTAAGAAAGACCTTTGTGTTGCCTTGGAATCATTCCTTTTGGGTCACCCTATACCCCAGGTATAATAGCCACCTGCATTTTCCTCATCCCAAAATCAACCAACCTCATTGGCTGAAAAGATTATTGTCCATTGTCTTATGTACCTTGATGAATAGATTAATGTCTAAGATCTTAAATAATAGACTTGTCAAAATTTTACCTAAAGTTATTTTAGAATTCCAAGATGGATTTCTCCCTCGTAGATCAATTCATAATAATATCATAATAACTAAGGAGTTAGTCCATGATCTTAATAAAAAACCAAAGTTGGCAATATCATGATTAAGTTAGATATGACTAAAGCTTTTGATCGTATGTCTCACAATTTTATCATGAAAGTCATAACTAAATTTGGCTTCTGCAATTCTTTTACCAATCTTATTGGAAAAATGATCAAATTTGTCTTTGTTTCAATCATCATTAATGGTTCTATTTACGGCTATTTCAAAACTATTAGAGGTTTTAGGTAAGGGGATCATCTTTTCCCTAGCCTTTATATCATTACAGAATAGGTTCTAATTATGAGTCTCAACATTATTTTTGCTAATAATAAAACCATGAAATACAGGTCTAGAAGTCCCTTAAACATCTCCTGCTTGGCCTTTGCAGATGATGTCCTAATTTTTACCAATGGCCTAACCTCTATTATTGAAAACCTAGGTTCTTTCCTTCAGAGATACCAGGATATCTTTGGTCAAGCTATCAACAAAGATAAGACTAACATCTTCACCTCATCTAGCTTAGCTAATAGAACACACTCCTTTGCCATTTAATCTGGCTTTAATATAAGCAGTCTTCCTAAAACTGATTTAGGTATCACCTTAAGCTCTAATAATCTATCTAGCAACTACAAGCCTTTTTTAAATAAAATAAGAAGCAATATTGATAATTCGAAAAATAAAAAACTTTCTTATGGTGGGAGACTCACCTTAATAAACTTTGTTTTAATGGCCATCTCCTATATTATATGCAAAGCTTCCTTTTACCTAAAAATATTATCAACAAAATTGAGAAAATATTGAACAAGTTTTTACGAGGCTCCAAAAATAACATAAACAGAATTCATTGGACCAAGTGGACAAACATATGTAGACCTTATGGAGAAGTAGGTCTAAATGTCAGAAAAAATTATTTAATCCATGGCTTAGATGTAGAGAAACCACTTTCCTTTGGACCAACTACATTCATAACATCTAGTGCAAGCCTAAGCACCATCTACAAGTTAACTATTTTAAGTCTAAATCTGAAACATAGAACATGTTAGCTAGAACAAAAGACACTAATGAGTCTAAAATATCTTGGAAATTAGGAAATGGGGAGATGGACTTTTGGTTAGATAAATGGTGTAGTCTCTCCCCATTCATTATTCTAAATCATGTTGAAGATAATAGTTGGTATATTCCTAAAAAGTTAAAGCTTTCTGGACCTATGATAGATAGAACATGAATCAAGTTGGCTCTCTAACTCCCTCTATAATTCAAAACATTATCAAAACATCTATAAAAGACCATGAAGAGGACACTGTTATTTGGTTACTATCTAAAGAGGGTATTTTAACATTAAATAAACCTGGAACGATCTCATTATGAAGCACAATTATTCATCTATTTTTAAAAGGTTCTGGAACAATATTACTTCATCTAACGGTTCCTTATTAGTTTGGAGATCTCTTAACAACTGGATTGCTACTAATTCTAATATCCAAAAAAGGCACATAAGTTTAACATTTAAGTGTCAATTTCATGATAACATTGAAACTATTAACCACTTATTTGTTGCTTGTAATTATTCCTGGTTTATATGGTCTCATTTAGCTAATATATTTCGGATTCATATTGAAATATTAATGAATTTTCAACATCTATTATGGAGTTGGTTTTGGGACTATAAAAAAGATGTTTATGTTAACATTATTCTTCCTGTCATTACTTGTTGGCATATCTGGAAAAACATGAACAAAATGAAGATTAAAGGCCTTGATAACTCCAATATTTGTGTTATAAATTACATTAAACATATAATGTATAGTTTAGATCAAGCTAACCTATTTTAAAAGGTTCATTGGCCTAAAACTGAAAATGCTTCTTGTGAAATGGGTTGTTACTGGTGTGGATTATTTCTGATTGAAGGGTAGTTTAGGAATGAGTTTTGGGTATTTAATGTTAGTGTAAAATGTAGAGAGATAAGTAAGGTGTGTGCTAACAGTAAATCTTGATTACCATCATTAATGAAAGTAGTTCGGGTATTTATACTAATTTAATGAACCATGGGCCTTCTGGGTCGGATTATGGCCTTGTATTAAGTTTAAAAACCTATTAAACCAAGAGATAAAGTGACTAGCAACTAGCTGAGTCATGTTTCATTTAGTTGTATTGTTCGGTGGGGCATGGTACTGGATATATCCGAACTGCCCCTCATATATATAAAATGGTCAATGTCAAAGAAATGTGACCTCATTAGTAGCCCCTTTAGGTCTTGCAAAGAATCTTTGGAAGAGGTAATTCGAAAAATAAAAATCAGTATGAATTCAAGGTGAACGTCTGATATGACGTTCGTATCCAAACTGAATCTTGATCGGATGCGAGGCGATTAACTTACGGTTTAAGAATTCTAAAAGTCGGTTTTTTGAAATGTGACACGTGTCGAGTTCTGGTGTGACCTCTCAGCCATTTTTCTCCTACATTCCTGTACCTACTTGGCTAAAAAGTAACTTATGGTGTAACTCCCATACTTCCTAGCCCCTAAGCATTATTTTGATCGATTTATCCTCCCCTAGGTAATATTCCTACATCTTCATCTTTATATAAATCAGTTTCACTGTTTTATTGTATCTGAGAACACAAAAAATTCTAGAGAGAGAAAACCTTATACATTTTGCAAATTGCGTCTGGGTAGAGTATATGTTTACAGCTAGAAACACATTGGTGAAAGGTGGTTTGCTCTGATTTGGAAAGAGAAAGAAGAGACACTAGAATCGCAGATGGACTCCCTGCCTCTCCTGGTGGAGAAATCAATCGACCAAAAACAAGCACAGACCAAAGCTCATCATCATCAAAGGCATCAAAAGTTAGAAAACCGTCTTTTGTCCCAACCCTATCTCCCTTGCCGTCAGGGTCTTCAACTCAAGAGTCCCAAAACCCTATGCCTAAAGAAAAGGCAGTTTCCAGTGTTAGAAAACCTTCACATTTCCTGGCCATGGGTTCAGACGTGGAGAAATCCACCCCTCGCAGGGTAACTCGTTTGTCTAAAGCCAAAAGTACTCTCTCTTCTTCGAAACCTGCAAGTTCGGAGATAAGAAAGCCTCCAGCAGATACTAAACCGCCCGAACAGCAGTCAAACGTAATGAAGGAGACCACGGAGGACAGTATGGAAGGCACTCCCTTCGAGACGCCCGAACAGACAGAAGATAATAAATCAGATCAGACAACCATAGTGAAAGTGGGCTTATCCAATCCTGAAGCACTTCCGGAGTGTCAGGAAGGGAAAGTTTGGCCAAACTTCCAGAAGGTTAGTGCGAAGTATTTTATAGCTCTTCAAAACATTGCTTATTTATACACTCATACTGCTGAGTTGGGTCGGATCCGAACAAGGTGAGGCTTCTCTGATTCCGTTAAAGTGAGAATTCCGGTCATTCCAGAGACCCCCATGGACTGTAAATCCACGAGTTGGTGGTATATACTGAGGTGATCAATTGGGGCCTTCGGTTTCCTTTGGACCCAAAAATTGTCAGGTATTTCCACCTGATAAAGTTATGTCCAAGTCAACTGAGCCCAAACGCATGATATACGTTGCTGGTCGGTATAATGACTTCTAGATTGTAAAAAATTCCTCTACCCATGGAGCAATTTGTTGTCGTGGCTGGTCTTTGCAGAAACCCCCATATTCCTTTCTACCATTACAACATGGGTAATGATTCTAAGGTGGTAAACGATATGTTGGAGTCCGAGAAGCCATGGAAGACTGAATTCCTTTTTATTAGTGAGGCATGTGAGAATGACAGGAAGATAAACTCTACCACAAATCCAAGCCAGCTGACCAGTCGCTGGAAAAGTTCAAGTAATACATGTTCGTATTTTTATTAGTTTATAAATGTTATGTTAATATTTCGAACTGATTGTGTTTTGTTGTAGTATTGGCAAAAAAAACTTCCTAGAACACCTAGAGGCAGGTCAACCTACTTTCACCAAGCTAAACGAATGGACATCACAGAGATGGGGAAATGGTTTCCATAATTGTTTTACTTATGAAAATTTCGTAAGGTCTCACCTTTGGAATACTACGGGGAGTAGATATCTTACTTGGGAGAAACTGACCACTCCTCCTCGTGCAGATGTTATTTTGAAGATAACTGAGGCTAAGGATGACAAACTTCACTTTCCCTCCTAAAACAAAGCTGGACAAGATTAAGAACAAGAACAAGAAGAAAAACAAATTTGACCTATCTCAAAAAGTCACCAAAGGGGTTAGTTCGGAGTACCAAGGAGGAATCAATGTCGCTGTGCTGGAGGAAGTTGAAGTTACAGTCAAGGAAGCTAGCGGATCAGATTATCCACCCAAGATCACAAGGAAGGATCATAAGAGACGCAAGGAGAGCAGTGACGAAAGAGCTGCAAAAAAAGTAGCTTAGGGTTAGAAATATTTCTGTTTTCTTCTGAACTTTCTCCTCCCACTCCTACTGATCCTTCTCCACAAGAAAAAATCCCACGTAACCTTCATTTTCAAACATTCCTTTCGGCCAAATAGGTAGCAGCCGTAGGAGATATCAATCTGGATGAATTTCAGAACATGTATTTTAGTGATCTGGACAAGGACGACTGTGCAGAGCCTTGTCCTCATGCCAATGCGGCCAATGTTGTAACCCATAACGGTGATACATATGTGATATCAAGTAAACAAGACACTCTGAGTCATGCCCTCTTAGGGTATATCCGGCCGATAGTTGATCTGGAAAGGAAAGTGAGGGAACAAACAACGACCATAACCCCCTAACCACATAAAACCAGGGCTTGAAGAATAGTATTTTGACTGCTCAGCAAAGTATAAAATTCTTAAAGAAGGAAAAAAGACGACTTAGCTGCCGAACTATGCAAGTCAAAAGATGCTCAAAACGATCTCCAGACCAAGTATTTCGGGCTGGAAACTTCTTCCTCTATCGATATCAAAACTTTAAAGGAGAAACTAGATGTCAGTGCTAGTACTGCCAAACTTTATCCGTAGAAAAAAATAACTTGGGAAAACTTCTCAAGGAGAAGACAGATAAATATACTTCTTTAATATGCAAGAAAGTCCAGTAGATAGTTGCAGGAATATAGAAGTATGCTACTGGAATAGTGGATTCTTTGGAGAAAAAAGACGATAGGGTTAAGTCAAACATGGTTTTACTATTCCATTAGAATTTTCCAAAAGGACTCTTGGTCCTTTGTGGACATATGTACTATACGAGGAGATCCGTTTACATACCATGGTAGCTGGTGACAAGCATGGTTACTCAAGTGGACAAGATTCTGATGAAGGAATTGGTGAGAGCTCAAGCACTGAGCTCAAGAGTACCAAGAAAGGCGATGATGATGAAGGAACCGAAGGGAACAAGCCCTAAGGTTATAATGTTATGTTGTGTTTTTTAAAACTAAAGTCTTTGGATGACCAAGGAATTTTGTTGTGTTGTTCTTTTTTGATATCTTGTCTTAAGAACCAAAGTCCTTGGATGGACAAGGCATTTTGTGAATTATGGATGGGATACGTTCCGATCAATTTTTTAATATTGCCTCTTGCTTTTGTACGAACTTCATTGCCTTCTTCTAGTTAATGTCCTAAATAATGTTCAATATTTCAGATTTGTTAAATAAGCGTTTAATAAGCATTTAATGACTCCAATCACAAGTGTTTAATAAATATGATCAAGTGTTTTTAACAAATCTGATGAACTCAAAGATACTTCATTTGAGAGTTGGGGTGTTTAATGAGTATTCAATTTATCTGATCGCCTTATACCATGGTCAAGTGTTCTGCACCAAACTTTTGAAGAAGGCATAAGATATTATTAAAAAACTCGGACACCTCATTAAAACCTCACGGCGCCACGAGGATAGGAAAGAGTATGCCCCATAATATTTACATTGAAGTATAAAAAATGTAAATATTTATAGCAAATTTTCATTCTAAATATAACCTGAGATGTTCAATGTTCCATGGGTGCTTCAATACTCTACTTTCTTTGTCTTGAAGTTTATATATCCCTGACTTGAATGTTTCATATACCACATAGAGACCTTCCCAGTTCGGAGCTAGCTTTCCAAACTGTTTCTCTTTAGTGTGTAAGAAAACTTTCCTCAAGACTTTGTCTCCCAATTGAAAATCTCTTATTTTAACTTTGGGCGTAAATCTGCTTCTTATTAAACCTTAATAGTGTGATGTTCTTAAATGTGCTTTGACTCTCATTTCTTCAATCAAATCCAATTGATTCCTAACTGCCAGACCATTTGCATGTTCAGAATAGTTCAGGATTCTGAAAGATGTTAAAGTAGCTTCTATGGGTGTAATCGCATCCATGCAATAAACAAGAGAAAAAGGGGATTCTTGTGTAGCAATTCAGGTAGTAGTTTGGTAAGCCCACAATACTGTTATGAATGACTCGAATAGTGCCTTGACAGTGTACTGTGTCCGGCAGTTCGAATAGTGCCTTGACAGTGTACTGTGTCCGGCAGGACAGTTTTGTGTTGTGATACTCTAAATGATTATTATTGTCCGATCCTCTTATAAAAGAGCCAGTCTAGTGGTATGAGCCCATTAGGCCCATAGTCTAGTAAGTCTATTAATTCCCTATAAATAGATTACTAGGGCGACACAAAACACAATCTGAAATCTGTACCCTTTTCTATCATAGTGAAACTCTTTTCTCTGGCGGCGCCCGTGGACGTAGACAATTATCGAACCACGTTAAATCCTGTGTTTCATTTAAATATTTCATTCGCATATATTCTGTGCTTGAGCCATTTAGTGATAATTGCATAGTATTTTATAACAAAATTGGTATCAGAGCCACGTGGTGAAATTAGGGCTTTTGCAATTAGGGTTTCACAATGGCGTCTACAGCAACAAAATACATGATTGAAAAATTTGATGGGGGATCCAGCTTTGCGTTGTGGAAGATTAAACTGAAATCTTCATTGGTACTGCAAGGGCTGTGGAAGGCTGTGGAGAATAAGTTACCAGAAGAGATGAAAGAAGAGGAGAAACAAGATCTTCAAGAAAGGGCTTTATGCTGGATTTTAATGAGTGTGAAAGACAATGTGCTTCGCGAGATTAGTGGTGAGAAGACTGCTGCCTGCGCATGGAGAAAGCTAGGAGATCTTTACTCAGAGAAATCAGTAGTAAACCGATTATATTTGAAGAAACGTTTGTATGATTTCAGATTGAAAGAAGGTATGTCCATAACAGAGCACCTAGATAATTTTAAATCAATTATAATGGATTTGGAGAACATAGATATCACTATTGAGGATGAGGATCAAGCTTTGTTTGTATTGAGATCGTTACCAGCTCCCTATGAAAACTTCGTAGATACCATTATGTATGGTAAGGATAAGTTATCGCTAGCAGATGTCAAAGGGGCACTGAAATCAAAAGAGATGAGACAGTTGCAGCCAGACAATCAAGCTGAAGGGGAAGGTCTTATGACTAGGGGAAGATCTAAAAGCAAAGCAAGTTCTTTAAGAAGGAAGAACTTGAGGTCCAAGTCAAGGGTGAAGCACTCAAACTGTTATGAATGCGGTGAGCAGGGTCATTATAGGAGAGATTGTCCGAAACTGAATGGTAAGAAGGGAAATCAAAAGGAAAATGCAGCAAATATTGTTGAAGGTGTGAACGATTCTGACGATAGTGAAAACAGTGGTAAAGGAGATGTATTGTCCGTGAGTTCAGACTTTGGGAAAAACTCTTGGGTACTTGATACTGGCGCTACATATCACATGTGTCAGTTCAAGCAGTGGTTTGATACGTACAAGCCAATGCAGGGAACTGTCTATTTAGGGAACAATCATTCGTTGGCTGTTGGTGGTATTGGTAACGTCAGAATCAGAATGTTTGACGGGGTTGTTAGAATCTTGACGTGCTGGCATGTTCCTGGGTTAAAAAGAAACCTGATTTCTCTTGGGACTCTAGACTCTCGGGGTTACAAGTACCATGCAGAAAATGGTGTAATCAAAGTGACAAAAGGCTCAATGGTATGCATGAAAGGTAGTTTGCAGAAGGGTCTTTACATTCTCCAGGGGAGTGTTGTTATGGGCGATGCTGCAGTAGCATCATCAGGGAGTAATAGCCAAAGTAGGCAGGATCAAAATAAGTTGTGGCATTGGCGTCTTGGTCACATGAGTGACAGAGGATTAGCTGTTTTGGGAAAGAGAGATTTGTTGAAAGGGTATAAAGCAGAATCATTGGGATTTTGTGAGCACTGTGTGTTTGGTAAACAAACTAGAGTCAAATTCAGCAAATCGGCTGTAAGAAAGACTAAAGGCACAGTGGACTACATTCACTCAGATCTTTGGGGTCCAAACAGAATTCCATCCAAGAGCGGAGCCAGATACTACATGAGTTTGATTGATGATTATTCAAGGATGGTGTGGGTTTACTTTCTAAAAACGAAAGATGAGGCATATTCAACCTTTGTCAAATGGAAGACGATGATTGAGAAGCAAACAGGAAGAAAAATCAAACGTCTTAGGACAGATAATGGGTTAGAATATTGCAGTCGTGAGTTCAACGAGTTCTGCGAAGCTGAGGGAATAGTGCGCCATCGCACTTGTTCTAGAACACCACAACAGAATGGAGTCGCAGAAAGAATGAACAGAACGCTTTGTGACAAGGCACGAAGTATGCTCTCACATTCCGGTGTGGGAAAGGATTTTTGGGCTGAAGCTATCAATACAGCGTGTTACTTGGTGAATCGGTCTCCATCAACGGCTATTGATTGTAAAACTCCTTTTGAGATTTGGTCTGGATCGTCGGCTGATTATGAACATTTGAGGGTGTTCGGTTGTCCTGCGTATGCTCATGTGAGAGATGGTAAGCTTGAGCCGAGGGCAAAGAGATGCATATTTCTAGGATATGCTACTGGAGTGAAAGGATATAGGTTATGGTGTACCTCTCCAAAGTCTCCAGGTTTTCTCATCAGTAGGGACGTTACTTTTAATGAGTTTGCTTCGATAGACAGTCAGAAGGAAGTAGGAGAAATGGTCGAATCAGGATCGGTTGTGAGTAAACAGGTGGAGCTTGAAGTAGAAGCAGTGCCTAGCAGGTCCAATAATTCAAGTGGTTCTGAGGTGGATCCAGAATCAGGAGGTGAAGCGTCAGCATCAGATGATAGTGACGATGATGCGCCTGAACCAGAACAACAACCTTATAGCATAGCATTGGGCAGAGAAAGAAGAGATATTAGACTTCCAAAAAGGTATGCGAATCTAGTTGCATATGCTCTGTCAGTTGCAGAAGAAGTTGAGATGCAGGAACCTAGTAGCTACAAAGAAGCTATAGTAAGTTCAGAGGCAGATCGATGGATTAGTGCTATGGGAGAAGAGATTGAATCTCTTCATAAGAATCAAACATGGAAGCTTGTTGACTTGCCTAAAGGACAGAAGATAGTAGGCAGTAAATGGGTGTTCAAGAAAAAGGAAGGTAATCCAGGGGTTGAGGCATCTCGATTCAAAGCAAGACTGGTCGCTAAGGGTTTTACTCAAAGGGAAGGAATAGACTTCAATGAAGTGTTTTCTCCAGTGGTGAAGCATAGTTCGCTTCGAGTTTTGTTAGCCATAGTAGTTTTGCAAGATTTAGAGCTTGAGCAGTTGGATGTGAAGACTGCGTTTCTACATGGTGAATTGGAGGAGCAAATCTACATGAGACAACCAGAGGGATTTATCGAACCTAATATGGAGGACAAAGTTTGTCTGCTGAAAAAGTCACTGTATGGTTTGAAACAGTCACCTAGGCAATGGTACAAACGTTTTGATACATTCATGGTGTCAAAAGGGTTCACGAGGAGTCCATATGATAGTTGTGTGTATCATCAAAAGATGTCAGATGATTCTTATGTTTACTTGTTGTTGTATGTGGATGATATGCTTATTGCTGCTTGTAGTATGTCACACATTGTGCAGTTAAAGAAGCAGCTTAGTGCCGAGTTTGAGATGAAGGATCTGGGTAGAGCAAAGAAAATTCTTGGTATGGAGATTATCAGGAACAGAAATTTAGGAACATTACACTTGTCTCAACGAAGCTATATTGAGAAAGTGTTAAAACGATTCAACATGTTTGATGCTAAAGCAGTTAACATTCCTTTTGCTACTCATTTCAAGTTATCTGCAGCAGAAGCGGCCAAGGACGATGCTGAGTTGGAACAAATGTCGAAGGTTCCATATGCAAGTGCAGTTGGTAGTATCATGTATGCTATGGTATGCACACGTCCTGATATTTCACATGCGGTTAGTGTAGTTAGCAGGTACATGGGATGTCCTGGGAAAGAACACTGGCAGGCAGTGAAATGGATACTTCGGTATCTGAAGAATACTGTGAACGTTGGCTTAACATTTGACAAAACCGATATTGGTGAATCGTTGAATGATGTTGCAGGATCATTGGTTGGTTTTGTTGATTCTGATTTTGCAGGTGATATGGATAAAAGAAGATCTCTGACAGGATATGTATTTACTCTAGCTGGGAGTGCGATCAGTTGGAAAGCACAGTTGCAAGCTACTGTAGCTTTGTCTACAACAGAGGCAGAGTACATGGCGGTAACAGAAGCAGTTAAAGAGGCAATATGATTGCAAGGTTTGGTGGCAGATTTGGGCTTGGATAGGACTACTACAAAAGTGTTTTGTGACAGTCAAAGCGCCATACACCTTACAGGGAACCAGATGTACCATGAGCGTACAAAGCACATAGATGTCAGGTATCATTTTATTCGTGATATAATATCAAAGGGAATTGTTGATGTGAAGAAAGTGTCTACACACGATAATCCAGCAGATATAATGACCAAGGCAATATCAGTTCGAAAGTTTAGGGAATGCCTAAACTGGATCGGTGTTCGCAGTATAGAGTGAATGCCTTAAGGGCATTTGGTGAGTCAGAAGAAGAGAAGATTCTTTGTTGATAGTGAAGAAAGGATATTCGCCTCAAGGGGAAGATTTGTTATGAATGAGTCGAATAGTGCCTTGACAGTGTACTGTGTCCGGCAGTTCGAATAGTGCCTTGACAGTGTACTGTGTCCGGCAGGACAGTTTTGTGTTGTGATACTCTAAATGATTATTATTGTCCGATCCTCTTATAAAAGAGCCAGTCTAGTGGTATGAGCCCATTAGGCCCATAGTCTAGTAAGTCTATTAATTCCCTATAAATAGATTACTAGGGCGACACAAAACACAATCTGAAATCTGTACCCTTTTCTATCATAGTGAAACTCTTTTCTCTGGCGGCGCCCGTGGACGTAGACAATTGTCGAACCACGTTAAATCCTGTGTTTCATTTAAATATTTCATTCGCATATATTCTGTGCTTGAGCCATTTAGTGATAATTGCATAGTATGTTCTTAAATGTGCTTTGACTCTCATTTCTTCAATCAAATCCAATTGATTCCTAACTGCCAGACCATTTGCATGTTCAGAATAGTTCAGGATTCTGAAAGATGTTAAAGTAGCTTCTATGGGTGTAATCGCATCCATGCAATAAACAAGAGAAAAAGGGGATTCTTGTGTAGCAATTCAGGTAGTAGTTTGGTAAGCCCACAATACTTTCTGCAAATGACTTGGCTACTTCCTTGCAGCTTCTTCGAAATTATTCTTTAAGACATACAAGATTGTCCGGTTAGCAACTTCAACTTGTCCATTAGCTTGAGGGTGGAATGGAGAGGAAAACAAATGTTGAATTCGTCTGGAAGTGTAGAACATTTCCAAATCCTTATTATCAAATTGTGCCCATTATTTGTAATGATCTTCCGGGGAACTCCAAATCTGCAACATATGTTGAATAAAATGAACTTTTTAACCTCCTTAAAAGAGGTTCCAACTAAAGGAGCTGCTTTTATACATTTAGAAAAATAATCGGTTTCCACTATTATCGTTCGATATCCACCGGATGCCACGGGAAGAGGCCCAAACAAATTCAACCCCCATCAATCAAAATGTACTAGTTCGGATATGAACTCCATATGGCCTATGGATTTTATTTCCATATCTCTGGGAAGGATCACAACTTTTGACCATATCTTTGTATCTAACATTATCGTTGGCCAATAATACCCTGCTAATAACACTCTTTTGGTTAAGGCCTTATAGCCACAATATGCAGAGCCTTCTCTATCGTGCGGTTCAAATAAAACATTTTGGGCTTTTTCAAATCCTAAGCAAGGCAAAAGGGTCCGCTAAAGGATTTCTTATATAGAAATTATTTTAACACCAGGAAACCACTAGCTTTATATTTAACTTTCTTAGCCAGGGCTTTATCCGGAGGTAAACTTCCATCAGAAATAAACTGAAAAATATCATACCTCCAGTATTTGGGTTGAATGACAAATATACACATACTTTCTTCATTCTCTTTACCCTTTTCTTAGCTTGAATCTATCGACGAACACTCTAGAATCACGATTTATGGGTAAGACTCAGAACAGGCTATGTTTGCTAAAAAGTCTACCACCATATTCTCCGATCTAGGGATATGTTCATACTGGATACTTTTGAAATTTGCAGCAATTTTTCTCAATATAAGCAAATATTTTATCAAGTGTTCTTTCTTTACCTCAAATTTCCCATGAGCATGGTGAATAAGTAGTTGGGAGTCACTCATTAATCAGACTCTTTTCGCCCCACATATAAGGGCTAGCTTGAGACCAGCTATAGCTGCTTCATATTCAGATTCGTTGTTGAAGGCCATGAAACCAAAATATATAGCCTGGTATATAGTATCACCATAGGGAGAAGTTAAACAAATTCCAGCCCCACACCCCATAGTACTAGACCCACCATCAGTTCGGACTACCCATTCTTTTTTAGACTGGTTTTCTTGCATTTTCCCGGGGGGGCTATCAACATGAAATTCTACTAGGAAATCAGCCACTGATTGAGCATTGACTGCCGTTCGGGGGACAAAGTCAATATCATAATCACCCAGCCTAATTGACCACTTGGTCATTCTACTTGATATATCATCCTTTTGGAGAACATTCTTCGGAGGAAAAGACGTTCCGGCGACAACGGAATGAGCGTGAAAGTATGGTCTCATTTTTCTTGCTGCGATTACCAGTACCAAAGCCAAATTTTCTAACTTCAAATATCTTCTTCCACCAACCATCATACTTTTGCTAATATAATAAACCAGACTGGGGAACTTATCAACTTCTCTCACTAGCACAACACTTATTGCATACTCAGACACAACTAAGTATATATAATTTTTCTCCCCCTGAACAGGTTTAAAGAGAGTCTGGGTGAAGATAAATGCTTCTTGATTTCAAGAATGCTTGCTCACACTGGGGGGAACAACTAAAGTTTTTGGCATTCCTTAATACCTGGAAAAATAGAGTGCACTTGTCTGGTGGTCATGAAATAAACCTGTTCAATTCAGCCAAGCATTCGGTTAATCTCTGAACTTCTTTAATGTTCCAAGGAAGGTCCGTAGCTAATAGAGCATTGAGTCGATCCGGACTAGGTTAAACCCTTTTTTCACTTGTCATACAACCCAAGAAATTTCTGGATCGAACCCCAAAAACACATTTCTCCTGGTTTTATTTTAAATTTACAGCCTCTAAGTTAGAAATGTCTCTTAAAAATCGGATATATGCGCATCTTCTTTAAGGATTTTTATCATTATTTCATATGTATAAACTTCCATATTTTTGCCAATTTGATTAGCAAAAGCTTTATTTACTAGCCTTTAATAGGTGGCCCCAACATTTGTCAATCCGAATGGCATCACTATATAACAATGAAGACCTTTATCCGTAATAAAATTGGTGTGATCTTAATCCTTCTGATCTACTTGTATTTGGTTGTACCCTGAAAATGCATCCATGAAAGACAACAACTTGTTCCCAGAGGTGGAGTCCACTAACTGATCTATCCGAGAAACATGATAAAGATCTTTGGGACATGCCCGATTAAGATTAGTAAAGTCAATACACATGTTCCACTTGCCATTCTTTTTCTTGACCAAAACCGGGTTGGAAGTCCATAATGGGTATTTGGATTCTTTGATATGGCCCATTTTTGGTCAAGCGATCAACTTCTTGAATAATTACATCTGATTTTTCTTTAGAGAAGGGTCTTCTTCTTTGTACAACTGGTCCAACATCAGCTCGTACCGACAACTTATGAGAAATCACATCAGCAGGCACTCCGGTGACATCATCATTGCACCATGCAAATATATGTAGATTATCTGATAAAAAAGATAATAGCCTTTGTTTCAACCTTGGTTCCAACTTGGTACTAATTTTAACATTTTTTTCCCTCAACTAGGGAATGGATTTCAACTTCATCTACATGTATTATGACACTCAGAGCCTCTCTTGGATCATCAATTTCATTTTCATCGGTGGGAGGCTCTAATAGCTGCTAATCTTTGTTAACCTTGACCGCCTTCAAATATTTCGAGGCAAAAGCTGTTGTGTACCATTCCCTAGCTACCTTCCGACTGTTCCGGACAACACCCACTTGTCTATGCACATCATATTTTAAGCACTGGTGGACAGTGGAAGCCATAAGATGCATCTTAGAGAGACAAGATCTCCCAAATATCATATTATAAGATGTTGGGCAATCCACCACAACAAATAATACCCTCACCATTTTCTTGAAAGGCCCTTTGCCCAACAATACTTCTTATTCAAATTCTCCAATCATATTTGCTGAACTCTATGTGAAGCCTGGTGTGAATTAAAGTTGTCACGAGTGAATTCAGAACAGAGAGTTTACAGTGGAAAATTCAAGTAGTGAAAAGTACCTCTGAATATTTCATAGGTCAAAGTAACCTTTTCAACCTCCTTAAATAGGCAGGGTGAATTAGTTAGGAAAACGGTTACATATTAACATATTTATAATTTAACCCTTAGGTTTCTCCTAAAAACTAATTTAATCCTATATTTACAGAATTTATCACTTTAGTCCCTATTCATTACATTCAAGTCCCTGAGGAATATCTTTCCTTATCAGTAGTCCCCCTAGTTCTTATATAGATATTTATAAGAACTATTGACTCATCGGATTCCTCCTCGGATCAACACCATTTTCATCACTTTTCTTCGAATTCTTCCTTTGACTACAACTCCTCTTCGAATTTTACTTCTTGTGGTATAACTTTGCTTCTTCTTCGAATATTATCACTTCAAACATAGTTTAATAACACTTCGAAAACTTGATCAAGCACTGTGCCTAACAGATTGATTAGACACCTAGTAGTAGACCTGCAACACTACACACTTCCTTTTCGTTTCATATTCCAACCAATGAAAACAACTTACTTGTCCTACTTCTTTTCATTCTCGACGTCACTCTTTGCTCTATAAATACCCAGCTACTCATTCATTCAGAACTTTTTAGAGAAATCACCCTTTGATCCATCTTCAACCTATTCTTCACCTTCAACCTGTTCGTCTTCAACCTTATTCATCTTTCCTTATCTTTCCAAGCAATCTCTCATACCAAAACCCTTTGTATGAGAAGATACCCTAGATACAATAGATTTAAACCCAGAAGACCAGTAAGATCAAAGAAAAAACTTTTTCCTGGTTCCAGTAATCAAGTATTCGGGGCCTACGATTATCTTTGTATTTCTCGAAGATCCAAAGAATACAAAGCTGCTGGGTTGATCTATAACGGTCCTCACTCTTCCTGCACCACTTTTAAATACGGCAACTTCAACCCAAACCTTGCCACTTCGTCTTCACCTTTAGCTTCTAACCCAGAAAATAACTCAACAACCTCTTCTTTCCAAAATCCAGCCGAATCTTCGCTACTAAGACCTCATCGAAAATCTAAAGTAGTTACTTTAGACAAGCCACCCACTCATAACAAATCACAACTCAAATCACCTGTCCTTCAAGTCGAAGCGACAAAAAACCCTCAATCCAAAACACTTCCTCCTCAATTCGAGGCTATCAGAGCTAAACGTACCAAAAAATCACCTTTCTTAACAATGGGTGAAGAAGCAAAAGCAAAAACCTCTTCTACTCCTCAACACTCTCCTCCTCCCCCACAAGAAGTGGATGATACTACACCAGAGTGTAGTCAGCCAATTCTTGTGACCCAACAAGAGACACAAATTCGAAGTCACTCCGAGGAAGGTCACAAAAAAGATGATTCAGAAGCTACTGAATCTGATGCCGAGGAGGAATCCGAGGCTGATGGTGTAGTTCCTCCAAAGACAACTCGAGGGAAAAAGGGGCTCATTACACTGCCTAAGAACGTTGCCTCCTTAGTTCAGGAAAATCTCAAGCCTCTTTCTGCCTGGTACATTCTTGCCTTAAAGAATGTATCTTACAGTTACTACCTCGAATCAGAGAAGGAGCAACTCAGAAAGCTATGGGGGTTGACTGACAATATGACTCTTCGATTACCAGTTGAAGGAGAGACACCCTTAAACTGTCAAAAAGATGAGCTAGTTGTGTACCCTGAACTCTTCAACTGGGGACTTCGGTTTCCCCTTGATCCGATGATAGTAAAGTTCTTCGAAATCCATCAACTGTGCCCAACACAGGTCACTCCGAACTTGCTCTTCACCTTATTTTCAGCAATAATGGTATCAAGGCTTGGTGGAATTCCCCTCGAAATCGAGGACTTCATCTCAGTAACCAAAGTCTCAAACGGCCCAGTTTTGCCTTTTTATTACTTAACCCTTGAAGATGACTTAAAAATTATCGACGACCTCCTCGAAGCCGATAAGTTCTGGAAACAAAGGTTTGTCTTTCTGTCAGGTGCCTGGGAAAATGGCAAAGAGATTTCCGATGCCAATCCTTCCAAACTCACCCTTACCTGGAGAGACAGTAGTAAGTGATACCTTCCCTTGTTTATTTAGTTGTTTTTGATTCAAACTACTTAGCTAACTATTTTTCTCTTTTTAGAAATTCCGAGGCGGTTTAAGGGTCGTCGAAAAGAAGCCAAACTTATCTTCCAAAAGATGGCTGAATGGGCTGAAAAATCTTGGGGCAATGGTTTTCATTCAGCATTCGAGCCCATTAACTTCGTTAACAGCCATCTCTGGCGCATAACCTTAGGGGCAGACTTCCCTCAGGATCCGATGACGCCACCAGATCCCCTTCTAGCAGTTGAGAGGATTCTTGCACCAGATGGGAAATGCTATCTTCCTCTTCGGAACCGGAGTGACAGCCATCTTCCTTTGAAAAAGAAAGGAAAGAAGAAACCCACCACCAGCAAAACTAAACCTCCCACTACTTCGAAGAGTGTAAGGAAGAGAAAAACGTCTGCACCTTCGCTTCCCACCATATCCGAGGAAGACCAGCCCATCCTGAAAAAGACAAAGAAAAAACAAACTTCTCCAAAAAAGAAAGATAGTAAGCCAAACAAGCCCAATGAGAAGAATGAGGCTGATATCTTAGAGGCTGTGCTAGCTTCCGAGGCACGAGGTAAAACTTTTGTCGAGGTGAATCCTGAAGGAGGTATAAACCTTGGAGATAAACAAATTGATGACTATCTAAACTTCGAGGACTTCAACTCAAGTGGAGATTTTGTATTTCCTGGTTCTCAACCTGCCAACGTTGCTCCTCCAAATTCTACTGAGGCTGCTACAGCTTCAACATCTAACCCTTTTGCTCCTGTTCACCAACCATTGGTCTTTCCTCACTCAGAAAAATCCGATGAGGTAATTTCAATTCTTCAACCCTTCCCCAATCTAATTTCTGCAGTCACCAAATTATACGAAGAGGTGAGCAAATCCCAAATCCAACTGGAGCATCTTGCCCAAGAGCTAGCTAGGAGTAGAAAAGAAACAGAGTCTGAAAAGACTTCGAAAAATGAAGCACTCCAAAAATTCGAAGCTGAGAAAGAACAGCTTCTTAAAAAACACAAGGAGGAAGTCGAAGCTCTTAAAACTACTCATCTGCAATCTCTTAAAAGTCTAAAGGCTGAACATTCTACTGCTATTTCCGATGCAACGGAGCTTATTAAGGAAACTAAAGAGAAATTGGTGAAAAGCCAGACTGAGATTACTACACTTCGAACAGGATTCGAAGAAGAAAAGAAAGCTGCAGTTAATGAGGCAAAAAACAAAGTTAGCTCTGTGATGCTCGAAGGCATGAAGAAAACTCAAATTGACACATCCATTCAGATCCTTCGAGAAGTTCATGCTGCTTGCCCAAGGCTAAACTTATCAAACCTTTGGAAATGAGTTCCAGAAGAGCAACGCCCAAAGGAAGCTTTCGAAGCGCCACCAAGCTCTTCCTCAGAAGAAGGAAATAACTCCGAAGAGGCGTCATCAGAAGATGAAGAAGAAGAAAATGATGCTTAATAGACCGAATAGTTCGCTTTTGTTTTTTGTCTATGTGATTAAGTGCTTTCCTCCTTTTTTGTAAACTTCGTATTTTATTCCACGATGAAATCACTTGTCCCCTTTTTTTTTTATATCTTGAATTTCTGACATACTTGTTTAAACTGGTTATTCTTAAACATAAACACTTAAGTTATTACACCTCGTAAAATAGATGCACTCATAAGACGTGGCACCTCGAAAAATAGATGCACTCATAAGACGTGGCACCTCGAAAAATAGATGCACTCATAAGACGTGGCACCTCGAAAAATAGATGCACTCATAAGACGTGGCACCTCGAAAAATTTGGTTGTTTCTTCAAAGCTATCGCTTCGGAAAATTATTCTTGGTCAATTTCCAAAGATGATCAATCTTTGCCAAATTACCAAAATAATAAATCACACATCATTAACAAACAACCAATGGCCAAAAGAAATTTTATTAAAAAATTCAATATCAATCAGACACCTCGTTAAAACCTTTCTGGGCCAACAGATAAGGAAAGAGTATGTCTGTTTTACAAAAATTCGAAGTTCAATTTTACTCACAGTACAATTTCAAGTGCTCTATGTTCCAAGGGTGCTTGAGCATCCTCCCTTCTCGATCTGATAACCTATAAGAACCTGGTTTGACCCTCATTGTAACTTCGTAAGGACCTTCCCAATTCGGGGCCAATTTTCCGAGGTGTTTTTCCTTGGTGTGTAGAAACACTTTTCGCAACACTAGATCGCCAATTTTGAATTCTCTTCTCTTAACTTTAGCATCGTACCTGCTTCTCATTAATGTTTGATAATGGATGACATTCAAATGTGCCTTGACCCTTTTTTCTTCCAACAAATCCAGCTCCACCCTTCTAGCCTCGTCGTTATCTGCCTCGGAATATTGTAGTAGTCTATAAGAGGGCAATGTAGATTCAGCAGGGCACACAGCGTCCATCCCATATACTAAAGAAAAAGGGGTCTCTTTTGTAGCCTCTCTAGGAGTTGTTCTATATGCCCATAATACTTCTTGGAGATAATTTGGCCATTTCCCTGCTGCTCCTGCCAAATTTTTCTTCAAGCCATCCAAAATAGATCTATTCGTAACTTCTACCTGTCCATTTGCCTGAGGATGAAAAGGAGTGGAAAAGCACTGCTGTATCCCTTTCGAAGAGCAAAATGAGTCCATTTCCTTGTTATTAAATTGAGGACCATTATCAGTTGTTATTTTCCGAGGTACTCCAAAACGGTAGCAAATGTTGCTTTGAATAAACTTGATTACATCCTTAGCTTTTGTCCCAGCTAAGGGTTCTGCTTCTGCCCACTTCGAAAAATAATCAACCGCAACAATAATCATTTGTCTTCCTCCAGAAGCCATAGGTAATGGTCCCACCAAATCAATTCCCCACCTATCAAAAGGAATCGCCTCTGAAATTGTCATTAGGGGTACTGCTGGTTTGTGTATTAAATTTGCATACCTTTGGCAAGTGTCACAACTTCGAACTAATGACTTGGCATCTTGCAAAATGGTAGGCCAATAATATCCTGCCAACAATACTCTACGCGTTAAAGCTCTAAACCCACAATGAGCTGACCCATCTCCATCATGCAGTTCGGACAAAACATTCTGAGACTCATCCTTGCCTAAACATCGTAGTAAAGGTTTCGAAGCAGACCTTTTGTACAGCACCCCATCCAGTACCACATAGCCAAGGGATTTGTACCTTATTTTCTTGAGCAAGTGTTTATCCATAGGTAATATTCCATTTAAAATAAAGTTTAACAAGTCAAACCTCCAATCTCCTCGAGCGCACGTCGGATTATTTACCACCTCATCAACAACTTCACATTGCTCAGAATTCGATCTGATCGAAGGCGATGGTTGAGTTACAATCCATGGATATTCTTCTGAATAAGCCATCGTTGCCAAAGAATCAGCCATAGTATTGTTTCCTCTTCGAATATGCTCCACTTCGACATTTTCAAACTGCGCCATCATCCCCCGAAGTTCTTGTAGGTACAAAACCAAACGCTCCTTTTTAGCTTCTGATACCCCTTTGACATGGTTAACTACCAACTGTGAATCTGTTTCCAAGCGCACAAACATTGCTCCACAAATCTTCGCTAACCGCAACCCTGCTAGCACAGCCTCATATTCAGCTTCGTTATTTGAAGCATGAAAGCCAAATTTTATAGCTTGAAACATAAATTCCCCTGTTGGTGCCACCAATTCCACTCCTGCACTTGACCCTTTACTACTGGATCCCCCATCAGTTCGAATTGTCCACGTCGGATTCTCATTCACCTTTTCTGCATCTTTCTCCTCGGATCTGCTCGAGTGAAACTCCACCAAAAAATCTGCTAAAGCTTGAGCTTTGATAGCTGTCCGAGGAGAAAATAGCACATCGAAATCTCCCAATTCCACAGACCACTTTGTCATCCTTCCTGAAATGTCTGGTTTTTGCAAAACATTTTTTAATGGGTATGAAGTTCGAACTACGATCGTATGTGCCTGGAAGTAAGGTCGCATTTTTCTTGCTGCCACTACTACGCACAGTGCCAATTTTTCGAGCTTCAAATAGCGTTTCTCAGCATCAACCAAACTTTTGCTGACATAGTAAACAGGCTTCGAGACTTTTGTGTCCTCACTGATCAAAACTGCGCTCACGGCATAATCTGACACTGCTATATACAAAAATAACTGCTCACCTTTCCGAGGCTTCGATAATATTTCAGGAGAGGATAAAAGATTTTTGATCTTCAGAAAGGCTTCTTCACAATCCGAAGTCCACTCAAAATTATTAGGTCTTCGCAGCACCTGGAAAAAGGCAAGCACTTATCTGAAAAACGAGAAATGAATCTGTTCAGGGCTGCTAACCTACCTGTTAACATTTGCACTTCTTTGATATTCCGAGGTGAAGACATCGATATCAAAGCCTTCAACTGTTCTGGGTCCACCTCAATTCCTCTTTCACTAATCATATACCCCAAAAATTTGCCAGATCGGACTCCAAATGTGCATTTTTCCGGATTTAACTTCAATTGAATGGCTCTAAGATTAAAAAACGTTTCTTCCAAATCATCAATATGTTCATCATCACCTTTGCTTTTAACAAGCATGTCATCGATGTATACTTCAATATTTCTCCCAATCTGTGAAGCAAACGCCTTATTCATCAGCCTCTGATATGTTGATCCAGCATTTTTCAACCCAAAAGGCATTACCTTATAGCAATGCAAACCTCTATCAGTAATAAAAGTCGTGCTTTCTTCATCATCTGGATTCATTTGAATTTGATTATACCCCGAAAATGCATCCATGAAAGTCAGAATTTTATTTCCCGAAGTGGAATCCACTAACTGATCTATCCGAGGCACCGGAAAAGGATCTTTTGGACAGGCTCTATTCAAATCTGTGAAGTCCACACACATTCGCCATTTTCCATTCTTCTTTTTTACTACCACCGGATTAGCCGTCCACCTCGGATAATTGGCCTCCCTAATGTGTCCCATCTTGTACAACCGATCCACTTCGGCAACTATGGCCTCAGATTTCTCCGATGAAAAGGCCCTTCTTTTTTGGATAATTGGTTTGACCTTCGGATCAACCGCTAGGCTATGACATATAATGCTGCTAGGGACTCCTACTACATCTTCGGATTTCCAGGCAAACACATCCAAATTTTCAGACAAAAAATTCAACAAATTTTCTCGCATCGTCAAAGATAACAGAGTGCCAATTCGAAGTACCCTGCCATTATTAAAAATATATTCCTCTATTTCTTCATTGACCACTACAGAACTCGGGGTTGACCTTGGATCATCAATTCCCTCGTCTGCTTCACCACAAGACAACCCCCCAAACTGCTAGCTCTCCATGAGATCATCAGAACTTTTACCACGTAACCTAAATGCAGCAGCATAACATTCTCTTGCTACCTTTTGGTCACTTCGGACTACGCCGACTCTGTCCTCGACCACATACTTCAGACATTGATGAACTGTGGAAACCACAGCGTACATTTTAGCCAACCATGATCTCCCAAGAATAGCGTTGTAACTTGATGAACAATCCACCACCACAAAAAGTACCTGCACTTTCTTCTTGAAAGGCCCTTTCCCCAAGGAAATTTCACCTTCGAATTCACCTACCACAATTGCTGATGCGCCAGTAAACCCAATGATAGTCCTCTCAGACTTTTCTATTCGAGGTGGTGTGGTCAACCTATCATACGTTGACTTAAAAAGCACATTAGCAGAGCTTCCTGTGTCGATCAGCACTCGTCGAATCTCCACCCCGCATACCTCTGCTCCAATAACCACCGCATCTTCATGTGGCCCCGTGATGCCCCTCAAATCATCTCCGTCGAATATTATAAAGGGCACATCCTTTCTGCTGCTTAGATGTGCCGATGCACCTCCCTCAATTTGTCGCGTTAAGTTTACTATATGCCTCTTCCTCGAATTATTGGTGTTGTTGGTCATCGAATCCCCTCCAAATATAGTTAGTGATTCGAAAAAGGCACACAAATCTCGAACACGTCCCTGACGCATCGGCTCATCTATTGACATTAACAGTAGCCGACTGGGGTCAGGTTCGACATATTCCGAGGCTACATCGAAACCATCTGCCTCACCCGTAACATCTAAAATCATTAACGCAGTTTCCTGCTTAGAATTGGGATTACCTCCTTTGGGAGCTGTTGCCTTGGCATTCTTCCTGACATACTCCAACAGCTTTCCATTTTCGATCAGAACTTGCATCTCCTTCTTCAGAGCAATGCAATCATTTGTATCATGGCCGATGTCCTCATGATACCTACAAAATTTATTATTGCGCTCCTCTCTTGGCCTGTTGATAGCTGGTGGCTTTCTAAAATTGATTGTTCCTCTTGTTTTTTCATATATTGAAGCCACACTCTCAGTTAAATCTGCATAGTAATCCGGCCTCACCCACACATTCGACCTGGACCTATACTGCTGCTGATTGTTAGAATTATGTTGATTATATCCCCCCTGATACGAATTTGAAGTTCCTCGGTTAGAAACATTTTGGTTGTTCTTCGGACGCGAGGGATTGTTGTTTGAGACGTTAGATTGTCCACTCCCTTTTTGAACAATACTAGCACCTCCTCGAACCCTTGTTGATTCTTCGACCTTAATCTGGTCCTCTACCTGAGCCATAAGAGCTCCAAACGTTAACGCTCTGCGCCTCGTAGTCTCATCGGCTAAATCCCCAGGCAACAGCCCCTGCCTGAACGCTGCCATAGCCACACTTTCTTCACAGTCATCCAGCTCAGCCTTTGTTGACACAAACCTCTTGGTATAATCCTTCAACTTCTCTCCTACAGCCTGCTTGCACTGTATTATCGTGTCTCCATTGGCTCTCATCTCCTTGCTTCCCACAAATTGTCTGCGAAAAGCAGTGTAGAAACTTCTGAAATTTGCAATCGATTCCTTAGGAATCTTATTAAACCACTTTAGCGCAGTTCCCTTAAACGTTTGAGAAAAAGCTCTACACACCAATCTATCATCATCTTCAAAATTAGTCATGTAGTTTTTAAATTGTTCGATGTGGTCATCGGGATCTTGAGTCCCATCAAACTTTTCAACTTTAGAAATATCAAAACGCCTCGGTAATGGCACTGATCTGATCTCCTTCACCAATGGTGAGTCCCTCCAATCAACCCCCTGGACATACTGGTCCTCATTTCTCATTCCCACAGTTGCATACAAGCTGGACTCACCTTCATACTTCCGAGGCGAACACCTCCGAGGCGAGTATTTCCGAGGTGAATATACTCGCCTCTCTTTCTTTTTCCTTCCTTCCCTGCACATTTTAGATGGCCGGAGCTCACGCTCTGCCCCTCCCGAACGGCCTCGAGAACGTTCATACCTCGGTGTTTCATCAGATTCAGAATCTTCAAAATCCTCCTCATCACTAAAATTTTCATATAGTCGCCTTTGCAACTTTTCCTTCCTCTTCTTTATCCCGCTATACTCTTTTTTTTGTTCAGATCGTACCCTACGCTGCTCATAATGATCATCAGCCTCATCCATCGACTGATCAGACTGATCATTACGATCGTCACCTGCTATCTTAGATCTAAGTCTAGCACCTTCATTATTATCTCCCTTCTTTTTTATCAATTCGTCAAGCTCAGCCACCTTCCTAATCATTTCATTCATTTTTCCTTCAAAGTCAAATTGAACAGGTTGAATTGGAACAAATTTACCTGCCTCTTGCAGATCAGATTTCAGCGTTTCCATCGCTTTGCGAACGGATGGATTGTCACCTTCCTCCGGATTCATCTTCAAACAGCGAAAAATCAAACGAAATATGAAAATTCGAACGAAAAACCTTAAAAACGAGAATTCGGACGTCGATTTTTGATCTGTTGATCAAGGTATCCTCGCCCCTCCTTCTAGCGCCAATTTGGTGTGAATTAAAGTTGTCACGAGTGAATTCAGAACAGAGAGTTTACAGTGGAAAATTCAAGTAGTGAAAAGTACCTCTGAATATTTCATAGGTCAAAGTAACCTTTTCAACCTCCTTAAATAGGCAGGGTGAATTAGTTAGGAAAACGGTTACATATTAACATATTTATAATTTAACCCTTAGGTTTCTCCTAAAAACTAATTTAATCCTATATTTACAGAATTTATCACTTTAGTCCCTATTCATTACATTCAAGTCCCTGAGGAATATCTTTCCTTATCAAAGCCCACAATAGTTCTGGTCGAATATTGAATAATCGAAAGGTTTCTCATCTGTTTATAGGAACTTTAAAACAATATATTTTCCGAACTACCTATGTCAATCAGGATTCGACGTGTATCATTTCCTCCTATCAATGCCCATATCACCACGTCATCTTCATGAGGTCCTGCAATATCTCTTAGGTCATCCTCATCAAAAACTATGTAGTTTGATACATGTGTGTGGACATCCTTCCATCCAATTGGATAACCGAGTTGTTGACATGCCTCTTTCTTGAAGAACTAGAAGGTGCAGTCACAGTGTCTCCCCCGAATATTGTTAAAGACTCAAAATACTTAACCAGACCAGAAATAGTAGTAGTTTTTTCCATTATCGCTCCTACCCGATTCCGAGTTGGGTCAGGTACCAAGTACTCAGAATCCACATCAAATATTTCAATAATCACCATAGTATCTTCTTGTCTAGATGTTCCAGGAAGAACCGAAGGCATAGCTGGAGAAGTATTGATACTGGATGTTGTAGTATTTGAACTGCTACCTCCTTTTTTTAACATAGGCCCCCAATTTACCATTTTCAATGAGGTTTTGCACCTCTTACTTCAAAGTTATGCAGTCATTAATATCATGCCCAATGTCATTATGATATTTACAAAAGCGGGTACCCCGGTTTTCTCTGGGAGACTGTAGCGCAATTGTCTTTCTAAAATGTACTTAATTTTTAGTTTTGTCATATATTGTAGCCACACTTTCTCCCAATTCATCAAACCACTTAGGTTGAACCCAAGGTCCCCTTTTATTTCTAACCTGCTGGGTCTGGTTCTGGTTGGACTGACTCTCCATGGACCGGTGAGACCTCTGTCAAGTTTCCTCTGATCTGTAACCGGACTGATTAGTTGTTTGTGGTGTCGATGTTGTAGTTGTGGATCTGATCTGACGAGTTACTCTGGACTTTTTGGTTTCTTCAACATTGATTTATTTTCCAAATTGATTCAACAACCCTCCAAAGGTCATAACTTTTTTTCCGGGTCACGAAATCAACCAAGTTACCCATGCCTAAGACAGGAAATTGCCACTTGTTCAAAAGAATATGCTAACCCATTCTTTGTATTTATAAACCTGTTGATGTATTCTTTTAAAGACGCATTTGGCTCCTGGGCGCAATGGATGATCGTATCTCTATTACCTTTAAGCTCCTTACTTCTAACGAATGGCCTCTAAAAAATAACCCAGAATATGTCAAAAAAATGTATAGATCCCCGAAGGAGACTATTATACCATTTGAGGGAATTCCCCTTGAAAGTTTGAGAGAAATCCCTACACAACAATTTGTCTTTATTGTCAAAGATCATCATAAAATTCTTAAATTTCTCAAGATAGTTGTCCGGATCTTTACTCCCGTCGTATTTTTCTATCTTGGAACTATCAAATATTTTAGGAAGGTCTACGGAGAGTATTTTTGCAGATAAAGGTGGTTGTCTCCAGTTTTGGCTACGACTAAACATAGTATCTTCATTTTGAGTAGCAAAAATACATGGTTCAGATTGGAAAGCAAAATGATCAATCAGAAAACGGTCAATATGTTGATCAGTTGCTGTGGATTGCCAATTTGGTGTGGATTATTTCTGATTGAAGGGTAGTTTGGTAAAGAGTTTTAGGTATTTAATGTTTACTGTAAAATGTAGAGAGATAAGTAAGGTGCGTGCTAGTAGTATATCTGGATTACCCTCATTAATGAAAGTAATTGCGGTATTTATACTCATTTAATGAACCATGGGCCTTGCGGGTCGGATCATGGGCTTAGGTTAAGTTTAAAAACCTATTAACCCAAAAGATGAAGTGACTAGAAACTAGCTGAGTCATGTTCCACTTAGTTGTACTGTTCTGTGCGGCATGGTACTGAATATGTCCGAACTGCCGCTCAGATATATACAACGGTCAATGTCAAAGAAATCCGACCTCATCAGCTACAACCACATAAATTGTAAAATGAAACTCATTATTCTTGTTTGGTCTCTGCCTAAATCTAATAGGTTTAAGTTAAAAACCGGCGAAACTTGCTTACCTAATAGAGAGGCTACTGGGATAGGCATTAAGAACAGTAATGACGATATTTTGTTTTATGGATTTGGTAACCTCTATGGATAATTTATTCCTATTATTTCTTAAGTATGAGCTCTCATAGATGACTTATTTGTCTGCAAAAACCTGAATCTAGTTATTGTTGTCATCGAAAGTGATTATCAAATTATAGTAAACCTCTTAGGTTCTGGTAAATCTACTTGGACTCTTGATCATATTCTCAAATGTTGTACGAGTCTCATCTCTCATTCTATGGTTATCTCTCACGTCTTCAAGGACCAAAACAAGGCAACGTATTAGCTTACTAAGTGAAACCAACTAAGTGTTATCACCCTATTAGAAATTATTGGTCTGGGTTACATCAGACTTGAATCTTAAGGTCGATAAATCTCGAGTCTCTTATTTTAGTAGCTTCTAACTTCTTTCGATCTAATCGCAGCTAGCATGCAAATTTTCAAGCCTTAAGATATTATTTTTCTAGTTTTTTAAAGAAATTTTGCAAGTATATATAATAGGTAGCTTTGTACCTGATCATGACAGCATTGGAGCGCAAAATGGAAACCCTTAGGATTCCACTGGCCTTACTTTGAAGACTACAAAGTTTAGCTTTTGATGGTAGCTTTGAGTTCCTGGTTGTTGATCCTTAATCTAATCTCTGATGATGCATCCATTTCAACCTGATAACCCTGAAAATCGGTAAAAACCAAATGGCAAACCTTATAGTCCCAACTTGCGAAAATATCGAGCCAATCACAAGCGTAGTGGCTAGAGTGAAGAAATATCGAAGAAGATCGTCATCAAGACTTCCCTAAATTTATGCATTATTCATTAGGAGATGAAAACAAAACAACGCAGACTCCAAAATTGTAGTTTTTTAATGTTCAACTTACTGATGCAAGGGGGATGACTTATAATTTCAGCAAAATCAATTCCAAAATGGACTTGTTAAAAAAACTTATAAAAATTAGAACTATCAAAACTAAAAAAATCTAGTAAAATATTATCGGATATAAAAACAAAAAAAATCAAAACTTTTATATTATTTCTCAGCTCGTGATTTTTTTATATCGCTCTAGAATTGAAATTCACAAATCTTTCAAATTTGAAAAAAGTTATGCTACCATTTTTTTTGAATTTGAAACATTTCAATATATATCAATTACTAAATCAGGATTTTCATGAAGAAATTACTTTATTTTGTCTTTAAAATTTCAATTGGTGTGTTCGTAGTTATGTTTAACCTTCAAAACTCCATATCTTTTAATATTTAACTCAAAATATTTCTAAAAACACATATATTTTTACTTTTGAAGGATTAATAAAATGAAATCAGGAATGATATTTTTGGAGAACTATTGTTTTTTTATTATTTTTGAAACCAACCCACTCTTAATTATGCAACTGAAACATAATTGTTTTTTCGAGACTAATTATGCAACGTGGTTATGTATCTAGTTTTGCTCGTTAAAAAAAACAAAACGAGTGATATTTTTCTGATATTATTTGGAGTTATGTTTTGAAAGATATGACATTTATAAAAACAATCTACATAATTGTTTTTCACCACCAAAATCCTATTTAAGCAGCTTTTTCTTCTTAATTTTGCAACCCGATTACTCATATTTTTACAACCAAATGCAATAAAAACAAAATTCAAAAAAATAATTTATATATATAGTTTTATTCATCTTAAAAAACAAAACCAATTGTATTTTCAGAATTTTTTGGAGCTGTGGTTTGAAAGATCTGACATTTAAAGAAAAACGCTAAAACAATTGTGTTTCAAAACCAAATTTCTATTTACACAACTTTTTATTCTTAATTTTGCAACACGATTACTCATTTCTTTGCAACCAAATGCAGTAAAAAAATTAAAAATATATTTTTCATTGATGTAGTTTTGTTCGTTTTAAAAAAACAAAACCAATGATATTTTTAGAGTTTTTTTTGGAGTTATAGTTTGAAAGATATGACCTTTACAAAAAACTCTAACACAATTGATCTTGCAAAACTGAAGTGTTATTTACACAACTATATTTTTCCTAATTTCGCAACCCGATTACACTTATTTTCGCAACTAAGTGAATTAATTGTTTTTTATAAAAAAACAAGTTTTTTCAACACAAAGATGGACATATTTTAGTAACTAAAAAAGAGTAAGTTGTTTCACAGCCTATTTTCATATAAATAAATTATATTTAATTTTTTCACATAGTCATACTTATTTGGCAACCAAACGTTTTATTTATGCAACCATTATCTTCTTATTTTTGCAACACATTTGAACCTAATTTTAAAAAACTAGATATAAAATTGGTTTGCACCCCAAATAACACATAATTTTGCACCCATAAACACATTGCATATTTTTTATTTAAAAAAACAAGTTTTTTCAACACAAAATGCACATATATGAGCAATCAAGTTAGTTGTTTCGCACACAATTAATCTGTTTTCACAAAAAGAAGTTGTATTTTATTTTTCCACACAATGAGACTTATTTACAACCAAATTACATGTAATTACGTAAAATAACAAAACCATTGTTATTCTAAGATTTTTTTGGAGCTATAGTTTAAATAAATATTATTTTAAAAAAGAAAAAAGAAAAAATGGTTAAAGGGTATATAGGTATTAATAAAAAGTCCATGTGGGCATTGCTAGTTAAGTTCTAAAACCAGATGGTTATAAATACTTTCTCAAACTCTAGATTGTTATAGGTAAGTAATTTTCATTCTCGGTGGTTATGGGTAGATTACCCATTTAAAAAATAAAATATAAATAAAAGTCACATGGTTTTTGTTTGTTATTTCATAACAAGAGAGTAGTACGATGGTACCATTTTTTATTAACAATCAAAATTATATAAACACCATTATTCTAAATATTTTCTTTTATATTTGAAAATATTAAAAATATTATCAAATGTACAAAATTATTTTTGAATTAAAAAATATATATTATTTTTATTTTTATTTTTTAAAAATCAAAACTTTAAAAGATATTAAGTTTCAAAAATACAACTTCCGATTTAAATTATTTTTAGCGAATATATAAAAGTGTTTGTTACATCATATATGATGATGCTCAGTTATGTTTGGACCTTAAATACATATCTAAACCGGCAAAAACACCACACATATGAATAATACTAAAAATATATTCAAAAGAGATAAAGTTACTATGCCAATAAATACTATATTAATTGTTCATCACTCTCAAGCCAGATGAATGATCTATTTCTAATCATATAATTGGAATTTCGGTACATGAAATCCAATTACAATTCGAGTCATTAATGAAACAAAGAGTATATGTTCGACTTCTTATGACTACATAATAATTTAATATTATGTCTAGACTTGTATAACGATTCATCTAATAACTCTCTTATTAGTAGCCCCATAAATTTTGTGAACTAATTGAATGAGGATTATGTTGAGAAGAATAGGATGCTCCTTCCAAATATGATGCATTTCGGGTCTTTCCAATGTATTTTATGTCTAGTTTGGCCATGGCAAACTATAAGAGGAATTGTAGTCTACCAGGCAGATTGACTAATTTCTCCGTTGGGTTGGCCAATTGATTTTATTAGAAGCATGCAGATGTTTGATGCATCTGATATCTTCTGCTATTCTATTACTTGGATTCCTCAGGCTCACTCGTAGTTTAGGTAATACGTTTTTACTTTAATAGTTGTAATAATGAGGTACAGAAAAATGTAAGGAATTAAATAAGATCCATATTATTAGTTAGTTGTCCTAGAGACGTCGTCCAATCCGAAACGGTCCATATTATTATTAATATTAAGCATAGACATCAAATCTCGCTTAGACGCAGTTCTAGCTTTTGTTCATCTCGGGATTATAGCTCTGAAGATCCTATTCCCAAACGTATTATTGCCTCTTGTCGACTGTTAGTCCTTTTCTCAGGCAAGTATACGCGGTCAAATAGTAACAAGTAATAAGTAAGTAAGATTGTTCCCACGAAGACCAGGTGTATATGACAAGAATTTACTTATGCAACAACGTATGATTATTAGACTAATGCTTGAACGAGTAATAAAGTATGGGCGAATGAATATAACTAAGCAAATTAACTAACGAGATTATCTAACGAGTTTACTTATGCGAGAGAAAACATGGAACCCTAACTTCATTGTTTATTTTACTCAGAGTATGAATATACTTAATCAATATGTATGATACCAACGATTAATAATCAGATAACACGAAATCAGTATACGCTACCTTCCGGTATGCGTAAACCAAACCACTTAAACAACCACAAAAAAGATAGCAGCTAAGCAGACACCGCTTGCATGAAAATCATTTATGTCTATACGAATTGAGGTACAATTGGTTTTAAGCACAAGTTATCAATTTCGATTACATAGGGTAATATGATATGGTTAGTGACATATTACGAATCATGAACAATCACAATACGAATCATTCAAGAACCTATGCTAGCATGAAAAGTTCTAAACCCTTAAATCCACTTTCGCATTCATTAAAGATTAACAAACTAGATGTTCGCGACACATCTAACAATAAGCACAACCATACTAGGTAACCGATAAACGTATCTCACAAATCAATCAAGCAATCAAACCATAAGTATTATTCAAACAAATCCGTTAGAATTCCATGACAACGATTAGTTCATAATCGAACGAATCATCATTATGGGCTCAAAAGTTGACATAACCATAAGACGAATGTAAATAGATGAAAAAGTATTTAGAGAACGTCAAACCGAACAATAACTACCAAGTATCGCCTGACAGAAACAATCCATAAATTACCGATAAAAAAATAACGAAAAAGAAGTAGCCGTCACATGTCTCGAGCAATATATAAATTGCTGATCGAAAACACCATAGCCGTTACCTTAACTGCCGATCGAAAACAACAGTAGTTGTCACCTGGTGCCTCTCAAAAACCACTGAAGCAACTGCCTGCCTCCTGCCGTCTGTTTGTAGTATGTTGCCGAAAGAAAACCCAAAGCAGCGTCACCTGCTTCTTCTCATTCTCTCGTTCCGTTCTGCCGGATAAAACCCAAAAACGATGCTTTCGTTTTCTCTTCCGTTTCTCTTTTCTATTATGCAGGATACAAAAATCAGTAGTCGTCAATTGCCTTTTTGCTTCTTCTTTCGTCTGTTCTGCTCCACAAACCCAGTAGTCAATTGTGTTTTTTCCTCTCTGTTTGTCCAATTCAAGCCTAAAGAAAACCCCAAAACGGAACTTTGTATTCTGCAGGTTACAAACCCAAAGAGGTAGCAAATCGCCTATTTTCTTCCTCGTTTTTCTCTCGCTTTGTAATCTGCGAAATACCCTAGTAGTGGTTAATTGCCTTTTTGCTTCTTTGTTTTGTATTCTGCCATAAGAAAACCCAAGACGACACACACCCTTTTCTTCTCTCTTTTACGTCTTTTTATATCTTCTGCCGACAAAACCCTAAAGAAGCCAAATTACTTTTTTCTTCCTTCTGTTTCCTTTTTTGTTTCTTCCGATTCATGAGCCCAATGAATCCCATTTGTACGATTTTGGATCAACAGACCCAAAAATTGTTCAAAACTTGCCCTCAAGTAAATTAAATTTCCAGTTTCTTCAATTCCAGCCCCAAGGTTATTTATATTATCATAATTTACCTGCGGCACAACTCGAGCCCTTTACTACAACTTTTCCCAGAAATAGCAGACCTAATGGTGCAGGTAAAGGAACCAACATTTTCCTGCGATGAAAAATAAAATGAAATATTAAAATCATTGGATCATAATCTAAATAATGAGTAGTTCTTATCGAAATCTCTCAGGACTACTGTCACTTATATGCATGCCTTTACACTGAAATAAAATGAAGATTACGAACATAAACAATAGTCAATCTAGACATAAAAATGTTAAAGGGATATAAAACATACAAAATTATTAATTATTACGAACATTATGATCATTCTATTCCCAAAACGTGTATACTAGTCTGAATATTGTTATACCTATTTGAATGAATGAAAAACACATTGAAATACAACGAAAACTTGTTAACCGGCGATAATTGTAAGAATAATGGAAGCGTAATAAGTGACATGAAATGCACTTATCAAACCCCCAAACTTAAACCGTTGCTTGTCCTCAAGCAATGCAAAACAGGTTTAACAATTGATGCATGAATGCAACTGAATTTAAATGAATGCAAAAATGAAATGATCCCGAACGAGTAACCGAAACTTATTCAGCTAAAAGCCTCAACGAATGTAATGACCTCAGAATGCGAAATAACTAGGTACTCAAATGCTAGCAATACAAGCGTAGAAGCGTGCGTGTGTGCTCAAACTCAATCAACATGTTTTTAGTACAGGTTAATTGGCCTTACTCGTTCTTATCATAATAACCACAAGTTTAGAAACGAAATACAACCTAGATTCTCCATGGTCAAGATGCACACCCATATTTCCCCGGGGTTGTCAAAGACTTATTATACTTATTTTATACAAAGGCTTATTTGACCGTGCAATGGACGAGGTCCCCAAAAGACATATACAATGGTGCCTATGTAGCGAGCTTTAGGTTAGCGGATCCCAGACCAGAAAAGTCTTAGGTTACTAGGCACAAAGTCCCCTAGAACTTAATAACTCGAGTACCAAAGAGCTCATCCTAGCCAATTTTGCCTTTTATATTTCATCTTTTCTTTTCATTTTCTTTTTCTTCTTTTTTCGATTGGGAATAAGTGCGTTTCGCTTCATCTCATTCCACCCCTAGACTACTCGTAATACGCAGCCCCCAGCGAGAGAACGTACGTCAACGAGCGCCTTTGACGCCTAACTGAATAATTCGCATATTTATCTTTCAACTCCCCCAAACTTATATTTTTGAAATCCATGGGCTAATAAAGGATTAAGGTATGATTCTGAACCTAAGAAAAGATTATGTATAACAATACTCAAGTGTGTCCATAACTAGCATAAAAGCAATCGATGAGGCTACGTGTATTAATTGTGCTTCTACATCAAGCAAGCTAACTTACAAGCAACCTAATTAGATTTTATTCCTACTATCATTCCAAACAATTTTCAACATTGACTACTTAAGTATAAACAACAACTCAAGGGATCAAAGATGCAAAATGCATGAACAAAATGCTATGCTAATAGACTAACTCGATCCTAAACACAGTCTATATGATCATGACATGAATATGCAAATAAGCATGACTAACATGAAGATGCATTGTCTATCATGAATAACTACTATGATGAATGCAACCACAAGAAATTAAAAGATACAAGAAACACTCCCCTATTCGTCCAGCAGTGTTGATCATTGTTTCCTAGTGGGTTACCTCCCACGAAGTGCTTGTTAAACATCGATAGCTCGACGATACCACTCGGAATCATGTAGTGTCGAGGCTGATGCTGAATGCCTCACGGTTCACCACATCTCCATAGTAATGCTTGAGTCGTTGACCATTGACTTTGAATGCTTTATCTGGTGATTCCTCATAGATTTCAACTGCTCCATGTGGATATACTGTTCTGACTTTAAAAGGTCCATACCATTTTGACTTGAGCTTCCCAGGGAAAAGATTTAGACGAGAGTTGAAAAGAAGAACCATTTGACCCGGCTCAAAAGCTTTATGTAAAAGCTTCCTATCATGCCATTTCTTGACTTTTTTTCCTTATACATCTTCTGATATCTGCTATGGTCCAACCAATGGCTGATTTGAACTTCCTCAGAACTCTCAATAACTTTTATTCATCGCTACCGGAAAGGTTAGATGCAATAATAACGGGTAATGTAGATGACTCTCCTAAGAAAGCATACGTGAGATGATCTGGCAGTGGTTTGAGTTCAAGTTTAGGAGCTTCTTCTAGAGAAGGTTTAGGCCTTTCCTGAGAATCCTTAAGATCACCCAATCCAAGCGACTCATGTGGAATATTGAGCCTCTTTTGATACGGGGCTTCCTGTAGTAGTTGAACACATTCAGATATTTCTTCGTCTTCGAAGTCAGATTCACCATGTAGAACTCTGCCTAGAACATCTGAACTCGCAAACTGATCCAATTTATTACTGTGCAGAGAATCAACCATATCCAACCCGAAAAATTCCTCATCCTCTGTTAGAGATTTCATGGCCTTGAAAACGTTGAAAGTGACCTTCTGATCTTGCACTCCCATAGTGAGCTCCCCTTTCTGGACATCAATCAAAGTTTTTCCCGTAGCCAAGAATGGTCTTCCTATGATTATGGGGATGTTTTTGTCCTCTTCAAAATCCAATATAACAAAGTCAGCCGGAAAGATGAGCTTATCTACCTTTACTAAGACATCTACCACGATACCACGAGGATATGTGATAGAGCGATCAGCCAGTTGCAAAGAGATGTTAGTCGGTTTTGGCTCAGGTAGCCTAAGTTTCTCAAACACAGATAGGGGCATCAGATTAATGCTCGCTCCCAAGTCACATAAACATTTGCTGAAAGTTAAATTGCTGATCGAACAAGGAATGGTGAAGCTTCCTGGATCTTTAAGCTTGGGAGGAAATTTTTGTTGTAAGATCGCACTACATTCCTCAGTGAGCGCTACTGTCTCATAATCACCTAGCTTTAGCTTTTTCGAAAGAATTACCTTCATGAACTTGGCATAACTAGGCATTTCCTCTAATGCTTCAGCAAAGGGTATGTTGATGTGTAGCTTCTTAAATACCTCCAAAAATCTCCCAAACTGAGTATCTAACTTCTGTTTCTGCAACCTTTGCGGAAAAGGTGAAGGAGGGTAGATCGTAGGCTCAACAACTGACTCAGATGGATTTTTAGGTGGCTGATCTTGATCAGAATTAACCTCAGATGAGGGCTGATTTTGAGCAGAATTTTTTAGAATGGGTTGTTTTTTAGAAGAATCAGCCTCTTGTTCAACTGTGGGGTTCTCGACAACCTTTCCTGATCTTAGGGTGATAGCTTGGCATTGCTCCTTACTGTCCCGTTTACCTGGATTATGCTCTGTGTCGCTAGGAAGAACTCCATGAGTCTAACGATCATATTACTGGCCATCTGCCCAATCTGATTTTCTAAGGTCTTGTGAGACACCATCAGAATTTTAGTCATTAGCTTCATCTCTTCGAATTCAGAGTCTCTCAAAGAATGTTGAGAAGGGCCAGGATGTTGATTCTGAGGTTGTCTTGGGGTATACTGTTGAGATTGATGTTGCTGACCTTGTTGCTGAAATCCAGGAAGGGTGTATGGCTTAGCACCATAATGCTGATTACCTTGTTGATTATTGCTCAAGCTGAAGTTCAGATAATTTCTGTTGCTTGGGTGATAGGTGTTTGAGATTGGTTGTTGATTCTTCCTCTGAAATTTACTCACAAATTGCACTGACTCAGTAGGGATAGGACATTGTTGAGTGTCATGCCCTCCAGCACAAATCTCGCACACACTAGCTACCTGATGTACCCATAGTTTAGTCAAAGAATCCACCTTCATGTTTAGAGCTTCAAGTTGAGCTGGTAAAGCAGTGGCAATATCTACGTTAAGAATACCAGCTACTTTATGTTGTGACTGTCTCTGAGAAGAGTTCTGGAATTCATTAGCAGCCATCATCTCAAGGAGCTCGTGAGCCTCATCATAACTTTTCGTTAATAAGGCTCCCCCAGATGCAGCATCGACCATGGGCCTTGTTTGCGCACTCAAACCATTGTAGGAGAAATTTATTACTAACCAATCAGGCATCCCATGATGAGGACATTTTCTGAGCATCTCCTTGTAACGCTCCCAAGCTTCACTTAAAGATTCACCATATGACTGAGAAAACTGAGTAATAACATTCCTCATGACGGTTGTTCTTGCCATGGGAAAGAATTTTAAGAGAAATTTATGCGCAAGTATATCCCAAGTAGTGATAGAGCCTGTTGGTAAAGAGTGTAACCAGCTCTTAGCTTTGTCCCTCAGAGAAAATAAGAAGAGTCTCAGTCTTATGGCATCATCTGAAACACCGTTGAACTTGAAAGTATCACAGATTTCAAGAAAGGTCATAATGTGCATATTAGGATCCTTAGATGAAGCTTCCCCAAACTTACAAGAATTATACATCATCTGAATAGTGCCGGGTTTAATCTCAAAACTATTCGCAACAATATTGGGTCTGACAATGCTAGAATGAATATCCATGATCTTTGGTTGAGAGTAATCCATGAGTGATTTTGGAGCTGGATCTCCCATTGTAGAATGAGTATCAGAATCTGAGAATAGTAACTCTGTTCTTTGCTTTGTTTCAAGCTCTTTTTGTACTAGTGCTCTCGTTTGAGACCGTGTTTGCATACACGCTCAAGAACCTGAAGCACAAGAAAACACACGAAAAGCAAGTAACCGAATCAAGTCAGTAGTTTTATAACGACCCCTGCTGATAAGCAATAAAACTGTCAAATAACACCGAGTCCCCGGCAACGGCGCCAAAAACTTGTTAGTCATTTTCTCACGCAAGTATACGTGGTCAAATAGTAGCAAGTTCTAAGTAAGTAAGATCGTTCCCACGAAGACCAGGTGTATATGACAAGAATTTACTTATGCAACAACGTATGATTATTAGACTAATGCTTGAACGAGTAATAAAGTACAGGTGAATGAATATAACTAAGCAAATTAACTAACGAGATTATCTAACGAGTTTACTTATGCGAGAGAAAACATGGAACCCTAACTTCATTGTTTATTTTACTCAGAGTATTAATATACTTAATCAATATGTATAATACCAACGATTAATAATCAGATAACACGAAATCAGTATACGCTACCTTCCGGTATGCGTAAACCAAACCACTTAAACAACCACAAAAAAGATAACAGCTAAGCAGACACCGCTTGCATGAAAATCATTTATGTCTATACGAATTGAGGTACAATTGGTTTTAAGCACAAGTTATCAATTTTGATTACATAGGGTAATATGATATGGTTAGTGACATATTACGAATCATGAACAATCACAATACGAATCATTCAAGAACCTATGCTAGCATGAAAAGTTCTAAACCCTTAAATCCACTTTCGCATTCATTAAAGATTAACTAACTAGATGTTCGCGACGCATCTAACGATAAGCACAAACATACTAGGTAATCGATAAACGTATCTCACAAATCAATCAAGCAATCAAACCATAAGTATTATTCAAACAAATCCATTTGAATTCCATGAAAACGATTAGTTCATAATCGAATGAATCATCATGGGCTCAAAAGTTAACATTGCTCTAAGACGAATGTAAATAGATGAAAAGGCGTTTAGAGAACGTCAAACCGAACAATAACCACCAAGTATCGCCTGACAGAAACAATCTGTAAACTATCGATCGAAAAACAACGAAAAAGAAGTAGCCATCACCTGTGTCGAGCAATATATAAACTACCGATCGAAAACACTGTAGCCATTACCTCAACTGCCGATCGAAAACGACAGTAGTTGTCACCTGCTGCCTCTCGAAAACCACCAAAGCAACTGCCTGCCTCCTGCCGTCTGTTTGTAATATGTTACCGAAAGAAAACCCAAAGCAGCGTCACCTGCTTCCTCTCTTTCTCTCGTTCCATTCTTCCGGATAAAACCCAAAACGACGCTTTCATTTTCTCTTCCGTTTCTCTTTTCTATTCTGCAGGATACAAAAGTCAGTAGTCGTCAATTGCCTTTTTGCTTCTTCTTTCGTCTGTTCTGCTCCACAAAACCAGTAGTCAATTGTGTTTTTTCCTCTCTGTTTATCCAATTCAAGCCTAAAGAAAACCCCAAAACGGTGCTTTGTATTCAGCAGGTTACAAACCCAAAGAGGTAGCAAATTGCTTATTTTCTTCCTCGTTTTTCTCTCGCTTTGTAATTTGCGAAATACCCTAGTAGTGGTTAATTACCTTTTTGCTTCTTTGTTTTGTATTCTGCTGTAAGAAAACCCAAGATGGCACACACCCTTTTCTTCTCCCCTTTACGTCTCTTTATATCTTCTGCCGACAAAACTCTAAAGAAGCCAAATTACTTTTTTCTTCCTTCTGTTTCCTTATTTGTTTCTTCCGATTCATGAGCCCAATGAAGCCCATTTGTACGATTTTGGATCAACAGACCCAACACTTGTTCAAAACTTGCCCTCAAGTACATTAAATTTCCAGTTTCTTCAATTTCAACCCCAAGGTTATTAATATTATCATAATTTACCCGCGGCACAACTCCAGCCCTTTACTACAAATTTTCCCAGAAACAGAAGGCCTAGTGGTACAGGTAAAGGAACCAACATTTTCCTGCGATGCCAAATAAAATGAAATATTAAAATCATTGGATCGTAATCTAAATAATGAGCAGTTCTTATCGAAATCTCTCAGGACTACTTTCACTTATATGCATGCCTTTACACTGAAATAAAATGAAGATTACGAATATAAACAATAGTCAATCTAGCCATAAAAATGTTAAATGGAAATAAAACATACAAAATTTTAAATTATTACGAACATTATGAGCAGTCTATTCCCAAAAAGTTTATAATGTATGCATATTGTTATACCTACGAGAATGAATGAAAAACACGTTGAAACATAACAAAAACTTGTTAACCGGCGACAATTTTAAGAATAATGGAAGCGTAATAAGTGACATGAAATGCACTTATCATCGACCCATCTGTTATCCCTTTAGTAGAAGTACAACCTGACTAATATATTTAATCAATCTCTAACAACATAGACTTTGGGAACAAAAAATACGTCCATCAAGCCCAATCTTGCTCGACATATTGTGAATCTATTTCCACCATCCCAATGCAAATCATATGAGATCTTAAATATAACTTGGTGAATGTCAAATATATATTTACCATGACCATGGTTCTCTTCACAAATTTAAGACCAAATATGGGATCCTTTCTAGGTTGTCAATGAAACTCTTCTCGGTTATAATAGATGAAGTTATGGTCTAGATGATCTCTTCGAGTGGGGATTATGACTACAAATGCACACCGAGCTAGGGATGGCAATTGGCTAGGTTTGTACCGGGTTCATGTGACCCATTTGAGCCCATCTTTTTTTACTTGAATACTAACCTGTCCAGCTGCGGGTTTAATATTATTGAGCTCGATCCCGATCCGCACGTGGTTGCGGGTCAACCCGATCCGGCCCGCAAATAATATTTTTACTAGTAAGATTTTTCGGTTTGGTTTGACCCGGTCGGGACGCATCTCAAACTTGACTTTATTTTTTAATTTATTCAAAAATTAAGACGTAAAATTTTTAAACCAATATATATATATATATATATATATATACTAAAATAAACCATTTAATGTTACTCAAATAAAAAAAAATATAAATATTTATAAACCAAACAATCTAAAATATGAAATAAAACCTTAAAATAAACATAAATATTATTAAAAGTTATTATATTTTCCAATAGTATCACCAATCATTACCACCATTTATCACAATGTTTTTATCTTCATATTCATTGTCAAAATCATCAAGAAAATTTTGAAATGGCGATATTAAATGTAGCATTGCTTTTGGTGAGAAACTTAACAAATAACATAATGCTAGATTAAATAATAAAGACTAATCATAAATTTATATTAAAATAAATTAATAACTATAAAAATTTAAATATTAGTGATTAAGTTTAGTAGAAGAATCTAATTCTAAAATATATTATTGAAAATAATATTTAGTGGAAGAATCGAATTAGTAATTATTGGAATTACAAAATTTATATATTATTGGAAACAAGTTTTTTAGTAGTTAGTAATTTTTTTATATTATTATTACTATTATTTTTTCTTTTTTTCTTTTAAAATATAGTTTATATTTTTTAACCGGGTCGGGTTGGACAAACTAAAAATCCATACCCGGTCCGACCCGCATAGGGGCCATAATTTTCATTTATGTACCCGGTCTATTATGAGTTCGGGCTGGACAAAGCCCGATCAGGTCAGGCCGGATTGGGCCAATTTCGGTCGGCTCTGGTGTGGACTATTTTTGACTGAGGGTAATTTTGTCATGTGTTTTAGGGTGTTTTAAAGGTATTTAATGTTTGGTTGTTTTGTAGTGAGAGATTTGAGCTGCGTGGTTGTATTAAATGTTCATTACCCTCATTAATGAAAGTGGTTGGTTATTTATACCCTTAATTAGGCATGGGCATATGGATATGCAACCGAAGAACCGAACCGAACCGAACCGAAATAACGGATTCGGTTCGGTTCCGGTTCCTTATAAATACCCGTACGGTTCCTTATCTTTAATACCCACGGTTCTTGGTTCGGTTCGGTTCGGAACCGAGAACCGAATGGTACCCATAAAGAACCGAATAAGCAATAGTACCTTTGAATATCCATGGTTCTGTTCA
The DNA here is from genome assembly GCA_036936605.1 of Limnanthes douglasii subsp. nivea. Taxonomy (NCBI): domain Eukaryota; kingdom Viridiplantae; phylum Streptophyta; class Magnoliopsida; order Brassicales; family Limnanthaceae; genus Limnanthes; species Limnanthes douglasii. The sequence goes on along the minus strand of JAUPFV010000002.1, from coordinate 57,994,673 downwards.
GTTCCAAACGGTTCTTTTGGCTACAAAGTAACCATTTGTTTCTTTTCGGGTTCAGTTCCAAACAGTTCTTTTGGTTAGAAAGTAACCATTTGGTTAGAAAATAACCATTTGGTTCTTTTCGGGTTCAGTTCCAAACAGTTTTTTTGGTTAGAAAGTAACCATGTGGTTAGAAAATAACCATTGTGTTCCTTTCGGGTTCGGTTCCAAATGGTTCTTCTGGTTACAAAGTAACCATTTGGTTAGAAAGTAACTATTTGGAACCGAAACCCGAATGTAACCGAACCGAACCGAGAAGAACCAACCGAACTGAATTTTAATCAGTTCCTAAATGGGTACTAGTTTTAAAGAACCGAGAGAACCGAGAACCGAACCGAACCGAACCGAACCGAATTTTAATCGGTTCCTAAATGGGTACTAGTTTTCAAGAACCGAAAGAACCGAGAACCGAAAGAACCGAACCAAACCGAACCGAACCCAAGAACCGAATGCCCACACCTACCCTTAATTATGGACCACATGGGCTTTCGGGTCAAACTTATGAAACCGGGTCGAGTTAAAAAACCCATTAGTTTTATTAAGCAGATTAGCAATTAGCTTAGTCAAAAAGTGATTAGCTTTTAATACTTTAGTCCAGTTCGGATGGTTCAGTGGGTGGTTTTTGTCCAAATTGCCCCTGTCTGGTTTCTACAGTGAGTGGTGAAAATTTTCGGACTCATCAGTAGCCCATTTTTAGGTGTTGTTCGAAGGCCTTTGGCAAGACCTAAAAAAATGTGCTATTGGGCACTTGTGATATTTTCCGGACGGATGTAGAATTGAGTAAAGGACTTATTCGGACTGAAAAAATCTTCAAAAGTTCAAAGGTTTTGACATGGATCGTGGGACACGTGTCTCCTTCTGATTTGCCTCACCAGTTGTTTTTCTCCTAGAACGGCGCTCCCACTAATCCCAAAAAGTAACCTCTTCAATTAATGTTTGTGACGTCAGCGTCGTCTTTAATCATTACTTTCATCTTTTCATATTCTCCTAGGTTTCTGGGTATCTTTTTGTCTCTTTAGTATAAATTACCTCATTTTTCACTGTTTTACCATCTTCATCACTCTTTCACTCCTTTTCTTCAAAACTTTCATCTCTCTTTTCAAAACCCTTTTTGGTGTAAGTTTATATTTACAGCAAGAAACACACTTGTAAAAGGTGGGTGGCTTAATCTTTCGGAGTTAGAGAAAGCACAAAGAGTCGAACGAGAAAGGCGCATTGCTACAGGCCTTCCAGTTTCTCCAGTCGACAAATCTAAACACCAAGCTCAGAGCCTGATCGAGGTTCGTCCTCTGCCAGAAGCTCCAAACCTATAAGGTTATTTTAACCTAGTCTTTCGCCAATAGTATCAGGCTCATCGGTTCAGGAGTCACAGCCTACTGTCGAACGCGAAAAGGTTGTTACAAGCACAAAGAGACCCTCTTCATTCATATCCATGGGATCAGACGCTGATAACTCCCCAGAAAAGCTAACGCTTCGACGAAGAGGTCGCTTAGTAAAAGGTCAGGCTGTTGCTCCACAATCTAAATCTCTGAAATCAGGGCCCTCTAAGTCTGGGGCCAAGGACAAAGCTACAGGGTCAGAGGCACCCATCAAAGTCCCTAAGGACAAGTCATCTGGTCAGGAGGCTACCAGAACAAGCCTTCGAAATGAACCCTCCAGATCTGAGCCCCAACCGGACACCAGACCTCGAAGGGAAAGCGATGCTCAGTCATCCGGACAGCTCACTGAGCCAACTACCAGCACTCCTCCACCAAAGACAACTGACAACCCTTCCATGGTGATGGAAGATATGATGGAGGACAGTGTTGAAGAAGCCCATTTTGAGACTGACGTCTCCGGGCAGACGGGGGAGGCTGCCATTGTTAAGAAAAGCAAGGGTAAAGAGAAGTTGTGTTTAAAACATCCGGACCTTCCGGAGTCCCTTGAAGGTAGAGTGGGACCTTGCTTCCACAAGATGAGTGTGAAGTATCCGCTAGCCATGCAGAATATTAACTACACTTTCATTCACACTGCTGAACTAGGCCGGATCCGGACGAAGTGGGGGATCCCAGAATCTGTTATAGTGAGGATACCGGTCGATCCGGAGACGCCAATGGACTGCAAGCTGAGTAAGATAGTTTTCTATACATAGTTGTTCAACTGGGGACTTAGATTTCCCTTGGACCCAGAGATCATCAGATATTTCCATCTGATAAAGCTCTGCCCAAGCCAAATGAATCCCAATGCTTAGTACACTCTCATGGCCTCCAGGTTCTCCGGAATCCTGCTTCCGATGGAGAAATTTGCTGTTGTGGCCAGCCTTTGCAAGAACCACATCATCCCCTTCTACCATTTCAACATGGGAGACAATTATAAAGTGGTGGATGACCTGCTTGAATCCGAGAAGAATTGGATGATCAATTCTTGTTCATCAGTGGTACTTGGGAGAATGGGAAGAAGATTAAGACTAGTGACAACCCAAGCATGCTTACCAGCAGATGGAAAAGCACAGGTAAATATTTCACCATGTTAGTTTTTCCTTTCTTATAAAAAGTTTGCTTACTTAAGTATTCTTCTTCTTCTTTCGATAGTGCTACCGAAAGAGTTCATCGACTACTTGGAGGATGGGCAGACTACCTGTGCCAAGCTGAATGCTTGGACTGCTGACAAATGGGGAAATCGCTTCCACAATTGCTTTACTACTGGCAATCTGGTGAGATCCCATCTCTGGAACACAATCGGCCAGAGAGACTTGTCTTGGGAGGAATTAACCACACAGCCTCCTCCGGGTGTCATTCTTCAGAGGACAGATGCAAAAGATGGGAAGCTGGCCTTGCGGGGCAGCGCTAAAGCCCCAAGTAAAATGAAGGGCAAGAAAGACAAGAAAAAGCCAGACATAGTTGAGGTCAACCAAGGTGGTATTGAGGAGACTGTCCCAGCAAACCAAGGGGTGCAAGACCAAGGAGGAATTGATGATGCCCTGCTTCAAGTGGTGGAAAATGAGAGTACCAAAGAGGCATTTGGACTTCCAAAACCCTCAAAGGCTTCCAAAAAATACCGAAAACGGGGAGCAGAAGATGGAGATAGGGAAACTGAGAAGAAAAAAACCTCCAACGGAGATGAAGTTTCGCTCTGGCCTCCGGAGTCTCTTCCTCCGGTCGACCCAACAGACCCAACTCAAGCAGAGCAAATCCCAAGTGACTTTCACATCAGAGAGGGTGCCGGAAGGGATATTAACATTGATGGTGTTGACATTAGTGGCCTTCAAGGGATTGACATTTACTTTGAGGACCTTGAGAAGGACGACTTTGCTGGCCCTTACCTCCCCCCTCCCCCCCAAGCTCTTCTAACATTATCACTTTCAATGGTAAGTCTTTTTCCGTTTCAGGAGAGAAGGACATGGTGATCCACTCCTTGTTGAGAAATATTCAACCGGTGCTCAACTTGGAGAGACAAGTGCGAAATCAATCAGCCCTCATCAACACACTCAACTCAGATAAAGAGAGTTTGTTTAACGACCTCGTTACTTCCAACCAGAATGCAGAGGCACTAAGGAGAGAGATCGAGGATTTGAAGAAGGGGAAAGAGGATTTGGCCACCAAGCTGGCCACTTCGGAGGGGGTTAACAAAGAACTCTAATCCAAGTGCACTGGCTTGGAGAAAGATCTTTCCACTTCAAAAGAGGAGGTGAAGGCCAAAGACAACGTCATTCAGACCCTAACCAACGATAAAATTTCGCTCAAAGATGTTGTGTCTAGGGTTAACCAAGAGAAAGATGGCTTGATAAAGGAGCAGGAGAAGACAATCCAAGCCAGGATTGATGCATACACCAACAAGGTGATAAACTCCCAAGAGGAAAGGTATGCTGAAGTCAAATCAGACATGTTCTTGCTCTTTCATGAAAAATTTCCAAAGAGGACACTTAGAGATTTGTGGCGATTTGTGGAATACGAAGACCTTCCTCACCATACTATGGCCAATGGTGATAAGCATTGTTATTCCAGTGGTTGGGATGATACTACTGATGAAGACGAAGGGACCGGAGAGAGCCCTAACGACGAACCCAAAGACCCTAAGAAGAAACCGGATGAGGCTGGAACATCTAAGGAAGCTCAGCCTTAAAGTTTTAACTATCTTTTTATTTTCCTTTAATTTTTGTGTTAGACTAAAGTCCTTGGATGACCAAGGAATTTTTGTGACTGTGTCCGGCTCTTGTCCGGATTTTTCTTTTAAAACTCCAAAGTCCTTGGATAGCCAAGGCACTTTTTCATATTTTAATATCATTCCTCGGTGTTAGCCGGGCAACTTTACCTTACACAGCTCTTGCATTGTTCTATAGTTACCCAATTTCGATGGCTAATGTTTAAATAGCCCTTACTTATTTTATAAGTATTTTAAAGTGAGAGTGTTGAAATTCTCCGATGACAAATGTTTAAATAGTCATCACTCTACCAATTTAATCTGGTCTGCCATTGATACTTTAAAAAAATTCAAAGAAGGTACTAATTGAAATAATCCGAGTTTTTCAAGAAGGCATCAAATTTCATTAAAAAGCCTGTACACCTCATTAAAACCTCCACGCGCCACCAGGGTAGGAAAGAGTATGCCCCCGAATATTTACATAGAGTTTAAACAAATAAATATTTACATAATTTTCATTCTAGATACAACTGGAGATGTTCAATGTTCCAGGGATGATTCAAGATCATTCCATCTTTATCTTGAAACTTGTATGTCCCAAGCTTAAGCTTTTCACTGACCACATAGGGTCCTTCCCAAGTTGGAGCTAGTTTTCCGAACTGCTTCTCCTTCGTATGTAGGAAAACGTTTCTTAATACTTTGTCTCCTGGTTGAAAATCCATCCTTCTAACTTTGGAAGCAAATCTGCTTCTCATCAAACCCTGATAGTGTGTGGCTCTAAGATGAGATAAATTTTATGACAGCTTTTGAAGTAGTTCGTGCCAATGGGGCTGCTTCTATCCACTTTGAGAAATAATCGATGGCAACTATGACAATTCTGCATTTCCTGGACGCCATAGGTAGAGGTCCCACCAGATCCAGCCCACAACGAGTAAAAGGTATTGGCTCAGAAAATGACTCTAAAAGGAAAATTGGGATATGGATTTCATTACTGTATCTTTGGCATGGATCACACTTTTTTACCAATTCCTTGGCATCTTCCATTATAGAGGGCCAGTAATATCCGGCCAACAAGACTCTTCTTGTTAAAGCTATATAACCACAGTGTGCCGATCCCTCACCATCATGTAGTTCAGACAGCATCACTTGGGACTCTTCAATCCCCAAACATCGCAATAGAGGTTTGCTAAAAGACTTCTTGTAAAGAACGTCTCTTAGGATTAAAAATCCACGAGCCTTATACTTTACTTTCTTTGCCACTGCTTTCTCCGGAGGCAAGACACCATCTGAGATATATCGAAAGAGAGGACACCTCCAATCTTGAGGCTGATTTACTTGTACCTTCCTTGCGCTGATTGAGGTGGATGGATGGGCATTCCTACACGTGAATCCATGGGTAGGACTCAGAGTATGCTATGGTTGCCAAGGAGTCTGCTAGAGTATTTTCTGTTCGGGATATGTGCTCATAGGTAATATCTTTGAAGTTAAGTGCCACTTCTTTAAGAACGAACAAATATTTAATCAACTGCTCTTTTTTGGCCTCGGATTGGCCTTGTGCATGATGGATAAGAAGCTGAAAATCGCTCATTAACCTGATTCTTTTGGCTCCATAAATTAAGGCTAACTTTAAACCAGCAATAACAGCTTCATATTCGGACTCGTTATTGGAAGCCCTGAAAGCAAAACATATAGCTTGGTACATTTTGTCGCCATATGGAGAGGTTAAACATATCCCAGCACCACATCACATGGTACTTGATCCACCATCAGTCCGGAAAACCCATACTTTCTTAGTATTTTCACCTGATGCTTGCTTAGTATCTCTGTCCGGATGGAATTAAACTAGGAAGTTAGCAACAGACTGAGCTTTGACTACGTTTCGAGGGGCAAAATCAATATCATAGTCTCCCAACTCCACTGATCATTTGGTTATTCTGCTTGATATGTCCGCCTTTTGAAGAACATTTTTCAAGGGAAAAGATGTCCGGACAATAATAGAATGAGACTGGAAGTAAGGCCTCATTTGTGTAGCGGCTATTACTAATGCCAGTGCTAACTTTTCAAGCTTTAAATATCTTTTTTCAGCATCCATCAGGCTTTTGCTGATGTAGTACACCGGACGAGGGTAATTGTCCACTTCTCTAACTAACACCACACTTATGGCACAATCAGAGACTGCTAAATATAGGTACATTGTCTCTTCATCAACAGGTTTAAACAAAGTTCTAGGGGAGGATAAGTGTTTTTTAATTTCATCAAAATCCTGGTCACATTGTGGAGACCAGTTAAATTATTTTGCACCTTTTAAAGTTTGAAAAAACGGGACACACCTATTTGAGGACCTTGAAATAAAACGGTTTAGAGCAGCTAACCTCTCTGTCAATCTTTGTACTTCTTTAATATTCTGAGGAGGCTCCATCTGCAATAAAGCACTAAGCTGGTCTGGATCAGGCTGTATCCCTTTCTCACTTATCACATACCCCAAGAATTTCCCGGACTTCACTCCGAAAACACACTTCTCTGAATTCAACTTCAAATTTACTTTCACCAAGTTGGCAAAAGTCTCTTGCAAATCTGTCAAGTGTAGCTCTTTTTCTACACTCTTCACCATCATATCATCAATGTAGACTTCCATGTTTCTTCCAATCTGATTAGCGAAGGTCTTGTTCACCAACCTATGATAGGTAGCCCCATCATTTTTTAACCAAAAAGGCATCACCTTATAACAATGAAGGCCCATATCAGTAACAAAAGTAGTGTGTTCTTGATCCTTTGGATCCACTTGAATCTGATTATAGCCGGAGAAGTCATCCATAAAGGACAACAACTTGTTCCCAGACGTAGAGTCTACCAGCTGATCAATCCGAGGGACCGGATACAGGTATTTTGGGCAAGCCCTATTAAGGTCTGTAAAGTTAATGCACATTCGCCACTTCCCATTTTTCATTTTTACTAACACCGGATTGGCTGTCCATAAAGGGTATTGGGATTCTTTTATGTGCCCCATCTTAGTAAGCCGGTCGACTTCTTGAACTATGACATCAGCTTTCTCCTTGTAATAAGCTCTTTTTTTTGTACAACAGGTGCTATATCTCTTTGGATGGATAGCTGGTGTGATATAATGCTTGCGGGCACTCCGGTCACATCAGCATTGCACCAAGAAAAAACATGCTGATGGTCTGTTAAAAAAGACCGCATTTTACTTTTCAGTTCTGGTGTCATCTTAGACCCAATCTTGACATTTTTTCCTTCAACCAGAGAGTGAGTTTCGACCTCTTCAATTGGTATTAAAACACCAGGGGTCTCTCTGGGGTCATCAATTTCACCCTCTCCCCAGAGGTCCCCTCCAACTGCTAATCCTCACTGATCCGAATTGCCCCCAAATTTCGAGGGGCCAGTGTTGTTGCATAACATTCCCTTGCTATCTTTTAACTACTTCGGGCTACTCCCACTTGTCCTTGCACATCGTATTTTAAACATTGGTGGACTGTCGAAGCCACAGCATGCATCATGGAAACCCAAGACCTTCCTAAAATGGCATTGTAACGAGTGGGACAATCCACCACAATAAAAAGTACTCTAACTATCTTCTTAAAAGGGCCCTTGTCCAACAAAATCTCCTCCTCAAATTACCCGATCACATCTGTTGAGTTTCCAGTGAAACCCACAATTGACCTGTTTGAACGCTGAATCACTGCTGGATTCTTTATTTGTTTGTAGGAAGTCAAAAAGAGGATATTGGCTGAACTACCGGTGTCCACCAAAATTCGTCTGATATCATTGCCCCCAATGGATGCTCCTATTACCACAACATCTTCATGGGGACCAGCTATGTCCCTCAAATCATCTTCATCGAAAACAATGAAAGGGAAATGAATTTGCGATTGATAGGAAGTCATGCCTCCTTCCAGCTGAGTAGCTAGAGTATGAACATGCCTCTTTCTCGAAGAAGCAGTTGGTGCAGTCATGGTGTCTCCCCCAAATAGTGTAAGTAACTCAAAAAAGTTAATGAGTCCGGACACCGTCTTGCTCTGTTTCTAATAACGCCCACCTTATTCCGGGTTGGATCAGGATCCAAATACTCTGACTCCACATCAAACCTTTCAATTATCACCATAGCCCCATCCGGAGTCGATGGCCCTACATTGTTTGGGCCAGTCCGATGAGCATTTTGAGGCCTATTTCCACTTCTTCTTTTAACATAAGCCCCTAACTTTCCTCTTTCGATCAAATTTTGCACTTCTTTCTTCAAAGCGATGCAATCTTCTGTGTTATGACCAATATCTTTATGATATTGGCAATAACAATTATTACAATTTCCCCTGGGAGATTGAAGCGTAGGTGGCTTCCTGAAGTGTACTTCGTCTTTTGTTTTGTCATAGATGGTTGCCACATTCTCTTTTAACTCAGCAAACCACTCCGGTTGAACCCATGGCCCTCGCTTATTTCTGGATTTTTGACTCTGAGCTGGTGATGGGTGGGATTGAGCCTTGGCCCTGCTGGGACCCTGTCCAGCTTCTTTAGCCTTATACCTGGACTGATTCTGATTCTGGTTTGGTGAAGCTAGGGCCGATCTCACCTGCCTATGCACCCTGGTCTTCTTTGTTTTGATTTGGTGTAGCTGGGGCAGACCTCACTTGCCGGTGCACCCTGGTTTTCTTTGTTTCATCAATATTAATCTGTTTGCCGACCTGATTCAGTAAACGACCCCACGTCATGGCCTTCTTCCTGGTTACTGAATCAGCCAATTTCCAGGGTTCAAACCGTGTCTTAGAGAAGCTATTGCTACTTGTTCAAAGCAATCAGCTAGTCCATTCTTGGTATTCACAAAACGACTTATATATTCTTTCAAAGATTCATTTGGCTCTTGGGCACAATGGATAATAGTGTCTCCATTGCCCTTCACTTCCTTACTTCCAACGAACTGCCTCCGGAAGGCCACCCAAAAAGTATCAAAATTTCTGATGCAGCTCCGTGGTAGACTATTGTACCACTTCAGAGCACTCCGCGTAAAAGACTGGGAGAACGCTCGACAAAGTAACATATCATCATCCTCAAAATTCATCATAATTTTTTTGAATTGCTCCAGATGGTTATCTGGATCTTTACTCCCATCATATTTTTCCATTTTTGTGCTGTCAAACCTCTTAGGAAGGTTTCCAGACAGTTTCTTGGAAGACAATGGAGATTGTCCCCAATTCCGGCCACGAGTAAACACAGTATCTGTATTGGGAGTTGCAAAGATACTTGGTTCATCAAGAAAGACGAAAGGATCCATCAACAATCGGTCTACATGTCTCCGGCCATGGTTGTGACCATGAGATGACCCTTTTCCTAGATGTCTTTTCAACCTTCCATGCATGTCCCTCTTTCTTGAATATTTTTTAACCAATTTATGCTTCTTTTTAGAACGGCCTTCATCACTGCTGGATGACAAGGATTCCTCCACTCCATCTTCGTTCGAGGAGCTACTAGAGGATTCTAAATCTGAATCTGAGCTCTCCACCGGTTTGGACCGGTGAGACTTCTTTGAGCTAGCATGAGTCTTTTTAGTACTTTTTAAATGGGTTTTTGCTGATGGGTCATGCTCCCTAGGATTGTTAGTGTGGTGAACGACTGACACTTATGATTTTTCTTTTAAACACATCTCCACCCTTTTAGCAGCCCTCAAGGCTTCTATTTAGCTTTCAATCTATCCCGCTCTTCAATCGTGTATTCATCATTTTCTCCCACCACTTCTGCCAAAGTTTATGGCACTTCCTGCTCGTCCAGATTCATCCGAATTGACTTTTCTTGATGGTTTCGAATGCTAAATTCAGGCACCCTCTCCTCCCACTGTGGTCACCAATTTGGTGTGGATTATTTTCGACTGGGAGTAATTTTGTTAGGTGTTTTATGGTATTTTAAACGTATTTAATGTTTCGGTGTTTTGTAGTGAGAGATTTGAGCTGCCTGGTTGTATTAAATGTTCATTACCCTCATTAATGAAAGTGGTTGGGTATTTATACCCTTAATTATGGGCAACATGGGCTTTCGGGTCAAACTTATGAAACCGGGTCGAGTTAAAAAAAACCCATTAGTTTTATTAAGCAGATTAGCAATTAGCTTAGTCAAAAAGTGATTAGCTTTTAATACTTTAGTCCAGTTCGGATGGTTCAGTGAGTGGTTTTGGCCGAATTTCCCCTGTTCGGTTTCTACAGTGAGTGGTGAAAATTTCCGGACTCATCAGGCTCGGACCAACATTGCCATCCCTACCCCGAGCTAGTAAGGTTTTTTTATTTGTTAGAACTCTATCATAGCCATGTAATATGGAATGCATTAAAGAATGTAATATAAATTATCATATCCTCTGGACTTGGTATTATATCCTCTGGACTTGCCAGAATTCACTTCCATATTGACGACTTAATATTAAATATTGAGATAAGCATGTAAATGTTTCTCCATTTCTATCATCTAATGATCCTGAATAAGTGCAATGAATGTTTTATTTATCTAAATTGAACAAGTTTTGGAAGAAAAACTTCATTTTTTCAGTATGGAATGGGATCCTGGTCACTGGAGGGGCTGACACCGGACAAGAAGTTGTTGGCAAGACAAAAGTAAGGATTTATTCTTCTTAGGAGATAAAAACACCATTCCACACATGTATTTATCTACTTTTGATTTTTCTTTAGTTTGCCTTTACTTTAGGTTATATGCTTGTTCAGTCATATTTACTTTCATGTTTCTATTTTAATCTTAACTTGGTTTATGATACACAGTATGGTAATCTTTCTTCGGCTGCTACTTTGAATAAAAAAATTGTCCATAAGGGTATCAGCACATATTGGGCCAAGTATAAGGATGAAAAATTCCGCAAGCCCTTAATTGTTGAGTTTTTTTTCATCTAGCTTTTGGTAGTAGATGGCACACATTCTGGTGGTCATGGCCCTAGACTCCTCCAAACTATGCCTTCATTCCAATACAAAATATCAAAATCCCTTAAAGGTTATTAAGGCTACTCCAGCCCTGAAGCGCCCAAATATTAAAGTGTTGAAGGGTAAGAAGGTTTAAAAAGGCATAAATAATTGAAATGATCATATAAGGATTGACCTTGAAATTAGTCAAGAGGCTGTCATCGAATGAATGATTTCCTCTATCAAAGAGAGCCGACCTTGAATCCTCAGATGGTACAGGGGAGAAACTTTTTGCAGGAGGTACACGAGTCTCAGAGTCTAGTCAAGGATTTGAGGAGCCAGCGGAATAAGTCCACCGCCAAAGTCGGGCTTATAATAATTTACGACCTCGACCACGTGGTCGTTTGGTATGAACATGCTTTCAAGAGTCATTCTATTACATGTACTGATATGGTCTAGTTAATGACTATGCTTAGTAGGGCGCATTAATCATTGTAATTATTTTAGTTTTGATTTTTGGTTGAGTTAAAACAAAAATTCTAACCATTTGGCTTTTATCTTGCAGATGATGAGTAATATGTTTAGGGTCATTCACATTATTTACAGAGAAGAAACATGTACTCTTACATGACTTTGCTAGCCTTTGAAGGCTCCGTCAATAAATCTGAAAGATATAGACGATATTGGTGTTAAACTTACCAGGATTAGGGCCAAATTGATTGTTTTAAGAACGGATGCCAAACTAGGAGACATGACTGACAGGAGGCTACCAATCAGCTCAAGAAAACTCATGACAATGAGGTCACACTCATAAAATATAAGAATAGATCTTGTGGAAGCTCGACTGTATGGGATGTGGTAGGTTATCATGAGGACAAAGAAATAAAAGAGGTTATCATCAAGTACCATAATACGAGGAAATGAGGTATTTTGTTAACACTAACACTAATAAATAAAATGTCATTCATCACCTTAAAAGACGCGTAATCGTATATTATAACATTTAATAATTTATTTGCAAAAAAAACATATTTACATCTTAGTTATTAGAAAGGTTTCTCAAATCACAATGATATTTTGTTTTACAATAAATTGATATTGTTTTTAGTTAGTATTTGTCTTTAGTATGTGATAACGTACTAAAAAAATACAAAAATAGACAAAATTAAAAGATAAATACTAGTATTTAAAAAAAATCAAGTGAATATATTTCAAGATGTTTTAACTAACCTTCTCAATGCATCTTGTAGCTTTTCTGACAATTTCTCGCAAGTTTGTAGTTTCTTATTTTTCTCGGGAAAACAGAGGTTGCAAAACTAGATATGGAATGGAAGCAATCTGAAGATGACTCAATATATCTTGAATTCAAGTCTTGTTATGTGCTTATGGAAGTCCAATCGAGCTGATTTCCATTTATGCAACCCTAATTATTGTTTCGCCCCTCAGCTGATTCTTCATTCATAGAATTCTTCCTGTTTTCATCAAGAATTTGAACCCCAATTCGCAGTTAATTTTCAGTCGATCTTCGATTGCGAGTTGATTTTAGCTTATGTTGCTAAGTTTTGGTAGCAGCTATATATAAGAAACTTTCCTTATTTTTTTTAAGTTTTGCGTTTTGATTCTCTGTAATGACGCCTTATTTTTTAGTGAAAATATGGTGGGAAAGAGGGTGCTTTTTTGGCATGTACCTAATATTTTTATTTCAATCAAAAGATCTTCATTTGATTATTTTAAAAAAAATGATGTAGGTCAATCGCAATATCATGGTGGACACTATGGCGTTTGCGCCAAGATCATTGTGTCTGTCATTTCCCTCGCGAAAAATGTCATTTTCTTCGACATGTTGATGGCGACGAACATCACCTAGAAGTCATCTTCGGACGAAATCGAATGTTTTTTTTTATATTTCTTTTAAAAGAGCATTTTTTTGAAAAAACAAAAAGATATAAGGATGCATACCTTTTCCATGTCCACATTGGTCTGTAGAAAAATAAATTTTGTTACAATTTTGACCATAATTTTTTATATTTTGCAAAGTTTTAAAAAAAGATTTTTGGTTAGTTTAAATTTTAATCTTTTAATTTTGGTAAGTTTTAAAAAGTAAAAATATAAATTAAAGTATATTTTTTGATTTGTAACTTGAATAAATAATAACATAAACCTAGTTAAATAGATTTGTTAAAAACAATTTGTTTTCATACAAATGATAATTCTATGAATTTTAAAAAATCAAAATTACGCAATTTTACAAAATAATATTCTCTCTTTTTTATTATTATAGCAATTTCTGATTTGCCTCGTTCAAAAGTCGACACCATTTACTTATAATCATCCTATCATATTAAATGTTTCAAGTTGCGATACAGTTACAACACATGTGTGCCCTTTTCAATTAAGACTTTGCCTTTTCGTACCTCTATTTTTGTTCAAGAGATTTATTTATTTTTCCTTTTAAAGTATTATCCCAATTGTAGACTCCTATATTGTAGAGTCAGGACCAGCAACCAAAATAGAATAAAGTCTATTATTATCTCGCATCTAAATCAATGTAATTTAATGGTTTAGCTACCTAACCATAACTATTGGTTGGTAAACCGAAATTAAAGATATGATTTTTATACAAATAAAGTTTAAATACACTGTAGCTATTATTATTATAGGTTGTTAAAAGTTTCACAAAACGCGAACACAACATGTGCTGTTGCTAATTTCTTTTTATTTGATGGGATAAAAATAATTTTATAATAACAAAATTAATTGGATTCAATAACGCTTAATATATTAAAAACTATATGTCTAACTTCATATAATTATATATAGAATACAAAAGTACCGTGATTCGGTCTAAAAAGTTCGTGGAACAAAAAACCATTTTGATTCAATTTTTATATTTATTGGCAAAAGAGGTGGACTAAATTAGTCAAAGTTATAAACGAATAAAGAATACTTGTGTAATTTCTTTAATCGCTTAGTCAAATTCAAAAAATACTAATACGTGTTTAAAAGTCACTTGAAATATAAAATTTTGCACTTAGTTGTTTGTTTGAAAAATCAGATTACATGTATTAGATTTTGTATATAACTAAGGTGATGTAAAAACAGATAAATATTAAATTTGAATCGAACTCGTATTTCTTTTAATTTAAAACATTCGCCTAAAAGGATAAATAAAAAAGATTTTTATTTTTATTTTAAGTTATATAATAATTATATTTGTTATATAAATTTATCGGACTAAAACATAATAACTTAAAATATAACAAGCCGATAAGAAAAAATTATGAAGACGGATTAAAAATCCAATAGTTACGTGTTAAATACAATATTTAAAAGAATTATAGAAAGTTAACCTACAATCCAATAATATTGTAGTTGATCAACTAAAATATTATTGGGATTCTAAACTCAATAACAACCTCAATATTTCTGACTTCATTGGGGATTGTTGTTGTAAGTGATCTACCTGAATTCAGTCAAGAAGTGATAGGAACCATAATAACACCGTAAATATTAACAACCTCATTCTTTTGCTCCGCTCTACATCTCCAAAAGTGGGATAAATAATTTAACTATAAATGATATCTATAATTCCATTTTTATGTTTGTTTCATGTGTCGAGTGTGATGGATTGGTATGACATAAATTCAATATAACACCTTATTCTTTTACTCTATGACTTGTCATCCTTAGCATGCTATCCACTTATGATAAGTTTATCAGTAGCGGTCTAACCTCCCTCCAATTGTGTTCAGTGTAACACTTATCATACTTCTAACCATATCTTTTAGTGTACAGTTGTGTCTCTCAAATACACCATTCATGCGGGGTGAATCTATTATTATGTACTGAGGGACTATTCCACGCTCCTCTAGGTATTTTTTGGACATTGATGTTGTTCACCCGATTCGTTAAATTTACCATAGTATTGATCACCACAATCAGATATAACACTTATACTTTTACTTAGTTACTTTTCAAGTTCGGTCCTAAAAGCTTTGAACTTGTCGAAAGCCTCTAGGTTCTCATAAAATAGGTAGATGTATCTAAAACGAGAGAATTCATCAAGAAATTATATGAAGTACCATTGCCCATTCCATGATTCCTTTGGAAACGGTCAACATATATCGATATAAATCAATTATTAGACTTGAGTCGCTCTATTTGTTCATACCCTTTTGGTTTTGGTCTGTTTTTCCTTGATACACTCGATACATGCACCAAAGTCGGAGTAATTGAGGGGGCGGATAAACCTTTTGCTACAAGCTTGTCCATTATAACCTTGGCTATATAACCTAACCGCCTACACTTTAGAGGAATTTCCGGTTACGTTTCCTATTCACTACAAGTTGTGCATTGGTGGAAAGATTGTGAATATCAAAGTATTTAATAAATACAAGTTAACTTCCATTATCAATCTACCATAACTAACAATCATATTATTACAACACAGAGTTAAACCATTGTTTCCCAAAAGAAAAAAATAACTATATATGTCAAAAGCGGTAAATAAATTTAGTTCCTCCAAAACGTAGGAACATTCATAACATTCTAAAAAATATACATGTCTTGTGGTAAGCTTAAAATTGAATTCATAGATTCCTAAAAATTTGTACGAGCTTCATTCAGTTGTAAAGATGGACCGTTCATCCTCACGTAGCCTTTGACTCTTTAGTTTTTTTGCAAAGATATACAAACATGAGTTATTCAGCCGAATCAACCCACCATGTATTAAATAAGATAAGTTTCAGAAACAACCAAATGCATGAGGTTTCCTTCACTTCATACATCTCTATTTTACATTTTTCCTCCTCTTGTGTATTGTGTAATCAATTTATTGATTATTCATTTTTTCTGCATGAAATTTTAAGTGGACTGGAAGTGTTTAAATTATTTTGGGAGAGCTTGAAAAAATAAATCCCACCACAAATTTTTCAGGTTAGTCTACTTTGATTGTCTTTAACTTTTATACAATAATAAATATGTCTAGAATGTGCTCTCGGGTAGTATATTTTTCATTGTCATTCTTGGAAAATAATTTCTCTACTTCGGTGGGAAAATCTGAAGCATTGATAGCATCTTTCAGAACTGCCTCGCGAAATACAGCTGGAATTCCTTAAAGCATAATGGCGAAACACAATCGATTAGACCGTTCCTGATTTTTACACTGTTTGTTTTCCTCAGGTAAACTTTCTTGAGTTAGATTACATGGTTTAGGTTTCATTAATATTAGCTCATAGTCATGAAAATTCAAGTATAGCTTCATATCTTCTTTTCATTGGTTAATAATCTGAGCCATCCAATATTAGAGGTTTGTTTCCATCGGATTGTAACCCATAATATGAATATAACACACAATACATAATCAATTTTTATATATAACAACGAACATGCTTAAACATGGTTATATACATATAAAACACAATATACTTTGATAATATATACCAGAGGAAAAATCATACTAACATGTATTTTATGAGTTTGAGAAAAATACCATGATCATTGTTTTAATTTCCTAAGTACTAGTGAAACCCTCAAAAGGTCTGATTTTGCTAACTTAAATTAAATAACCCTAATTTACTTTTTTAAGTACGAGTGAAATCCTTCAGAGGGTTGATTTTACCTACTTAAAGTTAATAAATTACAAGGATTAATTTAATTTTCTAAAGATTGATAAATCATCGAGAGGGCTCATTTCACCAACTTAAATTTAATAATAACAATAAATATTTTCAGTAAATTTTATCCAATTCATGATTAATTAAACCCAAGCATTAACCTTCCCGAGGGTCGATAATATTTGAATTCAAATTAACCCTTGAACCTTTTTGAATCATAGATTTCTCAAGGAGATCAATTAACCTTCCAAAGGGTCGAGTAATTAATTTTATAACTCGCCTACCGGTTATGTTTATCCATTTAAACATTCAAGCGCATAAAATTTATTTCACAAACAAATACAAATCACAACATGCCCAAGTCACATATAAAACAAATCATGAAAATATAATAACTAACTATCCATATATATATATATATATATATATACGCATATTTCCTGAAAATTAATGTTTTCAATGAATAGTATTTCCGATGAATATTGTTTTCAAAAAACAGTGTTCATAACACTGTTCATCTTCCCAAAAACATTTTCAAAGACCTGTTCTTCTAGTTATAAACATTATTCATAGTAGTGTTCACCTTCCACAATAATAATAGTCACTTTTCGAAAGCACTGTTCCTTCGAGAAACATTCCGACATGCTGCTGCTATCAATAGGAAATCCGTCCAACCAGTAGCGGATCGTTATGCACCTCACAAGACCCAACATTCAGATTCAGCATCAACAGTTCGCTGGCCATGGTGAACGTCTTCAAACAACTTCGATTGGTAATAACATCAAGGGTTAAGTCGCCGATGATTCGTTGTCCTGATATGTTTGAATTAAGTCGTTAACTTATGGATTAGTTGATCCTAAATTTAGGAGAAACTTTCCATTCATCAATCAAACCCCAAATGACCAAAACGAACCCAAAATTTATCATACAATCAATTTATTCAATCAATTAAACATATGAATATGTTTTTTAGTACGAATAAAACACTGTCAAAATAATTTTCATATAAACCCTAAATACATACTCTAACCAAGTAAATTAAACACATAATTTCCAATTGTATGGATTCTTTACGGTAAATAAAAACATGGATGATTCAGTTATAGATAAACTATCAGCTATCCTATGAATCATAAGAAGGTCAGAGGCTCTGATACTAATTGATGTAAGTGAATGAATCGCATCATAACAGTTCATCAAGTAGGCATAAAATATTTATCCTTCTTATTATTTCTACTACAAAATAAACTAAAAAGAACTTACCACTTTGCATGCTACTGCTATCCATTACTTAAATCTACGGTATTTTAAAGTTCTTCACTATACTTTGAATCCTCTAGGTAGAATTTGATCTTATTCTAGAGATACCTAAAGAAGGCTATTAGTCTTCCAATCACTAAAAATGTCGATTTTTTATGTTTAGGTTTGATTGAAGGAATATTAAAGCCTTAGTCATTCTTACGTGAAGGATCGCAAATTGAAGTCTTAATTTTTAAAAGCACATAAACATATATATTGTTTTTGATCGGGGACAATAATTCACGAAATTGAGTTTATCAATTTAGTTCATTAATTATCGATTCATGCCTAAGTGTTAAGATTTTAACCCAATCCTTCATGGTGCCAATATTTACCCCGATTACCACACTTATAAACCCATAATGTCTTTTTCACCTATAGATCTGATACACAATAAACTTATATAATATAATTAATCATATTAATATATTATTAGACTAGCCTAAAACAATCACCGAATATATATTTGACACATCGATCCATGAATATTCCAACAATAATACCATAAATATATATATATGATAATTTTCCTATATTAAAACTACGATAAATATCAATAAGAGAATATAATAAACTAATACACGTAACTAGCATCGTATGTTACATCCAGTCTTGTAAAAGTTATATATTATAGTGTTCATGTTATAGTTCAATATAAATAGTTTTTGCATATTTATCTTTTATTTTCTTCGAAAAAGGTATGATTTACATAATGGTGGATATTATTTGCAAATTTTCATTACCTTAAGAGGATATTTAATATGTTTTGATTGATGAAAAGACTCACGATTATCGATATATTTTATATGTAATCCTAAAAAATGAATCTTTTATTTTATTTTATATAAAAACATAACTTCATTTATAACTTTTTAAATCATACCTTTGTTTAAAAGAGCCCAATAGGTTAAAACAATATGTTAGTCGTTTACGATTTACGTTAGTTCCTCATGTTCACTTTTGAAACAAACCAGACTCCAACGATTCTAAAAGTACAACAAACTGATCTTTTGTGATATCACCATAATATTTATTCCAAAAATACCTTTGAACCAATCATGTCAGCTTTCACGTACGACGCAGACGTGGACGCACTAAGTAATTAAATAATTATTCTTTTCTTTTACTTTAATCACTTACCTAATAGTTTACCCAAAATCCAATCCAACCTAATACTGTATCCAACCCATATATATATATATACACAATCTATTCTAATTTAATTAGCCAATCCACAACTCATACCGATTCTAATCAAAACATAAATAGGTTTTTCTTTTTAGTTCATCTTCTAGAAATTGCAATTATTTATGAATTTCTTATACAACTATTTTATTTTGTTTTCACGTTCTTACAATTGTTTGAAATAAGGTAATTTTGTTATCTCTTCAAAGTTATCATAACCTTACAAGCTCAATATTGATATGAGTTTTGGTCAAATTACCATAATCTTTATCAATAAATTAATATCATTACCTTTTAAATATTGGTTCTTGTTTAAAAATATCTGAAAGCACTTTTAAGAAGAATTTGAATTCTAAAAATGGGATGTTGAGAAAAAATAAAAAACCAGAAACATACATAAATAGAGGTGGTAATACTAATAAGAATCAAGTCCATCAACAAAATCAACAAGAACAGAAACACGAACCACCTACTCAAAGAACAACAATATCAACTTATAATTCAATGGATTTTATAATACGTCAAAGTTGAGGTTGCTCAACCATAAAAGTACATACTCTTTATCAGACTAAGCAACTTAACCCGAACATATTATTATATCATGTCCATAAAAAAACCATAGACCATATTAGGAAAATCCTTTGACGATGTCAAACAATAGGAAAACAAAAATAAATAGTTGTTGAAGACGTTCATGAAAAACTACAATTTGTAGAGAAGGAACTAAAAATAAATATTTAGGTTTTAATTATAATGGATTTGGGTTTTGGATTTGGCTAATTAAATTGGATTGGGTTGGGTATATATATTGGTCGGGTTAATTTTGGGTTGGGTTAGCTTTTGAATAAAATATTAGGTAAATAGTTAAACTAAAAAAATAACATAAAATATTTAATTACTTACCACGTCTACGTTAGCGGCCTACGTGGTAACTAACATGGTCGATCGAAAGATATTTTTGCATTAAAAGAGCGGGTGATATCACAAATAACCACTTTGTTACAAATTTAAAAACGATAGAGACCAGTTTGTTACAAAAATAAATGTAAAAAACTAATGTGAAACAAGTCACAAACGTAAAAGATTGATCATAATTTTTAGTCCAATCAACACTGCATAATCTACATATAATAATATCATAACAAACTTATATATTGCACATATTATTAAGATCAGATAGTGCGAAACCTAAATATAGTAAAAACTACGAAAATTTGTATTCCAATCTATTAAAGTTTATTTAGAGTTATATATATATATATAGTTCCAATTACACACAAAACCATTATAACTTAAATCTTTAAAACTTGTGGTTTATTTCGTACAAACATGTTCCTCTAATTTTCCATGAAGAAATTATTAGGTATCCAATTATCTCAGTTCTAATGTCTAACTAATAACAATAATAATTTTTTTTGTTTTATATTATATAGCTAGCCACAGTATTCGTATCTTTAGTAACATGCAATAAATCCCAAGTACCTTGTGAATGAAAAATATATACATTGTTTCCATAACTATAATTAAATCTTAAATTTATATAGTATTGCTACAACAAATTATTTTACTAGATTATAGATTAGACACTAATGCAATGATTAGATATGAGAATAATTAATAATACATAAGTATGAATCAACCCGATTTCCACACTAGTGCGTTGTAGATCCGAATGAAAATATGATTTTTTTGGTACATTTCTAAAAAATCTCATAAAAGTTGAGGTATATATTTAATTATATATTGTTTCTCATGTTTAACCTATGTCAGAGTTTGATCGCAACTAACAAATCCTCACATTGAACAAAGTATCACTTTAGTATCTTTTCAATTGATTTTCATCCATTTATTATAATTAGATTGTGCACCAGCCTGAGCCATAGAAATTTACAACAGACATATCTATTCACTCTAATAAAAAAATTGTTTGTATCATAGAGATTTACAATAATTTTTTCACATTAAACATGACTAGCATCTTTTTAATTGACATTCATTCGCTCACTCTATCAAGTTGTGCTAGAGTTCACCATATTTGTAATGTTTATTCTAATCAGGCGATATTGTTTGAATGATAGATCTTTACAATAAATCTTTCATCTTAAGTATGGCTTGTCTATCATCTTCGGCACTCAAGAATTTCACATACATGATTTAACTGATGCGGGACTTTGGTCGCACCTAACAAATCCTTCTCTCGTACAAAGTATCACTTAAACATTCTTTTAATTGAATTTCATCCACTCACTCTAATTAGTTTGTGTCAACGTTCACCACCAAAGAAATATAGTGAACAGATAAACATTAATGAAGAAGAGGCTTAAATGGTTCTTTGTTCGAGAGGATGATTTGTTGGATGTAACTAAAGTCACACATTGGTTAGACCCCGTGGGTAAAATTTTCAAGTTTCAAACATGATAAACCAACCATTCTTAATAATGAAACATTTGTTATAAAGATATATTACTCAGATAGTATAGTCTAATTATTGTAAACAAATATAAAGATCTATCACTCAGATGTAAAATTTATTTTCGAATATCTGTTAGGTTTCGTTGACTATGTCGATTTAGATAAGTTTCTATGGTGTATCAAAGGTAAAGAGACCAAACAAAAAATATTTGAAGCCTCTCGTACTATAGAAGTCTCATATATAATCAATACACACATTTGCGGCTTATTCTTTACGACATCATAAAATGGACAAAGATACTTCATATATTTTATAGATGACTTCTCACGATATGGTTATTTATATATGCTTCATGAGAAATCGGAATCCATTGACATGTTCAAATCCTTTAAGACCAATGTTGATTGCTAACGAGTAAAGGATTACATGTGTTAGATCCGACTATGATATTAAATATTATGGAAGGTATGATGGATCATATGAAGAACGTCATATTCCAATCACTATTTATATTCAGAAGTGTTAGATTATCCGTCAATACACCATTTTGGGCTCACCTTTTATTAATGGTGTATATGTGAGGCGAAACCGTATAATTATGGATATGGGTAGGATGATGATTTATCATACATAACTAACATATTCACTATCGGGGGAAGTCTTCAAGTGTGAAACATACATCCTCCACAAAGAATAAGTGAGAGTTCAGTTTCTTCTACTCATCTCGTGCTTACACTTTAAGTAGAGAATAAATGTTGTTCATAATGACCAAATTTGGTACCCTCAAGAAATAGAATAACACAATGAGCCATCATTGCGTAAATTCACTTGATAGAGAAAGAATGGCATATCTTCATATTATGTAGTATTTGTTAATGAACATTAAGGAACTTTAAACATTCTGGACGACAACGTATTCACATTTCATAATGCTATGAAGGGTCCAAATTCTAAATTATGGATTAAAGCAATGAATGAAGAGTATATATAAATGTAAAATAATTCAATTTTGGATCTTTCCACTTTACATGAAGGATAGAAATTACTCGGCTAAATGATTGTTTAAAGCCAAATGTGATGTTTTATGGAAATTTAAAATGTACAAAACTCGTCTTGTAAGAAAATGGTACAGTTAAACTGAATGGTTTGACAATGCTGATACATTTTCTTTAGTATCATCAAATGACTCATTTATGACAATCATAACTCTTGTTGCTTATTTTTATCTTGAGCAATATCAGATTACTATTAAAACACAAATCTTCAATGGACACACTTATGAAGCAATATACATAAGGAAATCTGAAAACTTTGTTGTTGGAGACTCATAATTGATGTTGTGTAAACTAATAAAATCTATTTATAGACTCAAACATATGTCTCGTCAGTGGTACAACAAGTTCATATACTTTGTCATCTTATTCGATTTTGTGGTAAACCATGTTAAATACTATTTATATCATGAGATAAATGTGAGTCAAATTATATATTTAGTGGTGTATGTTGATAACATACTCCAAGCCACTAACGTGTTGGGTTTTTTAGATGTTACAAGAAATTTGATATAAAAGACCTTGATGAAACCTCATTGTATTAAGGATCCGTATAGTAAGGAACTTCCATATGAACATTTTGGTTTTCTCACAAAATTCATATATTAAAAGCATGTTACGTTGTTATGGTATAAACAACATTGAACCCCATGAATATGCCAGTAGCAAAAGATGACAAGTTCTTACTCCATTGGAATCTTAAAACATAAAAGAATTAAAATCATACAGACAAATACTATATGACTCAGCATGCGGTAGTTTTATGTATACTCAGATATATACCAAACCAAACATATCATTAATTATTAAAATATTAGAAATGAAACTGAACAATCCAAAAATTATATATTAAAAATGTTGTAAAACAAATACTAAAAATGAATCACCTATTAGATATCCAAATTCATTTAAAACAAATTCAAAAAATTTCATCCATTTCATAATTTTTCTAATAAATTATTTAACACAATAACTTTTTAGATACAATAATATTATTTTTTTATATGTAAGCATTTGAGATGTAAATATTATAATTTCCTATCTACATGTAACTTTAACTATAACAAAGTATTTGAATTCAACTCTTTTTTTATATTAAAACATTAAAAAATATTATTTTTAACACTCTTTACCAATATGCTACAAACAATGAAAATAATTATTTATAATAACTCATTTCTCTTTATTTTCTATTTTCCAGTAGGTTTTAGATTGATCCGAGATTCCATAGGAATTAGAAAAATCAGTTTATAAACAAGATTACACATATTTTATAAAATAATTTGTTTTTTACTTCTGATATTACAAAGATAGAGAAAATCATGTTTTAAAATTTATCTAAATAATGATTACTTATGTTTTAAATATTTACACTTGTAGGCAGATTTTTTCTTTTCTTCCTTGTAACTTGTAAGTTATAACAGCTCCTTTAGTTATAGAGATGCGCGGTATACAGATGTGCGGAACCAAATCATATGTTAATCTATAATATGCCACGTGTTAAATTGGACTACAATTTTAAATGATAAATAATTTTATGTGAATAAGGTGATACATGCATTACACCTATATATACAAGACACGTTTCGTTATGTTTGACAGTCATTTTCAAATCTTCCCTACAACTATATATGGACCGAACCACTTTAGTGGAACCCCCTCACTATTATTATTAAGGGGGTGTAAATCTTCTTAGAAATGAAGGTGTAAATTCCATTCGGACGGTAAGAAGTTTAATATATTAAATTTTATTTTTATTGATGATTTATTAATTTTTTGTTACGATAATTTAAATTCTTTTAGATTAATAAAAGAATATTGAATGATTTTTTAATTTATTTTTAAATCAGTCCTGTTGAATAAATTTGACCTTTCGAAATGATATGATCAAGATATTTGTACATAAGGTCGGTTCTCTTTTTGTATACTATCCGGAAGTCTATCTTTTTTGTGACTCATTTTTCTATAAAGACTATTAACGTTTTCTACAAAATATGACTGTTCGTATATGTTTTTGGATTTATTAAAAATAAAAATAATTGAGTTAATGACGAAATATTAAAAATAAAAACTTACATTTTTTAATTTTGGTTTCTCTTCCTTTTGGATTTGGAGAATCTTGTTAAGTTTTAGGATTGACTAGCAAAATGTACAGGGTAACAATCAATAATGGGTTGTCTATCTTCTTCTGGTATGACTTGTGGTTTCACCCTACCTCTTCAGTAACCCACCATGGAGAATGTATTATTCATGACTCATGATTTGACAAAAACTTCAAGGTACCAGATATCATTCAGGGTGTACACTAGAATTGGTCATCCTAATTAAAAGTGCAAGGAATCATCGCAACCTTGAGGAGATTAAGTATCTCATTTATTCTCTCTCTCTCGCTCTCTCTAGAATAACATCCACTGTTGGACCACAAAGAGTGGAAACACAAAATTCACAATCAAAGACACCTATGCTGCCATCTAAACGTCCACTCCCTATGTCGGGTGGACTAGGTTGGTATTCCATAAGTACAATATATTTTTCATTCCTTTATTTCATGAATTGTAATCAACCCGAAACAAACTTGTGAGTTTGAGACGAAATTCCCCTCTGGATTGTTTCTTGTGTAACTCATGTGCCGAATCTATTAACCATATCCTCTATGATTGTAGTGTCACTCAGAGTATCTGGGTCACAACTAATCACAAGCTCGAGTTCACATTAAACAACTCTAACTGACATTTCTAGATTAGAAAGGCGTCGAACTGGAATTCCTATCAAAATCTTTATCTTTAGCGTTCTTGCTTTGGTGCGGTAATATATCACATCTGGCATGAGCAGAATGCAAGAATATTTTGTTCTGCTCTCGTCTTGCCTTTTCGGTATCACATTGTATGTTTTCTGACATTCAATTTAGATTATTTGATAGCAATATTGTCTGGCCAATGTAATCACTACCTCAATTTTAACTTACCTTTGTTGTTTACAATCTCCTTTCTCTCATCTTGTGGATGTCATTATTGATTGCGAGACATGTTATTCACATACTGATTATGTGATGTTCCTATTACAATGCCAACAACTATATGATGTTCTTTGGTCCATCCAATCAGTGCATAGTTTATTTTGTGTTTTGTATATAGATACTCTTTTATTCAATTTTGGGTCCAACTATTTATCTTATTCTTCTCTTTAAAACTTGTATGTCAATTTCCGGAGTATGCTTTAAATAATTCTTAAAACAATTTCAATTCATTTAATTTACTTTTACAAAAACTAAATGTACAATAATTTTGAAGTATTTTAACTTACATTGATTCTCGATAGATTATGAGTTTAAAATAAAAAACAAAAATTTAAGGAAAATTTCTTAAAACAGCGTGATAAACATAAAATAAAAATAATTGATGATGTTAGAAAGTCTTAGTAAATTTAGATTATATAGGTATTTGTGTTAGAAAATAAAAATATACGTTAGTATATATATATATATATATATATTAGCATCTAAATGTGTGTACTGTCATAACATTGAATCTTTGCAGCACGTGTTTGTGTCCTGTGATACTGCCTGGTTTGTATGGTATTTTTTTGCTGATAAATTTAACATTAGCATAGGTAGACATATGAAAATTAATCATATTGTTAACATTTGGTTTCTGTCCACTTCTAAAAGAGTTCATATTAGGACAATATTGCCAACTATGATAGTATGGAACATTTGGAAGGCTAGAAATAAATGTAAACATAGTAACATTTCTACATCTCATAAACAGATTATGAATAAGGTCTTACTCATGCTTACATCATTAGACTTAGCATCTGCATTATCTAGAAAACATTGGTCCCCTGATTTTCATATAGCTAAACAGTTAGGTTGTTTTAATCATGTAAAGTTATCTAAACCATTCTCGTATGTTAACTGGAATAAGCCCGTGTGTAATCATTTCAAATTAAACTGTGATGGTTCTACATTAGTTAATGGTGAATCTAGTTTTGGTTTTATAGTAAGAAATGATTCAGGAAACTTAGTAATGGCTAAAGGAAATGTGATAGGTAAAAGTTCTCCTATAGGTGCTGAAATAATTGGTCTATTAAGGGGTCTAACCTACTGTAAAGAGGCTCAACTTAAGCTTGTAGATATTGAAATAGACTGTCTAGCTTTATTTAACATGTTAGCATCTGGTCAATACCCTTGGTACTTAGAAAAGAGTCTACTATGTTGTAGACAACTGATTACACCTCAAATGACAGTCAAGCATGTTTATAGAGAACAAAATTTGGCTGCGGACTTGTTAGCAAAACATGCCTTCAAAATTAAGAATAGCTTTTCAATACATACAAATCACACTTTTAATGATCTTTCTGCAATTTTAATGTTAGATTCTATAGGCTTAGGATACATTAGATATTATTAAGTTAACTTATCATATGCTAATATGTTAGCAAGTTGAAAAACTTGACTACAAATGTTTATGATTGCAGGATCAGTAATCCAGGAGACTAGCTGAGGATGGAAGGACACAAGAAGAGAGATTGCTAAGGATGGAAGGACACAAGAGATGAGAACTGAAGATGAACACAAGCCTGAATTGAAGTTGGAAAATTATTGCAGATGAAGGCACCAAACTACAACTAGGGAGGTGTAGGAAATTTGTAATCTAGTTCATTTGAACACAATGAGCTACTAGCTCATAAAATGTAATATTAACATTTGTAGACTTTATTTTTAACATCAATAAAATATGCATTTTCTTGGGAAATATATATATATTAATGGAGATAAGTTAATTATGTTAATTTTTTTAATAAATAATTAAATATATTTTATCATTTTATGACCCGCTTACCATTATATAAAATAATTTTTAGCTTTGTTTTTATATGCACTATAAACATCTGTATTTAATTGTTATACTTAAAGGATCCGGTGAATAGAAGAAAAAGCTTTCATTAGTAGTAAGAGGTGAAAAAAGCTCTTCATTCACAATTATTTTTTAAGATAATATCAATTTATAGTTTTTTAATTTTTTTGTTTTAGAAAAATATTAAAAATGTTTTGAAAATGTAAAACATTATCGGGATATTTCCTTGTGATTTAATGGAGCAGCACTACCGGAATAGAAGTCAAAACTACCGGGGGACAGTAAGAAAAACCAGACTTAAACTGTGATAATACATAGGAAATTGCAACGGAGTTAGATTCAAATATTTAAAAACTTTAGATTTACGCCATAAATCTAAATTTTAAATTCGGAAAATCCTAAATCTATAATTTCTTAACAATATGATAAAAAATTTATATAGAAAAATCCGAGTAAGATTATTTGATAAATGTATGGTAGACATAACTTATCAAAAAAATTATCGTAAGATTATATGTGAATATTTGGATATAAAGTAACATGTATTAGGCATGAATTTTTGAGAGTTTCTGGTGAAGTTGGATTCATGACTTAGTTGCAGAGACGTCTGCTGATTCTAAGGGTTAAGACAAGCTGTCAAAGACTAGTGACCATTGTGTCGAATGATATTTGTACATAGCCGAAACAGGTTGGCCTGAAGCAAAGGGCCCCAAAGTGAGCTAATTTGAAGCACAACTTGATTCAAAGATATCAGACCATAATACCAAAGTGGGATCGAAGCGGAGTTATATATTTTCTACGACTCCTATATTAATTAGGTCTCATATTGTGGTATTCATATATTAATTAGATTCTTTATACTAATTTGGTGTTTTATATTAATTAGAATTTTATAATTATGAAGTTTTCTATATTACGAGTGTTATAAATAACTATGGAATTTATCAGAAATGGCTCAAGCACTACACACAAATAAAACAAAAAACGAATAAATGGCAGAAAACAAAAGAACATAGAATTTAACGTAGTTCGACAATTTTCTACATCCACGGGCGCCACCAGAGAAAAGTGTTTCACTATGATAGAATATGGTTACAGATTTCAAATTGTGTTTTATGTAGTCCTAGTAGTCTATTTATAAGGAATAAATAGAACTTACTAGATAATGGGCCTAATGGGCTCATACCACAAGACTAATAATATACTTTTACAACACTTATTTGTACTGCCGAATACAGTACACTGTCAAGACACAATAACACTATCACATACACAAAACTGTATTGCCGGACAATACACTGTCAAGGCATTATTCAACTCATTCACAACAAATCTTCCCCTTGAGGAGAATATCCTTTCTTCACTATCAACAAAGAAACTTATCTTTTTCTAACTCACCAAATGCCCCTAAGGCATTCACTCTATACTGCGAACACCAATCCAGTTTAGGAACTTCATAAACTTTCGAACTAATACTGCATTGGTCATTATATATGCCTTTGATATTATATTACGAATAAAATGATATCTGACATCTATGTGCTTTGTATGCTCATGGTAATCTGGTTCCCTATAAGGTGTATAGCGCTTTGATCATCACAAAACACTTTTGTAGTAGTCCTATCCAAACCCAAATCTACCACCAAACCTTACAACCATATTACCTCTTTAACTGCTTTTGTTACCGCCATGTACTATGCCTCTGTTGTAGACAAAACTACAGTAGCTTGCAACTGTGCTTTCCAACTGATCGCACTCCCAGCTAGAGTAAATACATATCCTATCATAGATATTCTTTTATCCATATCACCTGTAAAATCAGAATCAACAAAACTAACCATTGATCCTGCAACATCATTCAGCGATCCACCAATATCGATCTTGTTAAAAGTTAAGCCAACGTTCACAGTATTCTTAAGATACCGAACTATCCATTTCACTGCCTGCCAATGCTCTTTCCCAGGATATCCCATGTACCTGTTAACTACACTAACCGCATGTGAAATATCAGGACATGTGCATACCATAGCATACATGATACTACCAACTGCAATTGCATATGGAACCTTCGATATTTTTTCCAACTCAGCATCGTCCTTGGCCGCTCCCGCTACAGAAAACTTGAAATGAGTAGCAAACGGGATCCTAAGTGCCTTAGCATCAAACATGTTGAATCGTTGTAGCACTTTCTCAATATTTCTTCGTTGAGACAAGTGTAATGATCCTACACTTTTGTTCCTGATGATCTCCATACCAAGAATCTTCTTTGCTCTACCCAGATCCTTTATCTCAAACTCGGCACTAAGCTAGTTCTTTATCTGCACAATGTGTGACATACTACAAGCAGCAATAAGCATATCATCCACATACAACAACAAGTAAACGTAAGAATCATCTGACATCTTTTGATGATGCAAAGAACTATCATATGTACTCCTCCTGAACCCTTTTGACATCATGAATGTATCAAAATGTTTGTACCATTTCCTAGGTGACTGTTTCGAACCATACAATTACTTTTTTAGCAGAAAAACTTTGTCCTCTATATTAGGTTCGATAAATCCCTCTGGATGTCTCATGTAAATTTGCTCCTCCAATTCACAATGTAGAAACGCAGTCTTCACATCCAACTTCTCAAGCTCTAAATCTTGAAAAACTACCATGACTAACAAAACTTGAATCAAATATGCTTCACCACTGGAGAAAACACTTCATTGAAGTCGATTCCTTCTCTTTGAGTAAAACCCTCAGCAACCAGTCTTGCCTTGAATCAAGATGCCTCAACCCTTGGATTACCTTCCTTTTTCTTGAACACCCATTTACTCCCTACTAACTTTTGTCCTTTAGGCAAGTCAACAAGCTTCCATGTTTGATTCTTATGAAGAGATTTAATATCTTCCCCCATAGCACCAAACCATTGATCTGCCTCTGAACTCGCTATAGCTTCTCTGTAACTATTAGGTTCATGCATCTCAACTTCTTCTGCAACTGATAGAGCATATGCAACTAGATTCTTATACCTTTTTGGAAGTCTAATATCTCTTCTTTCTCTACCCAATCCTATGCTATAAGGTTGTTTTTCTGGTTCTGGTGCATCATCGTCACTATCATATGATGTTGACGCTTCACCTCCTGATTCTGGATCTACTTTAGAACCACTCGAATTATTGGACCTGCTAGGAATTGATTCTACTTCAAGCTCCACCTGTTTACTCACAACCGATCTTGATGCGACCATTTCTCCTACTTTCTTTTGACTGTTTATCGAAGCAAACTCGTTAAAAATAACATCCCTACTGATGAAAAAACGTGGAAACTTTGGAGAGGTACACCATAACTTATATCCCTTCACTCCAATAGCATATCCTAGAAATATGCAACAAGTTTCCCTCGGTTCAAGCTTACCATCTCTCACATGAGCATACGCAGGACAAACGAACACCCTCAAATGTTTGTAATCACCCGACGATCCAGACCAAATCTCAAAAAGAGTTTTACAATTAATAGTCGTTGATGGAGACCGATTCGCCAAGTAACACGTTGTATTGATAGCTTCAGCCCAAAAATATTTTCCCACACCGGAATGTGAGAGAATATTTTGTGCCTTCTCACAAAGCGTTCTCGTGATTCTTTATACGACTCCATTCGGTTGTGGTATTCTAGAACAAGTGTGGTGACACACTATTCCTTCAACTTTGTAGAACTCGTTGAACTCGCGATAACAATATTCTAACCCATTATATGTCCTAAGACGTTTGATTTTTCTTTATGTTTGCTTCTCAATCATCGTCTTCCATTTGATAAAGGTTGAATATGCCTCATCTTTCATTTTCAGAAAGTAAACCCACACCATCCTTGAATAATCATCAATCAAACTCATCTAGTATCTGGCTCCGCTCTTCGATGAAATTCTGTTTGGACCTCAAAGATCTGAGTGAATGTAGTCCACTATCCCTTTAGTCTTTCTTACAGCCGATTTGCTGAATTTGACTCTAGTTTGTTTACCAAACACACAGTGCTCACAAAATCCCAATGATTCTACTTTATACCATTTCAACAAATCTATCTTTCCCAAAACAACTAATAATTTTTCACTCGTGTGACTAAGACGCCAATTCCACAACTGATTATGATCCTACCTACCGATGCTATTGCAACATCGCCCATAACAACACTCCCTTGGAGAATGTAAAGACCATTCTGCAAACTATATTTCATGCACACCATTGAGTCTTTCGTCACATTGATTACACCGTCTTCTGCACGGTACTTGTAAGCCTGCGAGTTTAGTATCCCAAGAGAAATCAGTTTTCTCTTTAACCCAGAAACATGCCAGCACGTCAAGATTCTAACAACCCCGTCAAACATTCTGATTTTGACGTTAACGATACCACCAATAATCAACGAATGATTGTTCCCTAAAAAGACGGTTCCCTGTATTGGCTTGTAAGTATCGAACCACTGCTTGAACTAATACATGTGATATGCAGCGCCAGTATTGAGTACCCAAGAGTTTTTCCCACAGTCTGAACTTACGGACAATACATATCCTCTACCACTGTTTTCACTATCGTCGGAATCGTTCACACCTTCAATAATGTTTCCTGTATTTTCCTTTTGATTTCCCTTCTTACCATTCAGTTTCAGACAATCTCTCTTATAATGACCCTGCTCACCGCATTCATAACAGTTTGACTTCTTTACCTTTGATTTGACCTCCAGTTCTTCCTTCTTAAAGAACTCGCTTTGCTTCTAAAATTTCCCCTAGTCACAAGGCCTTCTCCTTCAACCTGTCTGTCTGGCTGCAACTATCTCAAATCCTTTGAGTTAAGTGCCCCTTTGACTTCTACTAGCGATAACTTATCCTTACGATACATTCTGGTATCTACAAAGTTTTCATCAGGAAATGTTAATGATCTCAATACAAACAAAGCTTGATCCTCATCCTCAATATTGATATCTATGTTCTCCAAGTCAATTACAATTGATTTAAAATTTATCTAAGTGCTCAGTTATGAACATACCTTCTTTCAGTACGAAATCGTACAAATGCTTCTTCAAGTATAATCGATTTACTACTGATTTATCTGCCTAAAGATCTCCTAGTTTCTTCTATGCACAGGCAACAATCTTCTTACCACTTATCTTGCGAAACACATTGTCTTTCACACTCATTAAAATCCGGCACAAAGCCCTTTCTTGAATATCTTGCTTCCACTCTTTTTTCATCTCTTATGGTTACTTATTCTCCACAACCTTCCACAGCCCTACAGTACCAATGAAGATTTCAGTTTACTCTTCCACACACAAAGCTGCATCCCCCATCAAATTTTTCAATCATGTATTTTGTTGCTGTAGATACCATTGTGAAATCCTAATTGCAAAAGCCCTAATTTCACCACGTGACTATGATACCAATTTTTTTATAAATCACTATGCATTTTATCACAAATGGCTCAAGCGCAGAACACAAATAAATCAGAAAACGAATAAATGACAAAAAAGAAAAGAACACATGATTTAATGTGGTTTGACAATTTTCTATGTCCATGAGTGCCGCTAGAGAAAAGTGTTTCACTATGATAGAATAGTGCTACAGATTTCAGAATGTGTTTTGTGTAGTCCTAGTAGTCTATTTATAGGGAATAAATAGAACTTACTAGATAATGGGCCTAATGGGCTCATACCACAAGACTAACAATATATTGTCACAACACTTATTTGTAATGCCGAACACAGTACTCTGTCAAGGTACAGTACCACTATCACAGACACAAAACTGTACTGCCGGACACGATACACTGTCAAGACATTATTCGACTCATTCACAATAAATGGATTATTATTTATTTTAGCCGTTGATTAATTAGCTTTAATCTAGATTGTATGATGAAGAATTATGATATACCTTAAACTTGTAAATAAGATAAGATATTGTTATGAAATATGTGGCGCGGCGTGACGTGATTGTGGTGGTGCAGTTATGTGAGCGACATCTTTCCTTAAAGAATGAAATAACTCTAGGTCATTTGAGAGATAAGTGAAATGAGAGATAAATACTAAAAAATGGTTATGTGGATCATGTGATCTAATGTTACATCTCACTTTAAAGAGAGTTAAATGTGTAGATATATCTCACTTTAATTTTTTCATACCTCTATCTATGAAAATTAAAAAGTTGAAATTATAGCAAATTTGTATCTTGTTTCAATTAAGAATTATGTTCATTCTCTCTCATTAACTAAGGCTGATTTTCAGGCTATGTATAACCAATTTTCTAACACCTACATTTCCACATTCTCCAAGGGTCATCTCTATTTATCGCAAATTAAGGACTTGTTTTTATGAGTTTAACTTTGGAAACCCTCTCGAATTTTGAGTTATTATCCTAGATATGTCATGATATTTTAAATTTTTTCTAGAGATCATATCATAGTTCTTGTGAATCTAAAAAGATAGAATTATTTTTGTATCAGGTATTTAGTTGGTCTACGAAATTTAATCCAAAGTAAAACTCTACTATTATCTCAGTTTGGATTAGGTTATCGTCCCATTTTTAGAAATACTTCAACAATACTATCCTCAAAATGATAGAGGAATTTGTTGGTGACTTCTTTTGAGTGGATAATAACACTCCAAAAAAATTAAATATGAAATGTACGCTCAACTATGTATTGAAATTTACGTTACAAATGAGATAGTAAATAAAATTTAATGGCCACTATAAAATATACAGATTTCTTTCAAAAAAACTGTTTATGGGTCACAATTATCATATTATTCATAATGTCATCTTCACGAGAAGAATCTATCTAATTATAGAAGAGTTGTGTATAATTTTAAGCCTTTTTAGAGTTTGTTAGTCCAATTAAGTTAAACACAAATATCTCGGTACTTCCTATCGTCTTTGTGGAAGAAAAATCGCATCAACGCTAAATGCATTGAAAAAATGGTAAAAACAATAAGGGATCTTCTAGGGATAGTTTTCAAATCTCAGTTACCCCCGTCTTTGAAGTGTTGCACAATGTTGATTAAAAAATGTCAAATTGAGAACTACTGTATCAGTTTTAGGGTGGTCAGGTCTTAGAGAATAAGTTGTCTTCAACCATCACAGTTCGTCCATAGGTTTTTTTTCTGGAAAAATAGATTGTATCCATATGGGTTTGGTCAAATAAAAAATTTAGTGCTTGAAATAAAAAACACTCAAATAATTCTTCTTCATTGAAGAATTTGTTTTCGCCCCATCTACATTTTAAAGAATGAGAATCACCTAGTATGGAATAGTTATGTAGGTATTATCGCCACAAACAATAAAAACAACTTAGGATTGTGGTTTAATATGATTCATTGGTATTCAAGTTCTGATGAGTTTTTTTTATGACAATGTGGATTCTTTTTACATGAATCAATCAATTGTGATATACATAGTGCTTGCAAACCTTCCTTTTATCTCTTCCTTCTGAACTCCGGTGATCATCTTGTGGATTTTTAGTTGTTTTCAACATTCTAATAAATTCAAGAATTGTATTTTTGTATATTTTGTTCATTTTATACCATTATATTCATAGTATATTATTGTTATCAAATATGCCCCACAAAATTGTATTACACTTTTTTTTAAAATTTATA
The DNA here is from genome assembly GCA_036936605.1 of Limnanthes douglasii subsp. nivea. Taxonomy (NCBI): domain Eukaryota; kingdom Viridiplantae; phylum Streptophyta; class Magnoliopsida; order Brassicales; family Limnanthaceae; genus Limnanthes; species Limnanthes douglasii. The sequence continues at coordinate 57,959,570 of JAUPFV010000002.1, read as the reverse complement.
TGTTAATATTAATTATTCCAAATAAAATTTCATAATATGATATTATTAAAGGTTAGGTCGTTTTTTAAGTTAATGTTTTTATTCAAACATGAAATTATGTTTTTATCCCTTACAACCAACTACCTACCCCTAAGATCTTAAATCCTAAAATAACAATTTTAACTCATAAACAAAAATAATAAACCCTAATTCATAAAAAAATACACTAAAACCTAACTCATAAAAACCTATCACTAAACCATAACTCTTGAACTAACAAGATCTTGAATTTTTAAGATATGGATTCAACTACAATATGTCAGACTTCTAGGAGACACACAATACAACAAAAAAGGTAAGAAATCACTCATGTTTGTATTTAATACAACATCGCTAGGTATGAGTGAAGATTCTTGATGAACTCGCTCAATATCGAAGAGTTTCATCACATATTTTGTTGACAACTAGCGAAGTTTGTCACAAATTGGACTGATAATTAGGAAATTCATCAAGAATCGTCGCTCATGCCTAGTAAAATATGATTACATCATCACTACCTCTAAGACCTTAAATCATAAAACAAGAATGTTAACCATAACTTAACTTATAATCGAATGGAGTTTTATAAGTAAATTATTTTATGTTTTTTTATGTAGTACATCATGAAAAAACCACATCTAAAGTACTCGACATATAGTGAAACTAGTTTCAGCCAAGCCATTGGAAATCAAGAATCAAATCCATGATCATTAGACTTAGAACCGTAACCAAAGTGGATGAGTTGAAGCCGATTTTATGTGGTTTTTCAACATATTTTGGAGTCCGGTTAATATTTCTATATCACACAAGGATTAATAATCTGTATTTAAATATGTGGAGTTGTTGTACGAGCTGATTATTTGTTTCTTTTGTAATTTACGACTCTTGTTTTGTTTATGAATAAAAATAAGAACAAATTAGTAATTGTTAATCCTTGAATAATTTGAAGGTGTTAAAGAAAAAAAACAATAGACAAGTTGTTGATATACGAAATTGAGTGTAATCAAATAAAAACACAAAATACAACTTCTTAGTACTTGAATTAGATACCCATTGAAACCAAACTACAGTTTCTCAACTTGAGAATGAACTGAGATATATTAGAATTGATTTTTTCAGTGTTCATTGACAATAAAGTTATAAATATTTTAATCAAATAACTTAAATTATAACTCATTACTAGTTTAAAAAATGTTTTTTTGTTTATTTATGTCATCACATATTTTACTGACAACTAGCTGATAGGTTTCAACCACTCCTGTTTCATTAATAATATTATGATTCATCTTAATTCAAGTGTTCTTATATTTTTGTTCTAGAAAAAGTAGAATATTTCATAAAGGTTTGTGAGTTAGAACACCAAATTATATTAGGTTTCTAAGATAGAACACCAAAGTACCTAACCTATTCGTTCAAAAGGGATCATCGTGAAATAGATTCATATTACTTGTCATTTAATGAAAACATGTAAAAATTAACCAAATAGAATATTGTTTCTTCTCCTAATATTTTCTAAAAAGTTAAAAATAATAGGCCAAAAATGCAAACAAGGATAAAAGAATCGTTTAAAAATAAGCTAGAAAATATATCTAATTACATTCAAAATAAATATTTACTAGAACAAATAAATTATGTTGGAAATAAATAAATTAATACATCATAAACATCAAGCAATGATTTCCACTACATAAAATAATTCTAGGTCATACAAAATGTACCTCTACGAGAGGACTTCAATAAATATTTTAAACAAAATAGATAAAGTAAAACTAGAAAGGTTCATAAACCTTTGGTGGAGGAACCATTTCTTCTTCGTTAGCGCTTGTGGAAGGAGGAACCCCTTCTCTTCCATTAGTATCTTTGGAAAAAAGAATCCATTATTCTCCATTAATACCTTTAGGAGGAGGAGCCACTTCTTTCCCATCATTACCTTTGAAAGACATAACCTTTTTTTCTTCATCATTTCCCTCGGGAGAAATAACCACAACCAGTCTATCAATATTTTTTAAAAGAGGAAACTCCTCCACGTATTTATTTTGTTTGTCAGAATTGGTAGCGTCAAATGCACCCATATGGAACCAATTTACTATAATAGGCTACTATTCACAAAATTGTAGATCCTTGAAGTATCCAACTTTCATGCTTGACATGGTCTCGTGAAACATCAAGACGATGTTTTCTTTTCAAATTCTACAAATATTTTATAACCTACCACCAAATTTCATCAAGTTCAATTTCACACCGAACCCGATCAACCTCTAGTAGGTTGGTAATATTCTCTAGCAAGTTTTGGATCTTTATTAAAGTTGCTTTAGAATCTTAGATTTGTCTTTCCAACTTATTGACTATTTTTCTCCAAATTAACCAAATGGGGATTCAAGTCCCTCAAACTTGTTGATTCTTGTATCAAACCAACTAGCTGACAGTCTAGTCCCTCCAATTTGTTGACTATTTTAGCATAACCAACCGACATAGATTCCAACTTATCCATTTTTTCTTCTAAAAAACGATTTTATATTATCCAGGCATTAAGATTCTCTCGAGTTGGTCTTGGGCCTCTTTTACCCTAGTTTTCCTACAATCCTCAAAGGGTTTGACCATAATAAAAAGCGAGGGTTGAAGGTCTAGCATTTCTACAGTTCTCATCTCCTAACACCCTTGCATGCATGGCAAAGACACTAAAGATAATATGTAAAACAAATATCATAACTATTCAAATAGAAACTAATTAAGAAAAAATAAAAATAAAATGAAAAAACTACTTAGATAAATTTCAATCTTAACTTGACGAACCTCCAAGTCGACAAAGGATCGCTCTTCCTTTATAAATCGACTTCAAACCAACGCCATCGTTTTAAACAAAACATTTTTAGATTTGAAGATTATTTTGGTTTGGTAGACGTATTAGATGGCTGAGGTTCATACACTTGAGTCTCATGAGTAACAAACTCGAAGAATAAATAGAAAAATCGATTTGAATAATATTTTTTTCTAAGATAATAATATGAGTAGAATAATAATAAAAATATCTGCATCTACAGAAAAAACATGAAATATAAAAGAAGAAATATCTTCCTTCAGAGGCACAACTAAGGTTAAAAAATGATCATATTCCCTCATTTGAGCTACAACTAGATTATCAATTTCACTATAAATCGGGGCATTAATTTTTTTCTTCAAATTAGGCAAGTGCTTGGTAGGATTTGAACCCTAATACGTCATTTCTTTTTTATTTTTTTAGTCCCCAAGGCCTATATCCATATACAAACTACTTCTTCAATTTCTCTATGAGTTCTATTATTCAGATAAACTTTGAGTTTATTTTTATTTATAACTTAAGAGCATACACTATATTTTTCTTATTATCTTGGAGCTTTCACAAATATTTGTACATATACTTTAAACGATTTCAGGGCCATCCTTCCATCTTGTAAAATTACCCATTGTCGAGGAACTGAGAATATAATAATTTCTTCTCTATGGAGAAAATTATTAGGTTTCAACTGGGAGCAAAACTTGATGTGTATGTAGCCCAATTATTTTTCTATATTTTGTGGTAGGGGAAACAACAACCAAGCCCCCCAAAATTTTCTATAAGTAGTAACATGGAATGATCATTTCCTCGAAGGCGAATACCTCATGATAATAAAATTTACGAGGGTAAATGACTTTTAATGTGATTTACCCCCAATTGTTCATAGAAACATCCCTTACTTAAATTTCTCCTTCGCAACGTCCTAAAATTTAACAAAATAACGAACATGTTATGCTAAAAATAAATGGCAAGCTTTCATTTTTTTTGAAAACTAAAGCAATGATAACAAACTAAACATAAATGAAAAGGTTCACTTGTAAAGATCCAAAACCTTTTCATAAATGGATATAAATACAAATGGCCTCTTTTACGATTAGTGCTAATAATTCTTGCATTGATTAAGAAACATTAAGTTGAACATGCACTTGTTTGGACAACTTGTAGCAGTTGTAGAAAATAATTCTTATATTGAGAAGGGTACTTTGTGAAGTTTACAACTATGATCAAAGCAATTAAAAACCTCAATCCAATTGGAATTCGGTAGCTATGGTACATACCAGAAAACCAAAAAAAGTTCTTCAACACATGATGTCGAAGTAGATGAACCCTTTTATAAAACATACATGTAAAAAAGTTTATTTCGAAAACCAGACACTGTCATTTGTATGGGTGAAACGCCCGCTTTCGCTTACAACTTTATCATCAAATGTTTAAAGAGGTAATGATTCTAGGACTATAGGAAATTTTTTCGTCGACTAATGCCCCAAAAACAGGAAAAATGGCTACTTCTTCTCCAAAAACAGCGTATGAATATCCAACGAGGTAAAAAGACTAATCGAAAGACATCAACGCTCGTAGAAGATGGAACAATTCTGACTCATAATAACTGTATCTTTCGTGTACCTATTTTCCACCAAAATAGAAGACAAATCTATATTTTATTTTCTTTAGAGGCTACCCAACTCTTACGGGACGTCTGCCCCCAAAATGATACTTGATCATTCGACAAAACAAATTTGAGAGTTTCCAAACAAGAGGGTCGGTGTCTCACGAATTGTACTGAATAACTAAGATCCGTAGATGATGAAGATTCAAATAATCTAGCAAAGCTGGTCAACGGAGCAAGGGAGATGAAGTTCACAAATTGCCGAACCTAATCTCTTACCACCCCTTTCCTCGTAACCCCTAATTTATTTTTCTGTAATTTATATAATCACTAATAGTATTTTTTTTTTCTTCTATCATTTCATGTATTAGAGAGCTACCCACATTAGGTTACCAAAAATAATTTTATTTGTTCGTAAAAAAGTTCACCGGTGGTACTAGTATCTTATTACTTATTTCTGCATTCATTCGTTCGACAAAATAAAACTTTTTCAATAAAACTTTTGGCCTACAAATTTTTTTGGCAATTTACATTAAACAAACTAAAACTTGTAATCTCGGCGAAAACAAAAACAGTTCGGTTATTCACATTAAAGAAACTAAAAACTTAAATCACCAAATAAATTTTATAACAATAACGAAAGTATGTCATAAAAATTATTGTACCATTAAAAACAACGTTTCACTAACTTATTATAACAAACTAGCCAACAAAAACGTATTAAAGTCGAAGGTGGAGTAATAAAAACGTAGAAAACGTTATAGTAGTTGATATTATGATTGAAGAGTCGGTTCTAAAGTCATGAATTGATTAAAGGAAAAGTTTTGGTAGCTCACTCACAAATCCAAATCCAAATCCAATGTACGACACACTTCACACGCCTCCTTCCTCCGGCTGCTAACCAAGAGAAAGAGTAGAGAAAGAGAATATATCCGTATATTTCCATTTTCCACAACACCGCGTTTGAATTTGATTAGAATTGACTTTGGAATCAGTCCACTATGACCCAGTCTCCACTTTCTCACCTCACTCTCCAATCTTCAATCTTCATTGATATTTGTAAACTAGTCTGCCTCATCATGGGTCGAACCGGTGAATTTGGTCCGATTCTCTTTTAATGTATTTGGTTTGACCGACTCTCACCACTCTTCTTGGCCACCAAGAATTAGAAAACCTCAAAGCAACTACTACTACTAGTACTACCAAACGTGTTCCACTTAAGTTCTTTCAATTTTAAACACTTGTTTTATTCCTCATTTTTATTTTTTTAATTTTTTTAAAATGAAAACCAAAACTGGTTAGAGGTTTCTCACCACTTGTCACGCAACTTCCACTCTTTTCACCTCCTTTATAAGTCTACCACCACCTTTCCTCACTCTCACACTCAACCAAAACATTTTCATCTCTATATCTCTAAAACTCTCAAACTCTAAAACTCTCAAACTCTAAAACTCTCAAACTCTAAAACTCTCCATTGTTTCTTCACCTCAACCTTTTCAATCTCTTGTTTTTAGATCTGATATGGCTTTAGAAGCTCTTAACTCACCAACCACCGCCGCACCGAGTCCGTTTCGATTCGAAGAGACGGCGAATCTCCGGAGCATGGACTCGTGGACCAAGCGAAAGCGATCCAAACGACCTCGTTTGGATCAACCTCCTACCGAGGAAGAGTATCTCGCTCTCTGTCTTATCATGTTAGCTCGTAGCGGCGGCTCCACCTCCACCACTACTGGATCCTCCATTTCAACCGCTAAACCACTCAAACAAAAACCGACGGCGCAACCTCCGATGGGACTGGGAGAGCTAGAGAAACTCACTTACAAGTGTAGCGTTTGTAACAAAGCGTTTGCTTCCTATCAAGCTTTAGGCGGACACAAAGCTAGTCATCGTAAACACGCCGGCGCCGGTGGTGGAGACGAACAATCGACCTCGACCACTACAAACTCAGCCAACGCATCGGTCGTTGTCGTAGGAAGCGGTAAAACGCACGAGTGCTCAATCTGTCACAAATCGTTCCCTACCGGCCAAGCTTTAGGAGGTCACAAACGGTGTCACTACGAAGGTGGTGCCAACGCCGGTAACAACAACAACAACCACCACAACCACAACAACGTAGGTAACAACAGCGCGGTGACTTCATCTGAAGGAGTAGGATCCACAAGTCACGTCAGTCAGATGAGTCATCGTGAATTCGATCTGAACCTCCCTGCTCTACCGGATTTCTTCATCTCCGGCGGCGACGATGAAGTTCTCAGTCCGATGCCGACGAAAAAACCCCGCCTGATGATCGAGAATTCACTTGAGTAGTGAAGACACGATTAGATTTAGGCCTAGTGATTTGTTTGTTTGATTGGTAATAGTAGAATTTTATTCACTGTGAATACAATTTCAAAATTTAAAACTTGTATCAGTTCAGTTTAAAACACTGGCAGTTGTTATTTAATATTTAATATTTAATCTATTATATATTCTTTTATTTAATGATTATTAATTATTATACTCTTCTATAGAAATCTAAAACAGTTGTGTATTTAGTAGTAGTTTTTATTTAAATTCTATATATAATATTCTGTTCCAGCTAGCGTAAGGGCTAAATTGCGCCACTTAATAGAGAGATGAGAGGAGATGAGAGTAGTAGATTAAGGCTTAAGATGCGCATGAAGCAAGCGAAGCAAAGGAGGAGGAGGCATCATGAATACCGCGTGAGTATAAGGCGGCAAAAAGTGGTGACAGACAGAGTTTGTTGAGCGCCACTCGGTTTGTGGCTACTTTTTACACATTGTCTTGTGTGTGCTTCTCTTTTTAAGGTCACTTTTGATTTTACTTACTGACAGTATATAAATAAAAATTACTACTGTACTTTATAGTGGAGTGTGATGCAAGGTAAAAAGTAAATTAGAATTTGATACAGATCAAAGAATCTTCTAACAAGGAATTCACCGATTATGATATTAGTATATTAAATTAAATTAAATTAAATTAAATTGAAATAGTATAGTATTTATTAGTAGTTATGGTTTGGTCAGGAACTGGATAGAGATGAAAGTGGTGATGCTGTTTGGTGTAGATAAGAAAAAGGGAAGTGAAAAGGAAAGGTTCGGAAGCAGAGTGTTTCCGTTTGGTTTATTGCTGGACTTGTTAGGATGACAGGTGGCTCGGTTTTCTTTAATATGGCTGTTTCTCACAGGATCCAGGTTTTAAAGGCCAAATTAGATAGTAGTTACTAGTTGGTATATCATTTTGTATATTTAAGGAGTGGCAAACGTCACGGCTTAATTCACACTGTTTTTCCACGCTATTACCATATCGTAACGAAAATACAGTAGATTTAAGCATAACAGACTTTTTCGTTCTCCTCCTTTGGGTAATAATAAACTTGCTGTTTCGTTATAATAAAATATGGTAGAGGGTGGAATTTATGATGGTTGATATTTGTTTAGAAAACCGTTAAAAATATTATCAAAATTATTTTATAAATCGAGTGGGATTAAAAAAAACCGGTCTGAGTTATCTGAATTCTCATTTATGCTATCATATAAGGAGCCAAAGAAAAAAAAGGACGTTTCATAGAGTAGATTATAAATACGAGTGATCCGGTGTATTTAAGTCTACGGTGAAAAATGCAATCGTAAATCGACGGTGTGCAGTAGAAAAAAATAAATTGTTCTTTTTATTTGGTTGGTAGTCGGATTAAAGGTGATGATAAGTGGATCATAAGTGTCATTTCCGGCAAACACAACCATGATCCGATTGGGTACGTGCATAGACATCTGTAATGATCGAAGTTAAAACCAAAAGAAAAAGAGCTTGTCAACATTTTGACGACGAATGAAACACCTATACGTCAAATATTTGGTACTTTAAAGAAGATCGATCCGGATAATGTGTCCAGTATCCGTCACGTATACAATCACCGTCAAAGAACAAGGTTGGATGAAAATGGTGGTAGATCGTAAATGCAATGCTTGTTAGCAATTACAAACGCACAAATACATATATTGGGATCAAACAACGAACGAATGATAGATCTAATGTCATAACCATTTTTTTCACACCCGGTTAGTATCTATTTACTACAGACGTTCCTCGTTTTCAAATCATGGATAGTAGATACAAATTTATTAGATATAGAATGCCATTGTTGGAAGTAGTCGGAATAACATCGACCAACAAAACGTTTTTGCATTGGGTTCACATCATGGAGAAAGAAAAACAAGACAACTACGAATGAGTTTTGGGGTGTTTGAAAACGGTTATGGAAGAGAACGATTGTGAGTTGTCTTGTGTTATAATCTTGGACTGTGAACTTGCTTTGATGAATAACATAGACAAAATATTTTCGCGCGCAACTCACATGTTATACGAATGCGATTTCAACAAGAATCTTAGTGGGAAAAAAAAATTAAAGATGACAACGAGTTTAACACATTTTTGGTCACTTGGAATGTCGTCGTCTCATCTACCACCGTTGACCAGATGAATTTGAGGTTGGCTAAAATGTGGGCGATGTTCAAAGAACACGAGAATGCGGTCGATTATGTCATAGACTTGTAGATTAAATTGTCAAGAGAAGTTTGTTTATGCATACACTAACAATATCATTTATTTTGACAATCACACGTCCAATACGGCAGAAAGATAACACACTATTTTGAAAACAAATATAGCGGGTCAAGACATTTGAAATTTGAAGGCTTTTGGGAGAAAGTTCGTGGCTTTCTTGTGATGAAACATTCCACCATAAGAGAATCCATTGGGTTAAGAAAATGTCGTCTTATTCTTAAATTATTGTTTAAACCTTTCAAATTATCTTGTTGGGAGAAATGAATTCCGCTGAAATCTTGTCTTATTCTTAAATTATTGTTTAAACCTTTCAAATTATCTCGTTGGGAGAAATGAATTCCGCTGAAATCTTCTATACTTGATGTGCTGGTATTCTCGTGGATGACTTCCTTCCTGTTTAGCTTAGGTCTGAAAATATCCTTGTATAGGCTATTGTGGTTGACTACACCTTTCTGGAACCGAATTCGAATTATTCTTGAGAGGGGGAAAGTCTTTTGAAAAATCTTCTATCATACTCATTTTATTATTTTCTTGAGTCTTCATTTGATTTTGCTGGTGGTTGTTTGAGTATTCTGGTTCTCGGGTGGTTTGTAGCTGGTTCATTGAAGATTTCTTTGAATTGTGTCTTCAAATTCTCTCTGGTTTCGAGATAGCCCTAAATCGGGCTTTTGGGGCTACTGCAGAAATTGAGAATTGCTTGACTGATTTAAGAGTTTTTAAACCCTTTTCAATTGATTATGCACGAACCCTAATTCTTTTTCTAGTTAAACTTCCGATCTTTTTCTTCTTTAGTGTCTTGAAACAAATATTATCTTTAATCTTATTTCTAAAGGATTGTCTTGAGGTGATTTTTTCCTGCATTGAGGTTAAATCCTTCAGATGCAAAAATTCTTAGATTCTAAAACCAGCTCGCTATCCCAAAAAATCTTGCTAAGTTTCTTGAATGAACTTATGGATCTTTAATAAATCAAGAGAGTCGATTGATTAACAACACCATTTTATAAAAAAATTGATCTAGTGAAAGGTCAAATCGAAAAAAAATTCCTTAGATGAAGAGTTTTTTTAGAGCTCGAGGTTTCCATCCTCTTACGGATTAAGTATCAAGAATATTTTAATCTTAGAATGGAATACACATAAAGTATTGTGGTCAAATTGGGTTAATGGACAATAGAATGGATAAATTTCGGCTCATTTTAACAATTGGGTTAGGGTTTGAATTTTTTATTGTCCCTTACATAAATTAGATTAGTTTATAGATAAAATGAAAAAGGTAAAAAAATATTATATATAAAAGGTATTCTATGCGACGATTGAGTTGGCGTAAGAGAAAATATTATGGCCAAAGCTATTTCCTCCATGATAATTTTTATTTCCTCCATAATTTGAAAATAACCTCATCTTGTTATTTCCTCCATAAAGGAAATTACACATTTGTCCTTCGACCCATTTATTCTACCTCTTTCCTTTTCAAGAACGCCATTATTCTACCCATTTATTCTATTATCCTACCCATTAACAAATTCAAAGAAAAAAAACCATACTTATCTCTCTCTTCAGTTTTCTACTTTCTTTTGTTTCCTAGTTTCTTTTCAAACCCCTAATCTCTTCAGTTTTCTATTGTCTTTTGTTTTCCAGTTTCTTTTGGCTATGGCTCTTCTTGTTAGGTTATGATGAGTCCGAATTCTGCATGCTCCCCGGACAAGGACAGATCGGTCCAAGGCCTCCGGACCGGACATATCACTTCGAACACTTAGCCCATATGACTGTTCGAACTATGACAAAAGTACTAAAAAACCTAAACACTACTTGACTAAGCTATTTGCTCTCCTACTTAGAGCTCATGGGTCTTTGAACATGACCCGAAAGCCCATAAGGGCCCAAACATAAGGGTATAAATACCCAACCACCTGCATTAAGTGTGGGTAATGAGAATTAATTGCAACCAGCCAGCTTAATTATCTCTCTACTCTCTACACTAAATATATAACACCCACATACTACTATTAAACACAAAACAAATTACAAGCCTACCCTCAGGCGATAATTATCCACACCATGTTAGGATTCTTATTTGGTAGATTTAGGGTTCGATTAGGGTTTATGCTTTTGGTTGGATCTGTTTTCGAGTTTTGTTCGATTTTGTGACCATATGGCTGTTCTTTTATATTCTGTTTTTTTAGCGAAAGCATGTGATTCCGAGAGGCCATCTCTGAATCACATGTTTTTTTTAACTGCAAAACATCTGATTCCGAGTTTTATGGTAACATAAAATTTCAATATTTCAAAGTTAATTTGCATTTTCAATAACTTTAAAAGTCGGTTTATCTTAATGTTGTTATGGATTCAGATTTTTCAAAAATTACGCTTTGATTTTCGATAAACTTTTTGTGCTTAAGAGGTTTTGAGAGAGATTGAAAGAAAAAGAGGAAAAAATTGTGAGAGATTTATAAAATGCTTTTATACCTAGGTATTCTAAGGAGGGACAAATTTATCCATAATTTGGTGAGAGATCTATCAAATAGGTGTAGGATCTAGCGGTGTAAAATCTATAAAAATGTGTAATTTTTTTAGCCTGGCCCTTTTACAAATTCAGACGTATTCTCGGTTTATTCGATATCCATATTTATCGGGTGTGTTTGTGAATTAAATGTGAAAATTATAGTATTTTTATTAACCGTTTTAACAAGTTATAACGTATGGTTATTTTTATTTTATCAAAGTGGAAAAGATGGTTAGTGATAACTTTTAGTTAATCTATTTATTTACTGAGAATTGTTTTTTTCAAGTAACAACGATAAATTTGTAGGTATTCTATCACTTATTTTCTGGAAATTTGTCCGGTTTTTAATATAGATACAGCGTTGGCGGTGGACAATCGAAAAACATCTAAATAAATTGTTTTAAGATTTTTTATGCTTCAAATAATAAGTTTGTCAGCGGAAAATAGTTCGGAATTAGTTTTGGTGGCCATAAAAAATATATTTCCATATTTGTTCGGTAGAGAATGGTTTTTGCTTTTAAGTATTTTTATAATACGAAATGAAAGATAACTGCTTATTATCATAATCATCTCAAACGGAAGTCCATGAAAACTTTATGCAACACTTGATATCTCGACCGATTTTATAGTCATTAAGAAGTATGTTAGATAACATATTTGTACGACTACTTTTAGCAAAGAAAGTAAAAAATATTTAACATCAAAGTTAATCACTAAATATATACAAGGGTGTATTAGATCCAACAAGGATGTGGCAGTTAACAATGTACGATCGACTGTAAATAACGACTATGGTTTAGATATCTCGTATCGATTTGCATAGATTATTTTAGAGAAAGCTTAGAAAGCTGTTTACGGAGAGAATTCTATTTCGGTTAATATAGTTAAAGGTTACTTCAAATATCTAAAGAGTCTTGAAATAACGACTGACTACTCCCTCAAATATACTCTCAAAATTAACTGTTTAAAATGATATTTCGTAGTATTTGGGTCTTGTATCCAAAGTTTCCACACTTAACGTCTGCTTTCATTCATTGATGAAACTCTTTTTTATGGGAAAATATAAAAGAATGTTGTTGAGTACCATATCTAAAGATAGTAACAACGATAAACTTATAAAGATTGTTAATTTTTTAAAATGCAAATCATGAATTACTAGTTAGATTAAACATGAATCGTGAACGTGAAGGTTTAAATAAAATGCCAATTACATATCACATTTTACTCATAATTTGAATTGCTAAAAACGTAAAACTGGTAGATATAAAAATCGTAAATTACTTGTAATTGCGAATAACGTATTGCTTTAATATAAATACGAACTGCAAATCACATTTTACTCGTAAAGAGAATCATAAATAACTTGAAACTAACAAATGTGTGAATCACAAAATACTTGTAAATGCGAATGCAAACTACCTTAAATGCTAACCGTGAAGTGGTTTTATTCTTTCACAATATGCATGTATCTTTTGGTTTCGTTTTGTATTGGTGGGTCGGAAGATAGAGATAACTAGTTATTGTTTCTTGAGAAGTTAACATCTCACTTGATGGATCATCAAATCACATTTATATCAGATCATCACTTATATATAGTTAATATTAGTTAATGTTGTTTCCGTTTTGTTTCCTCATAGCTATCATTCGTACTGCATTTTTTTTTATCTTATTAGGAATTTAAAGTAGGCATTGAGGAGTACATCCGTAAAAAATAGGGCAATGATGGTTCATAAGTTTAAATAGTAGCTTATGCCCCTAATAAGAGCATGTAAACTCAATATATCAATTTTTTTATTGATGATAAAGACCAAGAGGTTCCTAATTGTTTCTAAAATTTACCTTCAAACATTTGTTTGTGCATTTTTAAAGGTAAATGGTACGATGCATGCCCTCTACTGAGTTTTTTAACCATTAGATCAAAGATTTGTGTACTCTTATTTTATTGGTATTATTTGAATAAATTAATATTTTAATTATGAGTCAAATACATAGACGTTATGTGGATATTCTATGCTAAAATAGTATATTATGCCCTGAATTTAAAAAGAAGCTTAAGCCTAATTTGGGAATATTTTGTACAAGGCTTTCATGTTTGTCTTCACGTGTATTACATGAAGTATTTTCATATCCTATTATGGGTGTTGATCTTATGGGTTTCAAATGTTCTTACTGTATATGAAAATAATTGTTTTTCCATATCCTCATGCTTTGGTTTCCAAATCTTCCATTGAGAACAATACGATAAAATATGTCGAGTCATGACAAAAACCTTTATATGACACCTTATTCATATAACATTCAGAATTTGATTACTTTTACTGAATCATCTACTTTTACTGATTCTACATAAACATTATCTCCAAACTTGAAAAGAATAGCTAACAGACCTAAAAAGCAGTGCATTCCATATTGAGGAGAAATAATAGTCTGAAAGATGAAATACAGTCGATGTTCAAGATTTGGTCATGGTAAACATTTTATTATTTAATTTTCTTTTGTTAGTTTCTTGTTTTTTCCCTTTTAAGTGTTTTTGAAAATACGAATAACGAAGTAATGGTAATGTCAAACAAGAATTGTGAATCTGTTGTATAGACTCTCTTAATTCTCAAACGTGAATAAGGATTTATGAGAAAACTATTACGCAGATCGAAATTCGTGAATGCTAAGTAACAATAATTGATATCATGATCCATAAAACTTTTAAGTGTGGAATTCGGAATCCTTAAATAATCATAAACATGAATTATTATATTATGCTAAGAATGTACCGCGATGCATATAAATACTTTAAAAATAAACAAGAATCACGAATAATGTTGTTTTTCAAAATGATAATATTGAATTACGCCATATAATGTTATAAATATTAGTATCACACACAAAATGACCAATATATGCTTGTGTATTGTATTAGTTAGAAAAATATAAAACATATTTTGTCTTTTTATGGTTGTAATTTCTTTGTTTAAGTTTTAATTTTTTTTATAATTTTTAATGAAATCTCCAGCACACTCACAACTATTATGCCACAATCCATTGTTCCTAGTTTTCATTATGGGATATTTCTTGGGGTTTTTAACTCAATTGCATGAATTATGGAATAAGGTTTATTTCTAAGTGGTATTTCATTTGTCGATAGTTGGTTCAGAACTGTTAGGAAACACAAATCACAAATTATAATGATATGCCTATTAATGCATAATACTAAACGCAATTCATGATTTATATGAATAATAGGTTATAAAACCCAAATCATGATGTAGTATGAAACATTAGTGCAAAACCGGGTGTAGTCAGTTTCAATATTCGGTCATAGTAAACATTTTATTATTAAAATCCCTTATATTATTTCCCTATTTTTATTGGTTTTTTGAAACACGAATAACGAATTAACGGTAATGCCAACACGAATTGTGGATCTTTTGTGTAGACTTTTGTAATTCTTGAAACACGAGTAGTGATTTATGCAAAAATTATTACGTGAATCGTGAATAGTAAGTTATGATAATTGTGAATCATTATCCATGTAATTACTAAATGTGGAATTGGAGAACTTATATATTTATAAACGGAATTTTGGAATTATGGACACTAAGTAACCATAATCGCGAATCACGATCTATATAACATTAAGCGTGAGATTATTGATTCATTTTTAATTATAAATACAAATCATTATGTTATGATAAACGAGAATTAAGGAGCATATATATACTTTGTGAATAAATATGAAGTGCAAATAATATTGGTTTCAAAATTCTAATATTTAGTTAGATCATATAATATTACATAAAAAACATTCACGGTCGAATTATATCAATTACGAGCAATATATATATATATATATATATATTTGTGTTTGTATCATTAGAAAACTATTAAACATATTTACTCTTTTTATGTTGCAATGTCTCCGTTATAATTTTTAGTAATTTTTCCATTTTAAATAAAAATCCCTAGCATACTCACATATTGGTAAGCTACAATCAATTGTTCTTAGTTTTTGTTTTGGGATACTTCTAAGGAGTTTTAACTTTATTGTAATATTTTTGCGCATAAGATTCCTTTTGTAAAGGTATTTTGTTCTGCAAATGGTTGGTTCAAAAGTTGTTGACTAATGTGATACGCAAATCAAGACATAATACTAAACTTGAATCATGAATTATACGAATATTTAGTTGTAAAACTCAAAACATGATATAATTTGGAACATGAGTCATATGGTAATATTAAACGTGGATCACGAACTAATACTAAACGTGAATCATGATCTATAAGAATACTTAGTTGTAAAACATAAATCATTATGTAATATGAGACGTGAATCATCAAGAGAAGAATAACTATTATAAAAGTTAATGTTGTTTATGGATTCTTGAGATATTAAGACCTTAGTGTATGGATCGTCAAATAACATTTATAGCGGGCCATCATTTAAGTATAGTTAATGTCATTTATGATTTCTTACCTTGTTGCTACCATACATAGTATATTTTCATCTTATTTGGAATTTGAAGTATGTATTGAGGAGTATATATGCAAAATTTAGGGTAAGAACGGTTTACAAGTTTAAATCATGTGTTCATTTCCCTAATCATACCATGTACACCCAATATATGGAAAATATTATTTATGATGAAGATAAACAAGTTCTTATTTGTTTTATAAATTTATCTCATGAGAAATATGCATGCGCATTTTTTCAAGCCGAACGATACGTTGCATGACCTTTAGTCATGCTCATTTTAACCATTAGATCAATGATTTGTAACGTCTTTCCATTTGGAATTGATTGACCAAATTAATATTTTAGTTTTGAGTGAAATATCAAGATGTTATGCAGGTGGTCTCGCTTGGATTGAATTTGAGAAGAACCGTAAGGCCAATTTTCAAATATGTCGTATTGGTCTTATCCATTCTCCTTCACGTGTTCTGCATGAAGTTTTTATGCTCTTGTTATTGTTATTGTTATTGATCTTATGGATTTCAATTTTTCTTGTGGTAAGTAGAAAATAAATTTGTTTCCATACTCTCATGCTTTGGCTTCTCTACTAGACATTGAGAACAATCCCATGAAATATGTCGAGTTATTCTATCACAAAAGCTCTTACACATACAACCTATTCATATAAAATTTTGGCTTTGATATTTTTTGTTGAAACATCTACTTACATTTGTTTCTCCAAATATTCTCCCTCTAAACTTGAAAAAAGAGCTGACAGATCTTAGAATAAACATATTTCATATAGAGGAGAAATAATAGTTCAAAAGATGAAGTGTAGGCGTTGTTTGAGATTCATTTATACTAAATATTTTATTACTAAATCTTATTTTGTTAGTTTCCAATTTTTATGTCTAATTGTTTTTTAAAACATGAATAGAAAATTAATGGTAATGTCAAACATGAATTGTGAATCTATTTTATAAAATTTTATAATTCTCAAAATACGAATCGTGATTCATGTGAAAATTATTTCGTGAATCCCGAATATTGAATACTAAGTAACAATATTTTTTGAATCACGATCCATATAACTACTAAATGTGGAATTATAAGTCCTTTTATAATCATAAATGCGATTTGCAAATCATAAATATAAAGTAACCATAATCATGAATCATAAGCTATATAACTACTAAGTGTGGAATTCTGATTCCTTATGTAATCATAAATAAGAATTATTATGTTATGTTGCACTTGAATCATGATGCATATAAATGTTTGGGAATAAACACTAATATAATTATTTTTCAATTTTTTTAATATTGAATTACATCATATACTATTATACAAAAATGTTAATGTTTGAATTATATCGTGACCAATATATGTTTGTGTTTGTATCATTTAGAAAAATATCAAACATATTTTTAAATCTTATGGTTGTATAGTCTTCATCGTAAGTTTTGGTAATTTTTCCATTTTTAATAAAATCTTTAACATACTCGCTTATTTTTAAACCAAAATCAGTTGTTCCTGGTTTTTGTTGTGAGATATTTATTTGGAGTTTTAACTTTATTGCATGATTTTTGTGAATAAGATCTCTTTTGTAAATGTATTTCAGTTGTAAATAGTTGTTTAAAAACTTTTAAGAAACATGAATTACAAATTTACGTGATACGTAAATCAAAACATAATATTAAATGTGAATCATTATATAATGGAATATTCAGTTGTAAAACATAAATCATAATGTAAGGTAAAGTGTGGATCACAAGGTAATACTAAACGTGAAACACATGTTAAAACTAAATGTGAACCAAAATTTATAAGAAAACTTAGTTATGAAATACGAGTCATTATGTAACATGCATGTGAATCATCAAGATTTGAATAACCGTTACACAAGTTACTATCGTTTATGATTTCTTGAGATGTTGAAATTTCACTTGGTGGATCATTAAAATATATTTATATTGGATCATCATATAGATAATGTCGTTTCTCTTTCATTACCTCACTATGATTTGCACTATATTTTTTATCTTAATTGAAAATTTGAGTATGTACTGAGTAGTATATCAGTGATAGTTAGGGCAATGATGGCTCAGAAGTTTCGATAGTGTGCTCATGCCCCTAATTAAAGCATGTATGGAAAAAATATTGATGATGGAGATAAAAAAATATACGTCTAGACAAATATGCATGTGCATTTTTTAAAGGCAAACAGTATGGTTGAATGACCTCTTGTCATGTTGAATATTTTAACCATCAGACCAAATATTCGTGTAGTATTCTTATATTAGAATTAAGTAAAAATATTAGGGTTTTATTCATGATTCAAATACCAAGCCGTTATGCGGAAGGTCTAAGTTGTACTAGTAAATTATACCCTGAATTTGAGAAGAACCTTAAGGTCAATTTGAGAATATGTTGTAGCGGGCTTGTTTGTTTGTCATCACGTGTTTCAAATAAATTACTTTAGGATGCCATTATGGTTATTTATCTTATGAGTTTCATAGGTTCTCGTGGTATCTAGGAAATTCATTACTTTCCATACTGTAATGTTTTGCTTGCCATACTAGCCATTGACGACAATCTTATGAAATATGTTGAGCCATTCTATCATACAAACTCTTATACAACCAAATTATTCATATAGAATTATGGCTGTGGCTACTTATCCCTCCGAAATTGTAAAAAAAGAATTGAGAGACCTAAGAATAATTGTATTTCATCTACGGGAGAGATAATATTTCGAAAGATGAAGTGTAATCGTTTTTCAAGATTTGGTTATTGTAAAAAGATTATTATTAAATTTGTTTTTGTTAGTTTTGTGTTTTTTATTTTAAATGATTTTGGAAATATAAATATTGAATTAAGGGTGATGCCAAACACGAGTCGCGAATATATTGTGTATAATTTTTTAATTCTTGAAACGTGAATCACGATTCATGGAAAAAATAATACGTGAATCATGAATCTTAAATACTATGTAACGATAACTGCGAATCATAATCCATATAACTACTATATACGGAGTTCCAAATCCTTATATAATCATAAATGCGATTCATGAATCACAAATACTACGTAACCACAATCCCGAATCACGATTCTTTAAGTGTGGAATTGTGATTCCTTATATAGTCATAAACGTGAATTACTATATTATGTTAAATGCAAATTTTGATACATATGAAAAACTTTGTGAATGAACACGAATCATGAATTATGTTATTTTTTCAAAATACTAATATTGTATTACATCATATAATATTACATAAAACATATTAATATTACAAAAAATAATAATTCATGTTAGAACTAAATCAATTGTGGAAATTATATGCGTTTGTTTGTATCATTTAGAAAAATATCAGGTATATTTGTTCTTTTTATGGTTATATTGTTTTCGTTGTAAGCTTTAACAATTTTTCTATTTTTAATAAAATCCCTAAAAATACTCACATACTAGTACCCCGTAATTAGTTCTTCCTGTTTTATTATTATGAGACATTTTATAGGAATTTTAAATCTATTATAAGACTTTTGCGAATACGGTTTCTTTTGTATAGGTATTTCATTTCCAAATAGTTGGTTCAAAACTACTAAGAAAGGCAAATCATGAATCGATGTGATACAAGAATTAAGGCATACTACTAAATGCGAATCATGATGTATACGAATACTTAGTCGTAAAATGCGAATCATGATTTAATATGAAACGTGAATCAAGCGGTAATACTAAAGGCAAATCACGAGGTATACTAAACATGAAATTTGATGTATAAGAATACTTAGTTGTGAAATGCGAATCATTAAGTCATATGAAACGATAATTGTCAAGAACAGAATAACCATCATGCAAGTGCGGAGGTAGCTATGGTGTAATTGGGAATATTAGATAACTTATAAACATTTCTATTATCATTTTTGAGTTATCATCCTATGTGTTTAGATTTTGGCACCAAAGGGTCATAGTTTGTTGCTTCTCATTATTCGAGGTTTGATAGCAATAACGACCAATGGTTTATTTCTCCTCATTTTGCGAAGGTTAAAACTTGAAAGATGAAATAACTATAATCCCCACTAACCTTTCGGTAAACATCAGTAACAATATTTTTAACATTATTCCCTTGCTGTATCAATGTATGCGTTAAGATTTTGTCTTAAATTTTTGTTGATGTAAATATTTATTCGACGTTTTTAGGGACTAATAATTATAATCGAGATACATTAGAAAAATTCTCTATATCTACATTATTCGTGTTCGTTCTGTTTAAAACTTGTGTTTCTAATATCTAAAAGTTATATTATTTCCCTTCTTTTATTTGTGTTTTATCAATTATTATTGATGGGTACATGATTGATGCGATTGCATGTATTAGTGACCCTAAAAAGGTTTATATTTGACATAGTTAATCGTGAACACGAGACTATAAATTATAAATTGGTCATTATAGGTTTAATCAATATAAGAAAATCATACCTAGCGATGGTTTTCCCAAATTAATTCGATTTAAATTGGATTTACAATGAATTTTCTCAAGCTCATAAAAATACATGTTAATATGATTTTCCTAAGGTATCTTACTAGATATGTATGGTATATTTTACATGTTGAATATATATTTAAACATTATTCTAAGTTTATATGCTAATAAATGTGATGTTTATATGTTGTTTACCATGTGTCTTATTAATCCAGAAAAGATAAATACCTTTAACTCATTTGATAATAGACCTCTCATCTTACATGGGTTATATTGTTCAATGAAAAAGAACATAAATTGTATTTGAACTGTCATAATTTTAACATGACATTAAGAACTAAGCAACCTATGCCTCTCACTGAAGATAGTTCTCATAAGGAGAAGAAAAGGTTTAAGGCATTAAAAATGTCAAATAAATTATGTTTGATTATCACGAAACATAAATCCTGTTAGCATTCCTTAGGGTTGTCCCGACTGAGATTCATCTTCCTCTTACAAAAAAAACATCAACCTACAATATGTGATTTCTTAGGTCTCAACACTCTTAATTCCGAAAGCTTTATCAAATAATCTATCATACTTTTTATTCTTTGTTTTTCCATGTTAAAAACTCATAATATGCATCTTAGGACGCTTTTGTTTCAGCCTATCCTCCTCCTGACCAGCATGATAAATCATTTCACTAACTTTTTACATCTCACACTAAGAAATAGAACGCAACACAAAAACTACCACAAGTTCATCGGGAATGTCAATCTTAGATGCTTTAAAATTTAAGATGATCATTGACTTATTGAGAATATATTATACTTTTTCCATGAAACTTCATGGCAGGGAGCTGCATCAACATCATCTTAACTTCAACAATTATATGATGAAACCAACATATCCCCCAAGTGATCCGTGTTGGTGAGTTGATTTACTTAGGGTTTTAATGAATTCATGATTGATGATATTGCATGCATTACCGACCCTAAGAAAGATTAATGTTTAACATAATTAATCATGAGTAATATACTCTCAATTTTGAATTGGTCATTAAGTATTTGATCAAAATATGAAAACCAACTCCAAAGAAAGTTTTCTCGAATTAAGTTGACTAACATTAGATTAACAATGATTTTTCTCAAACTCATGCAAGTACATGTTAATATGTTTGCCCTAGGATATCTCATTAGCAATGTAGGATATATTTTACATGTTGAATCCATATTTAAATATTGTTTTAAGTTTATATGTCAATTAATGAGATGTTTATATGTTGTTTGTTGTATATGTTGTTAATTTAGCAAAAGTAAAAACCTTTAACCCTTTAAACACTAGACCTCGCATTTTAGATGGGCAGTTTTTCCTAATGAAAAAAGGATATGAAATTGTATTTGAACTATCATAATTTTGACTTGACATTAGGGATTACTCAACTCACGTCTCTTTGTGTTGAGACAACCCTTCGTTGTGTCGTTTCACCCTTAAATCACTAATATATTGAGTTTTTTTCAATTTTGTTCTGCATTACAAATCGAACTACAATCCTCTAGAATTGAAACATATTAAAAATGAACATAAGAAAAATTAAAGTTTTATATAAACAATAAAATTAACATACAGTATACTATATGTAAATAAATCGTATAAACATCTTAATGATATGAACCATGCATTTAGGTTAATTGAATTTCATCTTTAGTTTAATTACATTATACCATTTTATTATAGGGAAATTACACCTAAACTACCCACTCAACTATTCTATTGTCATCTAGTACCCAAGTTTTGTTCTATTACCTCTTAATGCCCATCTCAACTACCTAATTACAACTTAATAACTAACATTATTTTAATACCCTAACTACCCTCAACCCACTATATAAGCACAATTTTCTGTTTTCTTCCTCATTTTCTAGCTCTTAAAGATTTGAATTTGTTAAGCCGCTCTAACCACCTAACCTTACAAACCACCGTGAACCACCAAGAAACCACAATTTTCAGATGATCGAAGCGTTAAAAGGTCTGTATATTTCTGTAAGTTTGGTATAAAATTCATCTAACTACTGCTTTCTACGTACAGGAGTTGATCACACGTTATTCGAGTTTTTTGGAATCTCTGTTATTTTGATTTTACGTGTTGTTTTTAGGTAATGGTGATTAACTACCGATTTCAAAGTTATTTCTTGGATTTCTGAGTTAGAAATAGGTGTTATTCTACTTTACTGTTCTTAGTAAATCTTGTTCAAGTTTTTTCTCTGCATCTTTTGTTTTTTGTTCCAGCTATTATTTGTTATTATGTTAGTCTATATCGTCAATCCTTGTTTAACTAGTTATATACTGATTTTAGTGTATTAGATGCTGTTTTTAAACATGAAACATGTGTAGACTATGAGTTTTAGTTATTCAGGCATTCCCGACAAAAGATGCGAATTTTTTATGGTTATTAACGTAGAAGATGCAAATTATTTGATGTGTCTAACGAGGAAGATGCGAATTGTGTTAACAACTCTCATGATTTCTTGAGATTTGCAAACAACTCTTTGCAAATATAAGAGTTGCAAACAACTCTCAAGAAATCCAAGAGTTGCAAACAACTATCAGGAAATCCAAGAGTTGCAAACAACTATCAGGAAATCCAAGAGTTGCAAACAACTCTCAGGAAGTTCAAGAGTTGAAAACAACTCTCAGGTAATCCTGAGAGTTGAGAACAACTCTCATGCACTATATTGAATTGTATACATTTTGTTCATGCTTAAGTACTAAAATAAGATGCGAATTGTGCAACTCCATTGTAGTAAACATAAAACTGTGAACAATTCACATCTTATAGATGTACACAAATATCAAGAGAGGATGCGAGTTGCTCAGTGTAGTAACTAATAACTTGCTTTATGATTGTTCACTGCAGGATAAGGTATGTCTAAATCACGAGTGTGTATTTTTAAAAATGGTCACCAAACTGCAATTGTGCCTTTCGCGGAGTTTGAAAGCTTTCAAAGTATCCAAGAGTATGTGGAGAGCACATGGGATGAGCTGGTCACAGAAGACTACCTAATTACATACTCCTGCGGGTATTACAAGATTTGTTTATTTAATAACCATAAATATTTTGTTGGTTTAGTATTATATCTTGATTTGGAGCGTTAAAAACGGGTTAGTTTTCTCATAGAACAACACGTCTTCGATAGAGGTTCTGGTGATAAGAGTTCTGGTGATATTCTGGTCTAAAGCGTAAACAACATAACATAAGTTTGGGAGAACCATCTCTTAATCAACTAATTAGCGGGGAGAGTAGTAACGGTTTAGTTAATTCCGATCAGAGAAAAAAAAACTTGCTACTGCTGGTTGGGCTGATGCTATTACAGGAGTGAGTCAAGATTTCGAAGAAGGTGCTGCAGGTCTAAGGTTATCTTTGTGAAAGTTTCCTTTAGAGCATGGTTTTTCTTTTAAATACCTGCACAACACAACAAACAAGATCACTGCTTATTATGAAAATAAATTCACAAACGGATGTAAATGGAGACTTTATGCATCTATTGATTCCAGCACCGACTTGATGACGATCAAGAAGTATGTTCCGCACCATACTTGTAGTCCCATTTTTGCCCAAAAACATAAACGAAATAGGCATTTGACATTAGATTTGATTGCGGAGGAAATTCAGGATTCCATCAGGACCTGTCATTCGTTGACAGCCAAAACCATACAATCGACTGTCAAACAAAATTACGGTCTTGACATCTCCTACCGTTTGTCATGGAATTCTTTCGAGAAGGCAAGGAGGGGAGTTTTCGGAGCTAGTTTAAGTTCTTTTAGTTTACTAAGCGGGTACTTCAAACGATTGAAGAGCCGCGATATTAGTGTAGATTGCCGGTTGGAGTTATCAGTTGGAAACCACTTTAAGCGTTGTTTTGTAGCATTCGGTTCATCCCTTTAGGGTTTCCATTCATGCCGTCCAATGTTGTTTGTCGATTAAGCATTCTTATATGGCAAGTATAAGGGTGCATTGCTTACTGTCGTAGCAAAGGACGGCAACAACGGTTAGTTTCATTTTTTTAAATATAAATTATTAGGATCTTTTGTGGAAACATTATAAAAAACTCGCAGCCTAGAGTTGCAACGAACTTCCAGGATATCTTGAGAGTTGCAAATAATTCGCATGGAAATACAAGAGTTGCAAACAACTATCAGGAAATCCTGAGAGTTGCAAACTACTCTTTGCAAATATAAGACTTCCAAACAACTCCCATGATATTCTCAGGGTTCAGAACGATTCTTTGGAAATAGAAGATTTGAAAACAACTCTCAGGTAATCATGGGAGTTGTAAACTAATCTTTGCAAATATAAGACTTGCAAACAACTCCCACGATATCCTGAGAGTTCAGAACAATTCTCAGGTAATCCTGAGATTTGAAAACAACTCTCAGGCACTCATGCGAACTGTTTGCATTTTTGACATGCTTGAGTTCTATTATATTGACTATCTAAGGTTCCTTATTTCAGGACTATTCCCTATTGCAATTGGTATAGTTAACATTGAAGATTGTGACAATTGGATGTGGTTTTTGGGGTGTTTGAAACATCATTTGCTGGAGAGCCAAATCACATTTATTTCAGTCCGTCATTCTGGTATCGTTAATGTTGTTTCTGTCTTGTATCCAAACTGCTATCATGCGTAATATTATTTCCATCTCATGCAGAATTTAAAATCCAAATTGGAACACACTAACAGAGACTATAAAAAAGGATGTTGTGTTTCTTCCATCGTCTTGCTTATGCTCCTAGTCGAGATATTTTTAAGGATATACTAGCAGATTTTCTATGTGAAGGTGGTGACAGAATGAGTGATTTTCTTGGTAATTTACCCCCAGATAAGTATGTGTAGGATTACGTTAAAGGGAAACGATACGGGTCTATGACATCTACTGTAGCCGAATCTTTTAACAATCTGATCAAAAAATATTACGGCCTACCCATTGTTGAGTTTATTAACTGGATTGGATTCTTTCTTATAACTCAAGTTTCACGAAGATATGAAGAATGGTTAAGTTGGAGTACTAATTTGGTCCCTGTGTATGAAAAAAGCTAAAGTAGAATGTTGACATGTGCCGAACTTGGGTAGTACGTAAGTCTTCTACAACCATGTTTGAAGTCTTTTCAAATCCTGTGACGGTTGTTAATCTGTTGGATTTTAAAGGTTCTTGCAGATCATGGCAATAAGAGTGCTTTCCATGTCCTCATGCTTTTACGACAATACATGAAAAGTTATTATTTCAGCATACTGGCGATAAGCGACTTCGGCGAAGGGTCAAACGCTAACGATCCTTCGGTGGTGAAAATCTGCCTCCCAACGTTAAAAGACACCCCAAAAGGCCTAAGAAAAAGCGAATCCCCTCTAGAGGAGAAACCTCAACCAAGCAATTGAGGTGTGCCCGTTGTTCGAAATTAGATCATAACAAGAGGACTTGTGATGTTCCAGTTTAAAGACAATTCTTGTTATGGACAATTTCTCGTTGGCTACATTGATTTGTAATACTGTGCTTGTTATTGGCAATACACTAATTTTTTTAGAGTTGTTTGTTCAATTACACATATTTTCTCTTGTTTGTAATATAGTAATGAAATGCTAGGTTTTTGGTTAATAAACTATTTTCCCAAGAAACTTTCAGGAACATAGTTTTACACAACTCTTAGGAAAACCCGCGAGTTGGAAGTATTTCGCATACACTATAGAGAATTGTTTGCAATATCCGGTTATCATATTACAAACAAATCCCATGTATTCCTAAGAGTTTTTTTGTAACCGTTTGGTGATGCAAATTGTTTGCTTTTCCAACTTATAGAGTTACATACAATATCTGGGTATAATATTGCAAACAACTCGCATGTCCTCCTGATAGTTGTTTGCATCTCATAGTAGAGTGCGAATTGTTTACATGTCCAATATCTAGGTATAATCTTGCAAACAACTCCCTGGATTTCTTAATAGTTGTTTGCAACTCTTACTAGGGTGTGAATGGTTTGCATGTCTACTATCTAGGTCTAATCTTGCAAACAACTCCCAGGGTTTCCTGAGAGTTGTTTGCAACTCCCACTAGGGTGTGAATTGTTTGCATGTCCAATATATGGGTATGATCTTGCAAACAACTCCCAAGATTTCTTGAGAGTTTTTTGCAACTACTACTAGGATGCGAACTGTTTTCATGTCCAATATCTGGGTATAATCTTGCAAACAACTCCCAGGAATTCCTGAGAGTTGTTTGCAACTCCTACTAGGGTGCCAATTGTTTGCATGTCCAATACATGGGTATGATCTTACAAACAACTTCTAGGATTTCCTGAGAGTTGTTTGCAACTACTACTAGGATGTGAATTGTTCACCTGAGATTTGTTTGCAAAATAAAAATACTTCATAAACGTTTTACACAAAAAAGAGATTACATAGCCATAACAGGCTTCATGCACTAAAAACTTAGAAATAAACACTATCTACTTTAGTGTTTGTTACTTTGCATTCCAAAAAAAACAAAAACAGAAGCAGTGACTATCAGTCATCATTAGAGGATTCTTCACATTCTTCCTCCTCTTCATGTTCATCATCAACCTCTCCATTATGCTCTTTCTCCTCGTTACCTACGTCCATTATACTTATATATTTAGTCCTCGATAAACCAGAATCGTCCTCCCTCTTCCGTTTTCTGTTTGGAACCTCTGCTGGCTGAGGTGCAACAACAAGGGGAACCACTTCAACTGGTTCAGAGTCAGCAGAAACATAATCCTCGATATCAAAGTCCATAACAAAGGCTAGGCTGTTGGGTGGTGCCGCCGGAGTGATTAAGTCGGAGCTTATATTGGTGGTTATGGAAGACCAGGAGTCACCTAAAGAACTAGAGGTAGACATGATGATTGGAAATTGAAGATGTTATGAGTGTTTGAAACATAGAGTTTTTTTTTAAAATTAGCCTATGTTTACTAGTATTATTTATAGGCATGGAGGATTAGTTAGTGATGTGTTGGTGTAGCTATATTAATCATTACATAGCCTCCTCTGTCCAATCAACAATTAATGGGTTGTGGTGATTAGATGGCTTGTTGCATGCTCAATGCACTTAACGTTTACCAAGGCAGACGCCATAGCCTGTTCGTATTCTTCAACCATATTTTCTAATTATTTAATTTATATCAGGATAAGATGCGCACTGTTAGTTATAGTTAACTCTTGAGAAATGTGTAGAAGTAGCTGTTTGTGTACATTGGGAATTCTTTAGTAAGAAATTTGTTTTGGTATATATTAGGGAATGATGCGAATTGTGCCAAATGCCCACTGTTTTTTAAAGTGAGTTTGAAAATGTCGTACATTGCACATTTCTGAAACAAAAAAACTCTATATACACAAAAAATTACAAGGAATATATGTACAAAAAAAATTATAATGTCATACAAAAAAGTTAATCCCAGTATGAGTTGGTGTTAAAATTATTTAGGAAAAAACAAAAAATTTCCGCTCTAAAGTCTGTTACCATATATTTACGGTAAGTTTCCTGCACGTATCCTTTTTGGATAATATCTCTGGCGTATTGTCAGATGAAAATACCAAAATCGAGGGTGTCTGGTTTTTGTTGTGAATTGTTTCTTGAGTTTCTCACCTTGTACCCGGCCTTTGAAGGAGATATGTATTCTTTATCGACTAATTACTTAATCTGGTTACAATAATTCATGTCAGTGGTTAGCACAAATACTTATACTCTGGTTGCAAACAACTCTCAGGATATCCTAAGAATTGTTTGGCAATCCAATCAAAAAGTGTTGCAAACAACTCTTACGTGTTAGAGTTTCAAAGAAATCTCAGGATATTTTAGTTGCAAACAACTATTAGGAAACCTTGAGAGTTGTTTGCAACTAAAGAAAACTGATTTGGGCACAATTCGCATGATATCATGAGAATTGTTTTTAAAATGTGTTTTACAGTAATTGTAGCGGTTAGGTGTTTTACCAGCGGTACATGTGTCTTTGTTGTGTGGTCCGTTGCTTGGAGTTTAGGCAAGAGTGGGTTATAGTTTGTTGCCATCCTGGCGTCTATATCAATGACGAGCAATGTCCAATGGTTGACTTGGTCCGCCTGCTTGCTGCATATTGGAATGAGGGTGAGGTTCCCATTTCCAGGCGCTTTGCTAATTACATCGTCGACTATATTTGTTATTTCTGCTCCTATTTTCACTTGATGCTGCATTCAAGCAAGAGTACATTACAGCGAGAACATGCGAGGTTTTCATAATTTATAGCTAAACTTACCGTAGTCATGCTAGAAATTTATATGCAGTCAAATTTCGCTTGAGGAAAAGTTTTCATAGAACTTTCCAATTTACTTCTTCGAGCATCTTTCGAATCCAAGCATCCACAATCTATGAACCGAGTTGTTTATTTACGTCAAATATATGAGACTTGTTTGAAACATTCACGATAGTTGGTTGACAATTGGATACCTTGTAGTCTAGGTCCTTTTCAAAAGTTAGCGCCAGCAAATTAGTCATTTGCACATTAAGTCTGTAGGCAAACTTGGACGTTGGTAAATTCCATACTACTGGATCAGGTGAGTCTTCTTTGGCTTGAATTATCTGTATTTTATAGTATTACACGGACATCAATCCGGTCAGTTGTCAGTGTTCTCTTTAGCTAGCCGGTGATAGTTACTTGTGCCTCTGGAGCTTCTGCCAGACTTACCTCTCCCTCTGCCTCTGGATGCTATGTCGGTGTCAGTAAATTAAAATTAAGCATCAGGTCATCCTCATTCTCCGTTTCTTCCATTGATTTGAACATATAAAATAAACAAAATTAAAAGAATTTGTGTCAGGCATCATAATATTACCTTCCACAAACAACTCTCAGGATAACATGTGAATTGTTTGAGTTCCCAATTAAATAGAATACCAAACAATGCTCAGGATATCATGAGATTTGTTTCTAACTCTTAATATTATATCCACACAACTCTCATGATATGCTGCGAGTTGTTATAAAATTGTTATACATATATCCAAACACTCATAAAATCCCAATACACACGTTGAAAAATTATTTAAAATCCTACTTACCACATGGTCGGCGACAACCAATGTCATTGACTACTTCAGCATAATCTCCGGATCCCGTCGGAAAAAAATCATTTATGACATCCTCCGACATATTATCCAAATACTGTTGTATGTCCACATCGTACTCAATATTATCAATTTCATTTAAAAATATCGGTAAAACTTGAGTGTAAAAACCATCAATAGATACATCAGGTAAACGTAATGTGTTATCACGCGTATCAGTCGACTCTAGAGCTTGACCTTCTATGTTTTGCTGTTGATTCGGTACTGGTCCTACAATTTCATCTTGGCTTAGTGATTTTTACTTTGCAAAGCCCATTTTTTGTTTTTCAGGTACATCCTCGTCTCGCTTTTGGTCTTCTACCGGTGCTTCTCCCTGGCTAAGTAGTTCCGACTTCTTATAGGGATTGGCAGACTCTGACTCTTTCGGAGCTACGTCTTGTGTTAGCCTTTCTCTCTTTGCCAAATCTAGGGGTTGTTGTTCTTCTTCTTTTTGATTCTCTTGTTCTTGTTCTTCTTGTGGGTGTTGTTGTTCTTGTTGTTGTTGTTGTTGTTTCTCTCCTTGATTTTGTTGTTCTTCTTGTGGGTATTGTCTATCGGCCTGCTGTTTCATACCAAATACATAATAAAAAGGTGGAAGGGTTAAGTATCACTGCACTCTGAGTTGCAAAAACGTCCCAGGATAACCTGAGAGTTATTTGATACCACAATTTATTATAATATCGAACAACTCTTAGGATACCCTGCGATTTGTATGATACCAAATTCAATAGAATATCGAACAACTCTCAGGATATCCTGAGAGTTGTTTGGAGTAACATAACAATCCTGATATTTGTTTGAAATTGAACATATACCGAATTGTTAAAAATATATCATAACAGTACGCGAATTATTAGTAAGAGAAAAACACGGACTGTTTTAAATACATACACTGATTTTGTTTGAATAAGTATACAATAATAAGCATTAGTAGACAATTTCATCCCAACAATATATTAACATATTTGAATCTTAGTGTACATTGGATCCACTTACATCTTCACGGCTTTCTGCATCTGTAAGTCCAGATTCTTCCGCTGCCACTTTCTTCTCACGAGCTTTTACCTCCTTAGCTCTGTATTCTTGGCAGCCTACTTCCTCTGACATGTGAGGTACGAGCTGTAGGTCATTCGCAAAAGAGTCATGTCTTTCTTTATCATTTGGATGACTCAGACTTGTCGTTGCCTCCTATGTAGGAAGAGACGTGCCTGTCTGTCTCTCAGTGGTGTCTGTCTCTATGGATACCAACAAATCTTCCTGGATTTGTTCAGATGGCTCATCTGCCTCTTTTTATAAAACCACAATTTCCGCTGGATAATCATTTGTATCGTCCTTTTCGGGTGCAACGGATGGTACAGGTACGGGTGAATGGTTCCATCATCGTCATTTTCAGTGGATGCTGCTTCTGCTGGTAATGTCGGTAAACCATGTTCCTTCTCCATTGCAGGGCTTCCAATCTGGCAAATAGGCTGAGAGAGAGATTGCGGAGTTGTTGTGCTTCAAGCTCCGATATCTTCAATCTTAATGCTTCAAGCTGAAAAAGTAATAACAGACGTATTATAACATATTCCGTGCTGATTAAAGCGATTAAATCTACATTTACGTAAGGCTCAATTTCCTACTTCTTTCTCATGTTTGTCGATCTTCCGCGGGTACTTGTTCTTATCGGTATACGTCTTCAAACGCTTTTAATCTTGCTTCAGTTCCGGACTTGTTTGGAGTAACATGTCTGCGTGTGAGGACAAAATTACCGATCGTGTCACTCATACTATCGTCTTCCTCGTCCTCGGCCTCCTGCTGGGATGTCCCGATCGGTGTTGGTGGAATCACTGGTCGAGGGACTGTTTGTGTTGGGCTCTGACTGATATTTCATGATTGGATTCTTTCTGTTTCTGTGTCGCCCGTTTCCTTGTTTATCTCTCATGATTCACAAACCCTCTCTTCAGTGTTTATCTCTCAAAAGACATAGAGTTAGTTTCTCTCTCTAAAGAAATATGAAGCTCACATCGTGTCTCGTCACAAATTGAAAATCTATATCTTCTTCTACTTATAGGCCATCTATGATAAATCTTAATTCATTCATTAATTAATCTAATTAATATATGATTCATAAAACCCTCTCTTGAGTGTTTATCTCTCAAAAGACCTAGAGTTAGTTTCTCTCTCTAAAGAAATATGAAGCTCACATCGTGTCTCGCCACAAATTGAAAATCTCTATCTTCTTCTACTTATAGGCCATCTATGATAAATCTTAATCCATTAATTAATTAATATAATTAATATAGAAGACCAAATTAATAGGAAATCTAATTAATATAGAAGACTAAATTAATATAATAATTAATTAATATAGAAATCTAACTAATATAGAAAATCTAATTAATATAGAATATCCAATTAATATAGAATCTAATTAATATTGAATATCAATTAATATAAGAAATACAATTAATATAGGAAATCCAAATTAATATAAAAATCTAATTAATATAAAAATCTAATTCATGTAAAAATTTAATTAATATAGCAGACTAATATAGAAAAGAAGATTATGCTTTGCGTTACTTTAAGCCTACATTTAACAATTCTCCACCTATGCTTATAGTAACTCGAATATCTGTTACTCTGATGCTTCAACTACTCACTGGAGATAACTTATCCACCTACACGTTTGGAGTGATCAATTCACATGCACTCCAAGAACTCTATCGAGGAAATACTTCTCAATAGACCAGTCTCCCGACCTTCTACATCCAAGAAAGCGGTAGTAACATCTATCTAACCTATTCCAAGATCACACCGAGCAACACTTGACAATTTCTCCACATTTTAAACATTCGAAACCTTTGACTCATCAAACTTCAGATCATGACCCGAACCCAACAATGGTTGAACTTTATTTGTAAAGGGTGAACCCAGGCCTAGCTTGAAAACAACTTTTGTAGATATATCCACATCTTCATCCTTATGTGCAAACTCCATCTCAACTTCAACTCCACCTCCGACACCTATTACATCTCCATGAAGACTGAAAGTCCAAGGGCTCTTGTTGATGATGTTAGAAGCATAACCCTTACTCCAAGTAAGATGCGGTTCATCTTCCCAACTATTCAATGCTTCGAGGTACTCTTCAAGATTTTGCGCCTATGCATACCAAATTTTTAAGAATAACTAGTGAATGGTCGGTTCACTTATACCACGTCATTGTCAGTCCTAAACCTCTTCAGGTACTTCCTAGATTGAATCTCCACCTGATTCGACAAACCTTCAATTGCTTCCCGCTAAGCCTCAGCAAATCCATTCCCCACACTAGACACCTTTTCTACTACGAACACATCCATCGAGTAGATATCTTGAATCTAATATTTCCCTCATAGTTACACCATTATGACTACGCTTGACTTTACTTTAAGATCTAGGATCTTCATCGTTATACTTTTTCTTTTTCACCAACAACGAATATTGATATTAGATTTCTAAGCTCACCGCACCACTTATTAAGGAAACCATCAATATCCAAACAAGATTGGACCTAGCCCTAACAAGACTCGCTAGACCGAATCTTAGCTACTTAACTGAAGTTGCGACGAACAGTTGGTGAACACCTATCAGAGAGGTCGTAGGAGGTAATACGAGCTTCGACTCTTATCTTATTTCAAGAACAAAGTTAACAAGAAAAACATAAAGTAAAAAAACGCATAACAAGAGATATAACATCGTTCGGATCATGCAGAAATCCTACATCCACGGGTAACGAACACTTCTTTTATAAATAAGGAGGTTACAGAAAGACTCTCAAACACAAAAGACTCAATCACTTGTGACACATGAAACACTCTTGTTGTGTGATGATTGATTGAGTCCTTTGTGTTTGATAGTCATTTCGTAACTTTATCATTTATAAAAGAAGTGTTTGTTCCTGTGGAGGTAGGATTTCTTCATTATCCGAACCACGTTAAATCTCTTGTTGTGCGATTGTTTACTTTATGTTTTTCTTGTTAACTTTGTTCTTGAAATAAGGTAAGAGCCGAAGCTCGTATTATCTCATACGACCTCTCTTGTAGGTGTTCGCCAACTATTTGTCACTGCTTTGGCTAAGTGGCTAAGATTCATCCCAACGAGTCTTGTTAGGGCTAAGTCGGATCTTGTTCGGATATTGATGGTTTCCTTAACAACAAAGTTACACATTTATGAAAAATTGAGTTTGATGGATATGTAAAATTCCAACTTTAGCCAAAATACCATTCGACATTGCCTTATCCTTCTATCTAGGATTTATTGCAATTGCCGTTTTGCACTTATGCATTTTATTTAATTATTTTAGATTTCAATCACAAGATATATTCACTATTTCATATATATCATACCCCCACAAAGAGATATTGGTTTTCACAATATTAACTTTTATCATCATTAACACAACCTCCTCTTATATGGTAAATTAGTCTTATTTTTCTCCTAGAGAGTGCAATCTCTTACAAAATGACATTATTCCACAACAATAACACATACCTCAACTTTTCTTGAAAACTGATTATATTTTCATACCATGTACCGTTTGTGAGAGTTTTGATTTCTTTCTCTTAGACTCAACTGCGTTGACACTCTTGAAATTTATAACATTAGATTATTCATCCAATTGATCTTTTTATATATAATTTTTTGTGGCGTTCAAGTTTTGTAGAATTTTCTCCAAAGTACTCTCCGAATTTGTGAAAAATCTTTTTATGGTAACTTTTCCACGGGTGATGTAACTTCGTTATGATTTATCCAATTTAAAAAATTACAAATATGTTATTTCTACATATACGAGCTTACTATTGTCTATTTGAAATTCATAGATTTTAGGGAGAAAGAGTTTTCATTGTATGAATATATCGTTGAAATATTGAGATATAGGAAATCAATTTGTACTTTCCTCTATTATTTTGTATTTTCCTCAAACGTATACTAAGTTTTGAGTGCGGAGTTATCACTGGTGTAGAAATCATATATATATATATATATATATATATATATATATATATTCAAAAGTATATTCAGAACCATCAACATGTTCAATTATATTTCTCAAGCTTGTGCATTTTTTCTTTGTTCCCACGATATCCTTCGTAGATTTCTAAGGAAGCTTACCCAAATTTGGGCCAATTATATATTTTAATACTTTAAATGTTGTCAGCAAGATTTAAACTTAATTTTCCAACATTGTAATAATTTTTGTCATAGTCATTATGAAGTCTAATTATTTTTATGAGAACGACATAAATAACTTGCATTAATTTAACCGAGATCTTTGATCATAGAGAATATATTTGTTCGATTTGACTTGACACACACATAAGATACATTTTTAAAAATATATATCCAATTTAATTGAAAGTTGTTAGATAAATTTAAATGAAATTAAATATTTGAGCTAGTATAGAAAACTATCGAGATATTTTTTATTGGTGAATTATTTTATTACTCATTTAGGTTATTTACAATTTTAAAAGTGATCTTTAAAACAATCGTCTTTTTTTTGAAAATCTTTTTACAAAATAAAAGATCGAATAAAAAAAATATGTTTTATTTACACTTGCCGCATTTATTGTTGTGAATAGAAATAATTAAAAAATAGCTAAACCAAAATTTAACGCGCATCACGATGACAAGCATAACATGTCACCGCATCGATCATTTTTTTTAAATATTATAAAAACAGCCGCGCAATAAACCATGTTCATTGTTCTCAAAATTTATTATTATTAGGATTTACAGTTACATATCTTGAATTATTTTTTAAACTTAATATTAGATACGCCATTATATGTCAAGTTAGAGCTTGAATAAAAGATGAATTACAACCTTGAAGGAAGATGAAAATGGATATTAAAATGTTTTCTATATTTCTCAATTAATGGAATCAAACAACCCGGTACTACAATTGGTTTTAAAGTAATATTCCTTTTATTGTGTGTGTACTAGTATATTTTTTAGTTGTATTTAAACTGCTATATGCATGGGTCAAGAGTAGGGCTTGATTAATATAATAGCCCAAACTCAAGCCCAAACGTAAGGTTCGACTAGACATGTCCAATGATTCAGCATAACCTTATATTTTAGGTTTAGCTTATACTTCAAACATAGTCACTCTTCAAACCAGAACTTCACCTCTTCAATAGCTTCGTATTCTGTTCTTCACACTCCAAAATCTTGGTTTCATTAGGTTTCTTTGCTACTCTGTCATCCCCCCCCCCCCATCAAACTAAGCAGAGGGATTTTCCAAGTTTATTTCTAAAGAACTTGAGTTGAGCTTGAGACATAAATTTAGTTAGTTGTTTGTTCATAAGACAAAATGAAACGCACCTCCAGAGCATGTCAGAGAATTTGATTTTAATTGAAATGACCATTTTCAATGTACTTTTTTCGCGTGTGGAAGACTGGATTCTAAGCCAATGAGGCAGCACCCACGTTGTCACACAAGAGAATGAGCAAGATGAAATTATAATTTATGAATGACTGACTAGAACCAAATGAGCTCATATGACAGATAGGCTAAAACGCTGTACTAAACACCAAGAAATCAATAATACACCAAGATAAACACAGTATCCTCTAACGGAGCAACGATAATCAATCGAGTTTCTCCAATCGGCATCAGAAAAACCACTAAAAAAGACTTAAAAATACGGTCTCATATAGATTCCAAGGCTTCAAGTCTAAGATAAGTAACACAATATTTGTTTAACACTTTGTAGATGTATGTTAGTAGGTTTTTTAAAGAACTATGAGAGCTTTTTGACTGTAAAGGCTATATCAGGCTTTGTGTTTAACAAGTATTGTAGTGATCCAAACAAACTACGCGATATTATAGGATTATAAAAAAAATCACCATCATGAAAAGATAAGGATTGTCCTGTATATATTCGAGTATCACGAGGTTTGGAGTTTCTCATTCTAGTAGAATCAATTAAAGTATCAATGTACTATCTCTGAGTAATATAAAGTCTTGTTTTATCCATAGAAATTTCCATTCCTAAGAAAAATAAAGGTTGCACATGTCCTTGAGGGATAAAATAATATTGAGCCGACTAATGAACCTTTTTATATCATTGGATATATTCTCAATGATAATAATGTGATCTACGTAGATTAGGATAATTAGAATAAAATATGGTGTAATAAAGAAAAAACATAGAATTGTCAGATATAG
The DNA here is from genome assembly GCA_036936605.1 of Limnanthes douglasii subsp. nivea. Classification (NCBI taxonomy): domain Eukaryota; kingdom Viridiplantae; phylum Streptophyta; class Magnoliopsida; order Brassicales; family Limnanthaceae; genus Limnanthes; species Limnanthes douglasii. Next base: position 57,922,810 of record JAUPFV010000002.1, on the reverse strand, counting down.
AGTTGAGGAATCCCCAACTGATTAGAATATCCATGAGTTTAGAAAACCAATCTCATGGGATTTTTTTGAGGCCATAATATCTTTGTGCAACCTTAAAAAATATTTGGCTTCAAAGGGGTCTCCAAAAATTTAGGGCTATGACATGTAAACAACCTTATGTAGATTACCATTAAGGAAAGTATTGTTTATGTCTAACTGGTGTGTACCCTAGTTCTTAGACACATTAATGCTCAAAATAAGTCTGGTTGTAGAGGTTTTGATTACTGGGTTAAATTTTTTACTAAAATCAATCCATAGAGACTGATGGAACCCTTGGCAACTAACCTTACCTTGTCTTTTTGCAAAGAGACAACAACTCCATATTTTAGTTTGTAAACTTATTTATTTCTTACAATATTCATATTAAGAATCCAATGAGTCAAAGATCCAGGGTCATTATTGCATTTCTTTAGACTAATTAGTATTATAAATGGATTATTTAAAACATGTTGGCTGCTTAGGTAGATCCAAGGTTGTGCCAATACGACCATTATAATTGTGTTTAGGTTTGGAGATACAAGCCTTGGCCTTGATAATCATAGAATGTGTGTCTGTAGAAGGAACTGGATTATTAGGGGCATGTAGTAGGGTATGAATATATGTGGTAATTGTTTTTGAGATAATTAGACTAGGTAAAACATGGTAATGTGAAATGTTACCTTAGGAATTGTGGCTTGTCTAAGAAGTACTGTATTTGATGACTTGGAAGGAACTGTTTGAGGATTGGAATCTGAGTTTGATCTAGTTGTGTTATGTGGTGCATGGTTTCTTTGGACATGAAAGCTTGAGTAAGGAGGATGTTATGTGGAAGAACAAGGCACAAGTGAGAGTAACATTTCATTAGAAGTAATATTTGTAGGACAATATTTCATTTCATTAGTTAAAATAAGTAACACTAGGAATCTTAGGAAAAGTAGTGAAACAATTTAATTAGGACATATAGACCATTGACTCAGGTTTTATTGTGTTGAAGAAGTTACAAGCACATGAGAATTCTTCCACATTGAAGACAACATGCCCATATATAAGAACTTTTCCAGTGAGTGTAACACACTTGTACCCTTTGTGTGCGGCAGAGTATCCTAAGAATACATATTTAAGTGAGTGAAAACTAAATTTATGATGTTGGTGGGGTTTAATACAAGGATAACAGGAAGGTCAAACACTTTAAGAATATAGGAATCAAGCATCCTATGATACACAAGCTCATAAGGGTACTTGTTATCTAGGCCATGGGTGGGTAGTTTATTTATGAGGTACATAATTATGCTAAAACGTCTTACTAGTAAGACAAAGGTAGTTAAAACTGAGCCAAAAGAGTGAGGCCAACCTTAACAATGTATTTGTGTTTCCTCTCCACCCTACCAATTTGGACAGATGTGCGAGGACATAACATTCTGAAGTCAATACAACAGTTCTTAGTGAAGGGTAAGAAAGCCTTGCATTCTACTCCTCTATCAGTTTGTAAGACTTTAATTTGTCTTCCAAACTGAGTTTCAACCATTTTTTTTAAACTCTAGAAAGATAGACAAAGGATCACTTTTTTGTTTAAAAGGATACACCCAAGAAAATATGCTAAAGTCATCTACAAATAGAATATAATACCTGAAACTATTATGGTTTTTGTAGGAGTTGGTCCCTATACATCAAAATGGACAATATATAAGATGTTTAAAGCATGGGAATTAAATGTACAGAAGGATATTTGTGGGATTTACCCAATTGAAAATATTCACAAAAAAGGAAGTTAGTTTTGATTACACAAAACATTACATTGTTGTATAAGTTTAGATAAAAATAGGAGATTGATGGCCCAATCTAAGGTGCCACTTTTGAGGTAAATAAAGTTTAGAACTAGAACCTAATGATAATTCAGATTTGAGAGCCTGATGAGATTCATCCACATCTTTGTCAATGCAATACAAGCCATTCCTAGCCTATTTCGTTAGAATAACCTTCCTTGTTGCCTAATATTTCATAAAACACACATCCTTAAATAACTCAATAAAAACTTTATTATGGTAAGTAAGCTTACAAAACAGACAATATGTTTTTTAAAATCGTATGAACATAAAGTATGTTGTTCAGGTTTTGTGGTTTATTAACACAAGTACGAATCCTACAGTTGCCAACATGTTTAATCAAGTATTTTTTTTTACCATTCTCAACCTAGACATAGACATTTTCTTCATGGTACATCCTCTGATTTAAGATACCAGGGTTGTGAGTCACATGGTGAGTGTTCTAGAGTCTGCATATAATCTACTGTTATTATTTGAGTCTTGTGTCATAATTTATGAATCAGGGTCTGATCTATGTTGTTGCTCTCCAGATAGTGTCCCAAGTCATTAATAACATATCTAAGATAGTATGTGGGAGCAAAATGGCCAAACTTTATACACAATTGGCACGTTTGATCTGCTTGGATAGTATCTTTATCATCTCCTATTATAAGTATAGTTTCCTCTTCGTCTGTAGTTGTTGTCGAATATGTCTTTATATCCATGGGCTATTCCTCTAAAATAGGTTTCTTGTCATCTAGAACCTTGAGTGTTATTATGTTGTGGTTTATAAATTTTGTTTTTTTATTATCGTGGGGGCTAAATTAAGACTAACTACACCTCATTATACGTTATAGAGTTGCTTTAATCTACTCTCAAAAGTATGAAGAGATGATTGGAGACTTATCCAGATTAGGTCTTTTTTATCATCTAGAATCACGACTATATGAATATAGTGTGAGTCTATTCCAACAAGTATATGTGATATTAGATCAATAATAAGGACAAATGATTCATCAATGACTAAGTTGTCAGTAATAGATTTTATCTTAGTTAGGCATTCATTAATGGTATATGTACATTTTCTTATCATGTAAAATTATCCTTTGAAGTAGTAGATCGTGGCTCTAGTTTGTGAGCCAGAGATCTCTGTTAGCCCATCCCATAGTATTTTTGAAGATTCATACTCCAATAGCTATGCAACTATTTAACGATCAATGATGGTAAATATCGACCCAAACCGCAACTGGTCATTTGGTTGCTAGTTTTGAATGGTTGGATTGACCATTATAGTGTCAGTTCAGTCACGTAAAACATTTAGAGGACAAAGAGTATCACCTGAAACATGGCCAAAAAGCATTTTCTGTTTATAACATGAATGATCATAACATTTCGTAGCAATTAGTTTGTGTGGTCTAGCTTGAGAGTGTTACTAGTGTTGTCCACTTGCATGATTTATGTTTTGTTGTTTGCAAATGATTCGGGTAAGATACAACAATAGGGCAGTGTCAGAGGTCAGCGGTGGAGAATTAGCATTTTCCATCGAGTGGATCTGATACCAAATTATAGCTTGAATAAATGATGAAAAACAAGATTGGAGGAAGATAAAAATAGAGATTGAAATTGTTTCTATATTTCTCAATGAATGAAATCAGGTTTACACAGTCTTCTTGTATGTACAACTACCAACATGTACTACAATTTGTTTAAAAAATATATATTCTTATTGTTACTAAATTTTATCTATAGTAAATTTTTAATTGACGTGCATGTGTGTTGTGATTTGTTTTTTTAGCTATATTTAGATTGTTATGTGCATAGATCAAGAGTTGGATTTGATCAATACATGAATCCAAACTAAAAATTTCATTCCTTCTGCTCAAATGAATCAGTTCAATCTTATACTTTAGGTTTAACTTGTACTTCGAACGCATTCACTCTTCCATTTTTCACATCTTCAATATCATCGATTTCTCATTCGATTTCCTTGCTACTTTATCACATATTAGCTCGAATATCTAAATAAGTGTGAAACATACCAAATAACTTCACATACCACGTAACTATATACGACACAAGATGCAATTCATCCCCGTACATTTTACTTCCAAATTTTGCTTGTTAAAACTTCCAATTTTTCTTCTAAATTTTGCTGTTATTTAAAGAATTATTTTCCTGTATTGGTATTTTCTAATCTAAACTCCTGTTCCAAATCTAATTTTTTTTTGGATAAGTTTGTTAGTACAATTTTCTCTTCTAATTGTTAGTACAATTTTACTAGTAGTTGGTACTAAATCACAAAAGAATATAAACATTTTATCCTTTCTATTATCCAATTATTAAATAACATCACATTTTACATGTTAGTCTTTCATTATATCCGGTAATACAAATAACAATTCATATATGACTAACTTCGTATTCTTCCACTGAGTGTAAGCTCACCATTCACCAATGTACAAGTATAGATATTTGAAGTTTTATTCGGATAACGAAGGAGGGTCATCAATCAAAGTGATGTATTGATTTGGATTTGTTTTTGTACTCATCCCTTAGAACAAGCTAAGAGTAAGTGATGCTCAACTGTCCTAGCTTCTATCACTCATCACTCATCAGTTGTTGGTTTATCACATGCGCCCCCACACAACCACAACGCAAATATACAACTAATTAGCAGTCTTATCAATTATTAGTTGGTCATGACTATACCTTACCAACTTAACTTATGGGTGGTCTACTAATACTAAACAATTCAAAGATTTAAATCAAAACCACTGCAGGTAGCTAGTGGTTTTTCATTAACTTATAATACATAAATCACAATTAACTACTAACTGTACCAATACCATACAGATTTGAGATTACAGAACAGGAGTTGTTTAAATATGGAAGCAAGCAGCAGCCCCCAAAATGTAGTGTACATTTGATTTGACCCACACATAAACAAAGAAGCTTCCTTTTCTCTCTGCAACTTGTAGGGTTTTTGTCTACTTTGGTAGGCACTGAGGATAGATAGATAGGCACATTCATAGCCCACCCAAAATAACAGGAATATTATTCTTACCAGTTACCAAGTAAAAGTCAAGAGTTGACTTCTTCCTTTTTTTACCACTTGCATGGTAAAAATAATATTTATTTATTATCATTGATATATATTCTTTGTTATATATTCTTTGTTGATGTGCAGTGCTTGTTATTTCTTACTTTTATTTATATATAATATTGTGAATGGTTTGAATGAGAACCAGTCTTTTGAGGGTTTCAACTTTGAAGTGGTTAGTAAACAGAGAACAGTACAAGTTGGTGGAGGTGTCAAACGGTTTGAACCAGCACCAACCCGCACCGTTTAAGTCTGAACCACGGGTTGCAGTCCTGGCGGGTTGCGGTCTCGGCGGGTTGCGGTTTCGGCGGGTTGCAGTCCTGGCGGGTTGCGGTCTCGGCGGGTTGCTCTTATGCGGTCCTGAGGATCTGGCGGTCCTGCCAGGTTGCAGTCGTAATGGGCCAGTTTCACAGTTAAACCGCCAGTTCAAACCACCAGACGAACCATTTAAGAGCCGTTTACCAGTTCAAACCATCAGCCAAACCATTTAACCATTTAAGAACCGTTTATCAGAATATATTATAATGTTATTTAAAATTAATTTGTAAGTGATAATTGAATCTAATTTCAATAATTGAGTTAATTATTCTATTTCATGTATTTTAATTTAAATATGTTATCATTTTAATCGAAATTTTATAATCATCAATTATATTTTAAAAAAATAATTGTAATTTGATTTTGATACGTTTGAATAATATATTACTATTAAATAATATATACCTATTAGACATATAATTGTATTCTAATTTTAAATTATTAGGTGATTTGTATATTGTTTAGAACCGATTCGGAATCGAAATAAAAAATTATTAAAAACATGCTAAAACTAATGTATTTTAAATATAATGCCGTAATAAATCTGCGATTGTAATTAACAAACAAAATTGTTTTAAATTAGAAGAGATTAATTTAGGAAATATATATTTTTAAGTTTTTTTTCGACAAATATTAATAACTAAGTTAGTAGTATGTCTTTAATAATTAAACATTTAATATCAAAACCAATCATAAAAAAATAATAAAATATAAAAGCCGAATAATCAATAATTAAATAATATATGATCATTGACAATGTGGATAATCTTAGATTACTTGGGATTCTTTTATATAGATTGACACTTTCATCTTCAATGGTAATTATCGACGTGGGATTCTTTTAAACAAAACTCGAGTTTTGTTTAAAAGAATCTCACATATATAGTTAGTACTACCATTAAAGAGGAGTTTTGTTTAAAAGAATCCCACATCGATAGTTACCATTGAAGATGAAAGTGTCAATCTATATAAAAGGAGTCACTAACACACCCTCTCACTTACCAAGTCTTGGGCAACTACTTGAATGCCTAACATGGTGGTTAATAGTTAAAAATTTCGAATTGAATACCTAACATGGTGGTTAATAGTTAAAAATTTCGAATTAATTTTTTTAAAGTAGTCTTGGGCAACTACTTGAATGCCAAATGCCTAACATGGTGCCTAACATGGTTTTTAACAATTAAAAAAAAATTAAAAAAAAAATTAAAAAAAAATTAAAAAAAAAATTAAAAAATTCTCAGGTCCGGGGCATCCGGACGTAAGGTCTGGACGCCCGGACCAGCAATTCGGACCATCCGGACGTCCGGTCCGGACCATCCGGACGTCCGGTCCGGATGGTCCGAATTGCTGGTCCGGATGCCCCGGACCTGACGTCCGGACCATCCGGACCGGACGTCCGGACCATCCGGATGGTTCCAAAAAAAAAAAAATCGTTTTTTTTAATTTTTGTTTTTTTGGGTCTCCTCTATTTATAGAGGAGACCCCAAATCCACACTCATAAATTCATATACTCCTCTCTACGTCTCTCTAAATCTCTCTACTTGTTCTAAATATTCTAGAAAACTCAAATTTCTTATTTTACATATTGTAGTCCTACTTTCGGAATTGTTTGATTTTTTTTTTTCGCAAATTGTTTCTATTTGATAAAAACACTTAAATAACGTTGGGATAACATTATAATAGCTCAATTAAGAGCTTCGTATAATTTATCAAGTTATTTAATTGTTATAGTAATTTAAATTAGTTCTTTTAATTCTAATTTTATTAGTTGTTGTTAGTTGTTATTGCTTGTTGTTAGTTGTTATTGCTTGTTATTAGTTGTATTAGTTGGTATTAGTCTAAATTTAGTTTTTATTATTTGCGATATTAATTAGTTTCGATTAGTATTTTATTGCATATTTAAAAAAAAACGTTGTTTTAAGTTTTAAAATGCCTATAAATCGTAGACTTACTAATACTCACCAATCCGCTAATTTTCACTTGTAATGAATGATGTTTGTGATAACCAAAACAAATTAATGCTGACCAAAATGTAATAATAATTTTATAATCATTATTAAAATTACAATAATAAAATTCAAAATTTAATATTAAAATTATAACAATATAACTTGTAATCTTTTACCATGATAAAATATGATTTTGGTTTAAAAAATAATAAATAACATTTGTAATATTTAAAACCAAATCACAATAATAATATTCAAAATGTAATATTAAAATTATAACAATATAACTTAAAAATAATAAATAACACTTGTAATATTTAAAACCAAATCACAATAATAAAATTCAAAATGTAATATTAAAATTATAACAATATAACTTAAAAATAATAAATAACACTTGTAATATTTAAAACCAAATCACAATAATAAAATTCAAAATGTAATTTTAAAATTATAACAATATAACTTGTAATATTTTTGTATGATAAAATATGATTTTGGTTTAAAAAATAATATATAACACTTGTAATATTCAAAACCAAATCACAATAATAAAATTCAAAATGTAATATTAAAATTATAACCATAGAATTTGTAATATTTTAACATGATAAAATATAGTTTTGCTTTGTATTAGATCTAAAAACATAATAATAATAATATTCAAAATATGATAATAACATAAGTAATATTTAAAATTTTAGACTATATAATAATTACAACACTTAAAATATTAATAACCAAAACAAATTAATATTAACAAAAATGTAATAATAATTCTATAATAATATGCAATATCTCAATATTTTTTAAATATAACATTTTGGTTATAAAATAAATAAAATCAGCATAATATTTATCAATAAACCGCCGGTTTTTTACAAATAAACCGTGGTTTCGCAGTCTCGCCAGGTTGCAGTCCTGCCGGGTTGCAGTCCTGCCGGGTTGCAGTCCTGCCAGGTTGCGGTCCTGGCGGGTTGCTCCTTATGCGGTCCTGGCGGGTTGCGGTCCTGGCGGATTGCGGTCCTAATGGGCCAGTTTCGCAGGTAAACCGCCAGTTCTTAAGCAGGTTGTCAGCTTTGAACCGTGGTTCCTGAACCATTAGACACCTCTACAAGTTGGGTATTAAAGTTGTTGGTCTTAAAAGCAGCTGACCAAGTTCAGTGGCTTGGCTTACTCACTTCCAACAACAGTCGACATGGCTTTCCTTCTTTTATGTTGTTGCTCTCTGATTAAATGGTTTTCTGCCACATTCACCGCCTCTTGTTTCATATTCATTCAAGATTATTATAATATTTTGAGGTCCACAATTTTTCTTACTCATCATAGGGTATATCTATTAGCCATCTTGCAAATATGATCCAATGATTCTTAGCGCGGCAACGGCAACCCAATACGCTATACTTCTATTATTTATTTATTTATTTATTTATTTATTTATTTATGTATAAATGTATAAAGTTCCTTTTGGGACCATCCCACGTTGCTAATTATTCTAATCATTCCCATGTATCAGTTATATTTTTAAATACGTACTATTAAAAACTAGGGAAATTGTACCAAAGGTACCTACTCAACTATTCAATTGTCACTTACCACCCAAGGTTTGATCAATTGTTACTTAATACCCATCTCAACTACCTTATTGTCACTTACAACCTAACTTTATTTTAATACCCTAACTACTCTCACCATTCATGAACAGCCACGTAACCAAAAATTTTATTTCCTTCTCTTTCCTTCTCTTTCCTACTTTTCCTTTAATTTTATTTTTAAAAGATCCGTATCTTTCGAACGGGAGCTCGAAAAAAATAAATGAAAGTACCATTACTTTTGTTTTTTAAAAATGAACAAAACTAGATCCATTTATGATATTTTTTGATTTTTTTAAAAAATAAAATTTCACCAGTTGCAAGCAATTCGCATCTTGAGAATTGTACCAGTTGTTTTTTTTTTCATACCAGTTTTTTTTTTTTTTTTTTTTTTATCGTTCAGAAATCCTGAGAGTTGCAAGCAATTCGCATCTTATCATGAGAATCGTTCAGAAATTTGCAAGCAATTCGCATCTTATCATGAGAATCATTCAGAAATTGCAAGCAATTCGCATCTTATCATGAGAATCGTTCAGAAATTGCAAGCAATTCGCATCTTATCCTGAGAATCGTTCAGAATTTGCAAGCAATTCGCATCTTGAGAATTTGCAAGCAATTCGCATCTTGAGAATTGTACCAGTTTTTTTTTTTTTTATCGTTCAGAAATCCTGAGAGTTGCAAGCAATTCGCATCTTATCATGAGAATCGTTCAGAAATTTGCAAGCAATTCGCATCTTATCATGCGAATCGTTCAGAATTTGCAAGCAATTCGCATCTTATCATGAGAATCGTTCAGAAATTGCAAGCAATTCGCATCTTATCCTGAGAATCGTTCAGAATTTGCAAGCAATTCGCATCCTGAGAATTTGCAAGCAATTCGCATCTTGAGAATTGTACCAGTTTTTTTTTTTTTTTTTTTTTTTTTTTTTTTTTATCGTTCAGAAATCTTGAGAGTTGCAAGCAATTCGTATCTTATCATGAGAATCGTTCAGAATTTTGCAAGCAATTCGCATCTTATCATGAGAATCGTTCAGAAATTGCAAGCAATTCGCATCTTATCATGAGAATCGTTCAGAATTTGCAAGCAATTCGCATCCTGAGAATTTGCAAGCAATTCGCATCCTGAGAATTTGCAAGCAATTCGCATCCTGCGAATTGTACCAGTTTTTTTTTTTTTTTTTTTTTTTTACCAGCGCGCGCCTTTTTTTAGTCGGGGGTATTTTTGTCCAAATTTCAGTTCGAGGTACCCAGTTACACTATCCAAAAAGCGGGTACCGCCGGGTAATACCATAATTGAGAAGGTATTTACCGGTACTTTTCTCAAACTATTGCGTAAGGGATTAACTGAATTATTGAGATAAGTGATTTGTAAATAATAGTTTTTTCCACCGCTACACTAATCCCTCTCAATTCTACTTTTAGTGATAGAAATTTACCAGGCTCGGATATAGTAAAAATTGACAGATTGAGAGTTTTTTTTATTCTATAGGTGGTGGTGCATGACCGTTCTTAGTTGGTGGAGTGATTTGTTTGGTTAATTCTGTTAATGAACGAAATCTCAACCAGCTATTTGGAGGTTATCAACACGGCCGACTTATTAGAGAGACTATGGCCGTTTAGGCAAAAGAAGTTTGAGGCAATAACAAGTCTCGGATGCCCTTAGATATTCTGGACCGCACGCGCGCTACACTGATGTATTGAACGAGTATATAGCCTTGGTCGACAGGCCGGGTAATCTTTGAAATTTCATCGTGATAGAATAGATCATTGCAATTGTTGGTCTTCAACGAGGAATTCCTAGTAAGCGCAAGTCATCAGCTCGCGTTGACTACGTCCCTGCCTTTTGTACACACCGTCCGTCGCTCCTACCGATTGAATGGTCAAGTGTAATGTTCGGATCGCGACGACGTAGGCGATTCGCCGTCCGCGACATCGCGAGAAGTCCACTGAACCTTATCATTTAGAAGAAGGAGAAGCCGTAACAAGATTTCCGTGAAAAAAAAGAATCTATATACATCACGAACTAAATCAATTAAAGTTATTTACGGCCATTTAGGAGATATCATCCACTAATTATTTTTTTATTTTTTAACTAACGCATTTTTTTTTTACCAATTTTTTCGTATAGTTATTTATTTAGTCTTTAAGTTTTATTATAAATATATTTAGCGGTAACTATTGTTATAACATAATCTTAAAATATTGGATTAAGTTATATATATTAGTTCTGACTAGGATTATATACTTTTATGATACTTAATAGTAATGATGATATGTTTAATATTGTGATTGTTAAGATTAAATCTTATAAATAATGTCAGACGAGACAAGTTAACAAAAAGACGAGACAAATTAACAAAAGGACGAGGGATATGAAGGTAACACAAGGCAACCAAATGACCAAAAAAACATATATAAGACGAGGGTGATAAACGATAATACAAGACAACCAAATGACAAAACGAACATATGTGAGATGAGAGCGATAAGCAATACAAGACGAGGGTCATGAAAAACCTATCGTAGGAGGATCACGAGCGTACAAACATAGCGCATGAATAAAATGTTCGAACAATTATTATGGAATGACATGTATCGATGTATAATCGCAACTAAAAAACATACGAACGCATTTATTAGGAAATATGACTAACCTTTAAGGCAGATTAAAACATTCAAAGTTATAACGGGTAGATAATAAATGTGGAATGGGAGAATATCTTGTAAGCATTATAAATAAGGGGAAAATCTCAATGTAAAGATCGATCATATTTGATATAAAAAAATTATTATATTCATAATCATTTTGTTTATTCATAGTTTCTTTTTTCATTTTGACTATGCATTTTAGAAGGAATCCTCTTATCAAATTTGAAACTGCCTGTGTGAACTTTCTTCTATTTTAAAGGATTCAAGTTTTAGCATACCAATTTTGATGACAAGATCGAGATTTAAAAAGGAAAAATACAGAGATCCGTCCAGTTCGAGGTAACCTGGTGACTATCCCGGGTGTCATGATGAGTATGTCTGCTAACGAGACCAATAGAGGATGTCAACAAGGTTTTTAGACCCACCACAATCGATCATGAACAAAAGCCTCAAGTAGTCATGATGAGAGTTGATAGTCGATCGATCAGGGCAGTGTTCACTGTGCAATACGGGAGTGATCAAACCCAATGTGGGATGGTCAATGCAACAACCCGTGTAAATACTAATACCACGCTCGTCTAGAGAGAAAAGACTTCCACGATAGATGTGTTGACTAATACGTCTAATGTTTAGTGATGAGTCCGAATTCAGCATGCTCCCCGGAAGGGCAAATCAGCCTAAGTCTCTCCGAATACCGGACAAGCTACAAGCACATAAATCGGACAGATCATTCGGACCGAACAGATCACTTCGACCACTGTAAACTTAAGGCTGTTCGAACTATGACTAAAGTACTAAAAAACCTAAACACTTCCTGACTAAACTACCTGCCCTCCTGCTTGGAGCTCATGGGTCTTTAAACGTGACCCGGGTCCATTAAACATGACCCGAAAGCCCATAAGGGCCCAAACATCATACTATAAATACCCAACCACCAGCATTAACTATGGGTAAGAAAAATTAACTGCTACCAAGCTGCTCAATTATCTCTCCACCGTCAAACACCCTTACACCACCGTTAAACACCCTTACACCACCGTTAAACACCCTTACACCACCTTGACACTCCACTTAAAATTACTAGCCTACCCTCAGGCGATTATTTTCCACACCAAATTGGCGATCACAGTGGGAGGAGAGAGGTGCATGAATCAAGCATTCAAAACCTACCAAGAAATCCTGTCTGGAAACCTCCCCAAGAGGTTTGACAGTACTAAGATGGAGAAGTACGATGGCAGTACTGATCCGGACAATCATCTGGAGCAATTCAAGAACTTCATGATAAACTTTGATGATGATGATAAACTACTTTGTAGGGCATTCTCCCAATCCTTTACGGGGAGTGCTCTGAAGTGGTACAACAGCCTGCCTCAGGGTTGTATTAAAGATTTTGATACATTTTGGGTAGCCTTTCGGAGGCAGTTTGTGGGGAGTAAGGAGCTGAAGGGCAATGGAGACACAATAATCCATTGTGCCCAGGAGCCAAATGAGTCATTGAAGGAGTATATAAGTCGTTTTGTGAACACAAATAATGGGTTGGCTGATTGCTTCGAACAGGTGGCAATAGCATCCCTAAGACAAGGCTTGAACCCAGGCAACCTGGCTGATTCGGTGACTAGAAAGAAGGCCATGACCTGGGGGGGATTGCTAAATCAGGTTGGCAAGCAAATAAACGTTGATGAAACAAAGAAAACCAGGGTGCACAGACATGTGAGATCCACCCCAGTGGCACCAACTCCAAATCCAAATCAGTCCGGGAACAAAGCCAGAGAAACTGGACAGGGGCATGGTAGGGCAAAAGCTCAGTCTCAGCCAGCTGCTCCTGCTCAAAGTCAACAATCCATGAATAAAAGAGGGCCATGGGTCCAACCGGAGTGGTTTGCAGAACTTAAAGAAAGCATGGCCACCATTTTCGATAAAACAAAAGATGAGGTACACTACCGGAGACCAGCAACCTTGCAGTCTCCCAGAGAGCATCGTAACAACTCCTTTTGCCAATACCACAATGATATTGGCCATACCACTGATGATTGCATAGCGTTGAAACAAGAGGTTCAAAACTTGATTGAAAAGGGAAAGTTGGGTGCATACGTTAAAAGAAGGGGAGGCAACAGGCCTGACAATACTCACCGGGTTGGTCCAAGTAATGCTGCCCCGGAGGGGGCCATGGTAATAGTTGAAAGGTTCGATGTGGAATCTGAGTACTTGGATCCTGATCCAACACGAAATAGGGTGGGTGCTATAGAGGAGTGTTCTAGGACGGTCTCCGGGCTCATTAAATTCTTCGAGTCACTGACGATTTTCGGAGGGGACACTATGACTACTCCTACTGCTTCTTCAAGAAAGAGGCATGTTCATAATTTAGCCTCCCAGCTAGAGGGAGGCATGACGTCTTATCAATCACCAAACTCATTCCTATTCATAGTCTTCGATGAGGATGATTTGAGAGATATTGCTGGCCCTCATGAGGATGCTGTTGTCATAGGAGCATCTATAGGGGGCAATGAGGTAAGGCGAATTCTGGTGGATACTGGAAGCTCTGCCAATATCATTTTCCTAACCACTTACAAGAAAATGAAAAATCCAGCTGTGATTCAGAAGTCAGACAGATCGATCGTGGGTTTCACGGGCAGCTCAGCCGATGTGATCGGGGAGTTTGAAGAAAAAGTGTTATTGGGCAGGGGCCCTTTCAAGAAAATGGTTAGAATACTCTTCATCGTAGTGGATTGTCCCACTTGTTATAATGTTATTCTAGGGATATCTTGGCTCTCTAGGATGCATGCAGTGGCTTCAACAGTCCATCAGTGTTTAAAGTATGCTGTTCATGGACAGGTTGGAGTTGTCCGGAGCAGCCAAAAGGTTGCAAGAGAATGCTATGCCACTGCCTTGGCTCCACGAACGCTGGGGGTAGTCAGAATAAATGATCAATAGCAGTTTGAGGGCCTTTCTGGGGGTGAGGGTGAGATTGATGACCCCAGGGAGACCCCCGGAGTGTTGATCCCAATCGAAGAGGTTGAAACACATTGTTTGGAAGAAGGCAAAAGTGTCAAGATAGGGTCCAAGATGCCACCAATATTGAAACAAGAGATGTTGAAATTTTTGAAAGACCATCAGCACGTTTTTGCTTGGTGCAATGCTGATGTTACTGGAGTTCCATCAGAGGTGATATCCCATCACCTATCTGTCTGGAGAGATGTGGCACCAGTGGTTCAAAAGAGAAGAGCTTTCTCAAAAGATAAGGCTGATGTCATAGTACAAGAGGTTGACAGACTTACAAAGATGGGGCATATTAAAGAATCTCAGTACCTTTTGTGGACTGCAAATCCTGTCCTGGTAAAGAAGAAAAATGGCAAGTGGCGCATGTGCATTGACTTCACAGATCTTAATAGAGCTTGCCCAAAAGATTTGTATCCGGTTCCCCGGATAGATCAGCTAGTAGACTCTACTTCTGGGAACAAACTGCTCTCCTTCATGGATGCCTTCTCCGGGTACAATCAGATCCAAGTAGATCCAAAAGATCAAGAACATACCACGTTTGTCACTGATAGGGGTCTACATTGCTACAAGGTGATGCCTTTTGGCTTGAAAAATGCTGGGGCTACTTATCAAAGATTAGTCAACAAGGCATTTGCTGATCAAATTGGAAGAAATATGGAGGTTTACATTGACGATATGATGGTGAAAAGCATGGATGAGCAGTTGCACTTGTCCGATCTCCAAGAAACTTTTGCCAACTTTGCAAAAGTGAATTTAAAACTAAACCCTGAAAAGTGTGTGTTCGGATTACAGTCCGAGAAGTTCTTAGGGTATATCATCAGTGAGCATGGAATACAGCCCGACCCGGACCAACTCAATGCCTTATTCCAGATGGAGCCTCCTCGAAACATTAAAGAAGTACAACGATTAACGGGGAGATTGGCTGCCTTAAACAGATTCATCTCCAGGTCTTCGGACAGGTGCGCTCCATTCTTTCAGACTTTGAAGGGTGCAAAGGGTTTCGAATGGACCCCGCAGTGTAGTAAGGCATTCGATGGAATAAAAAAACATCTCTCCTCTCTTAAAACTTTGTTCAAACCAGTTGACGGGGAGACCCTTGTTGTGTATCTGGCCGTTTCAAGTTGTGCCATCAGTGCTGTATTGGTAAGAGAGGTCGATGGTTGTCCCTACCCAGTGTACTACATCAGCAAAAGCTTGATTGATGCTGAGAGGCGTTACTTGAAACTCGAAAAACTGGCATTAGCTCTGGTGATAGCTGCAAGAAAAATGAGGCCTTACTTCCAGGCTCATCCTATCGTTGTCCGGACATCATTCCCTTTAAAGAATGTCCTTCAAAAAGCAGACATTTCAAGCAGAATGACGAAGTGGTCAGTGGAGTTGGGAGACTTCGATATAGACTTTGCCCCCCGAACAGCAGTAAAAGCCCAAGTTGTGGCTGATTTTCTGGTTGAATTCCACTCCGATAGGGATTCAGAGCAACCTACTAATTCAAAAGACAAGAAAGTGTGGATTGTCCGAACAGACGGAGGGTCTAGCACCATGGGATGTGGGGCAGGAATATGTCTCACTTCCCCATATGGGGACAGCATGTACCAAGCTATTTGTTTTGCTTTCAGGGCGTCTAATAACGAGTCCGAATACGAAGCAGCTATAGCTGGGTTGAAATTGGCCCACATCTGTGGGGCTAAAGGGGTCAAGCTTCTGAGTGACTCCCAGTTACTTGTCCACCATGCCTTAGGCCAATCTGAGGCTAGAAAGGAGCACTTGGTAAAATATTTACTCCTCCTCAAGAATGAAGCGTTAAAGTTTAAAGCTGTTGTCTACGAGCATATTCCCCGGGCAGAAAATGAGCTAGCAGACTCATTGGCAACAATAGCGTATATGGAGTCCTACCCATGGATCCATGTGCTTGAAAGCCCTTCTATTCAACTCGGTGAGGGTGGAAAAGAGGAGGTTTTTGAAATACAAGTGAGCCGGCCTCAAGACTGGAGATCTCCTCTCATACAATATCTGTCCGATGGTATTATGCCCTCAGATAAGTCACAAGCCAGAACATTGACACACAAGGCTCGTGGTTTCATTATGTTGAGAGAAGTGTTGTACAAAAAATCCTATAGTAAACCTCTCCTACGCTGTTTAGGGGATAATGAGTCACATATGGTCCTCTCCGAATTGCATGATGGTGAGGGATCAACCCATTGTGGATTCAGAGCTTTAACAAGAAGATTGTTACTCTCCGGATATTATTGGCCATCAATCATGAAAGATGCTAAGGAGCTGGTAAGAAGGTGTGACCCATGCCAGAGGTACAGCAATGAAATTCATGTACCAGTCATTCCCTTGGAGTCAATTTCTGAGCCCATCCCTTTTGCTCGATGGGGATTGGACTTGGTTGGGCCTCTCCCTGTGGCGTCCGGAGGGTGTAAAACTATAATTGTGGCCATTGACTACTTCTCGAAGTGGATAGAAGCAGCCCCCCTGGCAGGGACAACATCAAAAGCTGTCATAAAATTTATTATGTCCAACATATGTTGCAGATTTGGTGTCCCACAGAGGATAACAACAGACGATGGGCCACAGTTTGACAATAGAGAAATGGAAAGCTTCTGTGCCTCAAGGGGTATACAGCACTGTTTTTCTTTACCTTTCCACCCACAAGCCAATGGGCAAGTTGAAGTGGCTAATAGAACTATCCTGTCCGGGTTAAAGAAAAATTTGGAAGGGGCTGCTGGGAAGTGGCCTAGTTATCTACAAGAAGTCTTGTGGGCCTACCGGACAACACCTGGGGCTGCAACACTAGAGTCTCCCTTTGCCTTGGTCTATGGAATGGATGAAGTAGCTCCCATAGAGAAAACACTCCCTTCCTTTCGTATTCACAACTTCTCCGGACACGCTAATGAAATGACAATTAGAAATCAACTTGATTTGATAGAAGAAAGACGGGTTAAAGCTCATCTTAGAGTGACACACTATCAGGGCTTGATGAGAAGAAGGTTTGCTTATAAGGTTAAAAGAAGAGATTTCCAACCAGGGGACAAAGTATTAAGGAAGATCTTCTTGCATACTAAGGAAAAGCTCTTCGGAAAGCTGGCCCCGACCTGGGAGGGTCCGTATACTGTAGTTGAAAGAATCAAGCCTGGGACTTATTGGTTAGAAGACAAAGATGGCAGGGTTTTAACTCACCCTTCGAATATTGAGCACCTTCGAATGTATTTGGAATAACACTTGTGTAAATATTTACTTGTTTAAACATCCATGTAAATATTTGGGGGCATACCTTCCCCTCTTCGGTGGCACGAAGAGTTTTCAATGAAATTTGATGCCTTCTTCAAATTTTTTCTAAGTATTTTCAGAATTCTATCCCTTGTCATACTATCCGAACTGAAAGGTCTAAGAGCTATTTAAACTCTAGCCGGAGAATCTTAAACACTCTCACAATACAATAAATCAAAGCTACTTAAATTCCAGCTATTTAAACTAAAACAAGTAATGAAAGAAGAGGATGGGTGAGCAAAATAAAAACATTCATTCAACAACTTAAAATTGCCTTGGCCTTCCAAGGACTTTTTGAACAAGTTTGGGTACAACACAAAATATCTGTCCGAATAATACGGACACCATCACAAAAAGAGTGCCTTGGCCTTCCAAGGACTTTAGTTTGAATGAAAGATAAACAAAATATATTAAGGTTGAGCCTTTGAATATGGCTCACCCTCATCTGCTTTCTCGCCCTTGATGTCGCTCCTCTCTTCGACTATCTTCTTGCCCTTGGGATCAATCTCTTCTTCACCTGGGCTCTCTCCGGTTTCCTCTTCATTATCAGATGAGGACTCACTGGAATATCCCTCGTCAACCATATTATAATATGGAAGGTCATCATCATCCACATAGCGCCATAAGTTCCCCAGTCCCCTCTTCGGGATTTTTTCGTGAAACAAGAGAACCATATCAGACTTCACCCTTTGAATCATTAGCTCCTCGCTTTGTATCATCTCCCTGGCATAGGCATTGATCTTGGCCTTGATTGTGGCCTCTTGGTCCCTCACCAAAGCAGCCTTCTCTTCAGCAGCCTGAGTCACTGCATTTTCTAAAGCGATCTTGTCGGTGGTCAGGTTGGTGATGAGCTTATCCTTTGCTGCAGTTTCTCCCCTTGAGGTTGTCAGGTCCTTCTCCATTCCGGACAGCTTATCCTGAAGATCTTTTATGGTTTCTTCTAGGGTGGCAACTTTTGTGTTGATTTCATTTTGCTTCTTCTTCAGCTCCTCATTTGCTTCCTTAAGAAAGTCAGCATTGGTGGTGGCAGTGCGGAGGTCTCCGGACAGCTTTTCCTTATTAGACTTGAGGTCTTTGATAGTGTCTGCTTGGCTCCGGACTTGTCTCTCCAATGTGAGAACTGGCTGCACATTACTAAGTAGAGAGTGGGCTATAGTGTCCTTCTCACTAGAAACCATGAAAGTCTTACCGTTAAAATTGACCGTATTGGAGCTGCTCGGAGGGATGTAGGGCCCTGCAAACTCGTCTCTAGGCAGGCCAAGGAAATATTCACCAAGTCCACCCAGACCGGTGATGTCCACTTCATCCAAATTAAGCTCCCCCCCCCTCAACCTCATCAGTATGGAATTCTCTTGGAATCTCTTCTTGAAAGTCCCTTGGGATCTCTTCGGCCAGTGTCGGGTCAGTAGGGAAAGAGGGCTCCGGGTCCCGGAGAGCAAGCTCATCCCCTTGGGAAGTCTTTTTCTTCTTGGCTTCCCTATCAGCACATTCACTTGCTTGCTTGCGAGTCCTCTTGGATGCCCTTGGAGGTTTTGGGAGGTTCACTTCCTGTTTTTCGCTCTCCTGCTCCACCACTTGTAAAAGGGCTGCATCAATTTGAACTTGTGTTGGCCCCTCTGGATCTGTTGGGGCCTCCTTCTCAGTATCACCTGCCACATTCTTGCCTTTTCTTCTACCCTTCATTTTGCTTGGGGCTTTGGCCCGGGCAGGCAGGTAGAGTGTCCCATCCAGCTCGTGGGATCTTCTCAGCACAATGTCTTCATCAGGCTGGGTGGTGAGCTCCTCCCAAGTTAGGTCTCTCCGACCTGTTGTGTTCCACAGATGGGACCTTGCTAGGTTTCTAGTGGTGAAGGCCTTGTGGAATCGGTTCTCCCAGTTCTCTGCAGCCCATGCATTGATTTTGCCACATGTAGTCTGTCCGGCCTTCAGGTAGTCCCCGAACTCCTTTGGCAGCTCTGTTAAAACAAAAGAGAAATTGGTTAGTACAAACTTAACTTAAAAAAAAAGATTCGAACAGAAACTTGAAGTAAAAAACTTACGGTCACTCCTCCATCTACTCCTGAGAAGGCTTGGATTCTCTCCGACCTTGATTTTCTTGCCATTTTCCCATGAGCCACTGACAAACAAGAATTGGCTCCTCCATTTGCTCTCCGACTCCAGGAGATCATCAACAGCTTTGAGATCATTCCCCATGTTGAAATGGTAGGAGGGGAACTGATGATGCTAGCACAGGTTGGCCACTGCAGCGAACTCTTCCATAGGAAGAGGGATCCCTGATAGCCTAGATGCCATAATACATGACATTAAGGTGAACCAACCATTGGGGCTTAGCGGTGTTGGGCAGAGCTTGACCAGGTGGAAGTAGCGCACAATCTCCGGGTCTAGTGGGAACCTGAGCCCCCAGTTAAATAGCTCCGTAAAGAAGACTATCTCGTTTCGTTTACAATCCATTGGGGTCTCCGGATCAATGGGGATCCTTATCTTCACATTTTAGGGTATCCCCCACTTTGTGCGCAATCGACCCAGGTCTGAAGTATGGATGAACGCATACTTGGTCTTCTGCAAGGCCAAGAGGTACTTGAACTCAACTTTATGAAAGCACAGCCCCACTCTCCCCTCAAGGAACTCCAGCAGGTCCGGGCGCCTTAGGTACAAATTCTCTTTGCCCTTTTTGGCAACAGCAGCAGTGGTACCAGCCTGTCTGGAGGACTCGGACTCAAAGGGAACCTCTTCAGTAGAGTCTTCCATTCTCTCCTCCATAATTGTTGGAGGGACTTCTGTGGAAGTGGTTCGGGGAGGATTAATGCTTGGCATAACCTGCCCTCCGGACTGTTGCCTGCCCGTATTTATCTGACTTCTCACCTCAAGTTGAGTTTCTGAGGCAGAAGATTCTTTGGGGGGTGCCGGGCTGCTGGCCTCCGGACCGGACAGCCTCTCCCGGGGAGCTCTAAAGGGCACTCCAGACCCAGAGTCACTATTATTTGTCCCCGATTTTGAGGGAGTATTTTTAGAGGTTAGCCCCTTGACTAACCGGCTTGGCCTTTTGATGACTAATTTCTCCGGAGAATGGTCAGAGTCAGACCCTATGGCAATAAACGATGATTTTTTCCTAACACTTGTAGCGGCAACTCCTGGTTCAACAGCTGGTATTGACTCTCGAACTGAGGAACCAGATACTATGGGAGAAAGGGTGGATTGAAAGAGCTTTCTGGGCTTGGTACCTTTTGAAGAGGATGAGCCTCTATCAGATTCTGCAACAGAGGAGGCTGGTTTCTCAACAGGCGACGATGGTAGCCCTGCTGCCAGTCGTTTTTCCTTCTCGACCCTTTGTGCTTTCTCCAACTCCGAAAGGTTGAGCCAACCACCTTTAATCAATGCTGTTCTTGCTGTAAACATAAAACAACCAAGGAAGTTTTTGTTCTAGAGAGATAAAGCTCTGGGTGAAATTGCAGAGTAAAATTTGAGAGAGATAGTGAAAACAATAAAAAATGAATGAGAATTTATAGTAAATGTGAAAAAAGGAGTTTATTCCTAGGAGAATCCGAAAAGTTGGGTAATGATTAAAAGACGGCGCTGATGTCATTATTGGCAATTAAAGAGATTACTTGTAAAAGAAGATGGTGCGAAATTCAAGGTGAAAAAACGGCTGGAATGGCCAATCAGAATGCGACACGTGTCCCACTAACTCTGGCAAAAAACCGTTTGGAATTCGTAACGTTTAATCTGTCCGAGTATACCCACAACTCTGTCCGGATTAAGAACCACTTCATTCAATCGGACTGTTTTTCAGTTCTTTGACAAGGACACTTGTTCAAACATCTAAAAAAGGGTCTCCTGATGAGTCCGAATTCAGCATGCTCCCCGGAAGGGCAAATCAGCCTAAGTCTCTCCGAATACCGGACAGGCTACAAGCACATAAATCGGACAGATCATTCGGACCGGACAGATCACTTCGACCACTGTAAACTTAAGGCTGTTCGAACTATGACTAAAGTACTAAAAAACCTAAACACTTCCTGACTAAGCTACCTTCCCTCCTGCTTGGAGCTCATGGGTCTTTAAACGTGACCCGTGTCCATTAAACATGACCCAAAAGCCCATAAGGGCCCAAACATCATACTATAAATACCCAACCACCAGCATTAACTATGGGTAAGAAAAATTAACTGCTACCAAGCTGCTCAATTATCTCTCCACCGTTAAACACCCTTACACCACCGTTAAACACCCTTACACCACCGTTAAACACCCTTACACCACCGTTAAACACCCTTACACCACCTTGAAACTCCACTTAAAATTACTAGCCTACCCTCAGGAGATTATTTTCCACACCATTTAGCACTTGGAAATGTAGTTCGACGAGCTAAATCATGAGTAATTTAAGGCGAATGAGTTGTAATTTGAAAAAAACTATGAAGCCAAAGTAAGAATGGGTCAAGCCGCTACAGTTGTTAACGGAGAAGATCTTGTCAAAAGATAAAGAAAAGCATGGATTGGACGAAGGATGTCGAGCATGTGGGTAGCATTAAAAAAAATAAAAAAACTAAAGTGCGACGAGTACGAAGATCAGTCGAGTAATAAGGTATCAAATATGAGGAACAAAATGAAAGCGGTGGAGTATGACAGAGAGAGACAAAAAATAAAAATTTACATACTCAAGGAATCTACATTCGCTAGGAAGTTTTTTGAAGCCAAACATCTCTGCAAATGTAATCCTTACCAAATTGACACTTACGATGATTCAGGGGATCCAAAACACTATATGGAACAGTTAATAGATATGATAATAGGGTTCAATCTGGACGATGTTTTACTCCACATAGGATTTTCCATGACGTTTAAAGAAAACATAATCGAATGGTTAAATAACTTACCTAAAGGAACGATTCAGGATATTGGAGGCCTTTATAGCAATTTCAGGAATCAGTTTCTGGAAACATAGACCATAAGTAAGAAGGAGACTCCATTGTGAATATTTATCAAAGAAAATGATAAGTAATAAAAAATTATATCCAAAGATTTTTTCATGACATGAACGCCTTATCGATGTGCAAAGATGATGTTGTTGTGGCATCATTTAAGAGATGATTGAACAAGAAAGGGTCGTTGTATGATGAACATGTCAATTTATCAGATTCGAAGACTCTAAGAAGGGAGAATTTTCCCGTCATAAACCCTAATAATTAAAAGTTTCAGTTTTAGACATAAAGAGAAGTGATGAGGTC
The DNA here is from genome assembly GCA_036936605.1 of Limnanthes douglasii subsp. nivea. Lineage (NCBI taxonomy): Eukaryota > Viridiplantae > Streptophyta > Magnoliopsida > Brassicales > Limnanthaceae > Limnanthes > Limnanthes douglasii. The sequence goes on along the minus strand of JAUPFV010000002.1, from coordinate 57,899,884 downwards.
ACAAAATCTCCAGTAAGTAGACTGAGGCCCTCTTATTACGCAAACCCGACTTGAGAGTTTACATCTCTGATTGATAATATACGAGCCATCTTCGAAAAACCAAACTGAGATAAAAATACCAGCCTCCACGTAGCATGTTAACCCCTTGACTACGAAAGATCTTGTAGGTACTTTTGTGCATACCGTAATAACCATGGTCATGCAACTAACAACTACTGGAAATTATGAAAAGAGATCGAGAAGGTAATTGACAATGGTGAGCTCAACCATTTTGTCAAGAATAAAAAAAAAGAGTGATATGAAGATAAGAATTAATAAGATTCAATAAACAAATAATTGGAAAAGAATAAAAACGACAAGGGAAAACAACATTCACTATATGTTATTTTCGGGGAAGATACAATCTCGGGGCCAATCCCAGACTTGAGAAAAAAAACATAAGAAAGTCTTAGAGGTTCACCTGGTGGGCGATTCTTCATACCATAATTATAGAAAACTATAGTCGGCCTGACCTTTAACGATAATGAATTGAGGCGCATGGATATATCACAAAGATGATCTGATAACAAACTTGAACATTGTTGAGGTCATGGTCACACATATTTTGGTAGAAAATGCCAGCTCGCCAATACTATTTTCAAGATCAGTTACGAAAAAATGATTGGAATACCACCGTAAAAATCGAACGACATAAAGTTAGTCAGCTACAAAGAGAGGTCTTCTTGTTGTGTTAGTAAAGTTGAAATTTTTGTAATTATGGGTTATGGTAGTACCAAAAAGGTTTTGAGAAGTATTTTTATGATAGTCGATGGTGCTAGCTTGTACAATGCAATCGTAGGAAGGCCTTGGTTACACATAGTTGAGGCAATAGCCTAATCTTTGTGATAGTGCTTAAAATATCATGTTGGAACCTAGTCGAGATAAGCAGAGTAAATCAGAGAGCTTTTATGAGTTGTTATGTGATCACTTTAGATCTTGCAAAGCAGGCTCGATAACAATTAACAAACCCTATAAGGGATCGTCAAATGGATGGAAATGATATGTTTGATACTTAAGTTGAATACCTAATAAAGGACATTCGATGTGACAACCTTTCAGGTGAATTAGTTGAGGAAACATTAGCAAGTGGACATGTGGTTAGAATCGAGAATACACTAAATCCAAATTTTAAATGTAGATTGGTGGAATTACTTATGGTTTTTTCTTCTAAGAAGTTTGAGGCCATCAGAGAAGAGGTAAACAAGCTGCTCAGACTTGGACATTTAGAGAAAATAGATACTTAATATGGGTAACCAACCCCGTACTAGTAAAAAATAAGAACGGGGGTGGAGAATGTGCGTAGTTTTTAACGACCTCGACAAGGTGTGTTTAAAAGAATAGTTTCCACTACCTTGTATTGATCAGTTAGTAGACACAATTTTGGGTAACAAATTATTGTTCTTCATGGACGCCTACTCGGCGTACAACAAGATTTGAATGCATCAACAAAACGAAGAACACACTATTTTTTTTAAAAACCAAGAGGTTTGTATTGTTATAAAATTATGCCGTTTGGTTTGGGAAATGCAGGGTCAACCTACCAAATCCGTGTCAATCAAATATTTAAGAAACAACTAGAAAAGAAATATTGAGGTATCCATAAAATACATAATCATGAAGAGTAACACTAAGGATCGTAAAATTGAAGTTTTATCTGACATATTTGAGAAACTACGAATGTTCAACCTCAAACTAAACCCTTTCAAATTCTCGTTTAGAGTTTGTAATGGAAGGTTCTTAGGGTACATCATCAATAATAACAGAATCGAAGCCGACCCCGGGTAGCTAGAGGCACTACTAACCATGGAGCCACCATAAAATATTAAGGAGGTTCATAGATTAACGGGTTATTTAGCAGCTTTATCACAATTTATCTCTAAATTTTATGATAAGAGCCACCCCTTCTTTGATAAAACTTCATGATAAGGAGACAATATGTTCAGGTGGAATGAAGAATACGAAAAAGAATTTTGTACATTAAAAGAATATTTTGCCTCCCTCGATGTTTTTTGAGCCCCAATGCAAGGTGAGTCACTACATCTATACTTAGTAGTCTCCAACCATGTTGTGAGGATCGTCCTGGTTAAATAAGACAAAGGGGTGTATATAAACTAAAGAAACAATTGTTTGACTCTAGAGAAACGAACATTGGGATTAATAGTAGCCGAAGGAAACTGAGGTCGTATTTTCAAAGTCATATAATTATCCTACGAAATTATTTTACTCTAAAAAATGTACTACAAAAAAAAGATATTTCATGAAGGCTCACACAATTGTCATTAGAGTTTGGCGAGTATGAGACTATTTACGAACCTCTTACATCGATCAAATGTCAAACGATCACCGATTTTATAAATGAGTTTGTGGGGGTGATAGAATCAATGATGAAGAAGGTATATAATCAGACTTAGAACAAGATATAGAATGGGTAGTCCAAGTTGATGGAGCTTCAGATGTTAATGAATGAACATCTGACATCATCTTAAAAGCACCATTTGGGGAAGAACTCGGATAATCAATCATATTTTGTTTCGGTGTCACCCACAATATGGACAAATACGAGGCTGGTTTTGGTGGCTCAAAATTATCTCATAATTGTAGAACAAATGTTATACGAGTGCGCTCGAATTCTCAATTGATAATAAGTCAGATGAAAGGTCTATATGAAGCCAAGCAAGAGAGAATAAGACGGTACTTAGAGTCACTACAAGAATGGGAAGAGAAACTCGACCGAGTAGAATACGAGAAGGTCCCTATTTCTAGATAACTCAATTGTAGATTCTTTGGCGTAAACAATGACTTCTAATGATAGTCCACTTTTCACCATCCAAAACAAATCGACTATAGATGATATCGAGATAGTAGCCGAAGTTATGGCAACAAAATTAGTGAAGATTGGAGACATGAGTACTTATCATATTTATAAGACCAAGTTCTACCTGAAGGAAAATCCAAGGCTCGAGAACTGAGGACATGAGTAGTTAAGTATGCAGTTCTTGTCGACGTCCTATACATAAAAATCACAATAAGACCAATGTTACATTGTTCGAATAAAGACGAACCTATCTTCATTTTTAAAGACTTGCATGGATGGGTCTCACTGTGCACACCGAAGTTTAATCATGTGTTTTATTTTAGAGGGATTTTATTGGCCAAAACTAGAAGTAAATGTCGAGGCCATTGCATAATATGTGAAATATGTCAAATGTACGCAAATGCGAGCCATTTTTCCAAGTGAACCAATGAGCATAGTCCCATTTCCGTGTCCATTTGATAAGTGGTGGATCGACTTAGTGGGACCGTTATTATAATTTTTAATTATGATCGTTGACAACTTTACCAAAAAAGTTCAAATGAAAGATTTGTACAATACGAGGGTTGAAGAAATTTGTGACTTCCTACAAAGTCAAATATGATCCAGGTTCGGGATCTCACGAATCTTGATGATTGATAATGGATCTTAGTTTCAAAACGAGATAATGACAATGTTTTGTATTAGATATGGTGTGGAACAAGAAAATAAATTCGCATGGACTCAAACTCCATAACTTTTCTTTTATTAGAAAAGAAAAAGATGAAGCACCGATAAATATTGAAGCCTGATAATTATTTTATAAAAAAAACAGATAATAAACCTACATATTTAAATTGGAAAGATAAATTGTTAAATTTAATGTTAAGGCTAAATTATAAAGAAAGTTATATATATCCTAAAACGTTTCAATGCAAAACCGAACAACAATATGAGGGGGTTCATATGACCTCCATGATAAGAGAGGCTATAAGCCAAGTGATCTTCATGATAAAAAAAACATTAAACCTAATGATCTCCACAATAGAAAGGCTATAAGCGAAATGATCTATATGATAGAAAGAATTTAGGCCAAGTGATCTCCATGATAAAAAAATATTAAACCTAGTGATCTTTTCTCAACTAGAGAAGATTTTAGAGAAATTAGCTCTGCATTCCGAGTTTTCAAAGCATTATTCTCAACACAAACACTTGCAACAACATTTTCCACTTCAAGCTTCATACCTCATCAATTTCTTAAAGCTCTTTCTTAAAGAAGAATAAGCTCACTTATATCTCACTAACTTATTTTTCAGATCCAAACACCATTTGCTCAACCTTTATCTATCGATTTGATACCCACAGGGGTCATCCATTAATAAGTGAGTACTATTGAGTTATGATGATTTTACAAAAGTATGCACAGCATATGGGTCAACTAGTATGATTGATGAAATATCATCGAGAGAAGTATAACACTAAAAATTAACCTCTATTTCTAGTTTGAGATGCCTCTGTAAGATATCCTTCATAATTATGTTATCATAATACGTCAAATCGGGACAATTTCTAAGTTGATAATGCATTAGTAACGGTAGAGTTGGAAATTCTATATTAGAACGTTTCTCATTCTCATTTGAGAGGATAGTTGTTAGATAGTTGAAGAAGTTATGTTCGATGCATCATCACCATTCACATTCTCATTCGAATGACCCATTGCGGATACCTATTTACTTTTACGTTTCTCAGGCCTAAGGGTGCAACTATGCTCGGATCATCAAATTGTTCCTTACTTTTTTGCCAAAATTATTGGCACTGATAGGGCTCGGGTCAGAGATTGAAATATTTTTGTAAGCACGGGGGCCCGTCAACAATTAAAACACTTTTCCTATGGGCCAGAGAGACCTTTCACTTCTTCAATGTTCAACCATTTTTTCTTTATATGAACTTGGTTTGAATATCTTCAGGTTTGTTATTCTGCCACGAGGGTGATGCTTCATGATCCGCTTGTCTTTTCTTGCCCACAGGCTTTCTCGCGAAGGCCTCTTTTGCATCTTTCACTCATTTCTTTTTGCGCACATTCATACTATTCTCAAATTATTTTTTTATACATACGTTCAAAAATGATACCTTGTACCTCTTTAGAGGTAGGCATCTGCCGCAGTAATAGTATGGTTAAATTACCAACAACATTTATGGTTAGTTCTATGATATGCCAAATACCTAATAACAAGAAATTTACTTCAGCAAAAAACGAGTGAAAGTCAAACGACTAAGTCAAATAGACAACATGAGATAATGCTACCAAAGGATTCCTATCACTCCCCTCATAAACTTTCCTCCAAAATTTGTTCATATTTACTCGAATCTGCCATATACTGAACAAACAAGTTCAGCATTAACACATAAAGTAATAAATCAGTAAGCCAAATGAAACTACATAAATCCTATCTTATGTGTATTCATCCACCTCCGTTCAAATTGACCATATTATTTTGTAATTTGATTTTCTTATTTCCCACTTGCAAAAATAAATGAGATTTTCTAATAATGCTCAAATGAAGACAAGTTGACGATTTTATTCCCACCTCAAATTACTATCTAATAAAATAAGGTATTTGGCAATTTGCACACATTGATACTAGTAAGAAAATCTGGCAAACTAACCGAGTTTTTAAAATTCTTGAACTTAGTATTACACTGAGAATTATATCGCCCATTCGTAGTTAGTTGCGTAGGGCATATATGAATATACCAAAAACAATCCTCAATAAACGGATGCAGATGTAATTGTAGACCCCAGTCAAATAAGTTTGTATAAAAACTTGATCATGGATATCATACTAAATCCTAAAGAGCTGATGTTACTCCCCAGGCATATGTTCATGGGTATCAGCCAACGGACCAAATATTTGGTCTAGAATTTGTTTTCTTCCAGTTCTACAGGAGGAAAGGCGTTTATGAGAATTTTCGTCACTTTATTCCTCTTATCAGCACAATTTTGAAATTTATTCATGCGTTCGGGGTTTTGAACTCAATAATGATCTGGAGGAAAGAGGGTCTTAACGAGGGTTTAGGAGCAAATGACTTAAACGTAGTACTGTAGTCCAAATTATGCAGTTCGAAACAAGAATTCATTGTCTACAAGTAGAAATTTCTTCGTCATAGACTATTAAGACTCGCTATTTAACCAATTTTGATTTGCATCTACAACATAAATAGACAATATTAAGAGACAAGTTGACAAACAAAGCACATCTTGAATAAGATAAAAATGAAGGCAGATTCTTAAAGTTTGGAGCTTCAATGACGATGGTTCAAATTAGGTACGATTTATCACGTGAGCGCAACTAAAGAAACTGAAAACAATGAAGGTGATATGAATTTTAGTATAAACATATGGTTTTTTTATCCATAAAATATTTAGGTCATTAGATTAAAAGTGACCCACAATACGAGAAAATGATATAAATTTAAAACATACTAAAGAACCAGACTGATTCTCTACTTTTGAAAGAGGTAGGGTTTTTCAAATGTTTGAGATAATAGGAGTGATTCATGACACCACTATTTGGATGTTTTGGCAAGAATCTGAAATGACAAGACTTTCGCGCACCCCAAAGTTTTTAACAAAAAAAATCATATCTATAATTAGTATATAACATTTATCAAGATTTAATGATTACCTTCTCTATATATTTTACGTAGTTTTTTTAGGAATTATTTTTTTTATGAAAATTACTTTAAAGACTAGAAGGATTCTTGATAAGGATATACCTTACGAATAATATATACTATTTATAATGACGAGGTAAACATATATCGATGAACTAGTAAACATGTAAGTTACAAGTAATACAAGAGAATTAAAGGATGATGCAAACGCATACGAGACGAGGGTAACAAGATACAAGATGAGGGTCATGAAGGAAATATAAGTCAACCAAATGACAAGGAGAACATACACAAGACGAGGGTGATAAATAATAATACAAGACAACCAAATGACGAGGTAGACATATACGAATTGAAGGCGATAAGCGATACAAGACAAGAGTCATAAAGAAGCTACCAGAAGTGGATCACGAGGGTATGAGCCAAATGCATGAAGAAAATGTTCAAATAATTATTATGGGATGACATGTGTCGTTGTATCATATGTTACAAATAAACATGTCTACGCATTTATTAGGAAACGTGACTAACCTTTAGGGCATGTTAACATGTTCAAAATTATACTAGCTAGATAATAAATTTAGAAGGAAATAATATCTTGTAAGCAATATAAACAAGAGGAAAACCCTCGATAAAAATATGGATCACATTTTGATATTAAAAAAAAACTATATTCATAATCATTTTATTTCTCAATTATCTTTTATTATCTTGGCTCTAAATATGAGAAGGAATTCTCTTATCAATTAATATATGTAAGTCCAATATTTAAAATACTGATTACTTTATTTAATTGGACTTATAACAACATGTTTGAATACTCCGCATTTATACATGATCAAATATTCCAAATGAAAGACTTTCTTATAATCTCCAACTTGAATAATCCATGTGTACTTAAGTGTATCCATGCAAATTACGCACTACAAAACGTTTTTGTTTACATATTTTTTTAATGTTTATTCATGTCAGATGATAATCAACAATGAACCAAGAAGGTTTTACCATGTCTTACGTATGTGTAACGTTTCTACAATACATATATTACTAACTACCACATTAATAAATCATTATCTCTTATAAAGTATAGCATGGAAGTGTGACACGATCCTATAATCAACAAGTGTTAATTTTCAATTGGTCCTACTTGAGATAACTTTATTGAAGGAATAAAAGTGAAACTAAACATTGAATCAATATATTATAAATAACTTGAATGTATGGATACAAGGAAAATACAATATGGAAAAAGTAAAAATGTTGAAATTTATACGACACTCCTAATGAACCTAAACATCCTCCAAGCTAATGATCCCCATGCAAACTCTATGTTCATGAAATAATGATGGGGGAAATATATTGATGAAAGGATTTACAAACATGAAATTTGTGTTAATATGATATAACATTATCTGGTCGTTGTGAATTTGTTCATACACAATAAGGAAATTAATATTAATGTGCTTAAACTTAGTTGAGTTGTTGTTTCCATTTGAAAACATAACAACCGAACTATTATGGTATTAGAGATGGAAAGCCCTTTCAATTCCTTCCACTGAAAGAAATACCATCATATATTATCTAAAAAAACTACATGAGCAGATGTTATGATACATGCCACACACTCAATTGTCATAGCAAAGTATATAATAAGAGTATATATCGCACTCTTCCATGATATTACACATCTAACCAGAATAAATATATATTTGGTTGTATATTTTCTAATGTCTACACACGATAAAAAATCGACATCGAAATAATCTACGAACTCGAAGTTATCGAACCTATTTTATGTAAATCTAAAGTGTTTTGTATTTTTTTTCAAGTATCCAAGCATCATCTTCATAATATTCCAATTGGAGAGTCCCGGATTTGTCAGATACATTTCTAACATATGAACAATGAAGGATATATATGGTCTAATACATACATGAGCGTACATAAGACTACCAACTATCAAGGCATATGATATTATCTACATGAACTGAATTTTTGAATCTATCTCAGGATACTAATGCAGTGAAAACTTATTATATTTCATTATAAGGGTATTCATGAGTTTGTTGTTGTTGTCTATACCAAGATGACGTAGCATATTTTTAATATATGACTTACAAGAGATCTATGATGCCCATATGGAGGTTTATTACTATACAGAGCTCTAACACATATGAGGATTCTCCAAGATTCTTTATATTTAATATATTTGATAAGAACTCATTAGTAGCATGTAATAAACCTCATTCGTTAGTGTTTAGGGGTATGTCATCAACATACATCACTAAATATATCCTTTTATTACTTTTGATCTTATGATACATAGAATACTTGTCATGGTTTAACTCAAAATTAAAGGAGGTAACAATGTCTATAAACTTCTGGTACTACTAACAAGATGCATATTATAGTCAATTAATGGGTTTCTTTAGTTTATACACCATTAACTTTGAGTCTTCTGGCATAATTTTTCAGGTTCTCCACGTAATTTTTTTTATTCGTGTTTTCATTGAGTAATGATGTCCTAACATCCATATGACGAAGTTTAAGATCAAAATTAGAAACAAGAGCCATGATTGTCATAAATTAGTCATTTGATGATACTAGAGAAAATATCTCAAAATAATTAATCCATTCAGTTTGATTGTACCCTTTTGTTACAAAACGAGCTTTGTATCTTTCCATTTTCCTTCGAGAATCACATTTGCTTTTTAATAAACAATTTAAACCTTGTGCTTTCTTCCTTTTAATTTTAAATCATTATCTTGCACTTATTTATACTCTTTATTTTTTTCTATACATTGTTTTGAGTTTGAACTCTTTATACCATTTAGAAAGGTGACTGGGCCATTTTACATAATGTTCAAAATTTCTTTATGTTCATTAAAAATGATACATAATAAAAAAAATGGCACTATTCATCTCTTAAGTGGTGCTATGTAATACTGGCTCATCGTATTGTTATATTCCTTGAGGTTGCTGAATTTGTTAATCTAAAACAACATCAATATTCTCTACTTGATATGGAAGTGTAACATCAGTAAGAGGAACTGAACTCCCCGTCATAACATGACCAACAAATAATTGTATATAAAACATCAATTTTAAATACTTAATGAATTAGTTCAATTTTTTCATAAAATAGTTTTATTCCCTTAATCCCCCCCCCCCCCCCCCGAAAAAAATTTGCATCCTAAAAAAATAGTACAATTATTATCTCAAAGATCGAATGGTTTATATGAGATTAAAATTAGTAATTACAAGAGTGGTTTGGGTATCCTATGAAACTAAAACTAATTATTTTGGACTCTGAGGTTTGTTCATTAGGCCTGGAAGGCTTCACGTCTATTGGAGATCCTCACATATGAAAGTTCTTAAAGGTAGTATTGCACTTTTTGAATTATACATGTGGTTTTTTAGTTGTTGCTGAAGCTAGTATCCTCTTAAGGATATGGTAGTGATGTATGCGAAATCATGCTCTTAACCATATCCATTAAAATGCGGTTTCATGTCTCATATACACCATTCATAGTGGGTGAATCCAATATGTTATGCCGAGGAACAATCCTACACTCTTAAATGTAGAGAGAAAATGGGCCAAGAAGTTTATCCTTGGGTCCATCATATCATCCAGAGTTTTCATAAATAATATATAAATAGTCATATCGTAAAACTTCGTCTATAAAGGATATGAAGTGTTTTTAGCCATTCCATGATGCTGTAGTGAATGGATGAAAATGTATGAATGGATTAACTCTAAGATGTATTAAGCACGGGAGGCTTCAAACCTTCTTTACTTTGTATACTTTCCATTTCTACACACTACACATCTAATTAAATCGGTGTAGTCAAGGAAATATAACAAACATTTAACAACAATATTGTTTATTCTCTTTCTAGAGATGTGACCTAAATATCTTGTTATAACAGACTAGTTTTTTTAGAAGATGTTATATATGTTACATTCACTGAAATCGGATTATTAGTGATATCATTTTACTCTATTAAATTATCATCATAATCAAGAACACTTGAGCCAAATTAAATGCTTGTTATAAACGAATCACAATTTTCTATTCCCAAACGAACAAGATAACCAAATTTATCAAATAATGAAAAAAATAGTAAGGTCCTTCTAAACGAAGGAAGAAACAAAACATCCCTAAATATAACACGTGTTTGAGTTTTTTAAAAAGTTTTAAATTGATAAATGTCTTCAGGTGGCAAGCCGAGAGATATATTTTGGTTTGATATGTTGAAAGAAGTACACACATGAGTTTTGGATGTTGTGTGAAACCATCATGTGTCATTTGAAACTGAAATCAAATTAACTTATGAAGTTACTATCAAATAAACCTTTATTTTTTCCATCTAGGCTTTAAATTTGGTACGGTCCATCTTCTAGTATTATGTGCCTTTATAGTGGAAACATGAAGCACTTCACTTTACCTTGTTGGGGTCGCCTCCATCTTGGCTGGATCTTAATCTTCACGTGAGTGCTTCCTATTTTTTTTTAACACTTTTGTTGATATTAACCATATTGGCTTCCAAATTCCATTGAATGTGCTTCTCTTCCTCATTAGTTATATTTTTAATAAGAGTGCTCATATCATACTCATTATCTAATGAAACATAATTTAACCTTAAGATACAAAAATTAGAAAAAAGATGTAGAAAAATATAAGATACGACGACACTCTCATGGAGCTTAACGTTTAAAGTCTTAAGTTTTCCATGAATGTTGGTCATCTCAAAGATGTGCTCACAGACCATACCACTTCCCATATACTTGATAGTAAATATTTTTCCAATCAGGTTTTCACTTTCAATTTTTGGAGACTTAATTTTATCACGCGTAGTGTTATGATCGGGAATTTAGATTTAATGCACGCTTCATAATCATTTGTGGAGATGGTTTATACATTACATCTAGAGTCAAGATATTAAGGTAAATATTGTTGGTTCTTGGCTACATATGAAATCAATCAAGTCTTTCGTTGGGGCCATACGTGATATAGCAATATACACAAACATGGCATAAGAACTTAAACAACCACTAAAAATATATTTGATAAAAACATGTTATACAACTAAAATAAAAACGTACTATATTATCAAATATACTTGTTCTAAACATGTTATACCTAATAATAATACATTAAAATGTTCTTTAAGGTCGAAATTGGTTTTTGCTATACTGAGTGAGGTTTAATACAACAAACCCTACGCAAAACAAACAACAAGTAGGAGAAATAAATGAACATTTACTAGGTTCACCTAGGCAAAGTACATGAATGTAGAATGTCGACGATCTCACCCTGATCACGGTACAATGGTGATTCTCGAGAAATTAACAAAACCCCCAAAATTATATGAATTATGATTTTATCCTTAAGGTTATGAAATTGATCAGTAAATTGAGAAACACAACACATATATCCAATTATGAGCCCTGAATCACATCATTCATTCGTAACATGTGATTTTATGTTTCTTACCACATAAACATGCTTTAGGTATAAAAAAGAAAAAAATAAAATTAAGGTTTTTATCCAAGACTGGATCGATCATAAAATTAAATTATTAGGAGACTCAATTAAAGGTTCACATTTCCAAAAATGGAATAATCAAAAAGTTATAATTGAAGAGGTTGGAAGTCTTTGAGGGTGTTTTCAGAGTCAAACAAAGTTGTGAGGATGCATTTTGTATAAATGATTACTTAGTTACTTGTTCTAGAGAGAGAAGCTCTACACCTTTAGAGAGATAAAATATATCTAAATATTAATCACCCTTTTTCCCATAATAGGGTGGTGCTTTTATAGTACAACAGTAGGTCCCACAAGTCTAACAACTTGATAATTGCATAATTAGTCCTTACTTCTATTGTTTATTCCGAACTAGTCCTTTTCTAATACATATTTTACAATCTTCCCTAAATTAACTTTCCTCTTTGCAATTAACTCCCTCATCTTTTATTCTCCCTTATCAGTAGCCCTTATTCCTTGTGAAAATGTTTTTGGCAAGGACTTTTAGGTATTCTTTGAAAAAAAATCACTATTAGATCTCTCAAAAAATTACGACTCATTTACCTTTAGTCTCCTCGAATTTATCAATACAACTGCAACTCTTCTCTTCAAAAATTACTCCTCGAACGCTACTCTTAGAGCATTGCTTTTCGAAAATTGCTCTTCGCATTTCTTTGGTACAAAATTGCAACGCCTTTGCCTTTAATTTCCTCGAATTTCTGAATACAACTTTATATATATATATATATATATATAGCCCCTGAGTCTTTGCAAAGAAAGTTCACAAAGACTAGAGAAGAGTTGGACAAAATGTATTTCGAAGACCACTTCTTAGTAGTCTGCCTCGAACTTTCAAACATGTTCCTTCACATTTCACAAAAATCTTTCAACCCATTGCAAACGTTTTCCCACCTTTTCTTAAGTGATGACATCACAGAAAGAAAACTCTGGCAATTCCAAATATCTTTTAGACAATCTTTTACACTTCCCCAAAACATTTGTCACATCACAAATCAACTCATATTTTGTCACGTCTTCTTTCCAGATAAATATCTTTTAGAAAATCTTTCACACTTCCCCAAAATATTTTATACATTTTACCCATAATACCCCTAGGCAAACAAGCGAAATGTCCCTGGGCCTTAACATTTTTCAGAAGCCCACTTTCCTCTATAAAAACTCTTTCCAACTTCAATCCCCAAACACACTTCTTAGAGAGAGAAAGCTTTGCCAAAAAATTTATAGACAGAGAAAGCCCAGCTTATGCCCCCAAAAACCCGTCGGATTCCAGAGTGGCTGCTTATTAGTAAAAAATTTGAAGATAAAATAGCCGTTTCCACCTACGTCTATCCTACAACTGAGGCACCTGTGGCAATTTTTACGGCACATGGCCTCCCTCGGAAAATTCTTCCTCTCTCACAACATCTGTTCTCAACCCCTGAATCCTAGCAGTTTGACCCTTAACACCAGCCTCAAATTTATGGGGAAAGGAAAGCATCACAAAAGCTCTTCTGCCAAAAGAAAAAGGCATCACAAGGATAAGAAACATTCCAGAGAGCATAAACGTTCTAAAGGTTCTCCCTCGAAACTTCAAAGTCCTTCTGAACCTTAGGTTGACGCTCAACCTCCACTACAAAAAGCTAAGGGCTCTTGGTTATACAATAAAATACAGTTCATCCATCCAGAATCACAGTAACTTATGAATAAATTTAGTCAATAAAATCCGACGCCCTTAAAATGAAAGGCAAAATTACATTGGCTGAACCTTCTGACCCAGATCAAGAAGAAATCCCCAAGGTAGAAGGGAGAAAAGCCGGTGAGCCTTCCTTGGCCTCATCGAGCCAAGTGACTAACAACCTCTCTGAAACTTCCGAGGAGCTCTCTTGAAGAATTGCTCCTAAATCCAAAGGTGACATCACACTCCCTATAGAAAACATTCGAGGCATAGAAACCAAACACTTGGTAGTTCTTCATAATATCAAGTACAAATATTTTCTGCCTTATGAAGAAGCTATGTTAAGGACTCGATGGGTGATCCATTCATATATCACCATCAGATTTCCGATCAAAGGTGAAACTCCTTTGTCCGTAAAAGACGGCGAGTTGGTCTTATATACAGAGGTCATGAACTGGGGTTTAAGATATCCTTTAGATCCATTTTTCATTGAATACTTTACTAAAATTGACCTCTGCCCCACCCAAGCAGATCCCAACATGTGCTATACACTTATGGCGTGTATCATGGCCTCAAGAATTTCCGGTCACGAGTTTTCTTTGGAAGATCTTATTGGGCTGTCTGGTTTGGCCAAAAACCCATTTTCCCGTTCTATTCACTAATATTTTTCCGAGGACAAAAGGTGGTGAAAAACCTACTTGAAGCTGACAAAAAATGGAAGCAACAATTTTTTTTCTTCTCAGGATATTGGTAGACAGGTTCTGAATCATCCCGTTCAAATCCACACAAGCTTTCCCTGCTATGAACTAACAAAGGTATAATTTTTAGCTATCTCAAATTTTAATTCTTTTCATACAACTTTAACTATCTTAAATATTAACTTTTTGGACTTCTTTGTAGCCATGGCTGTCATCTCTAAACCTTATGCTGACTTTGTCCTGAGTGCAACAACTATCTTCACCAAACTAAATGAGTGGGCCAAAGAAGCTTTGGAAAACAAATTCTGGCTCTGCTTTATGAACACCAATCTAGCCAAAAGTCGATTATGGAGATTGAACCTCTTAGAGAGGTTATCTTTGAAAGAATTAATGAGTCATCCCTCTCAATAGGATGTCCTTGAACGTCTTGAAGCTAAAGACATTGTCATCTACCTTCCAAAGCGTTCTTGGTCAAAGATTAACTTTGATGATAATTTCGAGGAAGAAGTGTCAGTAAAAGATCAAAATTCTGACTCTGAAGTAGTAAATGCTCTTCCAAAAGCAACCCCTTCCTCGAAAAAAGACGTCCCAGACAAAACTTCAACTTCCTCTCCTAAAAAAGCTCACATTCATCTGGTCAAGAAAAAAGAACCGAAAAAAAAACAAGTCATTCTAGAGCTTATCCAAGAGATATCCAAAGACACTGGAGAGAAATAAGGAAACAACTCTGGGCAAGCACAAAATTTCCCACAGAATCTTTCACCAAGTCGTCTTCCAAATAAAGATCCTTCCCCAGAGTTAGCTCCTCTCTTTATTCCCCGAATTCAACCACCTCAAGCTGTTGATACAATTGTTATGACATGGGAATCCTCAAGTTTTAACTCAGCTGAAATGGGCTCTCCGAGCAGCTCCTTCAAAGTTCCTGAAGGAGATAAATTTTCCCACAGTGTTTGAAGGCTACTTCATGCCTTGGTCACAACGGGGAAGAAAATATAGCATCTTGAAGACTAGAAAAAATCACTAAAAATTTAAAGCTTCACTTGCTTCTTCCAAATTCGAGGAGATCAAACACCAACATTTTGTTTTGGAAAAACAATCTTATGCTATCTTGGAAAAATTGGTTGCCTCAGAGAGTTATGTCCTGCTTCTGGAGAAATGATATCAAGAAGAAAGGGACCTTTGTAGTAAGAAAACTGAGACACAAGAAAGAATTATTGCAGCTCTTTAACACGCAAATAAGCTTTAAACCAAAGGCTTTAAAGACTGCCTCGAAGATTTTGAGACGACAGTAGAGGATAAAAAATATATTCAAAAGAATCGTGAGTAAGAAAAGACCGCGGCGGTCGAAGCGTATGCTACAAAATGTGTGGACAAGCTAAACACAAGGGACACTACCATCTGATCAGGGCTAATCACAGAAATCCATGAATGCTAGCCTAATTATGACTTGGGTAGTTTTTGGAAACTTGTCCCTCTAGAAAATCGCCCGCTTGGTATTATTGTCAGTGAAAGTAAAACCTCGGATTCTGAAGATAGCGATTCTTCTAAGAGTTCTAAGTAACTATTCTTACTTTTCCCACTTTTTGTACAAGTCCTCGTTATTTTCGAGGGCTTCTCATGTACGACCTCTTATAATCCGAGGTATTTCTTTTGTAGACCTCCAAATGTTTTTCGGGGAACATTATCTATATCTAAAGAACATTGTACAACTTTCTACTTTATCTTTTGTAACTCATTACTATTATTCAGTCTGAAATTTCCGTTGGGTATGAAAATATATGTTATGCCAACTTTTGTTGGATATAATAATAATTGTATGAAACTCTTGTTGGGTGTACTAATAGTTATATGCCAACATTTGTTGGAAATGGTAATAGTTGTGTGCCAACTTTTGTTGGACATGATAATAGTTGTATGCCAACTTTAGTTAGACATGATAATAGTTGTATGTCAACGTTTTCGCTGATCATCGTTTTTTAAACTCAGACACAAAATCTTGTGGCGAAAACTTCATATGCATTCATCAGCTAAAATGACACCTCGGTAAAACCTTCATGTGCCTATCAGGGTAGGAAAGAGTGTGTCATCGGTGTTTTACAAAGAAAAATCATAAAATAAAAAATAACAAAAATTTCTATCTTTACTCAAGATACAACTTTAGATGTTCTATATTCCAAGGATGCTTGAGGCTTCTTCCTTCTTTATCCTTCAATCGATATGTCCCCTGTTTTACTTTCTGTGTTACTTCATAAGGGCCTTCCCATTTAGGACCTAATTTTTCGAGGCTATTTTCCTTGGTGTGAAGAAAATATTTCGTAACACTTTACCCCCCACCTTAAATTCCCTTTGATTTACTCGTGAAGCAAATATACTTCTCATTAGTGTTTGGTAATGTAAGGATTTCAACTGCGCACACCTTCTTTTTTATTCCACCAAATCAAGCTCTATGGCTCTACTATGATCATTTAACTCCTCTGTGTATGCTGCCACACGATATGATGGGAAAATAACTTCAGAAGGAAGCAACACGTCCATTCTATAGACCAAAGAAAACGGAGATTCTGAAGTCGTTGTTCGAGAAGTTCTTTTGCGGATGAAATAGAGCAGAAAAACATTATTGTATGCCCTTAGTAGCACAAAACATTTTGAACTTTTTATTATCAAATTTTGGTCCATTATCTGTTGTAACCTTCATTGGTACTCCAAAGCGACATCAAATGTTCAAAACAAAAAACTTGATGACATATTTCACCTTTGTTCCCGCTAAAGGCTCTGCTTCCACCCATTTTGAAAAATAATCAACCGCCACTATAATTGTCTGCCTTCCCTCAGTTGTCATTGGTAAAGGGCCAACCAAATCAGTACCCCAACGATCGAACGGTAATGCTTCAAAAATACTTTCAAGAGGAACCCATAGTTTATGAATTATATTAGCATACCTCTGACATGTATCAATTTTCTCACCAACTCTTTTGCATCCTTAGATACAATTGGCCAATAATACCCAACTAAAAATACCCCTTGAATCAACGTTTTATTCCCACAGTGCGCTGATCCTTCTCGGTCATGAAATTCTGACAAAACGATTTCCGAGTCATCATTTGCCAAACAGTTGAGCAAAGTTCTACTCAGTGGTTTCTTGTATAAGACTCCTCCTAAGACGATATAACCGTGAGATTTGAAACGTATTTTCCTAGCCACCGACTTATCCGTAGGTAACACATCCTTTTCCAAGAATTCAACAATTTCCATCCTCCAATCATCTACCATAACATTGTTTTCTTCATCTATTATCAACGATTGCTCTGTATCTTTTGTAATCAAAGGAAACTCCTGGGTTATCACCCACGGATAATCCTCTAAACACGAAGCAGTTGCTAAAAAATCGGTCACCGAATTTTCTTCCCATCGAACATGTTCATATCTAATTCCGTCGAATACAAGGGCTAAGTCCTTCAACATCTTCAAGTATTTGACTAAACGATCTTTTCGTGCCTCTGACTCTCCCAATGCATGATTAATCATGAGTTGTGAATCACTCAAAAACCTAACCCTCTTTGCCCCACATACTCGAGCCAAGCTCAAACCTACTAAAGCCGCTTCATATTCTGCCTCATTATTTGTCTCTTTAAAACCAAAACGAATAGGTTGAAACATTAAATGTACTCCAGCACCACTTCCTGATATGTTCGACCCTCCATCTGTTCGAATAAACCACTCAGGCTTATTATGTTCTTCATCAATCTCCATATCTGATCATTCCGAGTGAATTTTGACTAATAATTTTGCTAAAGCTTGAGCTTTAATAGTTGTTCGAGGCTGAAATTCTATATCGAAATCTCCTAACTCGACCGACCATTTTGTCATTCTCCCCGAGATATCCGTCCTTTGCAACAAGATTTTAAAAGGGAATGCTGTTCCAACTACTATGGAATGCGCTTGAAAGTACGGTCACATTTTTCGAGCAACTTTTACTAAGGCCAGAGTCAATTTTTCCAACTTCAAATATCGCTTTTATGCGTCTAATAAACTCTTATTGATGTAATATACCGTCCTTAAAACGTTTTCTTCCTCTCGAACTAACATAACATTGACTGTAGAATCTGAAACTGATATATAGATAACCAATTTCTCCCCCAACAATGGTTTAAAAAGTATTTCCGGGACGAGAGGAATTCCTAAATCTGACGAGACGCTTCAGAACATTCTTTAGTCCAACTAAACTTGTTTGCATTCCTGAGTACTTGAAAGAAAGGTGCACACTTATCCGAGGAATTAGAAATAAACATGTTCAACGCTGCCAACCTTCCTGTCAATATCTGAACTTCCTTGATATTTTGAGGAGGATTCATTGTCATTAAAGCTTTTATATGTACCAGGTCAGCCTCGATTCCCCATTCACTCACCACATACCCAAGAAACGTTTCAGATCTAACACCAAACGTACATTTTTATGGATTTAACTTTAAATTGACCTTTCTCAAGTTGTTAAAAGCCTTTTCCAAATCAACAAAATGATCTTCATCTTTCAAACTCTTAACCAGCATATCATCAATGTAAACTTCCATGTTTTGCCCGATTTGATCCGCAAAAATTTTATTTACTAAGCGTTGATAAGTTGCTCCCGTATTCTTTAGACCAAATGGCATCACCTTGTAACAATACAAACCTCTCCCAGCAATAAACAAAGTGTTTTCTTAATCCTTTGGATCTAGCATGATCTGATTATACCCGGTGTAAGCATCTATAAGAGATAGAAACCGGGTTCCTCACGTAGAATCTACTAGCTGATCAATTCGAGGCATTGGGAAAGGGTCCTTTCGGCAAGCTCCATTCAAATCCGTGAAATCCATACACATTTGCCACTTGCCATTTTTCTTCTTCATCAATACTCGATTTGAAGCCCACAAAGGATATTGTGACTCTCGAATATGGCCTATGCTTAACAACCGCTCAACTTCTACAAGTACGGTCTTAAATATTTCCTGAGAAAAAGGTCTACTTTTTTGTATAATAGGCCTAACATTATCGATGACTGGCAGCTTATGACAAACTATCTCCGGAGGCACCCCTGTTACATCTTCTGCACACCAAGCAAATATGTTTATTTTTTAGATAAAAACATAATCAATTTTTCCCTTAACTCTAAAGGAATATTTATTCCAATCTTTAAAACTTTCCCATCAGGATATTCGTAATCTTCATAATCATCATCTGGCATAAAAAATCAAGGGGACTCTCTCGGGTCATCACAAGGCATTATTCTTGGGAGAGTCCCATTTAGCTGCTATGTTTTCTCTGTCTCGCTCCCCTAAATTTGCTCTGAAGACAAAGAAATCCTGTAACATTCTCTGGCTATCTTCTGGCTGCTCCTTATCGTTCCAATATTATTTCCCACTACGTATTTTAAACATTGATGAACCATAGAAATAACATCGTGCATCTTTGACAACCATGACCTTCCTAAAATAGAATTGCAAGATGTTGGAGCGTCGACCACTATAAACAAAATTTCAACTTATTTTTTGAATGATCCCCGACCAAGCTCCATTACACTCTCAAATTCTCCGAAAAATTTTGTCGTCGCCCCCGTGAAACCCACAATACTTCTATCAGACCGTCGAATTACAGGAGGGATAAAAAATTCTCATGTAAGTATTCATGGACAAAATATTGGCAGAACTGCCAATGTCAATGAAGATTTTTTGCACATGATCACCAGCTATCCCTGCGGCGATTACCACTGCGTCTTCATGAAGACCTCCCACATTTCTCATGTCATCGTCATCAAAGAAAATAATCAGGGAGGGACAACGATGCATATGTGCTGAAGCTCCTACTTCCAACTGAGTAGTCAAATTAACAATGTGTGTCTTCCGGGAGCTGTTGGAATTCCCTGCAATAGTGTCACCTCCAAAAATAGCCAACGATTCAAAAAATGCACATATATCACTAAAGTTTCCCCTCGGAACAACCTTTTCTACAAAATTAATATCATTCATCCCCTCCTTTGGGTCCAAGTATTCTGTGGCAATAGCAAAAGTATTGAATTCATCAGAAATCACCATAGTTGTATCGACATTCTTTGGAACAACCTTTGTCGTCGAGCTTTTCTAGGAGTCTTTTTTCACAAAATCCAGTAACATACCATCCTCAATCAATGCACACACTTTTTTTTCCAGGGCAATGCACTTCTTGGTATCGTGTCTAATATCATCATGATATTTACAAAACCTGTTAGCACTTCTACTTTGCCTTGGAGTCTGAATAGAAAAGGGCTTTCGGAATTGTACCGTTGCCTTGGCCTTGTCAAATATTTTCACCACATTTTCTGTTAAATCTGCGAAATAATCAAGACGAATCCATTTATTTGATATAGGTCTTGTTCCTTGTTGCATGTTGTAAGTCTGCTCATTTGTTCTTGGCCTTAGAGAATATTGGCTAACTGATTAGGGTTGTACATTCACACGAGGTGCCTGGTTGCTAGATTAAGATCTGGAACTAATTCTGCTCCAACTGGTCACTTGACCCTTTTTTCGACACCTGAGTTTCTTCTACCAGATTCCTCTTTTCGACTTGGTCAAGAATAGCTCCAAAAGTCATCGTCTCACTCTCAGCCACTGTATCCTTTAAAAGTCCGGGGAGAAGTCCCATTCTAACTTTGCCAATGCCACCAAATCTTTGCAATATTACAGATCCATTTTTGTTTTCACAAAACGATTAGTATAGTTTTTCAAACTCTCCTTGATTCTTTGCCTACAATATATATTATCGTATTTCCATTAGCTCTAAACTTCTTGCTTCCCATGAAATACTGTCTGAAAATGTTTCAGAACATGTCAAAAAGATTTATGTAACCCTGTGGAAGCCTATTGTACCACTTGGAAGCCACTCCCTTGAAGGTCTCGGAAAACGCCCTGCACAGCAATTTATCATCATCATCAAAGTTGATCATGAAAATTTTAAATTGCTTGATATGCTTGTCAGGATCCTGTGTTCCATCGAACTTCTCCAACTTTGAGATATCAAAATGCGTTGGGAGGTTGCCTGAAAGAATTTCTGAGGACAAAGGAGAAGATATCCAATTGTGACCTGCCCTGTACATATTAGCCCTCAAACTTTCATGGTTCAGAGCATAGAGTCCTTCTTTGGAAGGCAAAGTATACTGTTGTTTCCACTCAAAATATTGCTCGAAATTTTGGTTCCCAAATGGAAAATTCCTCTGGTTATAAACTTGCTCATCAAAATGATGATTGTTTTCCTTTAGATTTTTCTTTCCCGAACTTCTAGTTCGTTGAAGCTCTACATACTTTCTGTCATGATTTTTATTTCGATGATCCCTTTCAGTGGACGATGCTAACGAGCTGTAACGGGAATAATCACTTGAATCAGAAGATTCTTGGTGACGTTTCCCCTTCTCCTCGGAGAATAACAACCATCTCCCCTATACCTATCATCATTGCCCTTAGGCCGACGATAAGTTTCACACTCATCATTTTCACCAGAAATTCATTTCTCCGAGCCACTAAGACCGATTCATCTAAAATTTCCCTAGCACAATGATCATCATGCCTTCCAAAATCCATATTACTATGATAGTTGTTGCCTACGAGATTTTTCTCGCAATTGTTCATGTCTAACTCTCCATGTTCTTCAATCACTTTTCTCAAATCAAATCTGGTTTCGGAAAATAATTTTAGGTACCAATCGTTCCCACAGACGATGCTAATGAAGATATTAGAAGTATTGAGGGTGTTTTCAGAGTCAAACAAAGTTGCGAGGATGAATTTTGTCACAATGATTACTTAGTTACTTGTTCTAGAGAGAGAAGCTCTACACTTTTAGAGAGAGAAAATATATCTTAATATTAATCATCATTTTCCCAAAATAGGGTGGTGTTTTTATAGTACAACACTAGGTCCCACAAGTCTAACAACTTGATAATTGCATAATTAGTCCTTATTTCTATTGTTTGTTCCAAACAAGTCCTTTTCTAATACATATTTTACAATCTTCCCTAAATTAACTTTCCTCTTTGCAATTATCTTTTTATTTCTATTGTTTGGTAATTATCTTTTATTCTCCCGTATCTCTCATTATTTTTAGATTATGAATTACAAAGGTTTTAAACCATTGATCATCCCTAGGTTCTTAATACTCATATATATATAAGATGAAGATTCAAACTTACCACTCTACATCTTGAAGTGACGCGATTATGAGTTACTACGAAAGAAATTATCTGATTGATTAAAACTGTTAATCTGTAGGTGATGGTCTTACGACAACTAGGCTAGTTTATCTTGATTTTATTTTTCAATTATAATGAACATAGAACTTGATGGAGTCAATAGAGAAAATAGGCATAAATAAAAAATAATGAGAGAAAATAGAGAATGGAAACTAAAAGCAACATATTAGATATTAATTTTATACTTGCTCTGATTTTATTTTATTTCTTCTATATTAGTTGTCTCTATTAGAATGATATTGAAAGATTGATTAATAATTCATATATACATTTAAAGAAAATAATATACTTAGTTGAAGATGATTCATTTTTTGTGTGTGTGGGGTACAAAAAGATGTATATGATGTTAGAATATAGAGATATAGAAATAGCACTTACAACAAAGTAGTAGCACAACTCTTTATGTAAAATCCCTTGAAAAGATGGAATAGTAAGACATGTATGACTATGTTTTCCAAAAAGAATAATTTCAATATCTTTTATTTTTAGACCCTTGATTAAATTCTTTGGGATATAACAAGTTTTTAGATTCAGATTACAAGCAACTAAAAAATATGAATAAAGGTTTGTTAAAGTTTGAATATAAAAGAGAGATTTTACATAAATGAGATTTTGGAATTTTTTTATAAGCATTGCCTATTTATATAATGATTAAACCATTTTCTAAATGATTCAAATGATTCACAAAACTAAAAGTAAAGTTATAACCGTTCAAGAGACAATTTCAAGAAAACTAATTTTCCTAAGATAACACAATTCAGACTTTACAACGATCATACATGTTCTAGTCACGGAAGATGACCCTATGTATCAGTTATTTGAGTAATAAATGATATATTAAAGAGTTGACTGCAATAAACCTAGGGCTGATTGCCACCAGAACGCACAGCAAAGTTTCTAGAATGTTTAGCACTGTCATGGGTGTGAGTTTCCCATAACCAGCCTTGTCCCGGTGGCGGTAAAATCTGCCAAAACATTTCCACTACATTATGATACAGCGTAAACGCAGAGAAAGTCTGTTTAAATAAGAGTTCAAATGAAAACTCTAATACGAAAATACCAAAAATGCTCTAATACGAAAATACCAAAAATGCTCTAATACGAAAATACCAAAAATACCCTAAAGTAATAAAAATTCGAAATAAAATATTAAATGACTCTGAATGCCCAAAAAACGACGTATGCCACGAGCATAGCTGGTGACTTGTAATCGTGGCGTCATTCCCTTCGAAATAAAGTGTTGTGGGTCAAAATCGGACACCGGAAGCTCCGAAACTGTCAATTTGCTGCATTCTTCGGGTGCTCGCCTGTCTTCATAAATTCTAGCGCTAATCTGTCTGCATCATCCCCTCCGGGGTAGAGAAGATTCGCCCTCGAATCAGAACCAGTCTCCTCGTCAGAAGAGTCATCTGCATAAAGAATCAGATGCTTAACATTAAAGACATCAGACATACGGACATGGCTAGGGAAGCGTAGCCGATAAGCATTCGAGTTGATCCTCTCCACAATCTCCACATGGCTAATCTTTCGGGCGGCCAGTTTGTTGTACTCACCCGTAAGGTACCGAGCCTTGGTTAGAACTACCCACACATAGTCACCAACTTCGAACTGTACAGGACGGCGATGATGGTATCCACCACGACAAATCTGAATATGATGGTATCCACTCTTCAAATCAAGCTTGCTGAACACAGAAGCACCACCCAACTGGTCTAAAATATCATCCAGACGAGGTATAGGAAACCTGTAGCGAACAATGATCTTGTTAATAGCTCGGTTGTCCACACACATACGCCAGGAACCATCTTTCTTCGGTGTCAGCAACGCCGGAACTGCACATGGACTGAGACTTTCTCTAACATGCCTCTTCTCCAACAAATCCTCCACCTGTCGACGTAATTCCTCATGCTCTTTCGGGCTCATGCGATAGTGGGGCCGATTTTGGAGAGCAGCACCAGGAACCAGGTCGATTTGATGTTGAATATCCCTCAGATGAGGTAACTCGGGGGGGCAAAGTCCCAAGAGACACATCTGCAAACTCCTGCAAAAGAGACTGAACTGCAGAGCTAGCAATAGGAAACACATCTGCAAATACATCAGTCACAACAGGATCACAAAACAACAAGAAGACCACACCAACTTCTTCCATGACCGCCTGAAACGGAGCACAGGACAGCAAGGTCGTTGAGGAAGGACCAGAGCCAATGTTGAGGGACCGAGGCTTTGGCGGTACTGGAATAATCTTCTTACCCCGAAAAAAGAATGAATAAGTATTCGCACGACCATCATGCACAACAGACAAATCATACTGCCAAGGGCGGTCAAGCAATAAGTGACAAGCGTCCATAGGCACTACATCATAAAACACCTCATCCCGGTATGTCTGCCCTACAGAAAATGATACAAGAACACGTTGAGACACAGTGATATCAGTACCTTTACTCAGCCAGGTCAGCTTGTATGGTTTGGGGTGCGACTCTGATTTCAGCCCGAGCTTCAAAACCGCTGTCTCGGAAATTACATTCTCACAGCTACCAACATCAATAATGAAGGTGCACACCTTACCGCCAATCGTACAAGTGGACTGAAACACATTATTCCGCAGCCAGTCACTCTGATCAGGAGCACGAGAGGAAACAAAATGCGTCGTACCATCAAAACTGCACCAACATCACCAGTCACAACCTCCACCGTGACCTCAGTCACATCACCATCATATATATCAAACTTCAGGAGACCATCAAGAACAATAGGGGCCGGTTCAAACGCCTCGTAAGAGAAAAGACCCGTAACACCGGCAGCATTCGGACATTCTACCTGACGATTCCCTAACTCACCACAGCCAAAGCAACGTAACTTACCAGCATAACGGTTGGTCGCACCAATGGG
Source organism: Limnanthes douglasii subsp. nivea (assembly GCA_036936605.1). Taxonomy (NCBI): domain Eukaryota; kingdom Viridiplantae; phylum Streptophyta; class Magnoliopsida; order Brassicales; family Limnanthaceae; genus Limnanthes; species Limnanthes douglasii. The sequence continues at coordinate 57,874,341 of JAUPFV010000002.1, read as the reverse complement.
AACAATGGGAAAGGTTGGACGTGGAACTGGTGCGGGCGCTGAGGTCCCTGTAGGAGCACCATTTCGTATGCCAATCTGGATCCAGCGAGCCAACTATTTTTCTGTCTGGAGGGCACGCCGATGTGCTTCAAAAACAGACAACGGGTCGAACATGTTCAACACATCCTGGAGTTGAGGGCGCAACCCCCCAATATAGCGGGATACCCGCTGATGTGATGACTCGTTCACCTCCGTACGAGCAAGCAACTAATAGAACTCCTCCGTATACTCGTCCACAGAGCGTGGTCCCTGACGAAGATCCTGGAAACGCTGGAATACTTCTCGCTTGAAATTGTAAGGCAAGAATGCCTTGTGGATTTTCTTCTTGAAATTATCCCAACTACGTACTTGTTCCTTGCCTTCACGCCCACAGATCTTTTTCACCTGCTGCCACCAAACTTGTGCCCTGCCGCGCAGGTGGATGGTAACCAAAGTTACCTGTCTCTCCTCAGGAACATCCTTGAAATCCAGCACCTCCTCAACCTTGGATAACCAATCAACGAATTCCTCCGCCCGAAGGCCACCATCAAATTCAGGAATGTTGACCTTAAATCCAAGCTCCCAGCGGCGGTCCGGATTAGCGTTTCGTTCTGGCCTTTCCCCAAAAGGGTTATCGGGACCTTCAGCCTCCACACCGGGTTGCGTGGCAGTAAGTTCAGCCATCTGACGGGCATGATACTCGACCTGACGGTGCAGGTCAGCATTCTCACGATCTCCGAAATCACTCGCATCTCCTTCCACAGCAACGCTGCTGCGAACTCTGGTTCTTCCTCGCACCATCTCGCAGGACTGCCCGTGTTTGATACTAATATGATACAGAATAAACGCAGAGAAGCCAATATAGGGGAAATCCTAATTTTCTTTATCAAAATTAAACTCCCTTACATTGTAAACAAAGTCTGTTTAAATAAGAGTTCGAATGAAAACCCTAATACAAAAATACAAAAAATGCCCTAATACAAAAATACCAAAAATGCCCTAAAGTAATAAAAATTTGAAATAAAATATTAAATGACTCTGAATGCCCAAAAAACGATGTATGTTACGAGCATAGCTGGTGACTTGTAATCGTGGTGTCGTTCCCTTCGAAATAAGGTGTTGTGGGTCAAAATCGGACACCGAAAGCTCCAAAACTGTCAATTCGCTGCATTCTTCGGGTGATCGCCTGTCTTCATAAAGTCTAGCGCTAATCTGTCTGCATCACATTACCTAGCCTATTTTTCTTAGCCTATTCTTCACTTGTTCCTTTACCAACTTCAAATATGTATTCTGATCATCCATATTTAATCAACATTTCCAACAAACCTCAGTTGATCAAATTTTCTATGTTTTATATTTTCTTGATATAAATCTTGTGCATCGAATAAAATATCATTTGATTTGAATTATACTTTAGTGTGAAGATATAAAAAATTAGGAAAAAATATTGGTTGTCATAAGTTTGAACCAACCTCCAATATGGCCTAACTGATAATCTTACGCACGCAATTATGTCATCAAACATTTTCCCATATTATACTTTGACTATTTTGGTCATGGGGTCTATCCATTTCAAGAACGACAAATTGAAAGAGACTTATTATCTCATGAGAGGCGACACCACCTCTAGATTTCCATAGGTACAATTCTTACAGTATTTTTATTACCCTTAAAAACACATATCACAATTAGAACTAATTGTATTAAAAGTTCATCTTGATCTTATCTATCTATGGTAACGACCTACATATATCACATTAATCACGAATATAACTCTAATTTATTTATATGGTGTACCTTTGACAAACAACTTGATGTTACCCATTGGGAACTCGATATTTAGGTTCTCTATAGTCGAATTAGGTTACCCTCATTTTACAAAATAATTATTTCAAGAGTCTTAGTCGCATCCCTGTAGATATAGAGTTTACCAATTCTCGAGCGAATGGTTTGGTAAATGGATCAACTAAGTTCTCACTAGAAAGTATATATGAGACTGCTATAATTTCATTTTAAATTAGTTCTCATAAACTTATATTTCTAGACTTCCCATTTTATATTCAATTGTATGTTCTACCTAATATTACGGAATACCATAATATATTTATATTGACACATTTCCTTTCAAAGTGAATAATATCTCCAACAAGAGATATCTTAACCATTCAGCCTCCTTACCCGTTGCGGCCAATGCTATGAACTCGGATTCCATAGTCGAGTGTGATATACATATTTTTTCTTTGATCCCCACGAAACATCACCACCTAAAAACTAGTGGTCCAACGTCCATCCCTCTATCCCTCAATTACCTTATGAAAATTAGATTATTGGAGATATATATATTTAGTCTTTTTTAAGTACCCCAAGACCAATCTAATTGTATTCAAATGTTCCATACTTGGATTAATCGTAAATTGACTTAATTTACTCACAACAAAATATATATCCACTATAGTGCATAAAGTCGCATACATTAAGCTTCGTACTATACTAGCATATTCTAGTTGAGCCAATACTCTCCCTTTATATTTTCCAAACTTTAAACTATGATCAAATGGTGTTTTTGCTTCCTCTCAAGTACATTCTCAATTTTATATGATTAATTTAAAGCATAACCATTGTTATTTTTTTATAGTTTAATTCCTAAAATAATGTCTACTTCATTAAGATCCTTCATCTTAAATGTGGATATTAGAAACCTCTTCGTTTCATATCATCTACATATAGACATACAATGACTATAACATCACCATAAACTTTAGTGTATAAACATTTATCCGCCGTTTATGTCTAAACCCATCTGATACAATAGCATGCTAAAACTTTCATACAAGTTCTTATGTGCCTTTTTAAGACCATATAATGACTTAACAAGCCTACATACCTTAGACTCATTCCTTGTAAGTACAAACCCCTCCGTTTGTTCCATATAGACCTCATCATCAAGATCTTGATTTAGGAATGTCGTTTTGACATCCATTTGGTGAATTTTCAAATTGTAAACTGATAAAATTGCAAAGATCATATTAATGGTTGTTGTCTTTGATAATGTAGTGTAGGTATCAAAATAATATATTTCTTCTCTTTGGGGAAAGCCTTTTGCTACCAATATTGCTTTCAAATCTTGAATGTTCCATCTGTGCAGTATTTATTCATAAATAACTATTTGTAACTAATTGATCTTGAAGCTGAAGGTAATTCCACTAACTCTAATATGTGATTTTGTATTATTGAATCCATTTAATAATTTATAGCCTCTTCCTAAAATACAGAATCTTCGGATGTTGTTGCATCCTTATATGATTTAGGGTTGTCTTGTAAAGAAAGAACTATTAGAATCCTTATATGATTTAGAGTATTCATCAATAAAAGTTATAAACTATATTTGACCCTCACGCGACAAGATACCATTTAACTCACATATGTCAGTGTATATTAAATCTAACAATTTTGTGCATCTTTCAACAAATTTGTAAGATATTTTAATCATCTTTGATTGTACACATAACTCATATTTTTCATACGAACGTATATCACACTTTATAAATCCGGTTTTAAAAATTATATTGATCGTCTTATGTCCTATATGAGCAACTTTACTATGTCATAATAACTATTCATTACTAAAACAAGCATAAATATAATTTCTTATTTACTCATTGAATTTTTTGTAGTACATAATTTTATCATTCTATTACTTAAGTATTATTTCCCAACAAAGACATTGTCTTTGGTCAAAATGAGTTTACTGGATTCTTACACAAAACGAATTCTCATCTTGGCCAAAATATAACATAAACAAGTTTTTGTTCATTTCCTAGAACATATAAAAGTTGGTGAGAGTTATCATTTTCCCATTTGTAAAGATTAAATCGACGTTTCCACTTCTTTTTACTTTTGATATGTTAGTGTTATCTTTTCGCATCTCACATGTATCACCAGTCATATTGAATGATTAAAATAGATCTCTTTAATAAGCAATATATAGAGATGGACATGTATCATACCTCAAAATATTTGTCTTATGCAATGTTGACTTCATCATCAATGCCACAATTTGTTTTCTACATTGTTTACAATTTTCACTATTCTTTCAAAAATCGTAATTTCTTGCAATTTGGCCAAATCTATAACACATGGTTCCACTTGGCTGGAAATATCTTATGTTAATACTCTTAAAATTTATTTCCTTAGAATATTTCCACGCTTTTGTGGACATGAGTATTTTAACTATGTTTCCACATTCAAGAGTTTGAGGGTGAATAAGATTTTCTACTAAAATCTTATGAACTACACATTTAGTCATGCGATAGTTAGACGTACCTCTGTTTATCCTTAGCATGCTCCAACTTTGAATTATCGTCGATGATGTTATCTTGTCTTTCCTCCTTGCACAGTTTGATCCACGACATGGATCCCTCAAACTTGATATTTTATTTCATGATACTATTTGTTTCTACTTCCATTATTCTTTTATTGGTTTTTACTATTAGAAAATATAAATATGGAAACAACACTTAGAACAAATTAGTAACACAACTCTTGATGGAGAATCGCCGAAACGTTGCCAAAAAAGATAGAAGCTATGTATAACTACGCTTTCTAAAAAGAATAATTTCGATCACTTTTATTGCTTAGACCATTTCCGGAAGTTCTTTTGGGATATAACAAGCTTTTAGATTCAGACTACAAGCAACTAGAAAATCCGGATCAATGTTTGACAAAGTTTGAATGTAAAAAATAGAGTTCACGTAAGAGAGGTTTTGGAGATTTGGCAAACAATTGTTCTTAAAAGCATTACTTATTTATAAAGAAGATCAAACACTTCTAAATAGTTATAACCATTCAGAAACTATAAACAAAGTTACAACTATTCAAGCGACATCTTTTTTAAAAATCTAAATTTCTCTGAACACATTATTTATGATTTTTTCGCGACCAACTAGTTCTGTTAGTGGTAAACATTCATATGTATTAGTTATTCGAAAAATAACTAATGCATTATAGACTTGTCACGACCAGACCACACGCAACAAAGATTTAGTGGTATTTTTATTTTTTGTTAAAATCTTTTGTGGTGTTTTTAAATCTTTTCAAGATTAAATAAATAAATAAAGATTTAGTGATCATCTCCACTAACACGTTTGAGTCTAAAGTTTTAGAGGTATTTTTAATTTTTTTTAGTTATTAAGTTTAGAAAAAAAATAGTTGTATAGTGTTCAAATAAATATTTAACTGGCAGCTAGGGTAACGTTTGGTGAACTAAATGTTATAATTATTAAATGAATAATGTTTTTTTAAAATATTATTATTATTAAGTAGTATATATTTTTAAATATTTTTTATTTGAATTAAAATCTAACATAAATAATATAGTGCGCTCGCGATTACTGAGATCAGGTTGTCCGATTCAAATAATAATAAAAAGAGTCGCCGTGTAGGGATAATTCCAAATTACAATCGATATATCCCGAATAATATTAGTACCAAACTAAAAAAAGACAAAAAACGACAATTCAAGATGAGTCTGATAAGAAAACTGAACGTGAATCGGGAAAACCAATCAGCAATGATTATGGTTTCATTCCAAGTCTTATCTAACTTACCGGATGAGAATAACTCGCGCACTCCCTCACCAAAAACAAGCCCAACAATATCTCAGATGGTCTTACAAAATCGGGCATTGAACCCATGCTAAGTAGATTGGCAAAATGATCACAAATTCAATTGATAAGTAGGGACAACGATGCAATGATTTAACAAATGAGGACAACCAAAGTTGTATAAGACATGGACATGGTCAATAATAGATGAGATGAGGTTTTCCGGTTGCTCGTTTACGACTTAACGTTATGACACGGGGCCTTAAATTCAAGTACTTCGCAATGAATAACAATCATTAAAATCAAAATCAAACCGGTGGTCCGAGCTTTGGATTTACGAATAACATTGAAGTCACCTAAAATCAACCAATGTATATAACAATCCAATTGAAGTCACCTAAAATCAACTAATGTATCCAACAATCCAATGATCGATATTTATTTGCAGGGTGACCACAAATTCTACTTCTTGAGAAGGAGAAAATAACCACAGAAGTTCAACCGGTCACTCGAGCAATTCTAAGGCTCGTTACAACTTATTAAATTTGAACAAGTAGTAATTATCCGCGTTAGAAACACATCTGGCTAAACCATGCACAATTTTCAGCTAGACGGATTGTCATATATGGCATCGTGAGAAAAATATTTTGGAGCCAATAACTCGACCAGAAGTGAGAATGACCGATCAGACATTTCTTCCAGTTAGAAGGATCACTACACATGACACTGGAACGCACACAAATTCTCGAGCCGATGAGCACGGTACTATTGATTTCGCTAGCAATTATTAAAGACGGATTATCTAGAACATCAAATACCATTTTCATTAAATAAAAAAGTGTGGGTAAATGGTTTGCCTACGATCTTAGTAGAGAGATACATGGGCTTTTGAAATTCAGAATGGGTTCTAAGCTTGCAATTGCCTATAAGACACTGTAGAGATAGAAAAATTAGAGTTGGGTTTACCACATTTGGGACTTAAAGCCCTTAGAGATATCTGGCCCGTTAAACATGGGATGACGCCCACATGTAAAAAGGATTTTTATAGAACGCCCTCTACCTCCGACATGATCGGAAACAAAATAAAGGGCCCAACAGGTTTGGCAGGACACACCAAAGATCCTTTTAACTATTTTTTCTCAGCTTTGGACTAAAATTACGGCTTAAAAGATTCACCTTGTTTGTACTCTAAATTGAATTTCTCAATTAGTCTATCTATTAATAGTAAAATTGGTTCCCTGATCTTTCGAACTAGTGGAAACACAAGAACACAACTACTGATCAATATTAATCTCCCTAGCAGTAGAAAGAGAGAAAAGAACCACCCGATAAGTTTGACGTCCCAACAGTGGTTTGTTGTAACTAAGATTTATACTGTAATCTTAGCTTTTTAAAAAAAATTGTGTTTTTTATTTTAAAATTTTTAATTTGAAAAAATATGTTCTTAAATATTCTACGCGTTATTGTGTTTACAAAATCAAAAAGACACAAAGAAGAGATGTAGGTATGGTATTCAACCAATAGAAACACGAGAAGAGAATGAATATAATTTTACGTTTTTTCATATGTTAATACAATTAGGTATCTATTTATCCTAATTGCATCACACATTTTAATTCGCTTATGGTTACAAACCATAGTCTGGCAACAATTTTTATTCAATTTAGCTCGATAAACAATTTGTTTAGTATAAAGTGCCAATATATGAGCTTAATCATCCCTATAACCCAAACGTTATATACACAGTTATCTCCGTAATGGATTTTCATATATTGATCAAATTTTCAATTATTTTACTTAGTCAATTACTTATTTATTGGACCTAAAACGACTCATAATTTTCAAAAATCTTAAATTTGGATCGTGACATGCTACCGAATGATTTATTTACTTAATGGAATTCTTGAATATATTGTCTACGGATGGCATGAGCAATCTGATACATGGCGATGAACGATAAAGGACTAAATACACGTTCCTCAAATGTGAGCAACTTGACAATGTAATAATCAGATTATGGCCATCAATCAATTACATATATCAATTATGATGCCTAACATAAGAATAATATGAAATGTAATTTCACATATAGATACTTATTTTTTATTACTTTATAGAGATCTACTTAATGAGTGAGATAAGTCAATAAAACTTAAATGGTCCATATATTTGCAACAATACAAAGTGCATTAAAACCAAATAGGAAATATATGCTCATTCATATTAAAATATCTTACTAAAATCAATGAACATTTAAACAAACAACACTTATCGTGATGTTGTTCTTGGAAAACTTAATTATATAATTATTATCACATCATAAACCTAAAGAACTTTGTATTCTTTTGACAATAACTTAATTCTTTAACCACAGTGATTGGTCAGACGCATTAAAATATTCAACAAATTACACTACCATAGAGATTATGCAACTAGTATTTCTTTAAAATTTTCCATAATGTTGTACCTCCAAGAAAAAAGTATATGCTCCCTAAAGTGCTACCCTATGTGTTCCCACGTCTTATTAAAATCCAATCTCGAAAACCCAATGTCTTCATACATCATACTAAGACTTGAACTTAGTTGCTTTGATGGATGGTATAATATTGACCTATTTTGGACCATCTTACTATTCGCATCTCTTGTGGCAGTCACATATAGTTCTCCTTTTTTATATTTCGGTTGGACTTGACTCATCGTTCAATATAGAAATATATCTTTTGGAAAACGCGTTAAGAGTTTGGCTATATAGGTACCGCGTTAAAACCTTCATGCGTCACTAAGGTAGGAAAAAGCACGACACCAAAAAAATCAATTATTTACACAAAAGAAGAATCTTGTCCCATTTATTTAAGTTATCAAGAACTTCACGCGCTTTATTTTCCAAAAGTATGGTAATGGTATGTCTTACTCATCGACTAACTAGTATGTCCCTACCTTGGCAATTTACATCACTTTACAGGGCCCTTCCCAACTAGGGGCGAGTTTTCCATACTAGGATCTTTATTATGTTGAAAAATATTCCTCAAAACCTTTTCCTTGACTTGGAAGCTTCTGTTATACACGCTCAAGTTATACATGCTTCTCATTAGTATCTGAAAGTGTTGAACCTTTACATTTACTTTAATTTGTTTCTCTTATATTACGTCCAGTTTTGCTCTTTAACCCTAAATATTACATTCTTCGACAAACTGGGATACCCTGTAACACAAAAGGAGTACTATATCTATTGGGATTATTACATTCATATTATAAACTAAAGCAAAATGTATCTTAAGTAGCATGTCATTAATATATATCTTTCTGTTTTACTTACATGACTGATGCTGGATAGAAAAATCAGAAGTCCTAAAAACTACTCTAAAGAGTCCTAATAGATTTAAACTTTTAAAGAGTCACAATTAAGTGGAGATCTTAGTATGCGTCTTTATTATGTGTCTTTTGGGAGTTATAGTAGACCTTATAAATTCTATATATCTCCTATATAAAGGGTCTAGAGTCGTTCTGTATCGACAATTGAATTTGAATAAAGAAAATGAGTGTTACTATATCCTGCGAAAGGAAAATTCAAGCGTAAAGCCTTGAGTGTGAAGCTCTAAATCTAGGCGCGAAGCCTTGAGCGTGAAGCTCGTTGGAGCGATTCCAACCCTATCCATCTTGTTTTTCCTACGTCAAGGACTAACAAAAGCTTTGTTGATGAGTCTGTGGTATATAAACCATTTATTTTTTTAATTTGAAGGACATGAACCTATAAGAATGCAGACCTCAGTTGGAAATGAACCATTTATTTTCTGTAGTAACCCAAAGAAACATATTACAAATAATTTATATTCTTATAAGAAAAGCCTTAGGTAATATGCAAATTTGCAGATTGTAAGTTGGAATAACCAACCTAACTTATTGAATAAAAGTTAGTTTGCCTCCAAATGACATAATTTTGCTATCCCATTCTTAGATCTTTGTTCTGATTTAATTCACTAATTCTTCAAAATAACATCCTTTATTCATTTAGTGAATAACGATACCAAGATATTTGATAGGTAAATATCCATACTTGAAGCCTGATTGGTTTTAAATTGACCTTATTCTTGATTAAAACATTCTTCTTGGAGTTATCCATATAGTTTTGTCCTTCTTAATGATTTGCCCTGATCTGTCTTGGTAATGTTGTAGAAACTTGTTGATTTTGTTGATACTTGTAGAAGGGACATTTTCAAATATAATAAAATTATGTGCAAAGGCCAGTCAATGTATCACCAAAGAACTACTAGCTTTGTATCTCAATTCTATATTATCTTAAGACAAATTTTTTAATCATATAATAAGATATTCTTTTGTAATTGTAAACATACTAGGGTAAATGAAGCCCATTGTCTAACATCGTTTGAAGATTTGAAATACAAATTTATTTCTCCACTTAATATAACAAAGAATAATACTGCATTGATGAATTTCTCAATTCGATCTACAAACTTTCTATCAAAACAAAAGGCTTCTAGAATTCTTAGCATGTAATTGAATAAAAATCTGTCAAATGCCTTAGTTATATCTCGTTTGGTTTATTTTGGGTTGGGGGTAGACTGGTAAAATGTCTAGAGAGAGTTTTAATAATTGTGTGGTGTTTTGTGTTTAGTGTGTAGGGTAGAGAGATAATTAAGCTGTCTACTTGTATTAAATTATGATCATGCTAATTAATGAGAGTGGTTGGGGTATTTATACATTAATTTATGACGTGTGGGCTTACTGGATCGGGTCATGAAATCGGGTCGAATTTAAAGACCTATTAGTTTTAAGTTGATTAGCAAACAACTTGGTCAAAAGTTAATACATTTGTCTTGTTCGGATATTTAGTGGTGTGATATGGTACGAATTTCCCCTGTTCGTATAAGTGAATTTTCTTAGGTATGGTGACCGAAATCTCTGAACTCATCACTAGCCCTTTTTTAGGCATTGTAAAAGATATTTAGAAGGGCTAAAAAATTACAAAGCTAGCACCAATCCTGTCCGATCTGCTTATGTTGTTAGAACTGAAGAATTTCTTTTCACAAATGACCTTGTTCAAATTTTATCAGAACTGATTTACCTTCTCAAAATTCTAGGTTTTCTTGAATCGTGGGACACGTGTCAATATCTAGTTTGACCTCCCAACCGTTTTTTCTCCAAGATTGTCGCACCCACTAGGTCTAGAAAGTTACCTAGGTTTCAATTTTTCATACGTTGCACAGTATTTAATCATATTGAAAATCCTATTCATCTTCTCCTTGGTAATTGTTGTTCTCACTGTTATATATAAATATTTCCACTGTTTCATTGTCTTTCACACTCAAATCGTTTCAGAGAGAAAACCCAGTTCACGTTTAAATTGTTCTTAAGACATATATGTTCACAGCCAGAAACGCCTTAGTTAAACGAGGTTGGCTGAACTTATCTGAATTAGAGAGAGAAAAGAAAATAGTGAAAGATAATTGTATTGTTGTCGGTCTTCCCGCATCTTCAAGCGAGAAAGATAACCAGTCAAACCAGAACGCTGATCAAGGGTCGTCTTCTTTAAGAAACCCTAGAACCATAAAGCTTCTATTCACAACAAACCTTTCACCTCTCCCATCTGGCTCTCAAGTGCAAGAGTCTCAACACCCTATTCCCAAAGAAAAAGCTATCTCAAGTGTTAGAAAACCCTCACCGTTTATCGCGATGGGCTCAGATACAGAAAAATCACCAGAGCAGATAACTCATCGCCGGATTACTCGTCAAGCAAAAACCAAATTTACACCAACATCTTTAAAACCCTCCGGTTCATAGGTAACAAAGGCTGTTCCACAAGCCAAATCTTCTGGACAGTAGCCTTTGCCAGCAACAACTGCTCAACCTGCTGAACAACTAGTTGTACAATCGCCAATGAAAGAGCTAGAGCAACTTACCTAAAAAACAGCCGGACAGCCTTCCATAGTGGTGGAAGAGAACATGGAGGATAGCATAGAGGAAGACCCTTTCGAGACTGAGGCGTCCGGTCAAACAGGGGATACTACCTCAGATCAGAAAGGTAAGATCAAAGTAGGCATGACTCATTCAGACGCTCTTCCGGAGAGTTTAGACGACAAGATAGGCCCTTGTTTCAAGCATGTTAGTGTCAAGTATTTGATGGCTTTGCAGAACATCAATTACGGCTATACCCACACAGCTGAGTTGGGTCGGATTCGAACTAAATGGAGGATCCCGGAGTCTGTAAAGGTGAGGATCCCAATCACTCCGGAGACCCCATAGATTGTAAGTTGAATGAGATGGTGGTCTACACCAAAGTACTAAACTGGGGACTTCGGTTCCCCTTAGACCCAGAAATTTTCAGATATTTTCGTCTGATCAAATTATGCCCCATCCAGCTGAGTCCCAATGCTTGGTACACTCTCTTAGCTTGTATTATGGCGTCTAGGCTATCAAAAATTCCACTTCCCATGGATCAGTTTGCTGTTGTAGCAAGCCTGTGCAAGAATCACCAAATCCCCTTCTATCACTACAATATGGGGAATAATTTCAAAGTCGTGGACGACCTGCTGGAGTCTGAAAAGCCTTGGAGGAAGAAATTCCTCTTTGTCAGTGGGAATGGGGAGAACGGTAGAAAAATCAAGGCTAACACGAAGCTCAGCCTCCTAACTAGCAGATGGAAAAGTATTGGTAAGTTCTTTTCTCTTTTCCTTTCCATTTTTTAAGTCGCAAGTTTTTTCTTATTTTGGACTAATTGGTATCTACCGAAGGAGTTCGTAGGCCACTTAGAAGAAGGACAAAAAACTTGTGCGAAGCTTAATGCACGGGCTTCGCAGAACCGGGGGAACGCCTTCCATAATTGCTTCAAGTCGAGCAATTTCGTGAGGTCTCACCTGTGGAACACCACAGGAAGAACAGACCTTTCATGGGAAGAGCTAACCACCCCTCCCTCTGCCGATGTGATCCCGAATAGGACAGAAGCTAAAGATGTCAAATTGTATCTGCCTTCCAGGGCCAAAGCCCCCAGTAAAATGAAGAACAAGAAAATGAAGGCTACACGAGACTTAGCTCAAAAACCTACAGAGGGGACTGGTTCGAAGAACCGATGCGGCATTGATGTGGCCTTGCTAAAGGCGGTGAAGGTTGAGACTGTAAAGGAGGTCGGAGGGTCAAAGAACCCACCAAGGCCTCCTAAGAAAGAAAAGAAATGTAAGGCCAACAGTGATGAGAAAGTTGCCAAGAAAAAGAAGGTTACTCCGGGGGCAGAGATAATCCTTCGACCAACGGAAGTTCCACCCCCAGCCCCTGCTGACCCTACCTTGCAAGAAGAAATCCCAACAGACCTTCAGTCCGGACAGATTGATGGTGGAGGAAATGATGAAGTGGACCTTGAAGCCTTTCAAGACATTAGCATTTACTTTAACGATTTAGAGAAAGATGATTTTGCTGGTCCTTACCGTCTCTCCAGCTCCTCCAACATGGTAACCTACAATGGGAAGTCCTATTCCATATCTGGAGAACAAGATACTTTGAGCCATGCCCTCCTCGGTTACATCCGACCAGTATTTGATCTAGAAAGGCAGGTAAAAAATTAAACCGGTATTATCAATTCTCTTACCAGTGACAAGCAAACCTTGTCAGAGAGTCTTCTGAGTGCCCAACAGAGCATAAAGGTGCTGAAGAAGGAGAAGGAAGAATTGGCAACCAAGCTAACCGCATCGGAGACAGCCAATACCAAGCTCCAAACCAAGTACTCCAACCTGGAGACTTCTTCCTCACAAGACCTCACAGCTTTGAAAGAGTAGCTGAACACTAAGGATGGTGCTATCTGAACTTTATCCGATGAGAAAACCAAGTTGGAGAGCACTTTTATAGATAAGGTTAAAGAGAAGGAGGCCCTGGAACGCCAACAAGAACAAGCTATCGCGGCAGGCATTGAGAAATATGCCAACGCGATAGTGGATTCTCTAGAGAAAAGAGATGATGAGATCAAATCCGACATGGTGATGTTGTTCCATGAGACTTTCCCCAAGAGAAACCTTGGTCCCTTGTGGAAGTATGTTGAGTATGAGGACATCTCATTCCATACCTTAGCAAATGGTGAGAAGCATAATTATTCTAGTGGAGCTGACTCCACTAATGACCATGAAGGAACGGGTGAGAGTTCGAGTGTCGAACTCAAGAGTTCCAAGAAAGATTGTGGTGAAGAAAAGTCCGAAGGGAATAATCCCTAAGGTTTATTGTATAACTTTTGGTTTCGGAAAACTAAAGTCCTTGGATGGACAAGGCATTTTTGTACTACTGGTCGGTTTGAGTCCGACCAGGTTTGATTTATCCAATTTCCCTTTTGTTTAATATTTTGTTTTAAATATTTCATGGCTAATGTTTAAGTATCCCTTAGAATTTTGATAAGTGTTGAATTGAGAGTATTTAATATCTCCGATCATATGTATTCAATAGTTATGACAAAAAATTAAACATATCTGATCTACTCAAGAAAATTTGAGAGCCGGGGTGTTGAATAAGTAATTTATACTTGAATTGAATTGAAGTAAAATCACACCAGACTTTTGAAGAAGGTATCATGTATTTTTGAAAAAAAACCCGGACACCTCATTAAAACCTCCCTGCGCCACCAGGGTCGGAAAGAGTGTGCCTCCTAATATTTACATTGGTTATTTAACAAGTAAATATTTACATAAATACTTCATTCTAGATATAACACGAGATGTTCAATATTCCATGGATGCTTTAAAGCTCTCCGCTCTTTGTCTTGAAGTTTATATATCTCCAGTTTGACCTTTTCACAGATCACATAAGGGCCTTCCCAGTTCGGAGCTAATTTTCCGAACTGCCTCTCATTGGTATGTAAAAAGACTATTCTTAATACTTTATCCCCTACTTGAAAATCTCTTCTTTTGACCTTGGAAGCAAATCTGCTCCTCACTAAGCCTTGGTAGTGTGCTGTTCTCAGATGTGCTTTAACCCTTTTTTCCTCTATTACGTCCAACTGATTCCTAACTGCTACATTATTAGCATGTTCATAATAGCATTGGACCCTGTGTGATGGTAAAGTAGCCTCTATATGAGTAATTGCATCCATCCCATATACCAAGGCAAAAGGAGATTCTTGTGTGGCAGCCCGATGAGTAGTTCGGTAGGCTCACAATACTTTTTGTAAATAGCTTGGCCATTTTCCCATGCCTCCAAATTATTCTTTAATCTGGACAAGATGGTTCTATTTGCAACCTCAACTTGGCCATTTTCTTGAGGGTGTAAAGGAGAGGAAAAACAATGTTGAATGCCTTTAGAGGCGCAAAAGGCTTCCATGTCTTTGTTATCAAACTGTGGCCCATTGTTTGTAGTAATTTTCTAGGGAACTCCAAACCTACAACATATATTGGATATGATGAACTTGATAACAGCTTTTGATGTGGTTCCAGCCAAAGGAACTGCCTCTATCCATTTAGAGAAATAGTCAATGGCAACTATGATAGTTCTGCATCCCTCGGATGCCATGTGAAAAGGTCCAACTAAGTCCATCCCCCATCTAGCAAAAGGTATTGGCTCAAAAATAGACTTCATAGGTACTTCTGACACAGGAATTTCATTTCCATACCTTTGACATGGATCACATTTCTTCACAATTTCTTTAACATCTGCCATTATGGTTGGCAAATAGTACCAGCTAACAAGACTCTTTGGGTCAGTCCCTGTATCCACAATGTGCTGAGCCTTCCCCATCGTGTAGTTTGGATAAGAAAACTTGGGATTCCTCAAATCCCAAACAATGTAGGAGAGGTCTGCTGAAAGATTTTATATAGAGAATTTCTCTTATTATCAAAAAACCACGAGCCTTGTATTTGATCTTTTTTCCCATAACTTTATCTGAAGGCAATGTCCTATCAGAAATGTATTGAAGGAGTGTGTATCTCCAGTCCTTAGGCTGGATCACAAGTATACTCATATTTTCTTCATCTTCTTTCTTCTGATCTAACTGTATGGACGGATATTCTTGTATGAGAATCCAAGGGTAGGATTTAGAATAAGCTATAGTTGCTAGAGAGTCTGCCAATGTATTCTCCGATCTATGATTATGCTCATAGCAAATACTTTTGAAATTTACTGCCACTTCTTCAAAATGAGAAAGTGCATAACCAGTTGTTTCTTCTAGGCCTCAGACTGTCCTTGGGCATGGTGAATGAGCAATTGAGAGTCACTCATTAGCCGGACTCTCTCAGCTTCACAGAGGAGAGCTAACTTAAGACCCACTATAACTGCCTCATATTCAGAATCATTGTTAGAGGCCTTAAATCCAAAACATATAGCTTGATCCACCATCAGTTCGGACTACCTATTCTTTCTTGAAATTATCTTCTGAATCTTGTCCAGAAGATCTGTCAGTATGAAATTCTACAAAGAAGTAAGCCACTGATTGAGCTTTAATTGTTGTTCAAGGGGCGAAGTCAATGTCATAGTCACCCAATTCCACTGACCATTTGGTCATTCTTTTTGACACATCTGCCTTTTGAAGAACATTTTTCAGCGGGAAAGACGTTCGGACAATAATAAAATAAGCTTGAAAATACGGCCTCATCTTTCTTACTGTAATTACTAAAGCCAATTCCAATTTTTCCAACCTTAAATATCTTCTTTCAGCATCATAGTAAACTCTTACTGATGTAGTACACCGGACGAGGGTAATTGTCCTCTTCTCTCACTAGGACAACACTTATAGCACATTCTGATTCAGCCAAGTATACATAAAGATTTTCTCCTCAAACAGGTTTAAAAAGAGTCTTGGATGAAGATAAGTGTTTCTTTATTTCAATAAAAGTTTGGTCAACCTGTGGGGACCAATTGAAGTCTTTAACATTTCTCAATATTTGGAAAAAGTAGCGCACTTGTCCGATGACCTTAAAATAAATCTGTTTAAAGCAGCCAACCTTCCGGTGAGCTTTTGAACTTCTTTAACATTTCGAGGAGGATCCATTTCCAATAAGGCATTAAGCTGATCCGGATTAGGCTGGATACATTTCTCACTTATTATGTAGCCCAGAAATTTCCCAGGTCGGACCCCAAACACACATTTCTCTGTATTTAACTTCAAATTCCCAGTCTCTAAGTTAGAAAAAGTTTCTTGGAGATCGGTTATGTGCAAATCTTCCTCCAAACTTTTAACCATCGTGTCATTTATGTACACTTCTATGTTTCCACCGATCTGATTAGCAAATGTTTTGTTCACTGACATTTGATAAGTAGCCCCATCATTTTCCAATCTGAAGGGCATCACCTTGTAACAGTGGAGACCTCTATCTGTGATAAAATTGGTGTGGTCCTGATCCTTCGGATCTACTTGTATCTGATTATACCCCGAAAAAGAATCCATAAATGTAGAATCCATCAACTGATCTATTCGTGGAACAGGATAGAGATCCTTAGGGCAAGCCCTATTGAGGTCAGTGAAATTAATACACATACGTCATTTGCCGTTCTTTTTCTTGACTAACACCGGATTAGAATTCCATAGAGGATATTGGGACCCTTTAATATGTCCCATCTTAGTCAGCCGTTCAACCTCTTGAGCTATCACGTCTGCTTTTTCATTGGAAAAATATCTTCTTTTTTGTACAACAAGTTCAACATCACTTCGGATAGACAACTTATATGAAATAACACCTGCTGGTAATCTGGATACGTCACTATTGCACCATGCAAACACATGTTGATTGTTTTGTAAAAAAGACAACAATTTCTTCTTTAGTTCTGGTGCCAACTTGGAAGCAATCTTAACTTTCTTACCCTCTACAAGGGAATGAATTTCAATTTTTTCAATGGATATTATGACAGTATGAGCCTCTCCGGGGCCATCAATCTCAACCTCCTCAGTAGAAGGCTCCAGTAACTGTTAATCTTTATTAATTCGAACTGCCCCCAATATCTTAAGAGCAAGAGCTGTTGCATAGCACTCCCTGGCTATATTTAGACTACTTTGGGCAATGCCTGCTTGTCCTTGAACCGCATACTTTAAACATTGATGGACTGTAGAGGCCACAACATGCATTCTGGAAAGCCAAGACCTCCCAAAAATTGCGTTATACGATGTGGGGCAATCTACCATGAAAAATAGTACTCTTACCATCTTTTTAAAGGGCTCATTTCCCAACAACACTTCTTCTTCAAACTCCCCAATTACATCCGCAGAACTCCCCGTGAAGCCCACAATGGTTTTTTTCGAACGTTGAATAACAACTGGATTCCTCATCTGTTTTTAGGAGCTTAAAAATAGGATGTTTGCCGAACTGCTTGTGCAGAATTTGGTGTATATCATTTTCCCCTATAGAAGCTCCTATAACCACCACATCCTCGCGAGGCCCAACAATATCCCTCGAATCATCTTCATCAAATACTATGAACATGAATGGGGACTGCATTGATGGGAAGATATTCCACCTTCTAACTGGGTAGCCAAATTATGGACATGTCTCTTCCTTGATGAAGGGGTAGGTGCAATTACATTATATCCTCCAGAAATAGTTAATGATTCAAAAAAGCTGATCAATCTGAAGACTGTCTTAGTTTTTTATGTTATCACCCCACCTTATTTTGAGTTCGATCAGGATCCAGATACTCAGATTCTACATCGAACCTTTCAAGGATCACTATTGCACCTTCTTGAGCATATGTTCTAGGATTGTTCGAAGGACCCGTCCGAGGAGCACTATCGGGTTTGTTTCCACTTTGTATTTTAACGTAAGCCCCTAGTTTTCCCCTTTCAATAAGGTTTTGGATTTCTTGTTTCAATGCTATGCAGTCCTGAGTATTATGGCCTATATCATTATGATATTAGCAAAACAAGTGTTCTGGTTTTCTCTGGGGGACTGCAATGCTGCCGGCTTTCGAAAGTGTACTTCATCCTTAGTTTTATCATAGATTGTAGCTACATTTTCTATCAACTCGGTGAACCATTCAGGCTGGACCCAAGGACCCCACTAACTTCTAGACTGTTGGCTCTGGGTCTGGTTCTGGTTGGATTGAGTTTGCTTGGACCGGTTAGATCCTTGTCTGGTATCCTTTGCCCTGTAACCGGATTGGTTAGTGGCTGGAAGAGCTATTGTAATGGTGGACCTCACCTGATGGTGCACCCTTGTTTTCTTTGTTTCTTCCACATCAAGCTGTTTTCCCACTTGGTTTAATAAACCACCCGAGGTCATAGCCTTCTTCCGGGTCACAGAATCAGTTAATTCCCAAGATTCAATCCATGTCTAAGAGAAGACATTCCCACTTGCTCAAAGCAGTCTGCTAATCCATTCTTTGTATTCAAGAAACGACTTATGTAATATTTTAAAGACTCATTTATTTCTTGTGCACAATGGATAATGGTATCCCCATTACCCTTCAGTTCTTTACTCCCAACAATTTTCCTCCGAAAGGCAACCCAATATGTATCAAAGTTTCTTATACATCCTTGAGGAAAGCTGTTGTACCATTTAAGACCACTCCCCGAAAAAGTTTGGGAGAAATATATGCACAAGAGCTTATCATCGGCGTCAAAATTCATCATAGATGGTTGTCCAGATCCCAACTTCCATCGTATTTCTCCATCTTAGAGCTATCAAACCTTTTAGGAAGGTGTCCATACAGTATTTTCGCAGACAAAGGTGACTGCCTCCAGGTTTTATTACGACAAAAAATAGTATCTTCATTAGGAGTTACGAAAATACCTAGTTCGGACTGAAAGGCAAAGGGATCAATCAACAATTGATCAACATGCTTGTGGGATGATCCTTTGCCCTAGTGCCTTTTGATCATACTATGTCGGTCCCTCTTTTTTTAGTGTTTTTTGGTTAACTTCATCTTCATTCCGGATCTCCCCTCATCATTGCTTGAGGACAAGGATTCTTCAAGCTCTGCCTCATTCAAAGATCTGTTGCAGGATTCAGATCCAGAACTTTCAATAGGCTTAGGCCGGCGTGTCTTCTTTGAACTGAGGTGCGTCTTTAGGGATGGCTCATTCTCCCCAAGGTCATGAGTATGGTGAATTAGTGACGCTCCGAATTTCTCCTTAATACCTTTCTCTGCTTGGTTTATGGCTCTTAGCGCCTCTATTTCAGCCCTCAGCTGGTCTCGCTCCTCGATGGTGTATTCCTTATTTTCTTTTGCACCTTCCACCTCGGGAGGTGGAGTATTTAGCCCATTAGGATCCATCCAAACTGTTTTTCTTACTGGTTTTGAATTTAAAATTCAGGCATCGTTGTCTCCCATTATAGCCGCCAATTTGGTTCGGTTTATTTTGGGTTGGGTGTAGACTGGTAAAATGTCTAGAGAGTGTTTTAATAATTGTGTGGTTTTTTGTGTTTAGTGTATAGGGTAGAGAGATAATTAACTTGTCTACTTGTATTAAATTCTGATCACCCTCATTAATGAGAGTGGTTGGGGTATTTATACCTTAATTATTGACCCGTGGGCTTACTGGGTCAGATCATGAAATCGGGTCGAATTTAAAGACCCATTAGTTTTAAGTTGATTAGCAACATCATAGTCAAAAGTTAATACGTTTGTCATGTTCAGATATTTAGTGGTGTGATATGGTCCGAATCGCCCTTGTTTCGATATGTGAATTTCCTTAGGTATGGTGACCGAAATCTCTGAAGTCATCAATATCTATTTTAATCATCTCATTACCATCCCTGCATTTCCTGTTTATTTTGTATGTTATCTCTTGAGTCAATAGTTTATTTCCATGGATATTCCTTCTATTGACAAAACCACTTTGTTCCTCGGATATAATCTTGGGAAGAATACCATATAATTTTTCATTCATAATTTTGGATACATTTATGTTAAAGACAGTGCAAAAACTAATTGGCCTAAAATCTTTTCATGTTTTAGGGGAACCTTAGGAATTAAGCATATTGTTGTTACATAAATTCCTTGAGAAACTTGATGTCCATTGAAGAATGTAACAATAAATGCACAAATTATTTAGAAATTATAGCCCAACAATTGTCAAAAAAACTTTGCATTGAAGCTATCCACACCTACAGCGTTATTGGAGTTCAAAGATTTTGTTGAGTTATATATATCTTCTTCAAAAAGTAAGTTCATAGGATTCTTGTTATCTAAATATATGGTGATCTTTCGTATAATGCTTTGAAGTTCCTCTAGTTCCTTAGGATTAGATTGATAAGCTAGACGGGACTTAAAACACTCCTCAGTAGAATCACCTAAAGCATGTTCATCCTCAATCCAATTATCTTCATCCAAAATTTTGTGAATTTTTTTCTTTTTCCTTTTTTTTCTTTACATAGTTATGGAAACTTGCAGTATTCTTATCCTCATTCCTCAGCTAATTAATATTATATTTCATCTCCCAGTATGATTCTTTTCTAGCCAATTAATGAAGATGTAAGACTTGAGCTTTGGATAGCTTGATTTTGTCATGCGTGCTCTTCGTTTCTTCTAAACAGTTTAAAAAAAACTGTACTTCTTCCTCTGATTGAGCAATGATATCAAACACATTTCCAAATACTTCTTTACTCCAACTCTTGAGTTCAAGTTTCAGTCTTTTAAGTTTCTTCCAAAAAACTTGAATATGTAACCCATGTACATCTTCATTCTAACTTTTCTCAACCATGTTTATGAAATCAGAGTTTAAAGTCCACATAGTTAGGAACTTAAATGAGGTTTTGATTATATTATGATCGTCATAGATAGTTATGCATAAGGGGTATAGTCATATCATGTTCTAGATATATGTTTGACATTGGTGTTTTCAAAATACTTCATCCAAGTTGTGTTATATAACATTTTATCTAACATATTCAATTTGCGACTCTTTGTCCATGTATATTTAGATTTAGTATAACCCGCATATTTAAAATGGCAATCAATAATAGTATTATTGAAGTCATCAATGCTCCTCAATCATAGTGTATAACAGGAAAATTGCTCATTGGAAATTGTGGTAATATTAAAATCACATATAACTATCCACTCACTAGTATAATAATCTAATTCTTTTAAGTTATCTCAAAGAACTTCCCTTTTTTCTCTTACACACTTTTTATAAACCACCGAGACAAGAAAGTATTTATTCAATACAGCATTCCTTATTTTTAAGTGTAGGAGTTTATCTTGATTAACAATATTTTCTACTATAAATTCATCCTTCTAGAATATTCATATCTTATTAATGATGTTAGCAATACCACCCTGAAAACCAAAGAGTCTAGTAATCTTATATATGTTATCCACAGAAATCATGGGCTTTTGAATAGCTAGAAAATCAATCTTTTTTGTTCTGATTATATATTTAAACCTTTTATTGTTCCTTTTTTCGAATACCTCTTACATTCCAGCTTATAATTTTAATTGTCATTTTGATGGACCATGGGTAGACCTGACAAACCCTTTGTAATGAAATGTTTTGGTAGTAATGAATCTTTTATTAGGTTTCATCTTAGCTTTTATCATTTTTTTTTCTCAGTAGTTTCTTAAAATATTTCCTTCCTCAATGTTACTAGGATAGAAGATGGTGTTAGACTTCCAATATACCTTAATTTAAGGGGATGAGTCTCTATATGAGAGGTGTAAATAAAGCTCTTCTTTCAATAGTTTGTAATGCATTAATGATATCACCATCTTTAATCACATAAATATCATTATTATTCTCATTTTTGTTGGTGATCTCATTTTCTTTATTTTTTCTAGTTGATATGAGATGATTGAGAAGAGTGAGTTTGCTCTTTTAGCTCAAAACTTCTAGGTGTTGAGTCTTGATTGCTTGACTTCTGGTATTTACAGATTTATTCTTGTCTTTGGGATTGGAGATTAGTATATTCTTGTTTGTTATTTGATCTATCTGGATTCAACTCCTTGATAATTATAAAATTTCACTTCTGGAACCCATTTTTTTGGAGAAATAGGTTTAGCAAGAGATGTTGATTGATCCTTTTGTTTATGTGCTTCATGGCTTTCTTAAGTAATCACATATTTCTTATAATCAGATTGTTTGTAACTTATAAGAAAGTAAGTAGAGCAATAATGTGGCATATCACCGTATTTAATCTCTTGTCAAAACCTTTTTATCTCTTCAAACCTTATCCAAACGTTAGTTTGAAGATTCGTATAAATAACTATTTTATCCAAACCTTACAATAATTGAACATTACTCATTTTTATAAGGTAGCCATACAGCTGGAAGGTTGCTTATTGCTTTGACTATGAGCTTAATTGAATCATCATTGTACATTTACTCAGGTATGATTGCGAGTGTGATCCAAAGTGGGTTATTGGTGATTCTATCTCAGGGTGGAAGAAGGAAGTCCATTTTAAAATTCCCATTGTATGTTTCCCAATGGTCCATACATTCATTCTCCGTAATTTTTTTATAATCTTCATGAAGTTCCAACTCTATCATTACGTGTCTAGGATCCCACAAAGCTAAACCAACCTTATCATAAAATCCAAAATTTCCCAAGAACTGCTGATAACAGTTATCTAGGATCTTTCATTAAAAAATTACCACTTAACTTATGCTTTGAGTTTGTTACCAGGCTTTCTTTTTCATTTTCCAATAATTAGATTGATTTATACTCACCTTTATCTTGGATCTTAACCTTTTCATGTATGATTTCTCATGGTAACATTTTGGTGACCTCTGCATATGACTTGATAGATAATCATGTCTTTGTAATAACTGCATATTTTGTGAGTGAAGTTATTGGGGAGGGTTTTGATGAAATATAAGATTGTTTTCCAGGGTTGTGATTTGGTCAAAGCTAGTAGGGTGGTTTCC
Organism: Limnanthes douglasii subsp. nivea; assembly: GCA_036936605.1. Taxonomy (NCBI): domain Eukaryota; kingdom Viridiplantae; phylum Streptophyta; class Magnoliopsida; order Brassicales; family Limnanthaceae; genus Limnanthes; species Limnanthes douglasii. The sequence continues at coordinate 57,850,941 of JAUPFV010000002.1, read as the reverse complement.
ATTATTTTCTTTTTGTAATATTTGATGTTGAGGCAGAGGTGAAAATTCATTTTTTTTATCTTCTTGTTTAGAGTAGTTAGTAGTTTCTCTTTAAATTGTAACTCTTATATTAAGACCAAAGGTTGATGATAATGATTTGTTTGATTGTTTTCGTAAATAATGACGAGAATGTGGGATACAGTTGTGGCATGGATGATGATATTTTTCCAGTCATCTTGGGATAGACTGAAAATACCGACGATACAACATTGAAAGTGACTATTGGTCAAGCATATAGACCATAGGACACATAAAACAAAAAATCAATTAGTTGAGAGTTTTCAAAAAAAAACATTTCTTTCGCAAACAGAAAAGGATCTAATTTTAAATAAAAATGTAACTTTAACAAATAAATTATTTATGTATTTGATTCATGTTTTTAATAATTAGTTTTATTACCCTTTATCACTTATTAGAGACTCATTCAATTATTTTTGTTCGAAAATTTAATTAGTATATTTTCCATTCTTTATTATTTGTATTTGATAATATCAAACCGAATATTTTGATATATAAAAAGTAACATACTAAAATATTGGTGATAATTGTATCAATAGCCATAATAGTTTTAAAAAAATCAACAAAACAACTGTACAAAATCATCCTAGATTTCATAATAATGAAAATAACTATGTTAAAATAATTAGATTGGATTAACCAAAATAGTAAATGTGGTGATAGTTAAAAAAAACTTAAAAGAACACTAAATATGTTGAATTCTTCTCCAAGAACAGAACCTAATTCTTGAATTTCGTTGGAAGCCTCCATCACCGGTTCTCTTTGGTGTTCTTCGTGAATAATTTAGGGTGCGTCCTCAATTGAAGAAGATGAAATCTCTTCAATAAATCCTTCAAAAGATTCCATGCAATCCTCTCCTGAAAATGTCCTTGTTTTTGAAACAGAGTTTCCATATCTAAATCAAAATAGCCATGATCAACAACATGGTGATTCCTTAAGCAATAATGAATTTCTAATTCAATTCTATTGCATGTAACATTACAAACATTCAAAGTAATCCAACATTTGAGAAATCGGTTCAAAGAGATACCACAAACTATAATACAGTGTTAAACAACAAGCCTAGAAAGTCCTATGCTGATTTATTGAAACCAAGAGTGCAAGATTTCTATAATTAAAATGTTTTTATTATTTATAAGGCTGATCATGTTGTCATTAACTTTGAGCACAAAGACAAATCAAAACACATTACCATAGGGGAAATTTGCTATTGGGAAGCCAAACATGGATGCACTTAAATCCTTTCTTGGAAATTTTAAATTTACATAGGATTACAGTATCACTCAGTGGGACTTCAGGGACCTATTTATAAAGTTTCATCTTAAAGAAGATATAAAGAAAATTTGGCGTCCGAATGTTTGGACGATGGGAAACAAAACCGTGAGGATCTTGAAATGGACTCCTTATTTTAACCCTAATCAAGAATGTTCTATCATTCAAGTTTAGGTGACTCTTACTAATCTCCCAGAGTTCATATTCAACGAATGAACAATCAATGAGATTGAAAAAGCTATTGCCTTCCCCTCGAACATTTGGGTTTCCTTCTAAAAATAGAGCAAGACATAATTGTTGTAGATTTTGGGTTGAGCTTAATGGCAAGATGTATTCATAAGCACCTTGGCATTCTGATAAAGTGCGTAAAAAATGTATGACCTCTCAAAATAAACCAACTACTGAACATCTACCTAACATCAACTCTGTCACTGAACATAATAAAACCTCTAAGCTCAAGTTTATTATTGTTACCAATAATGCAGAAAGTAAAATGCATAACCAACAGAGTCAAGTTAAAGAAACAATAGTTTAAAAAGTTACTAACCATCAAAACTCCAAAATTGTTACTTTGAGTATTGTTGAAGCTTAACCTAAAGATACCAAAGATAATTCTCATGAAATCAGTGAACCAACTCATACCAATTGTTTTAGTGATGTTGAAATTATAGAAGCCCCCCCATACAATTGAAAGGGGGTCCTTGCTTTCTATCGATAACAATCCTGAATGTTTTATCCCGGAATCAATGTCTCCAACAAAATAAACCACATGTATTCTCATACTCTCCTTTAGATAGAAAGAAAGATAATGAGAAAGAGTTTAAAAGAGTTAAAACCAGGAAAGCTAAGAAATTGAAAGGCTGGAATACTAAAGGCCCTATATCTTCTACATTAATGCAACTCAAAGGAGCAGTAAAGCCAACTAAACCCTTTAAATGACTATCCTCATCTTGAATTGGAATGTTATAGGGTTAGGTAATAAATAGACTATGAGAAGGCTAAAATATCTTTAAAATCTGAAAAACCAGACGTTATGACATTACAATAACCTAAGATCCATCAAGCCAACCTTGATAATGTTTCAAGGAAGTTGGGATTAAACTGTTTTATTGGAAATATAAATAATAAAATTTGGGTGATGTGGAATCAAGACTTTACAGCGGATCTCCTAGCTAATAAAGAGCAATTCATCTACCTTATTGTTAAACATTATGCCCTGAATAAAGACTTTAGAGTTACAGTGGTTTATGCTAAATGAAAAAGAGAATTGAGAACAACATTATGGGATAGTCCCATATCTATTGAAGACAAATCCTATGATTAGCTTATTCTTGGAAAATTTAATGTAATCTTAAACACTAATGAACAACTATCTTGTTCTACTACCTTCTTTAAAAGTATTGATGATTTTATTAATGTCATCTTAGATTGTCACCTTAATGATGTTGGCTTTTCTGGTCCTAAATTCAGCTGGACAAATGGGAGAAAGTGGAAAAAGACTTGATCGTGTCCTATACAACAACTCTTACCTCAACTACTTTGATAGTACAAAATTCATTCACCTTATAAAGACAAGCTCTGATCACTCTCCTGTCAGCATTTCTAATTCTACTAACCTGGGAAAAAATAAATCTTCAAGTTTCTGAATATGTAGGTAATGCACAAATATTTCTTGGAATTGGTTGACAAAAGTTGGTATGAAGTTATGGTGGGTAGCCTTCTACAAATATTATGGTACAAACTTAGGAGATTAAAAGCTTACTTAAAGACATCGAACATACATGTATTTGGTTATGTCTTTGATTCTATAAAGAAAATAGAAGAGGAGATTAACTTTATGGAAGTTAACATTCAAGATACTAATTTCATTGAAGACAAAAGTTTACTTGAAAGGCCAAATAATCCCATTTATTTTTTCTAGCTAGAGAAGAATCCCATTGAGAGCCAAAAACTCACTCTATTTGGTTGAAGGACAATGATAGAAGTACTGCATTTTTCCATACTTTGTAAAAAAATAGCCAAGAGGAATATAATCAACTGGATTTGGAATGGACTAGTTAATTAGAATACTAAGACTTAATTAACAACTCTGTTGTTGAATATTTTAAAAACCTTTTAACTTATCTTCCTACACCTAGTAGAAATGATGATATTTTTTTATTTTATCCCTAACTTAATCAATGATGAAGAGAATCACGTTGATATTTATCCCAAATGAATCTGAAATCTATAATGTAATCAAATCACCAAACTCCAACTGTGTTGCATGTCCAGATGACTTCAATGGAAAAACTTTCCAATCATGTTGGTCAATCATTTTAAAGACTTATGTGAAGCCATTGGATATATATATTCAAAGGCAGACTGATTCCTAAAGGTATTCATGCTGCAGTTATCTGCTTAATCCCTAAGTCCTCTTATCCAAACACTTGGAAAGACTTCAGGCGAATCGGCCTTACAACTATGTTCAACAGGATCATTTCTAAGGTAATAAACAACAGGATTTTTCTCTTCTCCCTAAAATAATATTAGAAAAACAAGGGGATTTTATAGATGGAAAAGCATCCATGAAACCATCTTGATTACTCAGGATTTTTTCTATGATTTAAATATAAAAACCAGAGACATCAATGTACTTTTCAAAATTGATATGGCTAAATCCTTTGTCAGGCTTACTCACGGATTCGTTCTAAGAGTTATGGCCTCATTTGGTTTTAACTCTTTATTCCTCAGCATGGTGGATAAGTGTATAAGCAATGTTTACTCTTCTATCATTTTTCAATAGAGAAATAAAATATTATTCCAAATCAACTAAGGGCCTTAGACAAGAAGACCTATATCTCTCAGTTTATTATCATAGCTAAAGAATATCTTACCAAGGAGCTCAATCACCTTTCTATTGAAAACTATGCTATAAGATACAGGCCTAGAGGGAATCGTTGCATACCTTGCTTAGCTTTTGTTGATGAATTCATGATCTCCAGTAATGGATCTACCTCATCCATCCATTATATTAACAACTTCTTGATTTATTACCAAGAAAATTCGGTCAATTCATCAACAATGATAAATCTAAAATCATTTTCTCTGCCAAAATGCCTCTTTAGAGGGTTCATGATTTGGAAAAATTCAGGGTTTCAAGCATCGTCATATCCCTTTCAAATATCTAGAAATCATTGTTAATGCAAACAACTGAATTAACAATTTTGATGACCTGATATTCAAGATCAAAAGCAAAATTTTTGAATGGGACAATAACCTTATATCATTTTATGGTAGGCTCTTTTTAATACAATCTATCATGTCAACCTACCATATACACACTATTCAGAATACTATCCTTCATAAAACTGTAATCCACGGAATTGAGAACCTCTAAAATAAGTTCCTATAGGGATTTACAAAAATAAATTGGCTAGCAACTGATCTAATTGGGAGAAGTTATGCAAACCTTATGAGGAAAGAAGATTGAATATTTAAAAACTTGAAGATCTTCAAGTGTTCAGAGCCCAAAAAAATCTTTGGGCTAAGATGATGCTCTATATCTATTGTAGTAATCATCATCCTATTACTGCTCCTAATCCTACTAGAAGATAAAAAAGCTAGATCATATTAAGAAATGTTAAAGATAAGGAAAAAAAGTTCATATTTTTGAACCCGGTTGTTGGCAAAATAGATTTCTGGTTGGATTGTTAGTGTTCTCCTAGGCCCTTCATATACTTCAATGATACTACTGAAATAAGTTGGTATGAATGTACGGAAGTGAGGCAACTTTGGAACGATGGAACCTGGAATATGGAAACGTTAAAAGCTTATGTCACCGGTACATAAATTTCATAGATCCAGAAAGTATCTATCAACTCAAATATTGATTTTATAAATTGGTCTCTCTCGTCAGATGGTTCCTTTAACACTAAAGATACTTGGAACTCAATAAGAGCTAAAGGTAACATCTCTAATCTTTACAAAAAGACTTGGAACTCCATAACCCATTGAAAATTATCTTTCATTCTCTGTAGAACTCTCTATAATTGGCTCCCTATTGACTTTATGGTTCAAAAGAAAAACTTCCATCTTGATTTCAAGTGCCAGCACTGTGACAACTCTGAAAGCATCAACCATGTATTTATTCAATGTCAAATCTCATGGACTGTCTGGAATTAATTTTCCTCTCTTCTCAATATTCATATAGACAGAAACATGACCTTCACTCACTTGATAAGGTCCTAGTTTTGCTCAGACAGAAACTCCCACATCAAAATTATCATTCCACCTATTATATCATGGGTTATTTTGTCTTTAATGAATAAAAGAAAACACAAGAATTAGATTACTAGCTCTAAAGTAATGATCGACCGTGTAACCTGCATGCTCATCGGCCTTGATAACGTTAATCTGTTATAGAGATCTCATTGGAGGAGTGATACTAATATAGTTGCTACGCTTGGTTGTGTGAATCATCTGATTAAACTCAGGATTCCTATGTCTCTCAAATGGAATAATCCTAAAGTTAATAGATACAAGCTCAATTCAGATGGAGCCTATTGCACATCTGGAGAGTCTAGTGGTAGTGGGCTAATCGAGAGCAAAACAAGACATCAGATTGGATAGGTTATGAGACTCTAAAAGATATGAAAAATATGGACTTTAATCAATCTCAAGCTTCTAATACCCTCTGAGCTATCACATTCCTCGAAGGGTTGAGTACTTGCTACATCAGGATTGACCATGCTATATAAATTATAATAATTGTTCTTTAAGTTGATCAATTCATCATTACTTGTTATCTTTTCAGTGTTGTTAGCTTGAGGTCTCCGTTTTGGTTGATTTTCAGTCGTCAATTTTCGTCTCAACATTCTTTTATCTTCTCATTCTGGACTCAATCGGTTCCTTTCTGGTTTTTAACGAAGGTTTTTAAGCATCAATCTCAACTTTCCTTATTGAATTATGCTCGTCTTCTTTTGAGCAGCTTTCTTCAGTTGCTCTGTCAATATGGGTTTGAACAGAATTTCTCATGAGACGACCTATGTCCTTATCAAGGATCGAATTTGAAGGCAGTTAATGTAATTTTTAACAAAATCGGTTTTCCTCATCTCTCTAATTCATGGAATGGTCTCTTGACCTTTATTTTGATGAAACTTCAACCCATCTTTGTACTCTTGAGAATTTGTTGTAATAAATCCCAATGTTTAACAAAAAAAAAGGATGGTGGATATTTTGTTTTAGTTCTAAAATATTCAGACCTAACTCTTGTAAAACTTACACGGGCTGTTTTTTTTAGTATCAATCGGACCTTATGCCCACAACATGACATAAATCTATATGTATAAACTTTTATTACTAAAATCCAATATATATGGAAAGATATTTTGTATCAAAACTATTATTATTTTTATTAGTTTTTTAAGTATTTGGGGATATTTTTTATCAATTTTGGTAATTACGGATAAAAAATCAATAAAACTGATTACAGATATGTAAAAATAATTATTTCAATATTAAAATAATATCGATAATTGTTTGGAAACAGGTGATTACTTTTAGTCACAATTTTATCTTTCACAATTTTTATTATAAATTAAAATATTATTTAAACTCTTCCTAGTATATTTTCCACCTTTTAGCATTCTCTTTTTCAGAATATAAATTAAATACTTATCGAAAAGGAGAGATAGCATTTCAAACAAATAACATGTCTCGTGATTTAAATTGTCCATGACTTTGTTGTTGTTCTAAAATTAATAATCCCTTAATTCTTTGCTTGGTTCTAACCTTGTAATTTTCTTTTCGTTATTACGACACCGAATATATATTGTAAAAACTAACCTTACCCACATTTGGACGGAATCGGCTAGACTGACTGTGCACAACTTATACTCTTTGTTTCGGAATTGTATATTGTAAATCGAAATCCTTGAGATGGGCATTCAATTCAGAGGCTTTGGTCTAAGTGGTGTATACGCAATCAACTCAGCACTGATTAAAGGGTTACCCACAATGGATGGATTGTATAGTATAGACAAACCAACAATTCGGATAAGAATAGTAGTGAAGTGACTTTAGAATATATAATAAGATATTGTTGTACGAGTATATCATTCCTTATTTTTCTTTGTCCATCAAGTGTCACTATGACTATCGTCATTCTATTTTATTTTATTTAATTAGCTTGTGTGTTTAATTTATTTTCAAAACAAGTGTTTTGTTTATGTTTTCAGTCGTATTTTAAAATGGGATAGATACATTGTTTAATTTTTATTGACAAAGTAAAATTAGATAAAAATAACAAATAAAACATAAATGGGTTTGATCAAACTGAAACTCCTACTATACATTTGGTGTCTTTTAAATATAATTTCGAGATTGAGGTGATAGATATTATATCACCCACAATGAATAAGGATCCAACAAAAAAATTAGAACTATATACAAAAATCCGTCTAAACTCAGAAAGATATTGGAGAATTGTCACGATCTTATAGTTCGTGCTTTTATAGAGACGATATCTTCAACTATCTCATCGCAAAAGATATTATGGAGTGTAAAGTAATAACTTTTCATCGAGTCTTGGATTAATTGGAGAAGCAAATTAATGTAGATGAAACCATATACATAAAGTTGTCATGTAAATCTAATGCACATGCTTCTTATTATACTCTTCAAAATTATGTATATAGTTTGACATAGATTTTCATGTGCCTCATGTTCAAATGAATAAACAACCCCGTAGTTCAACACAAAGAAAAACCTCCCGTAGAATAGGATTTTTAGACCCAATAGTAAAAAACCCAACGGGGTTTGGAACTCTAATACACCGAACTCATAGAGAACATTGCAAATTACCGGGCAAAATATGTCATTCACTTCTCGAAGCCGAAGAAAATATGGACCCTTAAAAGGAAAAAATATCGCACTATGTTATGTAAGTATCATAACCAAACTAGTCGTCACACCAGATAATATCGACATTTGAAAGATAAATCTAAAGTTTCTTCAATGGTGGTAAGCTCGTAGAATTTTTAAATATTGTATTACAAAAAACATTTTGCCACAACAAACTGCAACATCTTAGGTCGATCCTCATATGGTAGAACTCCAAGTTACGGCATCACGGGTAGTAGAGACGTTGGTCATTTATGAATTTTTTGAATACGTCGATAGATGGTACGATCACTAGAGGTGACAAACTTTTTGGAATATCAAACCCTTATAATAAATGTCACATAACCGATCTAGAGGTTTAAAAAATTGAATAGACATCCTCTCATCTCTATTAGAGTTCATACCCCCACCATTAGTTTCGATGATGAATATTATAAAGGATAGTAGGACCTCATGAAGATGTCATGGTTACTGTTGTTGAAATCGAAAGGGTAGATATCTGAAGAATCCCTATTGACATCGAAAGCTCACCAAACATCGTTTTTTAAGATTTTCATTACAAGATCCACGACACATAACATTTGACACAGTCAAATAAGGTATTATTTGGCTTCATTAGAGATATGCGAGTTAAAAGCTGATGTAGTTATAGAGAAAATATAATATGGAAAGAAAGTATAAAGTCTCTTCACGGTGTTGGATGGTCCATCATCTTACAGCTTCATATTTGGGCGTCTATAGTTGAATAAAATAAACACAATTATTTCTAAAATACAATAGTGTATAGGTTTTCTATCAGTTACGGGATAAAGTTATTTATGATAGACAATGCATAGCGTGAGAGAAAAAAAAAGTCATCATGAGAGCATGATAGGTAGTTTGTATTGGTTAGAAATTGTAAAGAGTAATTTAAACTACCTAACTATAGTTTATTTCCAAAAATCTAGATGTATTTTCTTGGTCTCCGAAAGATGTAACCGGTGTACTAGCCATAATAACATATAATAGATTGTCTATTAATAACAATTACAGACAAACAAAACAAAGATGTATCACGAGAAAGAAGAGATTATCATTTCTGAGATAACTAGCCTAATTCAAATTGGTCATATAAGGGATGTCATTTACCCTCTGAGAATAATAAATTGTGTAGTAGTCAAGAATAAAAATGGTAAGTAGCGAGTATGCGCATACTTCAGTGATCTCAAAAGAGCATTCTCTAATGACCTGTTCCTAGTCTCGTGTATCGATCAATTTTTGGGTTCTAGTTGAGAAACTTAATATTGTCCCTTATAAATTATTACTCATATTATAATCACATCGCTAGGAATCAAAAGAATAGACAACATATGACTTTTATGGCTGAAATATGGTTACATTATTACTAGATAATGAACCCTTTTAAAGCTCTTGGAAAGATGTGAGAAAATTGGAACGGACCCTACAAAGTAACTGTGAAGGTAAAAACGTGAAATTATCAGATGAAAGATACAGAGGTACGACCTATGCCACGTCTGTAAAACGTAAGGATTTTGAATCTTTACACATCATTGATTAGAGAACGTGGTTATCGATATGTTATTTTATAATTACATACTTTATGTTAACTTTGCTTTATGTAGTTGAGGTGTACTATTTCCTACTTCGATGACACATATAACTTATAACTGGGCACCTATATATCATTAAATTTTTAATATTTCCATACATAAGTGTTATTACGTATTTTTACTATACAATTTATATATACCAAAGCAGCACAACTTAGTTAACAAAAACTTGTGTACCAATACAAAATTAACGTGCAAAAGAAGCACATTTTTTCCAAAATATCATAAATGTGATAATACACTATTGTTCCACTCATACAATACAATTATGCAAAGCCATCTTCAATGTGGTACAAGAACACTAACGTGCATTCGACTTTATAACTAAAAAGTTAAATATCTTTATTCAGGCTTTACCATCCTGAATAATCCCACCATGTTAAAAATTTAACAAATGATATTAGCCTGAACTTCAAATCAAATGTTTATATGCTAAAAAATCTTGTAAAAAAACAAGCAACACATATGGATATGTATGTATCCAACGCAATGAATACAAGATAGTACATATGTTAGCACATAAAAAATGAAATTTCCTTTGAGGAAAACATCCATTCAAGGCTCAAATATTGGTTTTCTTTCAAATATATTGTCAACTATTTATAAGTAAACAATATAAGAAGATGAAGGGTTTCTAATACCAAATGACTTTGGCCAAGAATTGATCTTTAACAATAATGTTTTTGGAAAATGATTTTAATACTTGTTGAAAATTCAAAAAGTATAATATAAAAACAATCCTATTTTATAGAATAAAGATCTTTGTTTTCTTCATTTTGCAAGGTTCACTGATGAGTATAAATATAAAAAGTAGTAGAGGATGAAGATCTATTTAGGTTTTTCTTAAAGACACAGAAAGAATAGAAATATCTTGGAGGAACACTAATAAAAAGATAGAAACCCCTAAGCATCGTAGTAAAATATCTCTGGTTTTTCTTTCCAAAAAAGATACATTGTCTTATATAGTGATGATGGTGGGCCTTTGAGCCTACACAATTAGTTTATTTAAGGCTAGTAGTATATTTAAGGCTAATCCACCCTACTAATTTATTAAGTAAAAAAAATTACTCCTTATTACACAAAATACCTTCAATGTTACACATTTGTTGGGTTTCTATTCTAAAGTAAATTATCAATCCAATATTTTACTGGTTTAACTTGCCAGTCGGATAAATCTTACCCTCATTAGTAGCCCTTTAGCCCTTCCGAGGAATTCTGAGGGAGGACTAGTTTTGATATTACTTCGGATTTTATAGATTTGGTTAGCCTCTCGCTTTCTTCCAAGAAAATAAGACTCTTTTCCACATCTAAAGATATGATACCCAATATAGTAAGGGTGATTTCTCTGAACCGTGATACACCTATGGATGAATCCGTTCGATCAAGAAAAAAACGTTTCCGAAAAAAATTGGGAATTCCACAAACAGATCACGAGTGCTTTTTTGTAAGTCTCTGTACGGCTAGGGAATTTTGTTTTTATTTTTCATATTTTATAAATTTTAATCTTTTTGTTATTTTTATTTTTATCATCATATAAATTTTGCATATAAAATTATGTTTTCGGATTTTACCGAGTCGAGGGTGATCAGTCCCCAACTGGTTCCCAAATCACTTTTTAAATTTAAAAGTACTGAGCTTCCAGTATTTGAAGAGTTAAAAGATGGTCCGAGGGTGATTTTGTTATGAGAAGATTTGTTGATAGAGGATTAGGAAGAAGAAGAAGATTCGGGTGTTAGATCTAGAGAGAGAAAATGCTAAACAGAGTAGAGAGAGAAAGTCGTACTATTCATCTCGAGATTCGTGAAGCGTGTGGTCCTTTTATAGTACAATTGCGGACCCCACACGCTTTAATTTGGTTTAATTACATCTTTTAGTCCCCGATTTAAGGTTCCTTCCTATTTTAGCTATATCTTTACAATTCATGCATTTCAGCCCTTATACCCTTATTTTAATGCATTTTGGCCCCTATACATTTATTTCTATGTATTTTGGCCCCCATACATTTATTTCTATGCATTTTGGCCCTTATACATGTATTTCTATGCATTTTGGCCCTTGTCTTTTATTCTCCCTTATCAGTAGCCCCCCAGTCTTAGTAAAAATCGTTTTGCTAAGGCTGAGTAATTCTCCTGACAGGCCAAAATTACTTCCTCTTCGAACTTCATAAGTCCCTCGAAAAATTGCTCCACAAGTCCCTTCGTATTGTCGAGGCCATGAACTACTTAGGCGAAAAATCGTTCCACAAAACCTCTTCGACATAAAACCTCTTCGAATTATTTGCAAGCCTCCTCGAATATCTAAAACGGCCCCTTCGAACTTCTTGTTATACCGAGTAGCCCCCTCAATCCTTGCAACATTTTGAGCAAAATTGTCGTCGGATAATTATATACTTAGGCGAAAAAGGGTGCTAGGATTGATGATGTCATTGCACAAATACCTGTGTCAGCATACTTTGGAAAAAACGGTACCAATTCTTCTGACATTGTTGTCAGAAAACTCTTCCCCTTCCCCTGACAACTCTGACATAAAAAATTTTCGCCTTCTAATATAGCTAGGTTGCCGAACAATGTCCCCTCTATGTGGACCATCGTACCCCTAGGCAAACAACATAAAAAATGTCCCCGGGCTTCATTTGTCAAGAAAGCCCACTAATCTTCTATAAATACCAACCTTTTCCTTCATTAATGCAACTTCTGTTCAATTATTTCTAGAGAGATAAAGCTGGCGAACAAGCCCCGTCGAATTCCTGAGTGGTTGTTGATTAGTAAACGGTTCGAAGAGAGGGTTGCTGGTGGTGAAGACGTAAGGCCTCATCCCCCACCATCGACTACAACCTTTTTTGGTGCCTGGCCTCCTTCGAACAACTCGACCGCCATTATACCTCGTGAAGTAGCTCGTCAAAGCTTGCTCAACGAAACAAACCCTCCTAACAATTCGAGAACCACCTACCCCAACTAATGTTGAAAACCTCCCTCAGAGATCTTCAAGTCCTCGAAGGACTTCGAGGAGTCCTCTTCGAAACCCAGCTAGTCCTCCTCAAAACCAAGACCTTCAACATAATTCTGCTAGTCCTCCTCGAAACCAAAATCAACAACATAATTCTGGAGGTCCTCCTCGAAATCAAGACCGTCACCGTGATGCTGGTAGTCCTCCTCGAAATCAAGACCGTCACCGTGATGCTGGTAGTCCTCCTCGAAATCAGGACCGTCACCGTGATGTTGGTAGTCCTCCTCGAAATCAAGACCGTCACCGTGATGTTGGTAGTCCTCCTCGAAATCAAGACCGTCACCGTAATGTTGGTAGTCCTCCTCAAAGACATGGAACAGATGTGTCTAGTCTGCCTTCCACGCCATCCATGACCATTCATGGAACTCAATTCTCCCCCTCAAGGACGCTTATTACCGATGAAGACATGCGTATTTTACATGAACAAACTTTAGACCCCAAAGTTACAAAACCTCTCAATAAGTCCTTCGGACATAAATTACCCATTATTCCTTCCTCAGGCCCTGCGAACGGTGCAACATCTTCTTCGAAAATATCCGAGGAGCAAGCTCGCCAGATTGCTCCAAAATTGAAGGGGGATATTGTGCTGCCCTTAGAGTTGGACAGCATCGCTGGCAACAATATTCGGGGCATTAGGAATAAACACATGGTAGCCCTTGCCAACATCAAATATAAATACTTTTCAAGGGAGGAGGAGGCGATGCTGAGGGCTCGATGGGGCATCCCCACTTATATCAATATCAGATTTCCTACTGAGGGAGAAACACCCTTATCTGTGAGGGATCACGAGGTGGTAGTCTACACAGAAATCATGAACTGGGGGCTAAGGTATCCCTTAGACCCCTTTTTTATTGAATATCTCTTGAAGATAGATCTTTGCCCGTCCCAGGTTGGGCCCAATATGTGGTTCACGTTAATGGCTTGCATAATGGCCTCAAAGCTCTCAGGCAAGAATTCTCTCTGGAGCAAATCATTGGTCTGGCTGGTCTTGCCCGAAATCCTTACTTCCCCTTCTATTCATTGACATTCAATCGGGGGCAAAAAATACTGAAGGATCTGTTGGAGGCCGATAAAAAATGGAGGCAACAGTTCCTCTTTTTCTCTGGCTGCTGGGAGACTGGATCAGAAGCCACTCCTTCGAATCCTCACAAACTTTCGCTAAAATGGACAATGAAATGTAAGTACTCCACAAACTTTTACTCTTCGAACTAAAGCCTTCGAAATCTATGCTCTGTCTTAAGCCTCATCGAATACTTGTATGTCTTCGAAGTAATATGTTCCCTCGAAATTGTATGTTGTGTTTGATATTTCCTTTCTTGCTTCAGCTATGACTGGAGTGTCCAAACCCTGCACCGACTATGTCGAGGGAGCTACCACCACTTTTACTAACCTTCGCTTGTGGGCAAAGGAGCAGTGGGACAATCGTTTTCGCCGTTGTTTTGTTGATGACAACTTGGCTAGGAGTCGACTCTGGAGGCTTAATCCCCAAGATCGTATAAGTATGAGGGGACTGATGACTCCGCCTTCGGAACGGGAAGTGTTGGAGCGATGTAGCCAACAAGATGTCACAATCTATCTGCCCAAGCGCTCTCGCTCACAAAGTCACCTGGATGAACCTCCAGAAGATGAAGTAACACCAACCCAACCAATAAATCCCAAAACAGCTACTAACAAAAAAAACCACACTCCTCGAAGAATGCAGGGGCCTCGAACTCTAATGACCCTCGAACAACTGAAGCCCCTCGAACAAGTGAAGCCCCTCGAACAAGTGAAGCCCCCCGAACGAGTGTTAATGCTTCAACAAATCTCACTCCTCCCCCCCCTGCTCCCATCCTTCCACCAAAGAAAGATGGCAAGAGAAAAGACTTGAAGGGGAAGGGTATTCTTCTTGAACCCATCGAAGAACAGTCTGAGGGAGGAGAAACTCCTGACAACAATGAAGGGACTAACTTCGAAAGAGAAGTCCATGATGATGCAATTGATGCTGAAAACAGGGGTGGCCAATCACCCAAGGAAACTTCCTACCAATCCTTGCACTCTCCTCTGACTGAGGCTTCTCACCCAGCTTCCCTCGAAGACAGCCCAAGGCTGGCTCCTATCCCTGCTCCTCGAACAAATCCTCCACTTCTCGTTCACCCAGACGTTGCTTGTGGTAATTTTTCCGAATTTGATTCTGCAGATTTAGGGTCTCCTTCGAGCTCCTTCGAGGTCCCCTTGGATGATGAGTTTTCGATGAGTCTACGGAGGCTGCTGCATACTTCAGTGAATCGAGGAAAGAAGATGCGCCATCTTGAAAAGCGTAAAAATTACTACAAGTTCAAAGCATCACTAGTTGCCTCTCAACTCGAGGAGGCCAAGAAGGAGTATGCAGTGATCGAGGGCCAAGCTGATGCCTTGTACGAGCGTCTTTCTGCCTCTGAGAATTATGTGACAATGCTAGAGAGGTGTTGCCAGCAAGAAAGGGATTTGTACAAGGAGAAGACTGATGCCCAGGAGCTGATGATATCTGAATACAAAAAGGGGCATCGTAAGGCTTGCGATGGATTCGAGCAGTGCACTGAGGCTCTTCGAAAAGTAGTTGGAGAACGCGATAACTTGGAGAAAAAGATCAGAGGCTTCCCAGTAGAAATTGAAGAAGCGAAGGAAAAGGCTGCGGATGCCTATGCAGCAACATGTTTGAAGACCTTACAAGCCCGCGATGCTGCTACTCGAGCTGGCTTGTTGACTCAGATATATGCTGAGCACCCTGAGTATGACCTGGGGCCTTTTTGGAAGCTTGTCCCCCCAGAACTTCGCCCTCCCCAAATAGTCGTAAGTGAGAGTGAAGACTCAGAGGGTGAGGGGAGTGATACCTCGAAAAATGCCAATTGAGGAAAAATACTATAGGTAATTCTGTTTTTTGTATATGGCCTAAAAAAGGCCTCTTTTTGTAATGATTGAAACTTGTTGTGCTACTTTAACTGTGGAAGAGCACTGAATATTTGACTTGTCAATGTACTGTATTTGGAACAAGTTCATAATGATTAGCAGTTAGATAAATTGTTCTTCGAATTATGATTTTATTGGCCCTTCGAATAATTAGCACTTGGATAAATCCACAAATTTTATCGGCCTTCGAACAACTAGTGTTAGGGTTGTAATAAGGCCATCGAACTCCAAAATTTATTAGCCTTCGAATAATTATTACTTAAATAAATATCAACGTACTTGGCCTTCGAACAATTCGTACTGAAATAAATTTAACAAGTTTTATACTTGCAATGTTACTGGCCCTTCGAATGATTATCCTTCGAATAATTTTTGATGTTTTTAAATAAGGTCTTCGAATGCCGACTTACTTGGCCTTCGAACAATTCGTACTTAAATAAATTTAACAAGTTTTATACTTGCAATAAAGTCTTCGAATTCCAACTTACGTGGCCTTCGAATAATATTTAGGGTCTCTGAAAACAATTTCAGGGAAAAAATGCTCTGATTCACAACTGAGAGTTGGTTCGAGGCACACCTTAATGTGACCCGAAGAATAGTTCGAAAGTCCCAAAACATCGTGGCACACCTTAATGTGACCCGATGAATAGTTCGAAGGTCCCAAAAAAATAATTCAAAGAACATCAATTCGAGGCACATGTTATTGTGACCCAAAAAATCGTGTGAGGGACAACAATTCGAGGCACATGTTACTGTGACTCAAAAAATCGTGTGAGGGACAACAATTCGAGGCACATGTTACTGTGACTCAAAAAATAGTTTAAAGGCAAAGAAACTTTGTATTGAAGGGGATCACTGAAACACCTCATTAAAACCTTCCTGTGCCTAACAGGGTAGGAAAGAGTGTGTCCTCACCAAAATTTTTTCCCAAGGGATACATAGAAAGTGAAAAGAAATACAATGTCATCTCCGAGCTCTGCTAATCGAGGTACAACTTTAAATGCTCAATATTCCAAGGTAAGCGGAGATATCGTCCATCTTTATCTTTCAACCGATATGTGCCAGGTTTTATCCTTTCGGTGACCTCATAAGGGCCTTCCCAGTTAGGTCCCAACTTCCCCAAACTCTTGTCCTTAGTGTGCAAGAAAACTTTGCGTAGGACCTTGTCTCCCACCTGAAAGTCTCTATGGTTGACTTTGGATGCATATCGACTCCTCATAAGAGTTTGATAGTGAAGGGAAGTCAGATGCGCCCGCTGTCTCTTTTCCTCCACCAGATCTAAAACCAATGCTCTATGCTGGTCATTTGTGTCTGAGTCATAAGTTGCTATTCGATGTGAAGGGAAGAGGATCTCCGGAGGGACCACGGCATCCATCCCATAAACTAAGGCAAATGGGGATACGGCGGTGGCTGTTCGGGGGGTCGTTCGATATGCCCACAACACCTCCTGTAAATAGTCGGGCCATTTCCCTGCCTTACCTTCCAAGTTCTTTCTCAAACCGTCGAGGATGGTGCGATTAGTTACTTCCACTTGCCCATTTGCCTGGGGGTGAAATGGTGTCGAAAAACATTGCCGTATGCCTCTTGACAGACAAAAACTCTGGAATTCTTTGTTATCAAATTGTGGTCCATTGTCCGTGGTAATCTGCAACGGTACACCAAAACGACAGCAAATATTAGATAAAACAAATTTGATCACGTCTTTGGCCTTTGTTCCCGCGAGTGGTTCAGCTTCTACCCACTTAGAAAAATAATCAACGGCCACAATTATCGTCTGTCGGCCCCCAGAGGCCATCGGTAGAGGTCCAACCAAGTCAACGCCCCACCTGTCAAAAGGAACTGCCTCTGAGATGCTTTCCATTAACACCCCCGGTTTGTGGATTACATTAGCATAGCGCTGGCCCACTCAAGCACCTTAGCAATGGTCGACTCAAAGACTTTTTATAAAACAATCCTCCCAGCAAAATGTAACCATGAGACTTGAATCTAACTTTTCTGGCTTCATATTTGTCAACGGGCAAAACGTCATGAGTCAAAAAATCAATGAGGACTGTTCTCCAATCAGGAGTGATCGCGTGGCTTTCCTCCGAGATTTCCATCACATGGTCTTTACTAATTGAGATCGACGGGCATGTCTGGACCAGAACCCAAGGATAACCCTCTGTTCGTGAAGCAGAGGCGAGAGAATCCGGGATAGCATTTAATTCTCGTCGGACATGCTCGAACTTGACGCTCTCAAAACCTGACGCCAAGTCTTTCATTAGCTTCAAATAATGTATAAGTGTTTCCTTCCTTGCCTCAGACTCCCCCGAAGCCTGATTTATCACCAGTTGAGAGTCACTGATCAATTTTATCCGCCGAGCCCCGCAGATTTGAGCTAAACGCAGGCCGGCTAAAGCTGCCTCATACTCAGCCTCATTATTAGTAGCTTTGAAACTGAAACGAATGGCTTGGAACATAGCTACCCCCTGCGGGGATATTAACTGAACACCTGCTCCGCTGCCGGAGATGTTCGACCCACCATCCGTCCGTATTACCCATTCTTCCTTGGCGACTATATCTGGCACCTCCTGCTCTTCCCTGTCTGAGTGGAACTCGACCAAAAAATCTGCTAAAACCTGTGCTTTTATCGCCGTTCGAGGCTCAAATGTTATGTCAAAGTCTCCCAGCTCTACGGACCACTTAGTCATCCTGCCAGAGATGTCTGGTCTTTGTAATAGACTTTTCAGGGGAAATGTCGTTCGAACCACAATGGGATGGGCTTGAAAATAAGGCCGCATCTTTTGCGCCGCTGTCACCAACGCCAAAGCCACCTTTTCCAAAGTAAGATACCGTTTCTCGGCGTCCAACAAACTCTTACTGACATAATAAATCGGTCTTAGGAGAGAGTTATCTTCTCGAAGGAGAACAACACTAACAGCACACTCAGACACTGCTACGTAGACGATCAACGTCTCCCCCACCAAAGGTTTAGATAAAACTTCCGGAGAGGTTAAATACTCCTGAATTTGTCGAAAGGCCGTCGAACATTCCTCAGTCCAACAGAATTGCTTCGCATTTCGCAATATTTTAAAGAACGGGGCACACTTATCCGACGATCGAGAAATGAATCGATTCAGAGCAGCCAATCGTCCTGTCAGGATTTGCACCTCTTTAATGTTTCGAGGAGGAGTCATAGCGATCAAAGCTCTTAGCTGCTCAGGGTCAGCCTCAATGCCTTTTTCGCTGATCATATAACCAAGGAATTTACCATACCGCACACCAAAAATGCACTTTTCCGGATTGAGTTTGAGATTGACTCTACTCAAGTTATGGAATGTCTCCACAAGGTCGGCAAAATGGTCGTCGTCGTGTTTACTCTTAACCAACATATCGTCGATATAAGCTTCCATATTCCGCCCAATCTGCCCCTCGAAGGTTTTATTGACCAGGCGCTGGTAAGTTGCCCCCGCATTTTTTAACCTGAACGGCATGACCTTGTAACAATACAAACCTCGCCCAGTAATGAAAGAAGTGCTCTCTTCATCCGTAGCAGCCAGTCGGATTTGGTTGTATCCCGAGTAAGCGTCCATAAAAGATAGCAACCGATTTCAGGAGGTCGAGTCCACTAATTGATCAATGCGAGGGACAGGAAATGGATCTTTAGGACAAGCTCGGTTCAAGTCCGTGAAGTCGATACACATTCTCCACTTGCCATTTTTCTTTTTCACCAACACCGGATTCGACGCCCATATAGGATAATGTGACTCACGAATGTGACCTATGCTTAGCAACCGTTCGACCTCCGACAAAATTGCTAGGGCTTTTTCCGGGGAGACAGGCCTTCTTTTTTGGACTATTGGTTGTACATCCGATCGTATCGCGAGCTTGTGACATATAATTTCCGCCGGCACACCAGTGACATCCTGTGCACACCAAGCGAACATATCAAGTTTATCAGACAAAAAAGCAATTAACTTCCCTTTAAATTCGGAGGAGAGGTGGACCCCTATTTTCAGCACTTTGCCAACCGCGAACTCGTGTGCCGCAGAATATTCCTCTGGGACTTGAAATCCGCGGGCTTCCCTCGGATCATCGCAAGGGATGGTCTCGGGGGGTGGCCCCTTTAATTGCTATGCTGGGTTAGAGGGCCCTCCTCGAACCCCTTTGGAAGACATGGCTATCTGGTAGCATTCTCGTGCCATTTTCTGGCTACTTCTGACTGTTCCGATGTTGTTCCCGATCACATATTTTAGGCATTGATGCACCGTGGAGATGACGCCATGCATCCGAGATAACCAAGAGCGTCCCAGGATGGCGTTATAAGACGTTGGTGCGTCAACAACGATGAAGAGTACCTCTACCTCTTTTCTGAATGGTCCACGACCCAATTCTACCATACATTGAAACTCCCCCACAACAACCGCTGTGGCACCAGTGAAACCGACGATTGTCCTGTCGGATCTTCGGATGACCGGTGGGTCGGAAATGCGGCGGTAAGTGCTCATAAACAAAATGTTCGCAGAGCTTCCTGTATCGATGAGTATTTTTTGAACCTGATCTCCAGCGATGCCCGCCGCGATCACTACATCGTCCTCATGAGGGCCTGCAACATTACGCATATCATCATCATCAAAACAAATAATAGGAGAAGGCGAGCGATGCATTTGTGCGGAGACTCCAGCTTCGATCTGGGTGGTTAGATTCACCATGTGCCTTTTGCGAGAGCTATTAGAATTCCCTGCGATTGTGTCTCCGCCGAAAATTGCTAAAGAATCGAAAAATGCACAAAGGCTGTCCACCCTCCCCCTCGGAATTTCTTCCTCTACCAGGTTTACATTGTTCCTCCCAACTTTGGGGTCTAAATACTCTTGTTCGATGTCAAAATCGTCAACCCCTTCGGAAATTACCATGGTTGTGTCAGTATTCTTCGAGACAGCTTTCACCACGGCATTTTTCTGGGAGTGTTTCTTGACATACTCCAACAGCATTCCATTCTTAATGAGAGCCTGCACCTCCTTCTTCAAGGCTATGAAATCCTTAGTGTCATGGCCCACATCATCGTGATATTTGCAATATTTGTTTACACTTCTGCTTTCCCTTGGTGTTTGTATGGGAAAAGGCTTCGTGAACGTGACCAAAGACTTAGCCTTATCAAAGATCGCAGCGACATTTTCTGTCAACTCCGCATAGTAGTCGGGTCGAGTCCATTTGTTTGACATGTATCTGCCCCCTTGAGTATAGTTTGACTGATTGCCATAGTACTGCGGGTTTGATTTTTGCCTCGGAGGATATTGACCCGTGCTTTTAGCTTGCACGTTTGATCGAGGGCCCTGAGAGCTCGGCTCCGCTCTTTGAAATTGATTGTGATCCAGTTGCTCTCCGGAACCTTTCTCTGAGGCTTGGGTTTCTTCCACCAAGATTCTCTTCTTAACTTGATCCAGCAATGCTCCGAAGGTCATCGCTTGACTTTCTGCCACCGTGTCTTTCAACAAACCGGGGAGCAAGCCCATCCTGAACGCTGCAAGCGCCACCGAATCCTTACAGTACTCCATATCTGTTTTGGTTTTGACAAAGCGATTGGTATAGTTTTTGAGGCTCTCCCCCACTTTTTGTCGACAGTAGATTATGGTGTCTCCGTTGGCCCGAAACTTCTTGCTCCCAACGAAGTGTTGTCTAAAGATGTTCCATAACATGTCAAAGTTCTTAATGGAGCCCTGAGGTAGCCTGTTGTACCATTTAGATGCCACTCCCTTGAAAGTTTGAGAGAACGCTCTGCACAAAAGCTTATCATAAAGTTCTTAAACTGCTCGATGTGATTATCCGGATCCTGAGTCCCATCGAACTTTTCAAGCTTCGAAATGTCAAAGTGCTTTGGGAGGTTCCCCACTAAGATCTCCGATGATAGAGGAGAGGCTCTCCAATTATGCCCTGTACGATAAACGTTGGACCTCAAATTATCGTTGTTTGAAAAGTACAGACCCTCCTCGGAGGGCAAAGTGTATTGCTGCTGCCATTCTGAATTTCGAGGGCCCACATCATCCTTCCCAAGGCACTTTGCCTGCTCGTGAGAACGATCACCAACTCGGTCGTGGCGACTCTTCTCCCGCGAGGATTTCCTCTCCGAACTCCTTCCCCTTCGGGCACCAGTTCGCCTCTGGTCACACTTTTTCCTCCTGTGGTATCTCCGGGGAGATGACTCAGAAGTACTATACCGTGAGTAGTCACTTGAAGTAGCAGAGTCCGAACGGTACTTTTCTCTCCTCCTCGGAGACCTTCGCTCACGCCTCCGATATTTATCATCTCTTTTCTTGGGACGAATTTCGACGTCCCGCTCCTCCCTTTGTTCGACGGGTTCTCTTCTTATCTCAGACCGAACATTTTTCTGAGCAGCTTCTTTCTCCGCCTTCAACCTTTCGATTTCCAACAGCAGTTCATTCCTCTGAGCCAAGAGGGCGGAGCCATCGACAGCGTTCTCGAATCGCCGACCTCTTTCTCCTTCGGATTCCAAGTCGTCCTGAAAGTCATCCGCCTCCATTTTTTCCTCGCAGTGATCAATCAAATCGTCGTCTGGGCCTTCCATGGCTCTCCTCAAAACGGGAATTATTTCTAGGAAGTGATTATCGTCGGAGCGATTTTCGCTTCCCACAGACGGCGCCACTGAAGAGTTAAAAGATGGTCCGAGGGTGATTTTGTTATGAGAAGATTTGTTGATAGAGGATTAGGAAGAAGAAGAAGATTCGGGTGTTAGATCTAGAGAGAGAAAATGCTAAACAGAGTAGAGAGAGAAAGTCGTACTATTCATCTCGAGATTCGTGAAGCGTGTGTGGTCCTTTTATAGTACAATTGCGGACCCCACACGCTTTAATTTGGTTTAATTACATCTTTTAGTCCCCGATTTAAGGTTCCTTCCTATTTTAGCTATATCTTTACAATTCATGCATTTCAGCCCTTATACCCTTATTTTAATGCATTTTGGCCCCTATACATTTATTTCTATGCATTTTGGCCCCTATACATTTATTTCTATGCATTTTGGCCCTTATATATTTATTTCTATGCATTTTGGCCCTTGTCTTTTATTCTCCCTTATCAGTATTGACTAACTAGTGTTGGAACCTTTTTAAACATAACCAGCTAGCGTTGGAACATTTTTATAGAAAATATAGCGATAAAAAATACATGGACCTATTGACCAACTAGGTTTAGATCCTTTTAAACATGACCAACTAGTGTTGGAACCTTTTAAACATGACCAACTAGTGTTAGAACCTTTTAAACACGAGAAGCTAGTGTTTGAACCTTATAAACATGACAAACTAGTATTGAAAACTTTTTAAATAAAATTCTTCCCTCGCTCTCGATGAAGATGAAAAATTAACATATATCATATGCAATCATTAAAGAATTCGGTGAGTTTTTATATTAAAAATCCACTATACTATATAAAACAAACAAAAAAATAATCAAGAAGATAAACAAGTAAAGCAAATATTTGGGCGCGTAAAAATATTGAACCGGTTGTAAGTAGACTGACATGAATAGACGTAAAAAGCTCTTCGATTGCACAATAAACAAACTATTATCCTCAAAAGAATCGATGATTATAAACACGATAAAAAATAATCATTAAACTAAATTTAGATTGAATTTGATACCTTACAATCTTGAACTTAGATGGAAAGTAAATAAGTTATAGAAAAATAAGGCGAAAACATTTGATTACCTCACATCTAGAGAGCTCGACTTTCCAAGCGGCTTCACGTTTGGAAACTTTGCGCTCGCGTTTCTTCTTTATTATTTTTATGTTTATGGAGCGTCTACTCTATTTATTTTGATAATATTCTTTATGAGAAAAGTATAATTTTTTACTATTATAATTATCCTATTTTCTTTAAACATATTTAGTCCATCATGTAACTCTTACTTCAATAAATTATGAGATTTACATATTATATTAATTATGTGAATGGTTTTAATACTTTTTATATTTTTTTTAAATAAATTAGGAGATCCATTGACTACATTAATAATGAAACTCTTACTTACTATTTAATTTCATGAATAAATATTCCAATTGACACAATGAATTGATGAAACTAGAGGCGTTCAACGTGATGCGTTATGGCGGGATTTGACAGGATCACGACAGAGCTATCATTGTAAACACGATAACGGGTTACAACATAATTTATTGTCATGGTTGTCACCGCCACAAATGTAGTTCATCTAGCTATTTATTTCAATTTTCCGTCAACATTATCCGTAAACATTTACCTCATATATAAGGGGATATGCCCTATAAATATAATACCCTTATCAAGTTTTCCCTCTAGAATTTGACTAATATAATTTTAAAGACTATCATATTTATTTTTTAAGGTAAAGTTCATCTTCCTTACTCATACTATAATACCTTTTATATTTATTAACTTTCATTTTGCTTAATCACTTTTAGATTATATTTTTAATCTACGAACTTAAAAAAATTCATGGCTTTGATGTCACTTCAAATGTTTTACCTTTTCACCTAACTACTCAACATAGAAAACTTACCCATCATTGATTTGATTTTTATCTAAGGGTTCAAATTATCTCCAATTTTCTATATAAAGACAAGCTACATTCATATAAATTTTCCCAAATCTTTACCACTTTGAGACTTTCTCTCTAAAGAATTATTTTTCTCTATAATTCTAAGGAAGATAGTATATGATACCATAATTTTGACGATCCATTCTAGTGCTTTGTCTATCAATTTCAGACATCGCTTATGTATATTACTCGTATTTTTAACATTTGATTTTATAGTTATAGTGTATTTATGGGTGGTAAAATTATTTGATCTTTAAAAATGTTTTTTTGCTCATATAATATGAATGTTTATTTATCAGATTCTTAAATTTACCAACCAAGTGGTCCACAAAAAAAAAGATCTATATTGAATCAATTAACTCATATAAAATAACACTAGTTCATCTAGCTCTTCAAAAAAACGTATTAGCTACCATCTTACCATCCTTAAATCAGTTCCCAAAAGAAAACATGTATCGCTCCTGATGAGTCTATGGAGCTTAGAAAACTTGCAGTGGCTTGTTCTCCTCCTAAACCCATAAAACTAAACACAATATCCTCATCGAACCAACCTAAAATAAACTATGGTCAAGCGTTGATATCACATACGTTGAAGAACAACCTAAATATCTTGAAAATTGTTTTATGTGTCTAATATAATCGTATTAATATCAAGACGAGCTTGAATAAGACTAGATACGAAGCAAATGAGGTATACCTGATGGTGTAGTTATTTATATACCTTAATATGGAGAAATTTCATACCATGTGGTAAATAATGAAGTTTGTTAGATTTCTCCGTCATCCCATGATAATTGAATTCTTTTACTTTGTTAGAATCTCTCTGTCACAGTTAACTCAAAAGGAATAGATATTAATGATTAGTGCACTAGTTTTCTCATGTAACCTAAAAATTCTAACTGTTATTTAAGACATCTTATCACAATGCAAATTTCAAAAAGTATCCAAAACCCTGTTTTACTATCTTTCATTTTAGGGAAATTAATGCATACTTAAACTTCCCGACTTTTACCATTTTTAGAAGACGAGCTTCTACTATATAAATGGATATTGGGAATCTATTTTGTCTTATAGATTTGGTCAAATTGAAAGACGATGGTAGAAAACATATAAGATGAAATTTCATTATCATCTTATTTCCAACTTTTTTTTATTTGTCTTTTGTTTTATCAACAATTCAACTCATGCAATTATTACCAAGATTTGTTTTTATCTTGCTTCTGATGACCTAACTCTAAATAAATTATTCTGAGTTGTCTTTAATATATGGAAGGACGAATACCATCAATTATTCACCATAAACAACTCATTTCTTTCTGGTTTCCAAATTATTGACGAGTTAACAATGTTAAAAGAAGGAGAAATTGTCATTTTTAAAACTCGTTATGTTGTTAATAAAGAAGAAATTGGGTCATTGCTTCTCGCTCGTATGAAGACTATAAAAAAATCTGAATAATCATAAAGTGAATATGACTATAAGTCAAACCCACAAACTATTAAGATCAATAGTCTGTGCACTCCACACTGAAAAGGTCAGGATGTAAATGGCATGACTATAAGTCAAAACACTCATAAATATGATCAAATACCATTTATGTAAGAAATTACCTCAAGTTCCCACCATTTCATATTTGGGCGTCTATAGTTGAATAAAATACACGCAATTGTTTCTAAAATATAATAGTGTATAGGTTTTCTATCAATTACAGGATAAAGTTATTTATAATAGACAATGCATAGCGTGAGAGCAGAAAAAAAGTCATCATGAGAGCATGATAGGTAGTTTATATTGGTTAGAAATTGTAAAGAGTAATTTAAACTACCTAACTATAGTTTATTTCCAAAAATGTAGATGTATTTTCTTGGTCTCCGAAAGATGTAACTGGTGTACTAGCCATAATAACATATAATAGATTGTCTATTAATAACAATTACAGACAAAAAAAACAAAGACATATCACGAGAAAGAAGAGATTATCATTTCTGAGATAACTAGCCTAACTCAAATTGGTCATATAAGGGATGTCATTTACCCTCTGAGGATAATAAATTGTGTAGTAGTCAAGAATAAAAATGGTAAGTAGCGAGTATGCGCAGACTTCACTGATCTCAAAAGAGCATTCTCTAATGACTAGTTCCTAGTCTCGTGTATCGATCAATTTTTGGGTTCTAGTTGAGAAACATAATATTATCCCTTATAAATTATTACTCCTATTATAATCACATCGCTAGGAATCAAAAGAATAAAGAACATACGACTTTTATGGCTGAAATATGGTTACATTATTACTAGATAATGAACCCTTTTAAAGCTCTTGGAAAGATGTGAGAAAATTGGAAAGGAACCTACAAAGTAACTGTGAAGGTAAAAACGTGAAATTATCAGATGAAAGATACAGAGGTACGACCTATGCCACGTCTGTAAAATGTAAGGCTTTTGAATCTTTACACACCATTGATTAGAGAACGTGGTTATCGATAAGTTATTTTATAATTACATACTTTATGTTAACTTTTCTTTATGTAGTTGAGGTGTACTATTTCCTACTTCGATGACACGTATAACTTATAACTGGGCACCTATATATCATTAAACTTTTAATTTTTCCATACATAAGTGTTATTACGTATTTTTACTATACAATTTATATATACCAAAGCAACACAACTTAATTAACAAAAACTTGTGTACCAATACAACATTAACGTGCAAAAGAAGCACATTTTTTCCAAAACATCATAAATGTGCTAATACACTACCGTTCCACTCATACAATACAATTATTCAAAGCCATCTTCAATGTGGTACAAGAACACTAACGTGCATTCGACTTTATAACTAAAAAGTTAAATATCTTTATTCTGGCTTTACCATCCTGAACAAGATTATTTCCCACCATTTTAAAATTTTAACAAATGATATTAGCCTGAACTTCAAATCAAATGTTTATATGCTAAAAAATCTTGTAAAAGCACACATGCATATGTATGTATCCAACGCATTGAATACAAGATAGTACATATGTTAGCACATAAAAAACGACATTTCCTTAGAGGAAAACATCCATTCAAGGCTCAAATATTGGTTTTCTTTCAAAAATATTGTCAACTATTTATAAGTAAACAATATAAGAAGACGAGGGGTTTCTAATACCAGATGACTTTGGCCAGAAAAAGAAGAATTGATCTTTAACAATAATGTTTTTGGAAGATGATTTTAGTACTTGTTGAAAATTCAAAAAGTATAATATAAAAACAACCTTATTTTGTAGAATAAAGATCTTTGTTTTCTTCATTTTGCAAGGTTCACTGCTGAGTATAAATATAAAGAAGTAGTAGAGGATGAACATCTATTTAGGTTTTGCTTAAAGAAACAGAAAGAATAGAAATATCTTAGAGGAACACTAATAAAAAGATAGAAACCCCTAAGCATCGTAGTAAAATATCTCTGGTTTTTCTTTCCAAAAAAGATAAATAGTCTTATATAGTGATGATGGTGGGCCTTTGAGCCTAAGCAATTAGTTTATTTAAGGCTAGTAGTATATTTAAGGCTAATCCACCCTACTAATTTACTAAGTAAAAAAATTACTCCTTATTACACAAAATACCTTCAATGTTACACATTTGTTGGATTTATATTCTAAAATAAATTATCGATCCAATATTTTATTGGTTCAACTTGCCAGTCGGACAAATCTTACCATCATTAGTAGCCCTCTAGCCCTTCCGAGGAATTCTGAGGGAGGACTAGTTTTGGCATCACTTCGGATTTTATAGATTTGGTTAGCCTCTCGCTTTCTTCCAAAACAATAAGACACTTTTCCACATCTAAAGATATGATACCCAATATGGTAAGGGTGATTCCTCTGAACCGTGATACACCTATGGATGAATCTGTTGGATCAAGAAAATAAAGCTCTCCGAAAAAAATTGGGAATTCCACAAACGGATCACAAGTGCTTCTTTGTAAGTCTCTGTACGGCTAGGGAATTTTGTTTTTCTTTTTAATATTTTATAAATTTTAATATTTTTGTTATTTTTATTTTTATCATCATATAAACTTTGCATATAAAATTATGTTTTCGGATTTTACCGAGTCGAGGGTGATCAGTCCCCAACTGGTTACCAAATCACTTTTTAAATTTAAAAGTACTAAGCTTCCAGTATTGACTAACTAGTGTTGGAACCTTTTTAAACATAACCAACTAGCGTTGGAACATTTTTATATGAAAATATATCGATAAAAAATACATGGACCTGTTGACCAACTAGGTTTAGATCCTTTTAAACATGACCAACTAGTGTTGGAACCTTTTAAACATGACCAACTAGTGTTAGAACCTTTTAAACATGAGAAGCTAGTGTTTCAACCTTTTAAACATGACAAACTTGTATTGCCTTTTTAGATAAAATTCTTCCCTCGCTCTCGATGAAGATGAAAAATTAACATATATCATATGCAATCATTTAAGAATTCGGTGAGTTTGTATATTAAAAATCCACTAGACTATATAAAACGAACAAAAAAATAATCAAGAAGATAAACAAGTAAAACAAATATTTGGGTGGGTAAAGATATTGAACCGGTTGTAAATAAACTACATGAATAGGCGTAAAAAGCTCTTCGATTGCACAATCAACAAACTATCATCCTCAAAAGAATCTAAGATTATAAACACGATAAAAATAATCATTAAACTAAATTTAGATTGAATTTGATACCTTACAATCTTCAACTTAGATGGAAAGTAAATAAGTTATAGAAAAATAAGGCGAAGACATTTGATTACCTCACATCTAGAGAGCTCGACTTTCCAAGCGGCTTCACGTTTGGAAACTTTGCGCTCGCGTTTCTTCTTTATTATTTTTATGTTCAATAGGTTTTAATAATTTTTATATATTGTTTAAATAAATTAGGAGATCCATTGACTACATTAATTATGCAACTTTTACTTACTATTTAATTTCATGAATAAAAATTTCAATTGATACAATGAAATGATGAAACTAGAGGCGTTCAACGTGATGCGTTATGGCGGGATTGACAGGATCACGACAGAGCTATCATTGTAAACACGATAACGGGTCACAACATAATTTACTTTCATGGTTGTCACCGCCACAAATGTAGTTCATCTAGCTATTTATTTCAATTTTTCGTCAACATTATCCGTAAAGATTTACCTCATATATAAGGGGATATGCCCTATGAAGATAATACCCTTATCAAGGTTTCCCTCTAGACTTTGACTAATATATTTTTAAAGACTATCATATTTATTTTTTAAGGCAAAGTTCATCTTCCGTACTCATACTATAATACATTTTATATCTATTAACTTTCATTTTGCTTAATCACTTTTAGATTATATTTTTAATCTAGGAACTTAAAAAAATTCATGGCTTTGATGTGACTTCAAATATTGTACCTTTTCACCCAACTACTCAACATAGAAAACTTACCCATCATTGATTTTATTTTTATCTAAGGGTTCAAATTATCTCCAATTTTCTATATAAAGGCAAGCTAGATTCATATAAATGTTCCCAAATCTTTACCACTTTGAGACTTTCTCCATCTAAAGAATTATTTTTCTCTATAATTCTAAGGAAGATAGTATATGATACTATAATTTTGACGATCCATTCTAGTGCTTTGTCTATCAATTTCAGACATCGCTTATGTATATTACTCGTATTTTTAACATTTGATTTTATAGTTATAGTGTATTTATGGGTGGTAAAATTATTTGATCTTTAGAAATGTTTTTTTGCTCATATAATATGAATGTTTATTTATAAGATTCTTAAATTTACCAACCAAGTGGTCCACACAAAAAAAAGATCTATATTGAATCAATTAACTCATATAAAATAACAGTAGTTCATCTAGCTCTTCAAAAAAACATATTAGCTACCATCTTACCATCCTTAAATCAGTTCTCAAAAGAAAACATGTATCGCTCTTGATGAGTCTATGGAGCTTAGAAAACTTGCAGTGGCTTCTTCTCCTCCTAAACCATAAAACTAAACACAATATCATCATCGAACCAACCTAAAATAAACTATGGTCAAGCGTTGATATCATATACGTTGAAGAACAACCTAAATATCTTGAAAATTGTATTATGTGTCTAATATAATCGTATTTATATCAAGACGAGCTTGAATAAGACTAGATACGAAGCAAATGAGGTATACCTGATGGTGTAGTTATTTATATACCTTAATATGGAGAAATTTCATACCATATGGTAAATGATGAAGTTTGTTTTTTTAATAATTTTCCTAACTTAGGTATTAGATTTCTCCGTCATCCCATGATAATTGAATTCTTTTACTTTGTTAGAATCTCTCCGTCACAGTTAACTCAAAAGGAATAAATATTAATGATTAGTGCACTAGTTTCTTCAGGTAACCTAAAAATTCTAACTGTTATTTAAGACATCTTATCACAATGCAAATTTCAAAAAGTATCCAAAACCACGTTTTACTATCTTTCATTTTAGGGAAATCAATGCATACTTAAACTTCCCGACTTTTACCATTTTTAGAAGACGAGCTTCTACTATATAAATGGATATTGGGAATCTATTTTGTCTTATAGATTTGGTCAAATTGAAAGACGATGGTAGAAAACATGTAAGATGAAATTTCATTATCATCATATTTCCAACTTTTTTTTATTTGTCTTTTGTTTTATCAACAATTCAACTCATGCAATTATTACCAAGATTTGTTTTTATCTTCCTTCTGATGACCTAACTCTAAAGATATTATTCTGAGTTGTCTTCAATATATGGAAGGACGAATACCATCAATTATTCACCACAAACAACTCATTTATTTCTGGTTTCCAAATTATTGACGAGTTAACAATGTTTAAAGAAGAAGAAATTATCATTTCTAAAACTCCTTATGTTGTTAATAAAGAAGAAATTGGGTCATTGCTTCTCGCTCGTATGAAGACTATAAAAAAATCTGAATAATCATAAAGTGAATATGACTATAAGTCAAACCCACAAACTATTAAGATCAATAGTCTGTGCACTCGACACTGAAAAGGTCAGGATGTAAATGGCATGACTATAAGTCAAAACACTCATAAATATGATCAAATACCATTTATGTAAGAAATTCCCTAAAGTTCGGGTAATCCTTGACTATAAGTCAACCTACCGATCAATTTTATCAAATGTTAATTATGTAATAAATACCATAAAGTTTGGGTAATAAAGTCCTAATCAAATAATTCTTCAGTAAAATATTGTCTCAAAACAGAAATAACAAGTAGTGGAATGACGAATTACATTATCGAAGAGGTAAAAAATTTAACGCAAATTGGATTCACAAAGTTACATCAAACACACATCAAGATAGTTTGAGAAAAATAACAACTATAAATAAAAATATATGACATACATAATTAAAAAGAAAGTCTGAAAACAAAAATATGAAAATTAATTCTCTTTACTTACTCCACTGTTTCATTCTTATCAACAATGGTCTATTGATTAGCAACGTCTTCTACAGTAGCATTTCATCGTTTTTATCAATTTCTGGTGATAACGTTCAGTTATTGTATTTGTCACCTTCTAAAGATCTTTTATGGGATGAAACTTCATGATTTTATTATTGGAAATAATTGTTTTGAAGTCCTAATTTTGCTTTGGGATTAGCTAACCATATAGTTAAGATATATTTTATGCTTTTTTCTATGATATACTTTAGTAAAATCCAATACGTTTTAAGAAATTACTTTTCGCTTGATTAAACACTTTTTTTTGGAATTTAGAGCTCTCTTGAGACTCTATTGTAACTTCTCGGTCTTTCGTTTGTTAGAATTAACGGTGGTTTTGTAAAACAAACATAGTAGTATCAACATCATATTTATCTTTTATCAGTTGGTCATATTTTTAATTCAAAGACAAGTATTTGTTTTTAGTTTCATTGACTTCCTTTTTTAACTAACCAACTTCATCACCAAATATAAATGGTGAAGTAGTCGCAGAATGCAAGAGATCGACATCTATACGAGGCATGGGTTTTCCAGCAGAAAACATAATAATACAATAGTTCTAAGTAAAACAAAGATCAAGTTAAGTATGTTAGAGATGTAGTATTAATAGTTTAAGTATGAGCGATATCAGGAAAAACCGTCAACATTAATTTTGGTTTATCTTTTTAATATCTTGAAAATCGATTGATGAGAAAAGTACGACTTATCCAGACATAAGGATAGATTACGAATCATTATAAAATATTGGGTCTAAAAATTTAGACAATTGTGGATTTGTTAAATCGATAGGTTTGTTTCTTTTTAATATATTCAAAGATGCTTTATTTTTTCAAATGATGGTGATCGGGTTTTGGGTAGGAGTCAAATCAGCAGTAGTAATAACAAGAGGGATAACGTGATTATTTTCTTGAGTTGAATCTATAGGAATATGGTTGTATTTGTTTCTTTTACCGTTCATCTTTATGATTTTATTTTACAAGACAGTGTGGTTATTATGAGTGCCTCATTTTTAAGAGATTTATTCATAGAAGAGATTAGAAAATACATGTTAAATACATTGCTAGAAACATGGTTTGGAATAAAATGGCTTTCCGAATTTTGTCGGTCATGTTGGTTTTTCACACTTGTTGTAAACACTCAAAAAACAAAAATCTCACTTTATTATGAATTAGAGATTATGTTTTTCGAATTTAAGCCTGAAACTTGACCCTGTAGTTATATTTATAAATTTTTATCATTGGCCTTAAATAAATTTATTTGCATCAATTCTATACTGAACCACTTGAAGAAACTAAAGAACTAAAAACTAGAATTTCTAAATATTAACAATAAAATTTATAATTGTATATAACAAATACTCCATGATTTGTTTTAAATATTTTCCATTGAGTTCCATCTCTTCATATGGTTGGATTCTAAATCTCTTTTATGAAGAGTAGTCCAATATCATATTCTAATAGATATTCATGCGTTCTTACCAAGTAAACATATCATTATTTCAATGATAGATGAATAATTTAGAATATGTTACCTAATTTATAATAATATTTTATACTCACAGTGCTTAAACGTAATCATCGCATATATAATTAGGTTGGTGGGTCTGAACGGGAATTTCAATGTACCACACTCGTCATAATCATTAACGAGGACGGTAGATGCCAATGCGTTATACATTACCTTTAGAGACAGTATTTTAAGCTTCAGAAGTGTAGGTTTTACGTCATATCTTGAAATCAGCCAAGACTTCTGTAGGGGTCGTACCTAGCTGATTTATGGTAACTGAATGTACCTTTCAACACTTAAAAAACCAGTTATGCATGAGTATGGTGCATGTGCAACAACTATATCATGCAACATGTGCTCACCCTCGAGAGATATATGTGGTAGTCTTTCATAGGAGTTGGCCTATACACACAACAATCGCTCCCTAAGTTGTAAGGCCCTAAACTCATGTTCTTTCACGAATCACATGATATTACCCACATAAGTGGAATACCAGGTTTGCTAATCAGTCCCACAGAATAAGAATTTGAATGGTCACATAGTAATCCGTACAAACAATATTAAGCGTCTATCATTTTAGATGACACTTAATCAATGCCAACAATAACGAGTAATTACCTCCCATCCTAGGACCATACATTCACAATACTAGATGTTTCTCAATGCACACATAATACGGTCATATAACTGTCAACCCCTAAACACATAGCATAACACCCAAACATGACAAACACTTTGAATAACTAACTATTCTAAACGTGCAAACACGTTACATAATGCAATAGAAACATATTATCCCATCATAAATATATAACTTCATTATACTAAAAATGTTATAAACTTATAGAAAATACATCAATATGATATCACAAATATCTGAATTGGTTGGTTGAACAACCTCACTTGAAGCATCTAAAAACTACAGGTGTTGTATTTATGGGGTTGCACCATTCGGTTATACCAAAATCGAGCTTCAAGTTAGGATATTCTCAAGTCATTCACCTAAAATCAAAACTGCAGTACGAGTAAACGAAGACCATATCCGAGGTGATCGCGGCTAATTGTTGTTCGTCACAGTGACCATGATGCTGGTTGTGGTGAACACCACCTGTACCAAGTTCACCATGGAGATCAAACCCTTGACCGCGGAGAACTCGTCAATTTCGAAAAATATAAAACCCCAAAGTTTCCTACATTAGGGCTCTGTCATGAAAGTTTTACCAAAACCAGACATGCACATAAACGTACAACAATAAATGGACATTTACATGTCAGCAATTGCACCAATCAAGTCATAAACGTGCGATTATATGTTTACCTAACACATACTCATGTATAGATCTCTAAAAAGAAATCATAAAGAAAACGAGAGGGTTTCTCCCGACTGAATCAATTTAAAAAATAATTGAATTTCGGGAGACTTAATTTCATAGTTCTTATTCTAGGTACCCTTTAATCCAACCAATATCTATGTATTATTTACAACACAATAAGACTGAATAATAATATTAATATATTATTAATTATTATTATCATTATTATTCGTTGGTCTAATATTTTAAATGATTGTTTTGGATTTATCAAAGCATGCATGAATACACTAAATTACATACACATGTTGAGACATTCCTATTTAGAATTTCATTACAATACTATTAGTATTATATAAAATATATATTTGATTTTAAATTGTCTTTCATATGTTTTCTTAATATCTAACTTATACTTATAACTTCACTTTTTTATACTTCAAATTTTTTATGAATCTCATCTTATGAACGATAGATCTTAACTCATTTTAATCTCTTAGATACTATTTATTCATTTATAATTTGGAGAATGTCTAGACTCCTTTGATATTTATCCTTGTCGGGTTAGCCTCTAGAGTTGTCATCATTTAAAATTATCAGGAGAATGGTTATTTCTAATTTGACAATAATATATAAAAAATATAAAATTAATCTCTTGATAACTTATTAACCTGTTTAATGTTCTATTTTTCGTCATAGACCAACTTATTGAATATTATAAGCTTTGGATCATTTTAATTTTTCAAAGATTAGTTATAAGAACTTCACAAAATTTTATGATATTTAGTCACGTCGGTGTTTATTTTTAACAATTTTACTGTCAATACTCATAAAGGACAAAAACTTTATATTACCCCCAGTTTTTTTAACCCCACCCCCCCTCCCTCTCATCCCCATCGCACCACTAGGGTAGAAACGTAATACATCGGCTTGTTTACAATGAGTTTATTATAAAACTTCAAATGCTTAATATTCAAAGGATGTTTCAAAGAATTATCATTCAACTTCAAATGCTTAATATTCAAAGGATGTTTCAAAGAATTATCATTCAACTTCAAATGCTTAATATTCAAAGGATGTTTCAAAGAATTATCATTCGTAGTCTATATGGAACTATGTGGAATTTAGATACAATTTGAAATGGATCATCCCAATTTGGAGCTAGTTTACTAATATTTTTATCTTTAATCCTTGAAACATTATCCGTAACACAAGATCTCCTTATTTGAAAATCCTTATCTTAAGCTTTGAATCATACCTACTTTTTACTAATATGTAATAATTTTATTCCCTAGCTCGTTCTTGGTCTCGACGTTATTTTATCGAATCAATGGTCGTCTGTCTTTCCCCGTCATTTTTTATGAATAATACTAAATTATGTGATTTATAATTATTATCTCAATTATGAACATTACTTTCATCTCATAAACCAAATAAATATGAGTCTCGTTAGTAGCTGCTTATGGGTCGTCCGATACGGCCATAATATTTAATGTAAAACAATTGGCCACTTACCTTATTAATCTCAAGCTTCCTTTTAATTCTATTTACAATATTTTTATTACTAATCTCTACTTTCCCATTAGCTTTTGGATAATAAATGGGCACGAAAATATTGATATATTTCATACTTTCTATAATAGTTGAGATCATATCATTCCAAAATTGAAGCTCGTTATCAGTCATGAGTATCTAGAGATGACATACTGACTTAGAATATTATTCTGTAAAAATTCACAAACATCTTGTGTCCGAGCCCCTGTTAAAGTTTTTTCCTTCATCTATTTAGTAAAATAATCAACATTCGTTGTAAATAAAATTACTTTATTCGGGTTACCATTGGTAATAACATTACTAAATCAGGTCTCCATATGTTAAGCCGACATGAAAAATAATTTGGTCTCATAGTTTCACTTGGTAGCTGAATCGTATTCACAAAAATTTGACAGGGATCGCAACTTTGAATCATAACATTGACATTAATAACTAACTTATTCCAACTTTGACATTACTTTGAATCATAACATTTGACAGGGATCACAACTTTCTCGTGTACATTACTTCGTTAAGAACTACATATATTTTCTCCATTATATTAATTCTTGTGTTTGAACATTATCTTGTGGTATGGATTAATAGTCTTGACGCCAATCTTAATTTTTCACTAAGCGATAACGCTTCCAAATTTTCAACCTGAATTTCAATTATGGATTATCTTAAAGTATGACCAACTGTCTTTCTTTTAAATAATAAAATTTAGCATGTATATATGCATTGGTATTTTATAGACGAAGCACTTGTTTGTATATAAAAATTTCAGACTTTTTTCTATTTGTCTTAATATCTTTAGATATCATCTCAAATTCTCATGCTTTACCGTTGTATGCTCTTTGAGCTTGATTGATTACCAATTGAGAATCATAAACTAGTCGAATGACTCGTATACCACAAATACGAGCTAATTTTATACATGCCAAAACTG
Source organism: Limnanthes douglasii subsp. nivea (assembly GCA_036936605.1). Lineage (NCBI taxonomy): Eukaryota > Viridiplantae > Streptophyta > Magnoliopsida > Brassicales > Limnanthaceae > Limnanthes > Limnanthes douglasii. The sequence goes on along the minus strand of JAUPFV010000002.1, from coordinate 57,813,795 downwards.
CTTCATGATGAGGTACACGGCCTTCATCAAAATTTCCAAAAGTATTTCAGATTTAAAGAAGAGATAAAATTTCTTTAAAGAGAATATAGAGCTTTTTGGAAAGATAAAGTAATTAAAATAGTAAAGTTAGGAGAAATGAGATGGATCCCCCTCTTGGGGCATTTCATTTGTAGATATATTGGCATAAATGACCATTATATCCTCATTGGTAGGAATATTAACTCCTAATACAAAGTAAAATACCTTTATACATTAATTACATAAATGCTCTCATATTTCTACTACTATTTGAATATTTTATCATTATGAGGATTCCCTCTAGTAATTGAGTTAGACTACCAAATTAAAGTTGAGGACTAGAAATCTTTAATATATTCGGATAATGTAATCTTCAAGTTCTCTCTTGTATGCCAATTTTGTTCCCGTCGGTCATCTTTAAATTTCTTTTTCTTCATGTTCCATGAAAACTTGTGGTCCTGTTGTCTTTAAATCAATTCTTCGTTACGTTATTTTTCATGTATACAAAAAATATGCAAGAAGTTAAATTAATAAATGATAAATATTTTGATTTTACCTTAATCACTTAGCTTAGAACTCGTTGACAAGTTTATTTGACTTTGATGTCACTTGTCGAGTTGAATATGCCTCCCATCGTCAGCAAATCATTACCTTTATTCACATTGTATTGCTAAATATTTTCTCTTTCACCGATACTCGATGTTTTTTATTTATTTATTTTGTCGACTCTTCCTTTATGTCTGTTATTTTGAACCTTTATCTAACCAATACTTTGATAATATATTTAGTAAATACTATTATCTTAATGATGTGAATCTTTATTTTTGTATATATGTTGTCTGAATAACATATAAATATCATCTTTGACTAACAATTAGTTTGAAAACATGAGGAGCTATCACATTGGATATTAGAAACATTAGAAAGATAGCATGACCTCTTATGTTTTTCAAATGGACTTGGCATATAACCATGTTTTCTTTGATTGAATTGCGTGACCATTTATGGTTAGATAGATTGGTTTGACTTATAACCATGATCGCAGCTTAAAGCATTTACAGTATGGCCTTTATAGACATAGAGTGGCCTCTTACGCTTTTCAGCTAGAATTGGCTTATAACCATATTCGCTTTAATTAGATGCGTAGCCACTCAAATGTTTCAGGTGGGCTTGGCATGCAACCGTATTCGCTTATTAGTTATAATTTTTATTAAAATTTTCTAACTCATGTAGCTTCTTATTTTTGTCACTTTTTTCCTCTCCTATAAATTTTCATTCATGAAATCATAGTGTAATGTATCCAAATGTTAGCGTCGTAATTAATGTATTTAATAAACATCATTTGTTGATTTGAATGTTGAAAATTATCTAACGAAACTTCATTATTATCAATGTTGTTGTTGATGAAACTTTCAATGTATTTCTACCTTTCATTATGATAAGAATATTATGGATACACTAATATTTCATCCAAACCCATTCATATTAATGACTATTAAGTTAGCCTGGCTAATTCAAAGTCTCATGTTTGAAATCTTGCGTGCACCCCTTTCGTCATTTTACTACACTAACGAAAGTCTTATGTAAACATACAAAATATTATTAATAACAATCACTTGTTGGAAGAATAATTATCACGTATGTCCTACGAGCTTGAGTTCCTTGGATCATCAAATCAGCAACATGAATAACTTTAAGTTGAAGAAACATTGATTACTACCCAGTTGAGATTTTACAACAATATTTTACAAACAAAAAATGAAGAAACTCAATTATTATAGGAAATCTTAACAATTTATTGTATGAATATGAAAATGTTAAATAATTTAACCGACATGAACAATCGTTCATTTTGCTGATGAAATTTAACCGATGGAAAACCGTCAAATATCTGAATTTATTTTGTTTTTACGCTCTTTCCAGCTTTATTATCGTGCCTAGTTTCATTTACCGACGGTACCAACATATGACTATATTAATATACAACAACCAACTTGGTAAGTACCACAACAAATGGATCCTGATTTTATTGAATATTAGAACTTTCATATTAACGATGAAATACTTTGACAACGCAACAATATATTCTGATGTTTCAACTTATAAACAACTTAATGACGGAAAGAAACTTGCCGACGAAATGATTTGCCAACAAAACTACTTTCCGTTGCAGACTTTGGTCCTAAATTGTTGGCACCAATAATTGGTAAACAAGACAATAGTCTCGAGAACATGGTGTTATTCGTTGACATCTTATAAACTTCCATAAAAAATAACTGGTTCTTTATCATAAACATGTTTCTTTCTGCATATCTTAGTCTATACACCAACTTCATTCTTATCAAATAAAATGATTATCGAGTTGATCGTATTTGTATACCTTAAGCTGATCATTCTTATTCAAGTATAATCATTAAAATTATATGATTATGCTTCTGATCCATTTTCGTTCTCATAAAATCTAGATCTTTGAGAACCTTGACAAGTTCCATTTATGATGGCTTTATTTCCGTTGATGAAAAGTAATGCAATGATATTATCGACTTAACTTTCTAGAAATAATTAATTAATCTAGTAAAATTCTATAAAACTTATTCAAATCAAAGTCTCCAAAATTATGTGCTTAGTATTGGGCGATTGAAAATGGATAAATGATTCGTATAGAATAATTAGTGCTCGCAAACTTGAAAACATTAACATAACTATCATATTCACAGTTTATTTATATAAATCTAAATAACAAGTGAAATCAACAAGATTATAGATCTCTAAACTTTATTCACACTCAAATTTATCTCGAAACAAAGCTATGTGAAGCACATATACGCAGTGATTACATAATAACACATATAGTATATATATTCATAATGTGCCGACATAAAATCAAATGGACGATATTTTATCTTGAATACTAGCTCTCTTTTATAGTTTGTCATTTTCATGTTTACAAATCTATCTGAGGAACTAGATGAAGATCTTTGGGGCATGACCTATTAAGATCAGTAAAATAAATGCACATGCGCCATTTGTCATTCTTTTTCTTGACCAGAACAGGGTTGGCAGTCCACAAAGGGTACTGAGATTTTTTAATGTGACCCATCTTGGTCAAACAATCAACTTCCTGAACAATCACATCTATTTTTTCCTTAGAGAAAGACCTTCTTCTTTAGACAACTGGTGCAACATCAGTTTGTATGGACAACTTATGAGAAATAATATTAGCTGGCACTCCAGTAACATCACTATTGCACCATGCGAAGACATGTTGATTATTCATCAAAGAGGACAATAGCCGATGTTTCAAATCTGGTGCCAACTTGGTACCAATTTTAACATTCTTGCCCTCAACGAGAGAGTGGGTTTCAACCTCCTCAATAGGTATTATGACATTGTGAGCCTCTATGAGATCATCAATTTCATTCTCATCATTGGAAGGCTCAAATAGCTACTAATCTCTATTAACCTTGACTGCCTCTAAAGACTTAAAGGCAAGGGCTGTTGCATAACATTTTATGGCTACCTTCTGGCTGATCCGAACAACACTTACTTGTCCCTGAACAACATATTTTAAACATTGGTGGACCGTAGAGGCCATAGGGTGTATTCTGGAGAGCCAAGACCTCCCAAATAATGCATTGTAAGATATTGGGCAATCCAACACAACAAACAGTACTCTTACCATTTTCTTAAAGGGTCTTTTGCCCAGCAATACCTCCTTTTCGAATTCCCCAATCGCATCTGTAGAACTTCTTATGAAGCCTACGATGCTTCTGTTCGAACGTTGTATAACTCAAGGGTTTCTCATCTGCTTATATGAGCTTAAAAAACAGGATGTTTTCCGAACTTCCCGTGTCAATCAGAATCCGGCGTATATCATTTCTTTCTATTGATGCCCCTATTACCACAACATCTTCATGAGGCCCTGCAATGTCTCTTAGGTCATCCTCATTGAAAACTATAAAAGGAGATAGGAATTGATACAGGTAGGTGGACATCCTTCCATCCAACTGAGTGGTCAAACTGTGGACATGCCTCTTCCTTGATGAACTAGAAGGTGCAGTCACAGTATCCCATCTGAAAATGGTCAATGATTCAAAAAAGTTAATTAGACCTGAGACAGTTTTGGTCTTGTTTGTTATTACCCCTACCCGATTTCGACTCGAATCTGGATCAAGATACTCAAAATATATATATATCGAACCTTTTAGTAATTACCATTGCACCTTCCTGTGTGGATGTTCCTAGATTTTTAGAAGGACCAATTTGGGGAGCATTGGCATTGGCTTGTGCATTATCCGGTCTGCTCCCCTCTCGTTTTTTTACATAGGCTCCCAACTTACCCCTTTCAATGAGGTTCCAGACCTCATGCTTCAAGGCTATACAATCATGAGTATCATGACCTATATCATTGTGGTATTGGCAGAAAAGGGTGCTCTGGTTTTCTCTAGGGGATTGCAAGGCTACTGGCTTCCTAAAATGTACTTCATTTTTAGTTTCTCATAGATTGTAGCCAAACTTTCCTCCAATTCTGCAAACCACTCAGGTTGAACCCATGGTCCTCTCTTATTTTTGACCTGTTGGCTCTGAGTCTAGTTCGACTGATTTTTCCTTGATTGCTTAGATCCTAGTCCAGTCTCTTTTATCCTGCAACCGGACTAATTAGTAGCTAGAGGAGTCATTATTGTAGTAGTGGACCTAACCTGACGGTGTACTCTAGTTTTCTTAGTTTCCTCAATGTTGATTTGTTTCCCCACCTGATTCAACAAACGACCCCAGGTCAGATCCTTCTTCTGAGTCACTGAATCGGCTAAATTACCTGGATTCAAACCTTGTCTGAGGGAAGAAATTGCAACTTGTTCAAAGAAATATACTAGCCTATTCTTTGTATTCACAAACTAGTTGATGTACTCCTTTAGAGACTCATTTGGCTCCTGAGCACAATGGATAATGGTGTCCCCATCACCCTTAAGTTCCTTGCTTCCAACGAATTGCCTTCTGAAGGCAACCCAAAATGTATTAAAGTTTCTTATGCATCCCTGAAGGAGACTATTGTACCATTTGAGCGCGCTTCCTATGAAAGTTTGGGAGAAGGCCCTACACAATAGTTTATCGTCGTCGTCAAAATTCATCATGAAGTTCTTAAACTGCTCCATATGGTTGTCCGGATCTCGGCTCCCACCATATTTCTCCATCTTGGAGCTGCCAAACCTCTTAGGAAGATGTTCGGAGGGTATTTTCGCAGACAAAGGCGATTGCCTCCAATTCTTGTTACGACTAAAAACGGTATCTTCATTTGGAGTAAAAAAATACTTGGTTCGGAATGCAAAGCAAACGGATCAATCAGCAACTGGTCAATATGTTGGTTGGCTACACCCTTACCTTTACCATGGTGCTTCTTACGTCTGACATGCCTATCCCTTTTTCTTAAATGGTTTTTAGTCAGACTCATTTTCTTTTTTGACCATTTTTCATCGCTTCTTGATAACAATGATTCTTCAAGCTCTTCCTCATTAGATGAGCTGTTGGAGGACTCAGATGTAGAACTCTTCACATGTTTATATCGGTGTGTCTTCTTGGAACCGAGATGGGTCTTTAGAGACTGCTCGTTCTCTTCAGGATTGTCAGTGCGGTGAAGTTCCAACGCACCATATTTTTCTTTAACCTATTTCTCTGCTTGTTTTATTGCTCTCAGCGCCTCCTTGATAGTATATTCCTTCTTTTCCTTTGCAACTTCCACCTCAGGAGGTGGAATACTCTCTTCATTTGGATCCATCCGAACTACTTTGTTTGCTCGTTTTGAATTATGAAATTCAAGAACCATCGTGCTCCCACTATAGTCGCCAATTTGGTGTGGTTTATTTACATTTGAGGGTAATTTAGTAAAGTGTGTTGGGAATTTAATGTTTAAGGTAGAGTGTAGTGAGATAATTAAGATGTGTGCTTGTTATAATTTCTGATCACCCTCATTAATGAAAGTGGTTGTGGTATTTATACTTAATTAATGACCCATGGGCCTTTCAAGTCGGATTGTGGAGTCGGGTCAAGTTTAAGGACCTATTAGTCCAATATGTGAGGTGACCAGCACCTAGCTTAGTCACATTCCACTATATTAGTCCTGTTTAGTTTCACATGGTAGTGGCTTGGTCAGAACTTCCCTTCGGATAAAAACAAGTCACAGTTCCTAAAATATCCGACCTCATCATATCCAATTTTAAAATCACCAAAATCATACTAAACCAATTCACAATTTATTAGCATAAACTTTCTTAGCAAAAACTGTTTAATCATTTATGCACAAATATTACATATATACACATTATTTGTTAATGTTTATGATTGTGACTACACGTGATAACATCTTGATTATGGATCCTACTTACAAGTTAAGTACACTAATCACATGGCAATTGCACTCCTGTATTTCTCAAGTACTACTAATAATGCATTCAATTAGTACTTAACTCACAATAACAAATTAAGTAAAAATTGTAAACATAATGATATATGGTGTTTTAAGGCACATTACAATATCAACGTAACACGAATTCACTACATGTACATACACCTAAATTAATCTAAATGCTATAGTTATATTCTAAGTTAATTCCTAAAAATAACATATCAAAGAATACGTCGATTGTTTTCACCACCTGATTGTATTTGCAGTATAGGTTTTCTAACGATTCGATCATTTTCACGAATTAACAAATCAAATGATTAAATATTACAAATTATCGACAAACTAGAATAAAAAATGAAAAGATCTCATTTGTTTATTTTCAATCAGAATCGATTAAAATTAAATAGACTTGAATACTAAGAAACCTTAATTAATCAAGAGAAAAAAAATAGATTATCAAAGAAACAAGCATTTCAAGGTAATGATATGTGCAATTATATAGCGAAGAACATAAAGGTACCTCTTAAACACAAATCATAACTTAAACATAAAAGATATATCTAAAAAATCATAATTGAATAAAGAAATCAAATTCATATCGGATCCAAATCACAAACTCGGTCATTCTAATTTATAAAGAATATTTGATTCATCTCAACGCTGACTTCATCGTCACAAATAACTAATTCGAAACTGATTTTGATCTTGAAATCAAACAAAAAGCTTTATTTTCTTTTTTAATTCTTTGTTTTCCCCTAAATCTTTCATGCTTTTGTGAATTAATAAATCGAAACCTAAAATCTTTTAATAATGATACAAAATGCACTAAAAATATGAATTAAATTACGAGTTAAAGAATAGTTAGAGAAAATAATTTCTTATTGCTCGATTGAATCACGATCGAGATGTATTTTTTATTGAAATTACGACTATTAAAGTCGATCGTTTTCATCTATAACAAGAGAACATAAAAAAACATGAACAAGGAAATAAATATTGTTTGATTTTACAAAGAATGTTTTTACCGTTGGAAAAAATAACTGTAAACTCGAACAAATAAATATTGCTTGTTTATGTGGGCTTCATTATTAGTAATAGCAGCCCCAAATATAATAAAATCTCGTATATTCTCTCCACATAGAGTTTGTAAAATAATTCCATTGTGATCCCACTTGATCCATAAGTTTCATATGCTCGTACGACCAACTATTGTTCCTTAGATTTCTTACAAATTTGTACTCTCTTCATTCAGTCGTTCTTCTTGATATTCATTTTAAAATCTACCACTTTTTATTCTTTTATTGTTGTATGATGCTCATATTAAATATTACGTTCTCCTATTTTTATAGAATTACGTGTTAAACAAGTTGAGACATTTGGTTTCTGTAGAATACTTTTAAAAGAAAATAGGTACGCAATATGATAATATGACTTTAAAAATATAGTCATATCTTTCTTGCAGCTACAATTAAACTCAAGATTAAATTTTATAGATTAAGATATATATTTTTCAGCATCCACCAAAATTTTACTGTCATAATAGAATGGTTTTTGTACCTCGTCATCTTCACGAACCAAAATGACACTAATAGGTACATAGAAAAGTTTCTCCTTCTATTGGTATATATATATATATATTGAAGTCAAATACTCTTTTAGCTCGTCTAAATATCTAAACCATTTATCATTCCAAGTGAACCTTTTTCTCTTTCTAAAATATCAAAGAATACATAACTCATGTTTAAGACTCTAAATAAAGCTACCATCCGTCTGGTTAACTTTTGTACCTCTTTAATCGATTTATGTAGATTCAAAACTAATAAAGCTTTTAACTTTACACATCCATCTTTAATAAGCCATTTTGATACTCGCATAACTCAAAACCTTTCTAGCTCATAAACAAAAAGAACATTTCAAAAGGTTAAACTTTAAATTAATTTTGTGAAGGTTATCAAAATTTTCAAATAATGTTAAAGCATTCATAATCTTATCGTTGGTTTTCATTACCATATCATCAATATAAGTTTTTATACTTTTTTCAACTATTTGTAAAATTATGGTTCACGAGTTGTTGATAATTTATTTATGTATTTTTTAAAACGAATGACATTAGTTAATGATAACATTACCCTCGTTCAGTCATAAATGTTGTATTTCTGCAGCATTGGGTTTCATATTAATCTGATTATACCCTGAATAATCATCCATAAACAAAATTAGTTCATGTCATGTTGTAACATTCATTACTTTGTCAGTTCAAGGTAAAAGAGAAGCAATATATGGGCATGCACGATTCCGATTTGTAAAATTTACATACATCATCCATTTCTTGTTTTTCCTTTTCTCATATACTGGATTTGCTACTCATGTTGTCTATTTTGACTCTCATACATGTCCTACTTTAAGTAATATTTCAACCTCATTTACAATCGCCTTAGGTTTTTATGCATAAAATGCTCTTCTCTTTTGTTGCAATGGCCTAAGACTCTTATTAATATTTAGTTCATTAAAATAACATACTTATAAACCACAATACCATCATTAATACTTCATGCAAAACCATCAACATTTAACTTTAAATACTCAATAAGTTCGGTTTTAACTCATTGACTAGCTGACTATTTATTTTCACCAATTTCCTCACATCTAATTCTAAATAAACATCTCCATTCAAATGTTCAATTAAAAGAAATACCTCACGAAGGTCGCTAATTTCTCCCTCTTTAACTTCCATTAAATTATTATTACCTTTCATCAATTGTAACTCCCTTAATGAAATATGTGATTGCAATAACACAAAATTATCAGGATAGAAAGATGTTGAATAACAATCTCGAGATATCCTCTAACTACTTATTATACCTCTAACTTGATTTTATGTAAATTACTTTACACACTAATGATATGGCGAGGAGATTGTCATCTTATGTAACCATGGGTGACCTAAAATAGAATTGTACAAACTTGGTATGTTAACAACCATAAAAATAATACTAAACATTTTTTACTATAAAATCGTATCCAATATTCGCCGATAACTCTACTTCTCCCACACAACTAGTTGATTGTCCAACAAAACTTATAAAACTTTGACCAATATTTCCATACAGAGATACCCCTCTCTCCTTTATCATTTTTTATACTTGTTTTAACACAAAACATTCACCAAGCTCCCATTGTAAATCATTACTATCTAGATAATGACCTCGGTTATTTTCACGGTGACCAATAAATAATTTTCATGAACAGTAGCAATACATCATATATCATCAGTAAAATTAAAGTTGGTGTTCGATTTATCTTTACATGCATTGATGCATCATATAAGGTGCATTGTGTCGTTACCTTGATCATTGAGATATTCCAACTAACTTATCTCCTACAGAAATAGTAAAAATTGATTGCTTATCAATTCTATGTTATATTGGGTTATTGTTTTCCTCTCATCTCCATTTTCGTATTCTTGACAAACTCAACCAACTCTTGACTATTGATTAACCAGTGAAGTATTCTTTGAACTGAAAAAAAAAATCTATAATTTCATGTCCATGATTGCAATGATAAGAATAACAATATATTCTAGAACTTCTATTGGTTAGGGCATTTAAGACTCATGTAGTTTGATAATTAAGTATTTCAATTGTTCAATCATAAATAATTGATATACATGTTGTGAGATGTGTAAACCTCATGATTGGATTATCAAAATAAGAATAACTAAGTTGTCAAACTTGTGCTTTAATGACCTCATCAAAACTTTGCTATTTATTTCTTCTCCTATTAGACGATCCTATTTTTTTGTTGTTTTATATTTACCAGAATAACTTCATCTTGTCTTGCTTTATCAACCTTGATAAACATTTCATATCGTCTTAATAAATCATCTATATTATCCACTAGACATTTAATTAAATCTTTAAACATTGACTTTCCATTGAAATACCTCTTTTAAAAGAAACTAAAAAAACATCTTCTTAACATCCTTATAAATTATTCATTTTAATATATCTCTAAAAATAACCTTTTGATGATTCAATTCATTTTTTTATATAATATTATAATGTAATCTTCATCCTTATTTATTGCTTTATTTCCATTGATTTGACTTCTAAACGGGCTCCATAATTATTGAAAACGGTAGATTGATCTAGGTGGAAGATTATTAAAACATACCAAATGATTTTCTCTAATTGTCATAGAAAATTATATACATAACATAATATCATAGGGATTAAAGCCTAACATAGTATTATAAAATGGTTCTACAGGATGTTCTGAATATCCAGTCCCATCTTATATGGATCAAATAGTTTAGGAAACTCTCATTCAATAATTTTATGAAAGAATATAGATTATACTAATATATACAATGTTAACTTTGATATTTTTAAGATCTATTGACATACATATACAATTTCTTATTTTCCTTTTATAAAATTATCTTTTGATACTACGTTTCGTTACTAGAAATTTCATTATATATTTATTTCCCCATTATTTTACCTCATTTTCGTTATTATGAGTCACATTATCATTTACACGTAATTCAACATAATTCAACATTATCCTATATTTTCATATTATACTATTTGATCATGTATTACATTATAGCTCGACTTTTTATATCTCTTTGAACTTGCAATATATTACATCTATGATGCTATTGTCGCAATTTATTCATATGATTTGTAAAGTATGAACTTGCAATATATTACATTATAGTTTGTAATGATTCAGCTTGGGAGCAATCCATTTTAATGAAATTGGAATTCTCTGCTTAGTTGCATGAACATTGCATCTCAACATGTTTGCCACCTTTATGTTTATTCCCCAGTGTCTTCTTTTGATAAAATTTGCATCATTTAGACTGGTCAGAATATAAATCACATGATTTATAATGTTTGTTGAAGTTGATCGAATGTTCTGATGCTTTTGCAGGTTTTTGGCTCTCCAAATTACCCAAACAATGATTGCTGGGATAATGTATCGAATACTGTAAGTTTTCTCAGAAGACCAGTGCCAAGAATAGATCATATGCTGAGTAGTCATGCTTCTGAAAATATTACCTCAAGAATTGCACTAAAATGGCTCCACACAGCCCAAGCTTCCTGGCACTGAACCATCACATGGTTTGTATTCTCATCACTCTCACAGGACTGACATTTTGAGGCTAAGTGGAATTTTATTTTTTGCAGGTTGGAGTCAGTGAGAATCGAATTGTGTAGGGTTCTCCAGAGGATAAAAGAACACTTTATGGGTATGGCTAAATCCCAACTTTTCTTATATAGATTAGATTCATTGTCATGCAATCTGATTCCACATGTTTTTTTAGTGTTAAATTTCCCACTGTTAGTTAGAGCCCACATTATTTTGTCAGGTCTTGTATTGAGATTGAGCTTTAGTTTGTTGTTTACCACATTGTTAGGCACTGAAGATTTTAATTTCTCAATATCCCAGTAGCCATTGACTCAGAACTACCAACATTTACCTACGAAGTCATCTGCTTGTCTTCTCCATCTTCAAAATGAATTAGGGCTTTCTCTATGCACCATTTGTCTAGATAGAAGTCTATTTCACCTTTCTCAGGCACCCAAAAAATATACTTATCGGCTTTATCCCTGATCCCTGTTAATCTGGTCCATGTTCTTGATCTTTTTTTAGGAACATGAGCAACAATAGGATGGTTCTTTTGCAGTAAATCGAGAACATAAGCCTAGACCATGGACTTTTTGAGTTCCAAAATTGAGCCATAGCTTATGTGAAAAGATATCTTGAAGGGTCTAAATACTCTTTACATTCAGCCCACCCTCAACATATGGTTTGCAGTTTCTGTTCCATGATTACCAGGTTATTGTATTAACCTCCATTTTTCTCCCCCACGGGAATTTATTGAATAGGTTCCCAAACCTTTTTATAAATGCTTTAGGAAGAACAGAGTTTTGGGCATAGTATAAAGGAAAGTAGTTAAGACAGATTTTATCAAAACTAACATTCCACAAAATGACAAAGTACAGCTATCCCAACTTTTCTTATATAGATTAGATTCATTGCCATGCAATCTGATTCCATATGTTTTTTTAGTGTTAAATTTCCACTGTTAGTTAGAGCCCACATTATTTTGTCATGTCTTGTATTGAGATTGAGCTTTAGTTTGTTGTCTACCGCATTGTTAGGCACTGAAGATTTTAATTTCTCAATATCCCAGTAGCCATTGACTCATAACTACCAACATTTACCTTAGAAGTCATCTGCTTGTCTTCTCCATCTTCAAAATGAATTAGGGATTTCTCTATGCACCATTTGTCTAGATAGAAGTCTATTTCACCTTTCCCAGGCACCCAAAAAATATACCTATCAGCTTTATCCCTGATCCCTGTTAATCTGGTCCATGTTCTTGATCTTTTTTTAGGAACATGAGCAACAATAGGATGGTTCTTTTGCAGTAAATCGAGAACATAAGCCTAGACCATGTACTTTTTGATTTCTAAAATTGAGCCATAGCTTATGTGAAAAGATATCTTGAAGGGTATCAATACTCTTTACATTCAGCCCACCCTCAACATATGGTTTGCAGTTTCTGTTCCATGATGACCAGGTTATTGTATTAACCTCTATTTTTCTCCCCCACGGGAATTTATTGAATAGGTTCCCAAACCTTTTTATAAATGCTTTAGGAAGAACAGAGTTTTGGGCATAGTATAAAGGAAAGTAGTTAAGACAAATTTTATCAAAACTAACATTTCACAAAATGACAAAATACAACTGTCCCATTCAGATATCTTATCTCTGATCCTTGTAACCAGATTATCAAAATGGCTAATTTTATTGTTATTGCTTATCATCACCCCCAGATGCTTAAAAGGTATAACACTGTGTTTCATGCCCAAATTCCTTTCAATAGTGTTTATCATTTGATTGTTTATGTTATTTGCCACAATCAGCTTTGACTTATGCTTGTTAATGCTCTGACCACAGGAGCTGAGAGATTTTTGAAGTGGAGTTGGGAAAGCTATTGCAGAAGATAGTAAGGTCATCAACAAAGTCCAAAAGAGGTATAACATGAGTCACTCTTGCTTTATATCTTGTTTCTGTATGCTCTTCATTAAGCTTTTTGAGTCCATGAATAAAAAACTCCTCAGCCATTATAAACAAGCTAGGGGACATGGGGTCCTGTTGCTTCAACCATTGGTTAGCCCTGAAAAAACCTTTAGAAGCCCCATTTACCAAAATAGAAAAGTAGTTATTCATCATGTTACTCTTTATAAGATCAATAAATTGGGAGTTAAAACCAAAATCTTTAAGAACTTCAAGGAGGAATATGTGAGAAATCTTGTGAAAGGCTTTCTCCATGTCGATCTTTAGGATGATATTGTCGAAGCCTTTTGTCTTGAGATTTAAATCGCAGCATAACTATTGTGTGATTAGGATGTTATCATGTATGCTCCTGTCCATTACAAAAGCCCCTTGCTCTTCAGAGATCATCTTTGGGAGCATTGTGCAAGTCTTTTATTGACAATTTTTGAATATATTCTGTTGAATAAGTTGGTTAATCTGATGGAACGAAAGTTTTTCCAAGTCTTAGGTGAACTAGTTTTTGGAATTAGACAAATAGTTGAAGCCTGGACACCAGTTGGAATCTTTTCCCCTTTGAAAACCTCATTAACAGCAGCATACTTCTGCTATAATGTGCCAACACTTCTTGTAGAACAACCCATTAAATCCATCAGGCCCAACAACCTTATTTGGACTTAGCTCACTAATAGTTCTATAGATTTCATCCTCATTAGGTATAGCAGTTAGCATTACGATCTCTTCATCAGTCACCAGTCTGTAAGGTCATCATAGATAGTGTTAGTCTCAACATTGTTGTCATTTAAAAGAATTTGAAAGTAAGTGATTGTTGAGTTAGAAATAGCTTCTTGATCATCCAACCAAATGTTGTCATTCCATATTCTATGGATTTTATTTTTCTTTCTTTTTTTTTAACAAAATTGTGAAAGAAATTTGTGTTCTTAACACCATCCCTCAACCATGTCATGTGAGTCTTCTATTCCCAAAAGTATTCCTCCCTAGCTAGAAGTTCCAAATGATCCTTTCTAATCTTATCCAACCTAGCTTTATCAGCACTTTCATTAGTAGTCTGAAAAACTTGATTTCACAAAAAGCGATCTCTTATTCAATTTGCTTAATTGCATACAAAATGTTCCCAAAATTTCTTTTATTCCAAAGCTTCAAATCTTCTTTTAGTTTCTTTAGCTTCCACCAAAACTTTTGCAAGGGGTTTCCATTAGCATATTTTGACCAACTTTCCTTAATATTTGCAAGGAAACCAGGATGTCTGGTCCACGTATTTAGAAATTTAAAGGAAGGCTTGATAGTGTCTACATTAGATAATATAGAGACACAGATATGGGAGTGGTCAGAGCATGTCTTGGCCATGTGAACTACTTTGGTATTTTCAAAATAGTTTAACCATAGATTGTTGTATATCATCCTGTCCAATCTCTTCCACTTCATATCGTTTGTCCATGTGTATTTGGACCCAGAACCCCCCCCCCCCCCCCATGTTATTTAGATTACAGTCCAGAATCAGGTTACTAAAATCATTCATGTTGTTTAAACAAATCCTGGAACAAGAGAGAGAGTTGCTCCTCAACACTAAGGGTTGTATTGAAATCACAAACCAGAATCTATTTAGTAGCAAGATCCTCATTAACTTTCCTCAAGGAGTCCCAAAGATCCCATCTATGTATCCTGCTACACTTGGCATACACAGTAGTTAATTTACAACTTTTATTCAGATTAGAGAAACTCACATTGATAGTCACTTGTTGTTCTTCATTATAAAGAACATCAACGTTGTAATCATCATCCCATAGTAGCCAAATTTTGTTGTTAGTATTGCTTAGGTAGTGCCTATAACCAAGCCTTTTAGCCACATCAATCAGCCTTGATTCCTAAACCATAGGTTCTTGAATGATCATAAAAGCAGGATTCTCAGATCTTTTTAATGACCTGAGTCTCTTAATTGTTTTCTTATTCCCCAACCCTCTAGCATTCCAATTTAAAAGCTTTACTGTCATTTGATATCTTTTGGTTTAACAAACTTTTTTCAGTTGCAAAATTTTTATAGAAGATAGGCCTTTCCAGCTCCTTCCTTTCTTGCCTTTTCTGTGAAGTAATTTGTTATCCTGATCTTTTGTAGATGAGCATGGAAGACTGACAATTTCTTCCTTTGTTGGAGAATTTGATTCAAGATCATCATCAGATTTCTCAATGCCAAACAAAGACTTCATTTCAAGAGTGTGCAGAGCTTCTATCATATTGCTTTGTACAAGCCCATTAGAATATTCTTTATATTATTCAGCAATCTTTTGAGATTCATTTTTGTACAACAAGGATTCATTAACATCTGTAACCTTTTGAGAATCATGTTTGTTCAACAAAGATTTTACAGTATCTTGTTGATAATTCTGATCTGTTTCATCTATAGACTTCTCTCTATCAATAACAATTGACTTCAATTGAGTAGTTTTACTGATTTATTTGTGACCTAATCATTCATTTTCAGATGCTCCTAAGTCTTTATTTTGTGTGAAAATATCTTGCTTTCTTTGATTATCATCTTTCCTTTTGCAAATGTTCTCATTGTGCCCTATATGTTTACAAAATTTGCAGTAGCTAGGACAATGACCAAAATAAAGATCCAACTTAAACTCATCATCTTCTCAAAACTTAACTTTAACGTTATTGATCAATGGCTTCAAAATATCCAACTCAACCAAGAAATTTACACAATTGAACTTAGCTCTATTGGCTGGTGGTATCCAGACCTTTAAAAGAGTTCCCAAGGGTTTAGCGATTTCCATTATCGTTTCTTCGTAATACATAAATTCGGGCAAGTTCTTGACAGTAATCCAGACAGGCATAAGTGGACTTTCTTCATTTAGATCAAAGTATGGATTCCACTTAAGAAGTCTCATGATTCTATCGCCGACCTTCCAAACGCTTCTCTGCCAGAGTCTTTTCAGATCTTCTTCATTGTCGAACTCGATGAAAACGTGCCTATAGTCTCATTGCGCAACATTGTACTTGTTGGAGAACCCGAACTTTGCCAATAACCCTTTAATATCTCATATTTAGGCTTTTCGTAAGCAAATTTACCTATGATGTTGTCTTTGGCAATTTTTTGGAGTCGTTGCTTATCTTCTTTCTCGAACTTAATGATCAATTGTTCTTGATTTTGGATAATAGTTACATTTCGCTGGCTGATTCCTTGAGTCCTGGACTTGAGAACATCAACAAAAGACATTGTCTTTTCCTTGTAATTGTTGTTTGTTCTGTAAATTGAGTCTTCGAATATCAGATTTGAAACAATTCTTGTATTTTGTTCTGGGCGTTGCTTTGGAGACCCAGGTTTCTTGCTTTGCTCGTGGTTTCTTGAAAGTATGGGAAAATCTTCATCAATAAGATCATTGCTAGGCATTGATTTCGCAAAAAGAGGAGATATTTCTCCCTCTTTTTTATAGAAGGATTCCATGATTGAAACAATCTAAGGAAGATTGTTCATTAAAACCTGCAAGCAATCCTCTGTTCTTGAGTCTTGAAGCCGAGGAGGAGGAGGCATGCGATAAGCCCAAGTATATAAGTAATAAAGAAAAATATGACAATATAACTTTTCAATGTTATTTTCAAGTATTTTAATAAATTATCCAACCATATTTTAAAATTATAAATAAAAAACTATATTCACAAATAAATCATCATAAAAATCCTTCATAATAAATGTTTTATAGCACCATCAAATTTTAATAAACGATTGTAAAACTATTCAAATTTATTCACCAACTACATAAATGGTTTTAAGTTTTAACAACGAAACACAAAACACAAAACTGTGTTAGGTGAATAGGTCACTAAATTAGTAGTATCAGCATGTAAAAAAAGTCTTAAAACATTCTCCATCATAAATGTTTTAGAATTAAAGTGAGCCTTTTACAGCTATAGTCCTAATCGTGTGGCAATGACCAACTTCACAATCAGCCCCCACTAAACAAAGGACTATTCAGTCATTTCATTTTCTTCAACACCTCAACACAAGTACAACCCAAAGACCATTTAATTATATAAAAAAAAAACACATTATAATTTAGCAATCTATTTTACAAAATATTCAAACTCAGAAAAGTCTTACATTTACATTTACATTTACATTTACTATAAATGATAATAAATAAATAATTAAAATCATTCTATAAATAAATAACTAAACAAAAGAAGGTCGTAGAATTATCCGGAACACAAACACGTTGGTCCAAGAGAATCCAACGGTCGACATCGATCAAAACGAACAAGCAATCCAACGGTCCACATAAAGTATCAGAGAACAAAAACGAAGCGGAAACACGGAGCCGCTCGTGCCCAGAGTTTGGAAGATATTCTCCTTTTAACTTTCTCTCACTACAAATGGGTCCCACCCACCAACACACAAAAAAAAGAAAAAAAAAGTAATCCAAACCATGGTTAAAACTTAACCAAACTCCATAGTTAAAAAACTAACCATACATTGTATCAACCCTCTCTTATAAACTCCACCGAGTAGTAACCACCACCTCTCTACTAGACTAGTACTACCGCTTCGCTAAATTACTTGAACGCGAAGAAATCTATTCCTCTTTCTCTTCTTCTTTCAAAACAAAAAAACAAAACTCGACCGCTAAAAAAATGAGCTGCAATGGTTGCAGAGTTTTAAGAAAAGGATGTAGCGAAACATGCGTATTAAGATCTTGTCTGAATTGGATTCAAACTCCAAAAGCTCAAGGCAACGCCACTTTGTTCCTTGCTCGGTTTTTCGGTCGGAGCGATCTTTTGTCTCTGGTTTCTGCTGTTCCAGCCTCTCAACGTCCAGGTAATTCACAACTCTCTTCTCGTCTTTAATGGATAAATTTTGTATACACGATTCTTAAATTTGACTTTTTATATATCTTTATAATTTAATAGAGGTCTAGTCCTATCCGTACTGTCTGATGATAATTTTTGTCGGCTTAAATTATTATCCATTAGATTTACTATTCCGTTATAATTTCTATTCCGATAAGTTAATATATAAGTATTGATTGAGTTTGGTTTTTGGTTTTTGGTTTTTGGGATGTAGCTTTGTTTGAGTCTTTGCTGTACGAAGGATGTGGGAGGACTATTAACCCTGTCGGTGGAGCAGTAGGGTTACTGTCGAGTGGGAGGTGGGAGGAGTGTCAAGCGGCGGTTGAGACGGTGCTAGCTGGAGGAGTATTGAGACCGATGACGATAGATGGATCATTCAACAGTTACGGTGCGGGGGGTGATTTCACGGTACAGAATCGACAACAGGTTTCGAGTGGAAATAGAGAGGGCGAGACGTCAGATCTTCTAGGGATGGGGTTTGTGTATAAGATGCCGTCGTTTTGCTCGGAGGAGTCGTCGGGAATTACAAGTTTCAATTGCGGTGATCAAGTTAAAGAAAGAGAGCTACTGAATTTGTTTGTCTAGACTAGAGAGAAGTAAAATCAAATAAGAAGACTTCGAGGAAAGTCGATTTTGTATTTTTGTGTTTTACCAAGACTAATAACATGATCCGATATGTAATGTTTCGCCGACAATATTGTCGCTTTTTGTAGGATAAATCGGATTAGAGTTTTTGTACGGTGCGTTTGGTTGACAAAAAGCATTACGAATCTTTTTTCTTCTTCAATATCTGAGTAGATTCTTATGAAATTTTTCGGGACAATTTTAGTACGAGGCCGGGCGATTATATATCCATCATAATTATTTATACAAGCAAATCAATGATAAATTATACTGCGGTAATGTATAAAAATATACAACAATTTTTTTGAACTTTGAAGTCTTATAAATAAACATTGATTTATTTTTTAATGTGTCGCGGGGCTTAATAGGGTTACATTTGAACCATAAATTTGGATATGATTTATGTTTCAATAGATGTGGTACCTAGTTGCATTTTTAATCGAATAAAATCATGTCATTATTTAATGTAGAAAATATATATTCATGCATCTTTATACTTTGTATACTTTTTATCTGTTGTGTAATTAAATAAAGGATTTTAGTGATAATAGATTATCCACTATTTTAATCTAATCTCCATTTACGTTATGGACGGGCTAAAATCGTTATGAAATAAATGTTTTTTAATATTCTTTTTTGAAATGGACATATAACTTCTATATGGTTATTCTTATCGGATAGGATCTCTTTACCATCAATGTACTTGTCAAAATAAGATAATCAATGTATCTGTCAAAATGACACCACAACTCATTTGTTTTTAGGAAAATAGTGTTTAGAAAAATGAAGAATTTACAATTATAGAGGTTTTGTTTTATTGGAATCTACTGGGGCAGCGGGACCAAAACACTATGGCAAGAATTATATAGAAATTTTGTTTTATTATGATAATAATTTTTCTTACAAATTAATCTACTGAATTATGAGTCATGTTTATATGTATATATTCATTTTATACTGAGAGTTTTAGTTTCGTGTAATAATAGTATATAATTTTTTAATAATTTCAGTTTTTTTATAATAATTACGATATTATTTTATTCAGTCAACTGTAATTATATTTATTTGTATACTACGAATTCCGGAACTCGTGTGCAAAATCAATTAAAGAATTATTAAAGTGAGTCAATTCCTAATTATCTGCCAAACATTAGAGATCATCCGAAATTTGAAGATTACAATCAGAAATAACAACAAATCTTTCATCTCGACACTAATCACTAGGAAAAAAAATTATGTAGAACTTTTCAAAACAAAAAAAAGTCTCGACTACTTTGCTAAACCAAAAAATTAGCAAGAGTGGAGATCAAATAGGTATAACATTCGATCAGTAAGAAAAAGAGAAGTTGGAAAGCATAGCAAAGCAAACCTTGATTGGGAAATTTACGACTGGCAAACCTTTATAAGAGGCGACCTGAAAATTTCTAGACAGCTTCAACTTTTCAGGTGGATACAACCTTGCGAATTAGGATAATAGACATAGTCTGATCGAGTTTAACAACAAAGAAGACGTTAAAAATATCTGGAAGAGGAACGTATGGAATCTTGACTAAAAAACCATGAGAATATTAAAGTGGATG
Source organism: Limnanthes douglasii subsp. nivea (assembly GCA_036936605.1). Taxonomy (NCBI): domain Eukaryota; kingdom Viridiplantae; phylum Streptophyta; class Magnoliopsida; order Brassicales; family Limnanthaceae; genus Limnanthes; species Limnanthes douglasii. The sequence goes on along the minus strand of JAUPFV010000002.1, from coordinate 57,793,233 downwards.
CCTCACTTTAATCCAAATATCGAGTGTCCAATCACTCCAGTGTGGATCTGTCTCCCAAACCTGTCAGAATATATGTTCAATGAAGATATGATTCATGGGATAGGAAATTTGACACAACTTTAGCAGTATGGGTTCCAGAAAGATATAGGGCGAAACATAATTGCTACAAGCTATGGATTGAATTAGATGTGTCAAGGAAATCAGTGAAGAGGGTATGGATCAAGTTTGGAGAACAATATAGATACTAGGTTGAAGTAAGATACATGGCCAGACCAACATACTGTCTTACATGCTTCCACCTGGGACATGATTCCAAAGAATGCAAAAAAATTAGTGAAAATCAAGATCTAAAACCCACAGATGAAAGGGCTAAAGAAGAGAAAATCTATGATTACATAGGGAATCAATCTCTGGGAAACACTCATAACACAATGACAACTACAAAGATCAAGAATGATGGAAATGTAAAATCCACGGTAATATTTAAAACTGTTGTTAAAGATAAAAAAAATGAAATACGCAGTAAAGATCAAATCTCAAACAATAAAAAACACAACAAAGCAAAACATGAAGATACCAATAGTAATATTTGCAATATTATCAATTCAGATTGAAGAGACTTCCAAAAGAGGCCCTGAAAAAAAAACAGACTTTGACATTTCTGAAGCCTTACAGATAATAGAGAATGAAGCTCTATTTGGTACTATCGAAGACAATGAAGTTAGTAAAAGAGCAAGCTACTCTCCTATTAAATATAATATTGGAAGTTATCCAAGTTCTCCTAGACTGAAACTAATTGAGACCATAAAGAAGGTTAAAAAAATAGAGGAAAAAAAACAAAGAAGACCAAAAAGCTAGAAAGTTGAAGGTTCGTTTTCTAACAAGTTATCACAAATGAAAGGAGCTGCTAAATCCTTTCCAAATAGCTCAAAATGACAATCTCAATTTGTAGTTGGAATCTGAGAGAGTTTGGGAATAAAATGAATATCAACAGACCTAAGTCTATCAAGAAATCTGAAAATATATCGTTTATGGCTCTACAAGAACCCTTAATATCAAACACAAAAATGTCGGCCATCTCCAGCAAGCTTAATTTCAAAGAGTGTGTTGGAAATGTAAATAATAAGATATGGGTGTTATGGGGTGAGGATTATGAGGTGAATACTACTTTTGACAGTGAGCAACTTTTTTATTTAAAGGTTGAAGCATTGTATGTTAAATAAAAGCTTCAATGTTTCTATGGTGTATAGGAAATGCAAAAGAGATTATAGAGAATACCCGTGGGAAAATATTAGAGCCGTGGATGATGGTAAAGATGAATGGATAATCCTTGGAGATTTCAACTCCATTACCAAACTTGATGTACAACTCTCGTACACATCAAACTGTGTAAGAAGTATGGAGGATTTTAACAATCTTATTCTTGATTGCCATTTGATTAATGCAGGATATACGGGTCTAGATTTATCTGGACAAAAAAATAGAAATGAAGGAGGCTTGACAGGGTCCTTTACAACCCACCTTGGGATGACTTCTTTAAAAACACCTCAATTAAACACCTTGCAAGGACATGCTCTGATCATTCCCCAATGATCATCTCCCTGCAGGCTAACAAAAATAAATTTAAATCCTCCTTCAGGTTCTTAAATATGTGGTTGAGAACTGATGAATTTATGAATATGGCGAGCAAGAACTGGAATGAAGATATATAGGTTGACTCTATTTACAGGTTCTGGGGAAAACTCAAAAGATTGAAAACAGAGTTTAAAGTTTGGAATAGAATTATTTTTGGAAATGTTTTTAATTATTTAAAACAAATCAAAGATGAAATTCTATTCAGGGAAGCTAATTACCAAAAATCAAACTCTAATGAAGACACGATATTGCTGGAAAAAGCTAAAGATATGCATGTAGAGCTGCTAGAGAGAGAAGATTGTTACTGGAAACAAAAAGCTCACTCAAAATGGTTGAATGATGGGGATAACAATACAAGAGTGTATCACAGCTCTGTCAAGAAGATAATGAAGAGGAATACGATCCACAAAATTTGGGATGACTCTTCATGGATTGAAAATAAAACTCATCTAGGAGACTCCGCAGTAGAGTATTTTAAAAGCAAACTGGTTGATGAGAACATCTCCAACAAGGAAGGCTATATGCTTAACCTTATTCCTAACATTGTGACTGAAAAGAACAACAAGATACTAATACAATGCCCTAAAAATACTGAAATCCTAAATGCTATTAACACTATGAACTCTAATGGTGCTGCAAGTCCTAACGGTTTCAACCGGATGTTCTTCAAAACTTGTTGGTCTATCATTGGTGATGATCTTTGTGAAGCTATTAGACATATCTTCAAAGGAAATCTAATTCCAACAGGGATATTTGCTACCACGATATGCTTAATCCCTAAGACTGAAGCTCCTAAAGGGTGGAAAAATTTCAGGTCGATTAGTCTCACAACTATGTTGAGTAGAGTGGTCTCAAAGGTAATAAACCAAAGGTTATCTATCATTCTTTCCAATATTATATCTGAAGAGCAAGAAGTCTTTATAAAGAAGATATACATCCATGATTACATCCTAATCATCAAGGAACTCTGCTATGATCTTAACAATAAAACTTGGGGTGGAAATCTTATCATAAAGATTGATATCACAAAGACATTTGATAAGATTTCCCACCAGTTTCTCTTAAAATTCCTCAAATTCTATGGGTTTTGTGCTTATTTTTTGGATCTTATCAATAAAAAAATCAGTAATAATATTTTTTCAATCATGGTAAATGAAGACCTCAAAGGCTATTTCAAATCTACTAGAGGTCTGAGGCAAGGAGATCCGTTATCTCCAAGCCTCTTCATTCTAGCAGAAGAGTATTTAATAAGAGGCATGAAGCTTCTAACTACAAATCATCTTGCCACTAGGTACAAGAATAGAGGAGGATGGCACTTAAATTGTCTCACGTTTGCGGATGACTTCATTATCTTCTACAATGGCCCAACATCTTCTGCAAACAAAATTCAAAGTTTATTAGATCATTACAAGGAGATATTTGGTCATGAAATCAACAAGAAAAAGTCTAAATTCTATGCCTCAAACAAAATGACTGTTTCTAGAATCAGAGGCCTCAAAAACATTATGGGTTTGAAGCAAGGGAAGCTTCCAATGAAATACCTGGGAGTTACATCAATACCAACAACTATACTTGTAATTATAAAGATCTAGTTTCAAAGGTAAGAGAGAAGATCACAGAATGGGACAATATTTTTTATCTTTTGGATGAAGATTGGTTATGATCTAAAGTGTACTACCTAAAACTATCATCCAAAGAATAGAAGGCTACTGCAATAAATTTTTATGGGGGGGGGGGGGGGGGCTAAAAAAAGTAAAGAGGTGATTAAGTGGGCAGCTTGGCAAAATATCTGTAAGCCCTATGATGAGGGAGGACTCAACATCAGGAGACTTGAGGATATTCAAAAGGCATTCTCCTACAAAATATGGTGGAATTTCAGAAAACAAGAAACACTTTGGTCAAGGATAATGAACTTCATTTATTTATACAACTGCCATCCTATAACTGTTTCAAAATTAATAAAGAGTTCTAATGTTCGGAAGAGAATGATAACTATCAGAGATGAAGTAGAAAATTTGATTTATTGGAAAGTTGGTGAAGGAAAGATGGATTTTTGGTTTGATAGATGGTGCTCACCTAGACCATTTATGATTATAGAATCTGAAACAGATAGATCTTCGTTTCGTTCTAAACAAATTAAATCCTACTGGAGTAATGGAGGATGGGATATGGATATCATTAAATGGTGCTTCTCTACTGTTACCATTGATAGAATCCAAAAGATCTCTCTTAACAACAACAGAGACAAGATTATGCGGGCTCTGTCTAAATCTGGCGATTATACTACAGAAGATATTTGGAATTACATAAGAACTAAGCATAATGTGTCTGATATGTTTAAGAAAATATGGAACTTCATCTGTCATAAGAAGTGTTCTTTTCTGGTCTGGAGGGTCATTCATAACTATCTGACTATTGATTCTTCTCTTGAAAAGAGGGGATTCAATCTAACATCAAGGTGTCAATATTGTGAGAGCTGCAAAACTCCATCCCATACGTTTGTCAAATGCATAGTTATCACGTGGCGGTTGTGGCGAGGTGAGGTGAAGTGATATCTCCTGGGGGTGTAGCGTGGCGAGGCCCTTAGCGTGGCGCTCGCCGTGGCGAGGCACTAAGCATGGTATTTTTTTGAACTAAAAAAATGGAAACCTAAACTAAGTTTTGGAAAGATGAAGATGTTTTGAAAGGAATTGATGTTGGATCTGTTGAGGTTGATGAAGTAGACTACAATCTTCGGTCTAAGAATATATCATCTTCAACGGCTCGCATAAGAGATCAGAGGCTTGTTGATGAAGACTCTGAAGAATAAGATACTCTACTATGAGATACAAATGGAAAACATGGTGGAGATGAGAGATGTGAAGATGTTGTCTCAGACGATGATATATTTTAGTCTATGTTTGTTTTTTACTCAGATATTTTAAGAATTATGTGATTAGATGTATTATAATTTGATCTTTTAGTCTATTTGTTTGTCATTTGACTAGGATGTTCTAAGAATTATATAATTGGATGTTTAAGTTGTTATTGTAAGTTTAAATGTCTAACAAGTACTATTTAAATTACAGTTATGTGCTAAAAATGTTATTCAGGTAATGGATCACCGCATGTCATGTGGCCATCGTCTCGCCGCTCACCTCGCCACTGTGGTCTTTTTAGCCCTCTTCGCCACAAACCGCCGCATGCCACAGATAACTATGGTCAAATGTCCTATAGCTTGGACAATCTGGTATTATTTCTCAGGAACCTTCAGAATTCCTATCCACAACAATATGACTTATACTCACTTACTAAGATATTTGCGTTGGTCAACGAAGAAAGAGATTTATCTAAGAACAATTATTCCTATTATAATAACTTCGGTGATCTGGTATGCAAGGAACAAAAATAACACAAAAATACTATCATCTGGCCAAATGCATTACTAAATTATGTTATATGGATTCTATCAAGCTTGGACATAGGAAAAGCTCTTAAGAGGAAGCACTGGGGAACATACATTCATACTGCAATTTAACTGGGTTGTACAAATCTTCGGGACAAGTCCAGAAAATCTATCTCACTAAAGCGGAATCTACCTAAAACTAGAAGGTTCAAGCTAAACACAGATTGTTCTTGTAATTCAAGGGGTGAAACCAATGGAGGTGGGATCATCAGAAACGGAAATGGAGACCTGGTGGTTGGTTTAATAAAGTTTATGGGCAGTAATCCATCATAGTGGCAGAATGCAGAGCCATGCTTGATGGATTAATCCTTTGTAGAGAGACACGTATTAATGACATTGAAATAGAAACTCACTCTGCAATTTTGACTGGAATGGTCTTAACAGACAACTCACCATGGTATTTGAAGATATTAATGATTTGCTGCAGAGGTCTCATCAGTTGTACAATGCTATTAAGACACATTTTCCGTGAACAAAACTACGCAGCATATTGGATCTCTAAGAACACTTTTAAAGATGGAAAAGATACGTCTATCAATCTTGGGAAAATTCATAAAGATCTCAAGGCTATTTTGTTGTTAAAAGTAAAAAAATCGGTTATATTATAACTGGAAGCTAATTGGAAACTGAAGCTCTCTTATTCTCAGTTGTTTCTAACCTGGAGAAGCGCAAGTATGCTGGATGGAAATCAATTTTTGCCTCTGCATTTGGAGTCTCAAAGCTTTTCAATCGGAGATTACTTTTAAAGGTTGAATTGGTGATTTCATCTTCAACTCTTCAACCTTTTTGTACTCTGCAAATATGAAGATGAAGGAATTTTTTACTATAACAAAGTCGATGGAGCTGAAAATTATAAAGGCTGGGAATTTGAAAAAAAATGAAGATATGACTACTTTGATTGAGGAATGGTGTTTGCCGCTTCTTTGGGGCTGAATTTGGCTTCCCTTCAAATCTTAAATTCAAATCTCTTAAATAAGCTTGGGTTTTTAATAGCCTTTGGGCTTTTGTAAAACTATATTTGAATTAATAATAAATATTCCCAATTGGAGGAAAAAAATAATTTTATTTATTTTTATTTTTATAAGATATATATAACTTTTATTATTTTGGATCAAATTATATATATATATATATGATATAAATGACTTATGGATTCTCAAATTTAATTATTTCTAATATATTAAAATATTTTTATTATTTTTAATACTAAATATATTATATACATAAAATAATGGATTTTTAGGTCCCACAAGAACCCACGTAACTCCGCTTATGTGGGAACCCGTCGGAAGATACGAGAGTTCAAAATGTATTTGATATATTTTTCAAAAGGAATAATTCTAATCGATATATAATTTTGATATCTGAATAAATTTTTATTTTGAATGTAAGAAATATTTATAGTACGAGATAAAAACGATTTGAAAATAAGATCAAAGATGATAAAATTTGATGAATGAGAGATATTTGACTTCAAAAGAGATTTGAGAGTATATTTTTTATATGTTGTGTATGGTATATCTTTTGAACATTTAGCCAATTTATAGAGATCATTAAATTTGTATAGAAGTTCATGACTTTTCACAAAATCTTTAAGAAGAATCATAATGATCAGATAAATAAAAGATATATTTATTTCAAAAGATATTTGTTGGAGTTTATTGCAACCAACCATATTTTCTCGTGACCACATGTTACTTTTCAATTATAACTTGAAATTTCAAAAGTTCATCACATAAAGCATTTTTTATCGCGACAGACTATCAATAACTATTATTCTAAAAAATCAAATTGCTCAACCCTATCGTGACCATCATGTTTTGGTTGCGGTGAAGTGCGTGCCAAAGGTTTCCATGATGTTGGCATTGTCATTTTGTCGCGACTAGGCTATGGTTGTCGTAACGAGGTCACTTTGTCACAACCATCCATTTGGTGATCGTATAAAAGTTAGATATTCGTGTATTACATGTCTTTGATTGCCTAAATTCATCACGACTAGCCTTGTATCTTATTGCAATGAACTCCCTATGGTAAACCACTTTACTTAAGGGGCTCATCCAATATTATCTTTGGTTTAATTTTTATTTTTGGACGACTACGGTGATCCAAACTCTTCCTCACATCAGTTTTGGTGATTTTACTTTTTCTCAGATTAGCTCTAACGATCTGAACTCTTTTTCAAATTAACTCTTATCACTTCATTTAATCAAAATTTCTAGCAATTCCTCGGTCAATTAATTGACATAATTCATCTCATCACTGATACACCTTTTGATCATAAATTAATATGTCTTTTGTTTTGAATTTTATCTTAGTTTAAAGACAACAAAACAAATCGTAAAATACTGGTAGTAATAACTTTGAACCAACCTCCCATATGATCGAACCGACGACCTTACAAACAATTTTTTTTTATAAACTCATGTGTCCATATTTTGCTTACCATTTTTTGTGTGCTGAATCTATTTCAAGAACCAAAACTTGAGAGAAACCCATTCTCTCATCACCACTCCTAGATTCTTATAGGTACAATTCTTACAATTATTTTTGTTATCTTTAGAAACACATGTCACACGTAGACGGAGTTGTATTAAAAGTTCATTTATCCATCCACGATAATGACTAAAACATCACATATACATCACATATAGAACTTTATTTTATATTTATGATAAAAATTTCATAATAAGCACTATCCGTCCCCCATTTTTCCAAGTTTAAACTATGATAAAATGACGTATATGTTTCTTTGAATTTCATATGTTTGAAATTATCAATTACTTTCTTAAGATAATAGGACTGACTTAGGGTATAACCCCCATTATTTTGAATACTATTATTCCCATAATAGTGTATATTTTATTAAGATCTTTCATATTAAAACTAGAGGATATAACTCTTCTTTTTAATAATTTTAACAATATCAATACTTAATATGAGAAAATTATCTACATATAAATAAACTATGACCACTATGTTGCCATAAACTTTATTGTATAAACGTTTATCTGCCATGTTATGTCTAAACCCATAAGATACAATTTCATGATAAAACTTTGTATGTTACACCTTAGGTATTTATTTAAGACCATAAGAAGCCTACATATGTTAGACTCATTTCATGAAGTGTAAAACCTTCGACTATTCCATATAAAACCTTCGACTATTCCAATTAGGAAAGTCGTTTTGACATCCATTTGTTAAATCTTCAAATTTTATTTGATATAATTAGAAGGAGAATCCTAATGCTTGTGGTTATCACAACCGGAGCATATGTGTCAAATTAATCTATTCTTATATTTTGTTGAAATTATTTGGCTATTAATCTTGCCTTAAAGGCTCGAATAATACCATGTGTGTGGATTTGTTTCTTAAACACCCACTTACAACCAATAGTTTTTGAAACCAAAGTTAAATCCAACAATTCCCAAGTTTGATTTGATATAATAGAATCTACTTCATCGTTTATGGCATATTGCCAAAGTGCAGAATCTCTAGACATTATTATTCCCAAATATGATTCAGGGTCGTCTTCCAAAGAAAGCATTACCAGAATTTTTGAGGTGATTTTTTTCACAACTTTCTTTTAATAAATAGAAAGAAATTATTTGATCGGATCAAATACCTTTAAGTCTTATTTCTCTTAGACTTATTCGAGGCTAACGAGTTTGCTCTTCAACTAAATGTATTTTTCGCGAATCCCTTACCTTGTTTTCTATTGTGGAATGAGTCTTATTATGGTTAAATAACTTGGACTAAAATCCACTTCTATTGATGCAAATACGATATTAGGCTCCACATCTAATTTCTTATATACCATGATATTTGATGCATATTCAATACAGACACATCTTATAGCTTTATGACCGGATTTGATTTTTATTAGATATGTATCTTCATAACATGTTGAATACCTCCACACTTTAAAGTATTCGATAATTAGTGTTATTTATTTCCATAAATCAAATGGAGATATTCCGGTTTTCTTAAGAAGACTACGATAAAATATATGACATACATTTAAAACAGCCTCACAACATATTTAATATAAAACTTAAAGTTAGCTAGCACTCGTCGTCTTAAGTAAAGTTTAATTTTTGCACTATTCCAATCCATTTTGATGTGACGTATAAGGCCCCAAATATTTATGAATTATCTCATATGCATCACAAAAATTAGATAACTCTCATGAGAAATATTCTCCACATACATCATTATGCAAGATTTTAATCTTAATGTCTAATTGATTTTCTATTTTTTCTTTGAAGATCTTAAACTCGTTAAAGGCTTTATCCTTATGTTTAAGAAAATTAACATAAATAAATCTAGTAAATAAATCTAGGGTGAACATCAATGAAAGTTATAAATTATCTTTTACCCCCACGAATCAAGATACCATTTAACTCGCATATGTCAGTGTGTATTAAATCTAACAATTTCGTACATCTTTCTACAAATTTGTAAGATATGTTAATCATTTCATATTCTACACACGATTCACATTTTTGTACACGAACCTATATCGCATTTTATAAGTCTGGTTCTAACAATTTCTATTTATAGTGTTATAAGAAAGTCTACCATGCCATAAAAAATAATCATTACAAGAATACTCATTGGATTTTCGGTAGGACATAGTTTCATCATTATATTACTTGAGAATACTTTACCAAAAAATATATTTTATTTGGTAAAAATGAGTTTACCAGATTCATACACAAAAAGAGTTTCTAATTTTCCAAAAGATCACCATATACCAAGTTTTTGTTCATTTGAAGAACATATAAAATATTGACGCGGGTTATTATTTTTCCATTTGTAAACACTAACTCGATGTTTCCACATCTTTTTAATTTTGTTTTGTTAGTGTTTCCCATTTGCAACTCACATGCATCTCTAATTATTTCAATTGATTTGTTTAGAACTTTATCATGAGAAATATGTACTGACGCACATGTATCATACCACCAACTATAGGTTTTGCCTTATATAATATTGACTTTTGTCACCTTTTTTAAAAATTCTTCTTTTTTCACAGTTTTTAAACTTTCACTTTTGGGTTCAATCACGTTAATACTAATGATTTCTCACTTTTGGGTTCATTCACGTTAATACTAATAAAATTTCAACTCTTAGAAAATTTCTCTATTTTCATAGACATGAGTGCTTTAAATATGTTCTTAGATTCAATTGTTTGGTAATAATAAGTTTCATACTAAAGACATCTGAAATGCACATTTAGTCTAACAAGATTAAGGAATACCTACCTCTTTAGCATACCACATATCTGAATATAGATGTTGAGAATGTTACTATATCCTTCCACCTCATGTGGTTTTCTCCATTGCACTAATTCAATCAAACTTGGTCGTTTATTCATAGATATTATTGTTTCCATTACCATGATACCAATTATTTTGTTATTATTAGAAAATCTATTTTGGAAAGATGTTACGAATCTTCATTAATGAATTTCTTGTTGGAAGTCCCAAAAAAGTATAAAAGCTTGAGACATATATTCAATAAGCTTTTAATTTTTTTTTACGATCATACTATTTTTCTCCCTCAAATATAAGTACTTTTGTGATATAACAAGCTTTATAATCTCAGATAAAAATAACAAAAAATCTGAAATCAAAAATAAAAAAGTTTAATAAATGAGAAAGATTTGACCTCAAAAGATATTTAGAAGTATATGTATTATATGTCGTGGGTAATATATCACTTGAATATTCAACATATTTATAAGGATAATTAAATCCTTATAGAAGGTCATTACTTTATATAAAATCTTAGGAAACATTTTATTCATCAGATATGTAGCTTTTCCGAAAGGTACATTTGTACCAAAATGCACCTTCCAGAGTTCGCCGCGACTAGCCAAATGCTTACAACGACCACATGTCCTTTTTCAATTATAAAATTTCAAGATTTTATCGCACTAAACTTTGTTTAGTCACGATGAACTATCAATTATTGTTCTATCAAAAAATTAAATTCTCCAATCTTACCTCGACGACCATGTTTTAGTGATAACGTCGCATAAGGTTCACTATGGTCGTGGCTAAGTGTGTGCCAAATGTTTCCATTGGCACTTCACCATGGAAAAACATATGGTTTTCGCATTATCACGATAATCCATATGTTGGTTGTGACAAAGTAATTTTTTAATTATGTATTACATGTGTTTGCTTGTCCAAGTTTATTGCAATCCACCTTGTTTTTTCCAACCACAAACTGCATATAATAAGTCACCTTTTTTAGGAGGTTTATCCAACCTTCTTTTTAGTTTACTCTTTGATTTTCGGTCGACTCCAATGTCTAAAATATTTCTTAGATCAACTTCTATGATCTCAACTCTTCTTCAAATCAATTTCGATTAATTTATTTAATCAAAATTTTCAACATATTATTTAATTCTATATTTTTTTATTATACCTTATTCTTCTACCGATTTTTTATTTTCTTTGTCATAGTTTGAATTTCTTTGATATTAAATATATTACATTATTATTTTGTTGTTGAAAGTTTTTTTTTGTTATTATATCGTCACTTATTGTGTTACGATCATTTATAAGTTGTATACCAAATGTATTGGTCTATATACGACCAAATTTTATACTTTTTCATTTATCAAACCATGTTTATGGTTGATTTCTTCTTATAAAAGATTGTTCTATACCTTTATTTTTTGGTAATTTTCCACGTATTATAGTTGTTTGTAATATTTTGCGATTGTTTTTACCTTTCATAAACATTATATAAACACTCAATTTTTTTTATAACATTAGTGTTGTTGAATCATTGTATATTGACCATTTTAATCTTAAATGATTGACAAAAATTATGATCTATGTGATATTTATAAAACTAAATCATGATCGTCTTTTATATATAAACATGTGGCTTGGATGCATATATTTTTATTTTGTATATAGAACTTATTTTAACTAAAGCTAAAACATTTTCAGCTTTCAACTTTCATGCCTTTTTTCATAAACCAATACCAAAATTCTTTATTTTTATGTATTTAGTAAGCCTGTTAAATGAAATATTTTGTTGGTTTATATTCTAACTCATATTTCTACTAGTAGCATAGATTTCAAAATAAATTATTTCCTTTTTTACCAATTGTTTTTGTTACCAATCTTGCTTTGAATGCTTGAATGGTTCCATTATGTGTAATTTATTCTTAAATACTCATTTGCAACCAATTGTTCTTGAATATGAAGGTAAATCCATCAAATCCTCAGTGTGATTTGATATTATTGAATCAATTTCATCATTTATGGCCTCTTGCCAAAATGTAGAATTTCAGAATGATATTACTATCTTATATGATTTAGAAACATCTTCAAAGAAAGCATTGTTGGAAATTTCGAGGTGATTTCTTCACAACCACCTTCTGAAATAAATCCTTTGTGAGTCTATCTTATCGGATCATAATTTTTTAGGTCTATTTTACCTTTAACTCCAACGAGGTTCTCGTCGTTGTTCATGAACCAAATATACTTTACTAAAAGTCTTTACCTAGTTTATTACAGTGTTTTGTATCATATTATTTTTACATAATTTTGATCTAAAGAAGTTCGCTTCTTTTGATTTAAATACCACGTTAGATTCCAAATTTAATAACCTATAAGCTTTGTTATTAGCTGCATAACCAAGAAATACACTAGTTATAACTTTGGGGACCTAATTTTACCCTTTTTAGATCCTTATTTTTTACAAAAAGCTAAACACCCCACACTTTAAACTAGTCTATGTTTGGTGTTTTTCCTTTCCATAACTCATATGGAGATACTCGAGTTTTCTTAAGAGTAATGCAATTACAAATATGACATGTAGTTAAAACATTCTCACCCCATAAGTTAATACGTAATTTTGAATTAACTAACATGTTATTGATCATCTCGATCAAAATTCTATTTTTGCACTAAAACAAATTTGAGAAACACTTATGATGAGTGAGCTAAATAGAGAGATAAAGAGAGTGAAAAAGAGAGAGATCCTTAAACTTATGAGTGTAAGAAGTTATAATCTTGTAATCCCATTATTCATATAATGGAAGTTTTGCTCGAGGTCTCCCTCAAACACTCCTCGTCCATCTTGAGCGACAATTCTCCCTAAATTTCGCGTAGCTGGGTTATTATCGGAAATGTAAAATAAAATAGTCTTTAGAATCGTTCTATTGGCTCATGCCTTAGTTGTGGAAAAAGAAAGATCATTAACTTTAGGCCCTCGTTGCCAAACTATATAAGGCTGTCATCAGCAACGAGCACTTTATTTCCCTCTCATATGATTTTTGGCTATTCATTCATTCTATTGTTAACCATTGTTGTCCTAATATTATATGTTATGCTAGAAAGCGCAACAATATTATGGTTTCTAACATAACCCGCAATGAATCTTGGAAGTATCCCAATCAAATTCGCTTCAACATAAGATCTCACCAATCCCATCTCTCTATATAGGTAACGTTATCAATCTCATATCGCTTCTCTCGGCACTGGAAGATGTCAAACTTTGGAACCCTAACCAGAATCGTAACTCATTCACCATAAGCAGTACCTATCACCATATTAGGCCAAAAACGTCTAAAGTCCCTTAGACGAATCTTGTTTGGAAAAATCACAACATTCTCACACACTCCTTCATTATTTGGCTCGCTATCATAGGTAAGCTCACCATGTGTGATAAGATTCTCACCTGAACTTATAGCATAATCCCTAACTGCATCTTGTGTAGCAGTAACTCGTAGACCACTAATCACATATTGGTGGAATGTACCTTCTCTCAATTTAATTTGGGTGGGATACTCTTGCAAGTTAAATTGCATTCATCCACCCACCGATTAGTTAGCCTGGCTACACACTGCCAGGGCTTGAACTCTCGCTCCCTCAAACTCTGGTCATCTTTGACATGAAAAATACTAGGATTTTTTGATTCTCCCTCATTGAAATCGCTAATGCCATATTGCATCCTCACAGACCTCTGCTACAGATTCCATAACTAAAAAATCTTTTGGTGATGTTAAACATTACCAACTCCTTTTGTTTTGTTTTTGTTTGTATTCCCAACATTTTGCGTATCTGCTTGCTTTGTGGTTTGGATTGCTCGCTGATTTTTTTGGATGTTTCTTGTCATAATATATTTGATCTTCCGATTTTACAACTTGTTTGTTATAGTTGTTAAATTTGTCTATCTGTATATTGTATACAAGATATTTTTTGAATTTGTATTTTTTAACCTACATATCAAAAAAATATCCCAAAATAACGATAATTTTATTTTATTTTTTTATTTTTATAAAAATAAAAATAAATATTTTAACATAAATCTATTCTCGTGCGACTAAACTTACTTTATATATCTTTAACGAATTAGTAGTCTTACTTTTAAGATTATAAATAAATTTTTATCTAATTAAAAAATTATCTTTAGATAATAAAACACGATATGTCATTTAATATTTATAGACTCATCACTTCCCATTGGATACGTTTTACAGTTTTAAGTGCAATTATTCATACTTATTTAGGTCTGTGTTTGGATTGGGTACAATGCCTAACTAAAAAAATAGTGATCAAGAGTTGAAAACATAACATTATTGGAGTGATGTAGTATTATAGTGATTTATAGTATTTGACAACAGCAACACAAGTTTAGATTTTGAAAGGAAATTGAACATATTTGGAAACAAAAGTATTTCTTGAAATTTAAATTTTATAGAATATAATTTTCAACTGCAAAAAATAATTAAAAAAATATGCTCTAGCTTTTTGAATCAAACTTTTATGTATGTATTTTCAGAGTTGCAACATAAACTAAGAAACCAAATGTTTTATATTGGAGGTATTTAAAGAGTTAAATAATGAAAAATATCTAATATAAACCGAATCAATTCTTAGTCGTGTGATGTGATGTCATAAATTTAGTAAGATAAAGGATAAAATTACACTAAAACTGTAAAATTCCGACAACATTTAAAATGTGTAGATGACCACGACATGGAAGGAGATAGTGTTTGAATTTTGGATATATTTTTGAAATATTGTGATTGATATTAGTGACATTCTACCGATTGTTTTTTGAACAAAATACAATTTAAAATCTTATCAATTGATTTTCATCCGCTTATTTTGTTTGGTCTTAAACCACCTAAACCATAGAGCTTGACTATGAATCTATATGGTGCTAATCTGGTCACAATATATGTTCCATAAAATCAATCCAATCACATCATACTGTGTGATACGTATAGCCATTTTACTTCAATCAATCTTATCACATGATTCATAGAACCACTCTAAAGATGATTTATAAATGCCAACCACGAACCCTTTTGAACATGACTCGTTCATCATGTACAAGATTAACAAAATTCCATCCAAACTGCACTCTATATGGTCTAGAGTCGTGATACCAATTATTAGAATATAAGGACCATACATTTCGTTTCTGTACATAAGTATGGAGTACTCCAATCTCTACACTAGTATAATATTGTTTGTTTTGGATATAAAATTTTACGATTATGCTTTATATTCACTTTTAGAAAATCTCATACTTAGTTGAGATATGTCCATATTTACTTACCATAATTTTCTTTTATAGTTTAATCGGTTTAGATTTTTGATAGCATTTGAATATATAATTATATTTCAAAAGTAAAAATCACAAAAATGAGTGCCCGTGACTCTTTGGATCAAAACGGGGCAGACTTGTATGGAGCGGCGCTAAGGAAGAGTCGGTGTGATCAATGATAAGGCCTATCTTCGAATCTTAGCTAAGGAACATGCATGGTGGTCAAATGAGCAGATACATCTGTTGTAAAAGCTCTAGAGTTCAGGTAGCCTCAACCTGATTAGAGTGAGCAGATGGAAGTCAATTCAGAGGAGGCTAAGGTGGTACTTTGTTAGAGATGAGGATTTGTTAGGGTGGCGACCAAAGTCCCACATCCCACATGGGTTAAACATGGGAAAGATCAGTGGTATATACGTAAGAACATATCTCAATTAGTATGCGGCCTTTTAGAAGTGGACCAATAGCAAAGTTGTGCGGGTCTTCGGACCCAAAGTGGAGAATATCATACTATTGTAGAGATCATATTTTCCTTACTTATATACGGAAACCGAATATGCGGTGGCGACCAAAGTCCCACATCTCATATCGGTTACACATGGGAAATATCAGTGGTATATAAGTAAGAACACATCTCAACTAATATGCGGCCTTTTGGAGGTAGACCAAAAGCAAAACCATGCGGGTCTTAGACCCAAAACGGACAATATCATAATAGTATGGAGATCGAATTGTTCTTACTTATATACGGAGACGAAATATGCGGTATCCCTATTCACAAAAAATGGTATTCAAGTTCCAGGCTCATACAAAACAAGATGTGGAAGAATTTCTCGGAAGTCGAACATGATGAGCCAACAGCCGTGCTCAAGGTGAATGGTCTGCTCTAGAGATCCTAGTTCGGAGTATCCGTGGCTCATTAAACGGTGGTACTTGATTAGAGTGAGGAATGGACCTAAAGAACAAGACAGAGTGGTCTAATAGGAGGTTAGCAACAACATTTGTAGTGCCTGTACGATAGGTAGTCAACAACCTGATTGGAGTGGGCAGTTGGAATTCAATTGACAGGAGGCTAAGGTGGTACTTTGTTCGAGATGAAGATTTTTTAGGGCGTCAACCAAAGTCCCACATCCCACACCGGATAAACATGGGAAGGAAAATTGATATATAAGTAAAAACATATCTCAACTAGTATGAGGCCTTTTGAAAGTGGAACAAAAGTAGAGACGTGCGGCTTTTCGGACCCAAAGCAGACAATATTATATTAGTGTGGAGATCGATTGTTCATAAATACGGAGATGGAATATGCGATAACCATATTCCCAACACATGTTAGAGTGGCGACCAAAGTCCCACATCCCACAGCGATTAAACATGGGAATGATCAGTGGTATATAAGTAAGAACATATCTCAACTAGTATGAGGTCTTTTGGAAGTGAACCAAAACGCAAAGTCGTGCAACCTTTCGGGGCCAAAGCGGACACATTATTATACTAGTGTGGAGATCACTTGTTCTTACTTATATACGGAGACAAAATATGCTGTACCATATTCCCAACAAATGGAATTGAAGCTCCAGACCCAGACAGAACGTGATGGTGAAAGAAATTCTCGGAAGTCGAACATGATGAACTAGCAGCCATGCTCAAGGTTAATGATCTGCTCTAAAGATCCTAGTTCGGAGTGTTCGTGGCTCATAAAACGGTGGTACTTGATTAAAGTGAGGAATGACCTTAAGGAACAAGACAGAGTGGTCTAATAGGAGGTGAGATGCAACATCTGTAGTGCATCTATGATTCAGGGCGTCATCAACCTGATTAGAGTGGGAAGATGGAATTCAATTGAGAGGAGGCTAAGGTGGTACTTTGTTCGAGAGGAAGATTTTTTAAGGCGACAACCAAAGTCCCACATCCTACATCGCTTAAACATGGGAAGGATTAGTGATATATAAGGAAACACATATCTCAACTAGTATGAGGCCTTTTAGAAGTGAAACAAAAACGGAACCGTGAGGGTTTTAGACCTAAAGCGAACAATATCATACTTCTGTGCAGATCGATTGTTCAGTTTTGATATAAAATTTGAGGATTATACTCATACTTGAGAGATATGTCTATATTTACTTACCATAATTTTATTTTATAGTTTAATCAATTTGAAATTTCTAATAGCGTTCTAATATATATTTCTATTTCGAAAGTAAAATTCATAAAAAGCATTTATTTCCATTATTTATTTTTATTATCTAATATTTCTATCAAATTATCTGGATATGTTTGTCAAAACTTGAATTCTAAGCTTAGTTTCTGATTTAGTATGTAAATAAATATAACTATATACTCATTCTAAATTCCAAATGACATAAGAAAAAGACCCCAAGATCCCCAGCAATGTTGGACTAGGCTAGACGATATGCGTAACATATGGTGTTTTGATATTTTAAATCTAAATTTTATTCTAGAAAAAAATAAGTTTAAAATAGAAAAATGACAACGCTTGAACAAGCTAGAGATAATGTAGACTAGACTGTTAGAATAACAATCATCTCGTGTTTAACTACCCTGTAATTAAAATATACGATTTCTAAAACTAGATGATTGGGAAGTTTCAGAGTGATTATTTCCGTAAATGCTTGAGTACTACTGTTTAAAAGTCGATCAAAATAATAATAATAAGTTCGTAATATGCGAACAAGGTAAGAAAAAATGAGCCAAATCTGAAACGTAGCTCAAATTATTTTTGGTGAAAACCTCGACAATTTCACTTTGTAGATCAGATCTATTATCAACATTATATCTCTTCTCTCGAGTACTAGGTTGAGTTTTCACCATTTTTTTCAATGACATGTCCTCCTCATTGAAAACCACGTCCCTTCTTATCACAGCCTTCAGATGTTCATGTTCAAGGCACCACACATATATCTTATTACTCCTTCCAGTTAATTAAGGAACAAACATTTCAATGCTCTCGACCGAAGCTTTCTTTGCTTCATACGTGCGTAGACTGCATATCCAAACACTCTTAAATGTTTCATTATAGGTTTCTCTCCAGTCCAGACATCTTGGGGACAAATACAACTAAGAACAACATATGGAATCATGTTGATGATACAGTCACTTCTCCCTAGAACTTTTGGTTTATTCTAACTCCATGAAACATATGCCTAACTCGTTCCACCAGGTTCAGTTTAATCTCTCAGCAAGCACATTATGCTACAGAGTCCCATTTACGGCTCATTGTCTAGAAATTCCAAGCTTTGCATAATATCTAGTGAACTCTTTGTTCACATATTCCAAGTCATTATTAGTCTGAAGCTTATTGGGCACTTTTCCGGTTTGATTCTCTACCAAAGTTTTCTATTTTAGAAAGACAACAAATACTTCATCCTTGGTATTCAAAAGTATTACCCATATTTTTAAAGAATAATCATCTATAAATGATATAAAGTACATTGCAACACCTAAGCTAGGTTCCCGTGTTAGATCCGAAATATTCGAATGAACATAATAAAACACTCTTTTGGTTGTCTAGTTGCTGGGATGAAACTTCACCCTATTTCTCTTACCCAATACAATATTCACAAAATTTCAGCTTTTTGAAATGTGATACCATCTAATAGACTTTTCTTACTTAGTTAACCAAGTATCTTCTCACTTAAATGCCCCACCCAATGATGCCACAACTTGGTAGAATTCTTAACACACACCCAATAACTACAAAGCCCTTAAGAGCTAAGACACTATTAGTCTTATTGGCTTTCATAACAATAAGGGAGTCTTGCAAGACCATAAGTCTGCCATCTTCACTCCCCCAGGTAAACACTTCCCATCTAACAACTCAATATAAATAAGTTTAAGTTTAACTTCCGATACATATCATACATTGTGAATTACTCTCTCAATTCATGTACACAACTTGAGCCAAACCATTCTAATCTTTTTGACATTACATGATTCTTCATTCTCGAGGATGATCTTTCTACCATCAAACATTCTCAGATTTTTAAACCAATGATTATTTCAAGTCATGTCGAATAAAGCACCTGAATCTATTATACATTTATCATTGTATATGTAGTAATACAAATTCAGTAACTCATCAGCGTACTCACAATCACCAGACACCATTACAACATCTTTTGCTTTGGTCTTGTGATAGTTTTAGCATTTTCCTTTCTTCGGACAGTTTCTAACGATATATCATTTCTTCTTGCATAACCAACAAATTACTTTTGAACTCGTCCCATCCTCTCAGGAATTTGACTAGATTTTTCTCTTCTCTTACTTGAATCTCTATTTCAT
Organism: Limnanthes douglasii subsp. nivea; assembly: GCA_036936605.1. NCBI lineage: Eukaryota > Viridiplantae > Streptophyta > Magnoliopsida > Brassicales > Limnanthaceae > Limnanthes > Limnanthes douglasii. Next base: position 57,773,267 of record JAUPFV010000002.1, on the reverse strand, counting down.
TGCATGTCTCTCACATTCAGTATGTGCATTTGAGAGTCACCTTTCAAAATAGTCTTATGTTGAAAATATTTGAAGTTCAAAGAATTATTGATTGCGGTAATCATAAAGGAGTATTTTTATAGATTATAGTGTCCATAAAGTGTTCATACTCATTCTATAGATACCTTACGAGGATGATTATTTGATCTACTTTCCCCGCCTTCACGCTAACTACATTCAAGCAAAGCATGATTCAGTTTTAACTATCTACATACATTGTGATCTCTTTGCCACGATCTATAAACATCATGTAAAACTGTTTCTTATAATACAATTTGTTTTCCTACGACTTGTTCATGTTGATAAGGGAAGAAAAATATGGTGGCAAATAAGCTAAATATAGTAAGTAAATGGATTATTTTGATATAATAAAATGTTGAGGACAAAACTCAAGCAAGTATAAGAGTTAAGGGGGTCAAGTGTAATAACTAGTGTGTATATTTATAGTTAGTAAAGGAGTGGGGTGAAAAGATCCACTTATGAGAGGGTTAGTACGTAAATTAAGAACTTAACCATGTACTATATAAAGGACAATCACTTTTGGGGAAATAGTCCAATGATTAGTCAATTATTACTTCATTGATTCATTTTGTCTCTTTCTCTCTCTCTACTAATTCCGTTTCTCTTACTAGAAATATTAGCATAAAAAATAAGTTTGACAGGTATTCCCATACGAAAATATTTGGGACAACAAACATCACTAAGAAATATATGGAATTATAAGTGGCGCCATTTGTGGGAAGACGATTGGTACCTGGAATTGTCTCTCCAAAACCATAAATCTTATATTCCAATGCTGTGAGAGTAATGGATATGAAAATGTTTGGAGGGTTAGAGTCTGATACGAAAAATCATGTGATCGGAGGTCCATCCGGAGATCTCCTTGTGGAGGAGCACATGGCTTCAATATATGAAAGAAACAACAATGAACGATATGCCGATGAACTTCTAGATGAATCTACTTTAGTAGCTCAAAGGAAAGAACTTTTGGAAGATATAGAACGACTGAATTCTGAGAAGGAAGTGAAGCTGAGTTCGAAGAGGCTTAAATTCTAAAATATGAAGAGAGCAAGTAAATAAAAAAATATCACATAGAGAATGCTCCTCAGACAGAAGTGCCAATGAAGGAATCGTTATTCTTCGAAAAGAAGGATGAAATCCAAGCATCGCTATGAATCATCTAATCTAAGTGATTATTCATCATATGATTCAGACGAGTCTCTTTCCCCAGAAAATGATAGTCGACATTTCAAAAAATTACATGCAAAAAGATTCGAGGAGACAAAAAGATGATCGTTGGACATCTCATCGTGCCAAGGGTTTGAGGAAAGAAAAGAATGAACAAGAGAAAAAAGGACTTGGGTCCGAGGATAATGATAGGGTTGTGAATGTTAATAAAAAGGAACAAGCAAACCCTCATACGAAAATTCCTTCTGGAAACCATAATATCGAATATCGCATGAGTAATCAGTTTACTTTAGCCATCCGAAGAAGGTTTATACAAGACAATGAACGAAGGTCGGGGGGGAGTGCATATATAATGGGCCATAATTGGAGGTCATCTCCTCTGTCCTCACATATACTCCATGGGCATCTTCCTAATTAGTTCGATATCTTAAAGCTGGAAACGTTTGATGGGACACAAGATCCAGACAACCACATCGAAGAATTCAAGAATTTTATGATTACGATGATGATAAATTACTATGTAGATCTTTCTCCCAAACCTTCAAGAGCACAACTTCAAAGTGGTACAATCGCTTTCCTAGAGGTTGTATAATTTTTTTGATATGTTTTGGAGTATCTTTCGTCAATATTTCGTGGGAAGTAAAATGTTCCGCAAAAATGGTGATACGATAGTTTAATGTAGGCAAAATGTAGGGGAAAGCCTCAAGGAGTACACAAATCATTTTATCAAGACAAAAACCGACATGGAAAGTTGTCCAGATAATGTAGCATTATCGGATTTTTGAATAGGATTGCTTCCGGGGATTTTGAAGGATAATGTTGGTGAGAAACAAACCATGGCATTTGGGGTTTGTTGGATCAAGTGGAGAAAATAATTCCGGTAGAGGAAACACAAACATTGGAAAGGATTTCTTGGGCACAGATTGAGCAAAATCAGTTCCGGCAAAGTTCAAGGACACCACGCAGTAATTCACAATCGATAAATGTTGTCCGACCTCGAGCACCGGTTCAAAATGGTAACTCAAGCACCTCCCAAGATGAAAGAGTATGCACCAGTTGTTAACACTCAAAAATATGTCCAATCCATCTCAAACAAATGAATCTGACCATCATATTTTTTCGAACTGACTGAGTGTGTATCAACAATCTTTGAAAGAGCACGTCTACATGCACAATTTTGTAAACCGTTTCCAATACAGACTCCAAGGGAGAACAAATGAAATAAGTATTATAAATATCATGAGGACATTGGGTACGATATGAAGGATTGTGTAGCGTTGAAAAAAGAGATACAAGCCTTAATTGAATTCTTGGAGGAGATATTTTGTGAAGAAGAACTCTGTGGTGGCTCCAAAGCAAGAAAATACTCTGAAGCAAAAAGATACTTTAATGATATTGAAACCTGTTGATGAAGAATATATTGATGCATTTGACATTTCCACTGAGTATTTAGATCTAAAACCGAGCAGAAACAGCATAAATGTGATGGAGGAGCCGATTGTGAGAAGAAAGGTTAGTGAATTATATTCTTTCTTTGAGTCACTAACAATTTTTGGAGGAGATACTATTGCAGGGAAATCGAATTATTCCCGGAAGAGACATATTGTTTGTCTAGCAACTCAATTGGAGGTAGGTGCCTCACCACACTTATATAGAAGTCCATCTCCAGTACTTTATTTTGAAGATGATGACATGAGGGATGTAGCTGGTCCACACGAGGAGGCGGTAGTTATTGTGGCAGAAGTTTCTGGGGATGAGATACAAAAAAAATCTCATTGATATCGGTACCTGAGCTAACATTATGTTTATGTCTACTTATAATCTGATAAAGAATCCACCAACGTTCCTATGGTCAAATCAGACAATTGTAAGGTCACTGGAGTAACAACTGAGATGGTAGGAGATTTTGAGGGAAGAATTGAACTAGGTTAGAGACCATTCAAAAAGGTAGTTATAGTCTTATTCATTATGGTGGATGCTCTAACATCCTATAATGCAATATTTGGAAGGTCTTGGCTGTCTAAAATGCATGTTATGCCATCAACTGTTCAATAATGTCTCAAATATGTAGTGAAGAACAATGTGGGAACCGGTGGAAGCAATCAAAAGATAGAAAAGGAATGTTATCAAACAGTTTTGGCCCCTAAGAAAATTAAAAGGACCGAATCAAAGAGAGAATATCAATAAGTGGGCTCTTCCTCGGGATCAGATCCTGTGGATGATCCGAGGGAGACCCCTGGGATTATGGTCCCAGACGAAAGTTTTGAGGATCATATTTTCTTTCAGGCTAAAAGTCTAAAAATTGGCACAAATCTATCTTTGGAGGTAAAGGAAAAATTAATTCAGTTCTTGTTAACGAAGTTTCACTTGTTTGCATGATGTACAAAAAATGTTACGGGGGTCCCTACGAATATCATTTTTTGTAGGTTGGTAGTACAGTATAATGTTCGTCCACTAATCCAGAAGAGGATATCTTTTTCTCAAGAAAAACCTGAAACTATCATGGCAGAGGTAGATCATTTGACTAAAGTTGGTCACATAAGCGAGTCGTAAGATCATTTATAGACTGCTAATCCGGTTCTGGTGAAGAAAAATAAAGGAAAGTGGTGGATGTATGTGGATTTCAGTGATTAAAATAGAGCTTGTCCCAAATATCCCTTTCTAGTTCCACGAATAGACCAGTTAGTGGATTTGACTTCCGGGAACCGAATACTTTTTTTTATGGATGCATACGCCGGATATAATCATATCCAAATGGACCCAAAGGATCTGAAGAGTACTACATTTATCACCGGAAGAGGTTTACATTGCTATAAGGTAATGCTGTTTTAGTTGAAAAATGTTGGAGCAACTTACCACCATTTAGTAAACAAAGTTTTAAAACTCGGATTGGAAGAAACGATGACATGTTAGTAAAAATGCAAGGGATGAGAACCACTTGGAAGATCTAGAAGAAAATTTCATTAGCCTGAAAAAGATAAATTTGAAATTGAATCCAGAAAAATGTACATTCAGAGTAAGATCCAGAATGTTTCTTGGGTATATAATCAGTGGGCGTGGAATGAAAGCAGATCCGATGCAGTTAAATACTTTGAGCACTATGGCACCACCTCAAAAAATAAAAAAAGTACAAATTCTAACATAAAGATTGGCAGCATTAAATAGTTACATATCAAGATCATTAGATAAGTGTTCTATATTTTTGAGTGGACTCAAGAGTGTTCTGAAGCGTTTCATCGGATAAAATAATATATTTCTTCACTAAAACTTTTGACACAACCAAATTTGGGGGAGAAATTGTTGGTTTACCTAGCAGTATCAAGTTATGCGGTGAGTACTGTTTTGATTTGAGAGTAAGATAATTCCCAAAAGCCAGTGTATTATATCAGTAAAAGTCTTTTGGATGCTGAAAAATGTTGAAGATAACCCCAAGGCCAATGCATTAGTAACCACTGCGTAAAAAATAAGACCTTATATTCAAGCTCATTCTATCATCGTACGATCATCTTTTGCATTGAAAAAAATGTTACAAAGGCCTAATGTATCAGGAAGAACAATTAAGTGGTCTGTTAAAATTGAGAGAGTTTGATATTGAATTTTAACCCAGGACTGCAATCAAAGCACAAGTCTTAAAAGATTTTTTAGTTGAGTTTCATTCTGAACAGGAAGATATGAAGATTGATGAAGAAAACTTGAGGTCAGACTGGAAGTCTGAATAAATGGGGGTTCAAGCGCGTCAGGATATGGAATAGGGTTGCAATTTATCTCTCCAGAAGGAATTTCCACGTATCAAGCTATCCACTTCAGATTTAAGTTGTCAAATAATGAGGCGGAGTACGAAGCCGCTTTAGCAGGGTTGAGACTTGCTAAAATATGTGGGGCCAAAAACGTAAGATTGGTAAGTGATTCACAACTCTTCTTAAATCATGCACCTGGTCAATCTAAGGAGAGAAAAGATCTTTTAGTGAATTAATTGAGGGTGTTAAAGGCTTTAACGTTGGTTTTTAAAGCATCAGATACAAACATGTTCATAAGGCTGGAATTTCTATGGATGATTCTTTGACTACAGGTTCGTATTCCAAGGAGTATCGTTGGATTATCACACAACAAAATCCTTTAATAACAAGGAGGTTTGATACGGTAAACGGTTCTATTAAGGCTTTTCAAATTTATGAAAGAATAACAAAAGGTTGGAGGAGTGAATTATAGAATTTTTGGTGAATGATGTGTTGCTCGTTGACAAGGTAATGGCCAAAAGATAATGGTTTAAGGCATATGACTATGTTGTCTTTGGAGATGTTTTATACAAAAAATATTTTAGCCGACCTTTAGATACCTCACGCAATAACATGTATAGATTTTTCGTTAATAACAACAACCAATCTCTTATATATTAGGTAAGCTTTAACCTTAATTATCCAGATATTGAAGTAATTATATCCATCGAATTTTTCTATGTTAAAATTCACAGAAGTCATCATTTTTTGTTTTTGTTTTCCATGAGAGAGCTTTTTCTCCAGCCTTCAGATTAGTGATAGCTATAATTCTTCCACTATTTTTTTACACTCACCACATCACTTGTTGATAAATCTGATTGTCCGAAGACAAATACCAACTTCATGTTTGATGAATCAACATATAAAATAAAGCATAAAAGAAAGCACAAATAGATCAATCACTTTTTGTTACAAATATGACATGATTCACAGAAATCTTTATTCAATGTTTATCTTTCGCCTTATTTATCTTTATAAATGACCAAGAGCTTTCTCTTCTAGATATTATGCACACACAAATTCTATCACATCACAAAACCTAGCTTTATGGTTCTTCTTCTAATATATAGATTTAGGGGAAACCTTGAGTTTCATAAAAATACTCTAGACTAAATATCATCGGTTGTAATAAAATCCTAATCATAAATTAGAAAACCTCATTAATAGGATATTCAATTAATATAAGAAGACTAAATTAATAGGAAATTCAATTAATATAGGAAAACAATATTAAATAGAAGACCCAATTAAATAGGAAACTCAAGCAATAAAAGAACCCAAAGCATTGGCTCAAGAAGTACTCAGAATCCTCTGCAACTTCAAATCAAAGGCATCGACACCATTTCATATGAGAGAGCATCTACCTAAGAATAACTTGGAGGCTTCATATTGGGCTTCAATATCATGCCATTGGATTATTCATCGAAAACATAGATACGGTTAGTCCATACACCATCGACCAGGTCTCCGGATCTAGAGAAAAAAACTTGCATGTCGTCCGCTAAACTCGTCTTTATATTTCAACAAATGTATTTTTATTTAAATCTTGGCCACACTTTTTTTTTTGAACAAATCTAACAATTTCTACGTGTTTTTTAAAATTATTGATTAAATAGAAGGACAAGAAGCAATCAAGGACAACGAGTACCAAAACGTCAAGGGCTTTGCTCAAAATAGGTAAATCAATCAAGAACATGGACACATATGAATCAAATTTCTCAAAATCTCAAATACGTAAAAACTCTCCATTTATATTTCAAACACTATCAATGGATTTAGATTTTCTAGTTGTTTGTAATCTAAATTTAAAGGATTTTATATCTTGAAAGAGCTTCAAAAAAAGATCAAAGTAATAAAAAAATATATGAGAATAATACCTTTTGGAAAGCGTTTTCATATACGTGTGCTAGACCTCCACTATTTCTGACGAAGCTCTTAATAAATAATATTGTTCATATTATTGTAAGCGATAATTTTGATCTATATTTTATAACAATAAAATAGAATTAAAGGGATTATAAGAGTGTAAACAAGTACTAACATAAATAAAATATCATGTTCAAGTGGATCCTTAACATTTGATTTTAGATATTAAGCATGCTAAGAATAAACATAAATAAGCCTAAATATCGTATGATTAATATGTAGTTCATAAAGTTTTAGCGGAAACTATTATTCTTCCCAAAACTTTTGAACATAAAAACATAGTTAAAATACTCATATCCATAGAGGCAGAAGAATTTTCTAGAGAAATAGAAGTATTAACATAAGATATTTCTATCTGAGTGGAATTGTTTATCATAAAATTGGCCATATTACAAGAAATTACAATTTTCTAAATAAGAGTGAAATTATAAACAATGTAGAAAATAAAGTTGTGATAATGATGACGGAATACAACATTGCAGAAAACAAATCTTCGAACTAGTGGTATAATACATCTGCATTGGTTCATGTTGCTCGGGATAAAAATATATTTAGATTATTTGAAATTAGTAGTAATACATGTGAGAATTAAATGGATAACACCAATAGATCAAAGGTAGAAGGATATGAAAATGTCGACTTAATCTTTTAGTCAATGTTGAAATTTGTTATGTGTATGAATTCAGTAAACTCATTTTAACTAAACACCATATTATTATTGAAAAAGAATACTAAAGTAATAGAATGGTAAAATTGTGTACTACTGAATTGATTAGAAAGGAGATTTTTATTTATGTATATTCTCGTAATGACTATTTGTTATGATATGTTAGACTTGCTCATATAGGACATAAGACGATTAATAGAATTATTAATACGATATAGGTCAGCATAAAAAATATGAAATGTGTGTAGCATCAAAGATAATTAAAAATGCTTACAAATCTGTTAAAGATGCATGCCATTATTAGACTTAATACACACTAATATATGACAATTAAACGGTATATTGACATGTGAGGATAATATATACTTTATAATTTTTCTATATCTACTCTTGATTTACTTATATATTTTTTCTTAAACATAAAGATGAGGCCTTTAGCATGTTTAAAATAATCAAAGCGAAAGTAGAAAATTAATTAGACACAAATATTAAAATCTTGCATAGTGATAGAGGTGAGAAATATTTCTCGAGAGAATTTCCTAGTTTTTGTGAAGCACGTGGGATAATTCATCAATGCTCGATGACATACATGTAACAAAAAAATAGATTGACTGAGCGTAAAAATATAAATTTGATCTAGATGACCAATTCCATGGTAGTTAATTCAAAATTTCATATTGATTTATGAGGTGAAGTTGTTTTAACTACATGCATCTTCTTAATAAAATTAGATTGTCTCCATATGAGTTACAGAAATGTAGAAAACCAAACATAGACTACTTCAAAGTGTGGGGGTGTTTATCATATTGCAAAAATACGGATCTTCGAATAATAAAGTCTATAAGATGTGTTCATTGGTTATGCCACCAATAACAAAACTTATATGTTGTTAGATTTGGAATCTAATATAGTATTTGAATGAAAAGAAACATAGGTACTTGAATAAAATTATCGTATGATAATAGAATGCAAACAACTGTAGAAAACGAGAAATAAGCTTTGAAAAAAGAACATTCGACTGAGAGCAACCATGAGAGCCTTGTAGGATTCAAAAAAGGAAAATATACCTAAAATTTTAGGATCTGATGAGATAGATTCTCCATGGATTTTTTTCTATTTAATATAAAGATGTTATGAAGAAATCACATGGAAAATTCCACGATTGCTTTCGATAGATGAGAAACCTAAATTGTATAACGAAACAATAACATCCCAAAACTTCACATTCTGGCAAGATTATATAAATGAAGAAATATATTCAATAACATCAAATCACACTTGAGATTTAGTAGACTTACTTTTGGGTTCAAATCCAATTGGTTGTAAGTGAGTATTTAGAAAGAAATGTCACACTTATGCAATCATTCAAGCTTTCAAAGAAAGATTGGTAGCAAAAGGTTTTTGGAAAAAAGATTGAATATATTATTTTGACACATATGCACCGGTAGTTAGGTGAAATATTATTAGGATGATCTTTGCAATTTATCGGTATAAAAATTAAAAATTAAAAAAATTAATGTCAAAACAGTGCTCATAAATAGAGACCTCGATGAAGAGGTTTATATGGAACGACCCGAGAGTTTTTTTTACTTCCAGAGAACGAGTCTAAAATATATAGGCTTATTAAGTCATTATATGATCTTAAACAATTATGTAGAAAGTGCCATGAATTTTGTTTATCATACTATTGTATTTAATGAATTTAGACATAATACTGCAGATAAATGTTTATACAGTCAAATTTATGGTGGTTGAATAATCATTATATGTCTATATGTAGATGATTTGTTCATATTAAGTAATAATATTAAAATGATTATTAAAATGAAGAGGTTTGTATATGTTAAAGGAAAATACTCACAAATTCCAAAATGGTAACTTTGTCTCACCAAGAAAAGAGATACATTTTTCATCAATCTAGGATATATATATATATATAATCCATATTACACTTTCTCTTTCACACTAAATGGTGATAGAAATTACATTAATCGTGGGATTACTCTTTGTTGAACGTGGACCATCTTCAATAGTCATTAAGTCTATTAATTACCAGTTGTGTGATAATACCAATTGTGTACTGCCTTTAATTTATGCTACGTTTTTTATTGTACGGAAACGGGCAAGACGACTAGGCATCATTGTTCATGTGCGGTTTTGGAAATCATAATCACGTTGGGACTTCGGTAAGTGATCCTTGTTGAGCGCGCTCAGTTATCCTTTGATCATCAATCTCTGCTTGTTGGGTGAGCTCGGTTCTCCTCCAGTAAGCGTTCTGCTTTTCCTCACGACGAGGTGAGTAGCAGATCCTTGATTCTTGGTTATCCTCGATGCTTGGTCAACAGATTCTCTTGCCCTGTCTGATCCTTGATGGTTGTTCCATAATGCTTCCTGAAAGGATATTCCTATGTGGAAGTTTTTGCTCGGCCTAAATGCTTACCCGTTCGGTTCCGGGTTATAGTTTTTGCCTTACTGCTGCATGACTGAACCACTCAAAGGGCGAACCTATCTTATGATATGGTGACGATCGCATTAATATCATCTACTTTTAAGAGAAGGATCTTAACAAAGTAGATACTATTTTGAGAATTAAGGTATTACAATATAGTGGAGGTTACGCCTTAAGTTAATCCCATTATGTCGAGAACATACTTAAATGGCTACCATTCAAATAAGGGAAAATACTATTTGATCTTAGTTTCTAACTTGGAAAATATTAAGCAACAGTTGTTATAAGTGAGTATTTAGAAACAAATGCAACACAGATGGAACCATTCAAGTTTTCAAATAAATATTGGTATCAAAATGTTTTCGAAAAAAAGATGGAATATATTATTTTGATATCTAAAATCCGGTACTTAGGAAAACAAGTATTAGGATGCTATTTACAATTGCATCAATATATATATAAACTAAATGTCAAGATGATGCTCCTAAATGGAGACCTGAATGAAGAAGTTTATATTAAACAACCCAATAGTTTCGTACTTTCGGGGAATGAGTCTAAGATATGTAGATTTTAAAGTTCTTATATGATCACGCTATTGTATCCAATGAATTTAAACATAATACTACGGACAATTTTTTATACAGTAAAATTTATGGTGATGTAATAATCATTATATATCTTTATGTAAATGACTTGTTCATATTAAGTTATGCCATTAAAATGATATATGAAATGAAACTGTGTGTATCGTCTATTTTTAAGATGGAGGATCTTAACGAAGTAGATATTATTTTGGGAATTAAGGTATTCAAAATAGTGAGGGTTATGTCTTAAGAGATCCGATTCTTTAAAGAAGGTACTTGATAAGTTTAAACATCTACAATTCAAAGAAGTGCAAATACTATTTGATCATAGTTTAAAACTTGGGAAACTTTTGAGGCACGGTGGTTCAAGTATAATATGCTAGTGTTATAGGAAGTTTAATGTATTCAGATTTATGCACTAGAGCGAATATAGTTTTGCAGTGAGTAAATTAAATCAATTTATGAATAATCCAAGTACATAACATTGGAATGAAATTGGAAGGGTCTTGGGGTATTTCAAAAAGACTAAAGACATATGTATCAAATATTCTAATTTTCTCGGGGTAGTTGAGGGATACATGGATGCAATTCGTATCACTAGTCTAGCCGATAATAAATCGAATACGGGATGGGTGCTCACATTTTTAACTTGTGTTATTTCATGATGACCTAAAAAACAAACATGTATATCTTAGTCGACTATGGAATCTGATTTTATAGCATTGGTCACAACGGGTAAGGAAGTTGAATGGGTAAAAGATATCTTGTTAGAATATCATTCAATTCAAAGGGGAATATTAGGTAGAGCATATAGTGGAAGCTACAATGGAAAGTCTAGACATAGAAGTCTACAACACGAGTATGTCAGACAATTAATTCAAAGTGGAATTATATCGATCTCATACGTATGTTCTAGAAATAATTGAGTCAATCCATTTACCAAATCATTATCTTGAGAATTGGTAAACTCTACATCTAGTGGAATGGGCCTAAAACTCTTGAAAATAATTTTGTAAATAATGGTAACCCAATTTGAATATAGGAAACCTAAACATAGAATTTGCAATGCGTAATAACAAGTTATTCGTGAGAAGTTCAACATATAAATAAATTAGAGTTTTATTTGCGATGAATGTGAGATATGTTAGTTGTTACCGTGGAGGATAATTTCCAAGAAACTTTTGATACAATTTGGTCTAAATGTGACATGTGTTTCCAAAAATAACGAAAACACTGAAAGAAATATACCTATGAGAACCTAGAGGTGGTGCCGCCTCTCACGAAAGAATGACTCCTCTCAAGCTATGATTTTTGAAATGGATAAGGCACACGACCAAAATAGTGCTAAAGTAAAATGTGGACAAATGTTTTATAAAAATAATTGTGTGTGTAAGATCGTTGGTTAGGAAGAAAGAGAGGTTGGTTCAAAGTAACGAGTACAAATATTTCTCACTTAATTTTTTTTTTTATCTTTATATTAAGGTAAAATTCAAATCGAGACAAATTTTATTGTACGCGTAAGAGTTATCTTAAAAAAGATAAAAAAAAGAACATTTAATAAAGTCGTGGATTATTAAAATTATTGATTAAACATAAATGATCGAAATAGAATTCGAATCATGAGGCAAAGAGAAATAAACAAAAATAGCGAGTACCAAGCATTAGGGATTTTGCCGCGATCAGAATGCTGATCACAGCAAAAGGCCGGACGTACAAGTGTTGAACACGACAAATGAGTGCTTGTTGTGATCAACACTTTCCTATTGCAGTAAAACCACGACAAAACATGTGTGTTGTGGTTTTTATTGTGAAATCGCGATCAACACTTACTGATCGCATGCACATCACCATGAATCCATTATTTCCTGCAAATTTCAGACGAATCTCCGATCAAATTATCTTGTTCATATTACTATAAGTTATTGTTTCCAATCTTTATTTTTAAACACTTTTACACGTGATCGGTCGATTAAAAAAATCACAATTTTCCTCCCATGTAGTTTTTCTTTTGTGTAAAAAACATTAAATTAAAATAAAAGTCCATTCTAATACTTGGGGCATACTCCGATGAAATACAAGAAACATAAAAAAGTCGATAAAAACATGCGTACGACTCTAAAACATACAAAGTAGATGGAGAAATCATGAAACAATAAGGAATCAAGCCAAATGACCCCGAACTAAGAAAACAACATCGAATGAGACCATAAATAATAAACCAAGGAGGCCAACAACAGAGAGCGAGCAAGAAACAAAGCCGAAAATGGACAAGGGACCTGGAGAAATAAGAAAATTTAAGTAAAGATAGAGAACTAAATAGGCCAGCTAATCTTGGTACCGTGAAGTCTATATCGAAGATCAGAGAAGATACAATAAGAAACCATAGAGGCATTAGAAGGAGGGTAACAACAAATTCTTGTATTTCTCACCCTCTAGATGTGGCAAATGATCGCCCCAAAGTAAGAATGCCAAAGATGTCGGTTTCAAGAATGAGACCAAATTAAATCCTCGTAAGCACAAGATTGCCAGTAATAGGTGGAAATCAGGAACCCTAACTTAAAACAAACGAGATTCCAAAGACTTTTAGAGAAACTACAGTCATAGAGGATATGTAAATAAATTCAGAGTTTGAGTTGTATAAAACACAGTCAGATGGGATGTTTAGACCCCAACTAAGACGTTTATCTCCCGTGGAGAGCTTGCCCATGATGATCAACCAAAGAATAAAATAGTGACGAGGAATATTAAATTTATTCTATACTAACCCGGCTTACCCCATGGTTGGGTGGGCATACGAATAACGTTGTAAGTGTCCTTGATGGTGAAGGTGGAATTTCCATCATTCGCGGTCCAAAAATAGGATTTCCAGCATTAATCTCTTGAAGATTGATGCAGTTCCTTGCTCTAGCCGATCCAATATTAGATAGTCAGTTCCGTGATTATTGTAGATTATATCCAAGACCTTAAAGTTTTTTCCGAGCCTGAAATTTTTTTATGATACTTTTGTCATAGTGTGTTACCAAAAGGTTGGAGAGAAGCCAAAAATCGTACTAGAACGAAGTATTCAATCCATTTCTAATAGTTATCATATACAGTTTACTGGCCATATGGCAGAGGCCTAAAATTTTCCACAAATCAAAAAAAAAAAAGATCCAAATCCCAAAATTTATTGTTTTTTATTTTTTCCATTCAGTCACACCAAATAAAGTACTTATTATTACTAATGTAAACCATAAATATTCGAAAACACCGGTATGAATCCAAAATTTTAAATTTAAAATCCCAAACCGTACTCCCTCGTCACAGTGGTACATTTGATCAAATCATTTTACCTTGGTAAATTTTTATATTAGTGCCCTACCAAAAAAACCGGACGAACATATTGAAATAATTTGTTGAAAATCGTACCACTAGTAGCATTTGAATGATTATCTTGACGGATTGTTTACATCAAATATGAAATAAAAAAAACATTTGCATGTAGTTTGGAAATCTGTAATACAAAACAATTTATTAACTTATAATTCCCAAATTGAAAATAAAATAACATAATAAATAATCTGCAATCATGTTACTTTAGATTTCAAAATTAATAGGCATTATACAATATTAAACTAGTTGAGCTAATGAAACATAAATAAGTATTTATAAATTTGTGAAAAATAGTAATGAATGGAACAAACACGTATGATACGATGCATCGAGCATATATTTGGGACACAGATAAAAGAAAATTATTTTGTCCTACGTCAAACCCTACATATTCTGTAGATAAAGCAGCTGAAGGACAATAGAGATGAGTTAATCTCCATCATTAACTATTTGTTAAATTAAATATTGTAGCACTTGCAAATAAAATAAGTATGGTGACAAATCTGACTTAATTTTGAAAGTGACGCAACATGAATTATTTTAACTTTAGGTACTCTAAATTTGGTCTGTGGAGTCGGTGTTTCATCTGCATTTTTTTGGTATAAAAACGTAAATTAATTGAAAAGGTTCATACATAATCCTAGAGCATACCTTGAGGTGATACACTACTACAAAATAAGTTCATAACAAGATAAAGAGAATACTAGAAGATAGTTCTGGAACTCATTGCCCATAAACAGGAAATGACACAATGGGTAAAACAACGCATAATAATAATCTGACAGGGGTGGTGAGGATGACTCGGTGGCGTAGACAGACTCCAGGTGTAATCAGCCAGCGTCCATGCTCCGGTCCAGAAGGGGGTCACCTGAAGCAATGAAAAAAAATTAAGTTAGATAGTAGCCATCTACGTTGGCCAGACAATCTTGGTTCCATGAAATCTGTATCGGAGATCCGAGAAGATATGGAAAGAGATTGAGGATACTAGAACCGGAGCAGATCCAAAAATTCTTGAATTCCGCTCCTTCCAAACATGGTAAACGACCGCGTTGAAACAAGTGCGCCAAATACAATGGTTACTTTGATTTGACCATCTTGAAGCCTCAAGAATCAAAGATTGCCAGCTTAAGCTTAGGAATGGAAAGCCAAGTTTATGACTTGTCGCATTCCAGATACTCTGAGCAAAACTACATTCATAGAGAGTATGAGATATAGTTTCTGAATCAGAGGAACAAAGGGGGCACTCAGTTGGGGTGTTGTACCCCCAACTAATAAGCTTGTCTCTGGTGACAAGTTTGCCTTTAATAGCAAGCCAAGATATAAAGGAATAACGTGGGATATTGTATTTGTTCCATACTAACCCCGCCCACCCCACAGATAGGACAGGCTCTCCAATAGCATTGTACGTGTCTTTTATGTTGAAAGTGAAACATCTCTTCTTCGCTGTCCAGAAGGGGACATCCTGCGAGAGAGAGTTTGGCTGGGGGAGAGAAAGGATAAGTTTGTTGATTTCGTCCAAATGAATCCGACTTCGGGCTCTAGCCGGTCGCAGATTGACCGGCCAGTTCCATTCTCCATTTGAAATAATATCCGCAACCTTGAGGCTGTTTCCCAGACGAGAGTCAGATATTAAATCTGAGCCATAGTGTTCTGTCAGTGATAAGGAAAGGAGCCAAGGGTCGTGCCAGAAGGAAGTATTCAGACCATTTCCTATTGCAACCCTGAATAATTTACAGGCCAAAGGACGAAGGCGGAGGATTTTTCTCCAGATCCAAGAGGGAGAGGTTCCGCAGGATATCTCCCAAAAACTTTTATTTTTTATCTTTTCCGATCTGATCCAGTTACACCAGAGAGATTGGGGTCTACTACTTACTATGGACCAAAGGTGTTTAAGGACGGCCGCCTGATTCCAGATTTTTAAATCCAGGATCCCAAGGCCGCCCTCTTTATATGAAGTGGTAATTTTTTACCAAGCCACCTTGGCCCCATTGATTTTCATAGTAGAACCCGACCAAAGGAATCTCCGGAGGTACCGAGATAGTTCTTTTATTATAATTAGCTGGGTGGATAAACAAAATAATATAAATCAGTTAAAATTAAACCAATCGGTGTAATATTTAATATTATACCTCATAAGAAAACAAAATAATATAAATCAGTTAAAATTAAACCAATCGGTGTAATAGTTAATATTATACCTCATAAGAAGATATAAAATTGATTTCTTTTTCTATAAAAAGTTAACAATAAACCAATGATTTTTTTTTCTGGAGGGAACCCACAACCACTACTCAATGAATGCGTACAAGGTAAATCCTCATTTTTACGCAATAGACTGCAAACTAATAGCAGAAGTTAAACCGCACAAGGTGACAAACTCAAATCAAGATTGTAGAAGGGGTCGAACGCATGACCTTTTGTTCATGAGCTCATTTACTCTACCCACTCGACGACCCCTTTCAGGGCAATGATGTTTAATTATCTTTTGTTTGGGTTTTATGAAGTACCAATAAACATCTACTCAAATAGTTAATTATCATTTAATATTGAAAATAATAAACAATAACTACAAATATCGTGGAGAAATTTCACAAATGATGTATTTTTATTTTCTAACCAAATATTTCTTTTTTTTAAGAAATTCATAGCTTTGATACCACAACCTAAAAATGTCTGAAACCACCATTGACTATTTTTTTAGAACGATAAAAAACTAGATACATTAATGATATTTTTTGAATTATTTTTTTCATCAATAAAATGCGAGACGAGATATAACCAAACATGTGAGATCACACATAAATAAAATGCAAGACCAAATTTTTATCTTATTATTAGGAGGAATTATTAGAAAATATGAAAAGGATGGAGACTCTAAAAAAACAAGATCCTAACTTTCGATATTCTTCTTCGCTTATCTGATTCTTCCATGAATATGTTGCTGATTTGCTGATTTCCCGAGTTGATGGAAGAAGGTGAAATATCTTCACCATGTCAAGCTACTTCCACTGATTTTGATCTACAATATCCCATGTTACATAAAAAAAACAAAGCATCATAATAACCCAATTTCAATCAAGAATGATTTTATCTCTCATTCAAAAATATGAAATATCCCAAAGATTAGAAACAACCCAACTTTTGAAACATCAACAAGAAAAGAAACCACATCAGCAATCCACGAATCTGTGCTTCCTCACATACCAATCTAGTCTTTTGTAGATTTATTTAAACCTGAAGCTGATAGATTCTTTCATGAAAATGTATCAATTGTTCGTAATTCTGACCATCATGTCATCATATTTGATCCTAAAGATAAAGAAAATATTCAAGCTTTATCTAAGCATACAATAGTTGGGAAGTTTGTTATTGGTAAATCAAGTATCAAATCTGTCAAGGCTTTCTTGGAGAGTTTTAGATTCAAAGGTGATTTCAGTGTCACCCAAGTTGGATTTCACGCACATATTTATTGAATTTGATCTGTTAAATGATCTGAATAGAATTTGGTGTATGAATATTTGGGTTGTGGATAACAAGACTATGAGAATTCTGAAATAGGGTCATTTCTTTAATCATAATCTTGGTAATCCTATCACCCCATATTATATCAATCTACCTAATCTTCTGAAATACATGTTTAGTGAAAGCACTATAATGGAACTAGCAAAGAGCCTTGGCTCTCCTCTGAATATTTTGGTTCCTCCTAAAAATCGTGCAATATACAATTTTTATAGAATCTGGATTGAAATGGATATCTCAAAGCCATTGCCTAACAAACTCTGGGTTTGCTTTGGTGATGAAGGTTTCTTGAAAGATTTGGTTTACGATACTTACCCTAATTATTGCAGTATTTGCTATCACTTTGGCCATGCTGAAAAGAACTGCAAGAAAACCAGCCCTTCTCTTAACTCTCAGAACTTTCCTGAATCCAAGCCACCTACCCACAACCAAAACCATCCCCAAATAATCAAATCAGTTATTATAAAAAACCATGAATAATCTTCAATGGTAGACTCTTCCAATTCTATAGATTCTAAAACAATCAAAACTCATCAAAGTCCTTCTGTTGAAATGACTATGGTTGGTATGACTAATCTACCAAAGGATATTAATTCTGTCAATAGTAATCAACAACTTTTACCTTCTCGGGTGGAGGATTCTGAAGTTATTAAGGTTGTCCACACAATTGAGCTAGGAACTCTATTTCACATCAACAATAGTTCTGGTAGTCTCCAACAAGAAACTTTATCACCAACAAAGGAAACCATTGGTAGAATTCCTTGCTCTCATGGAACCAGAAAAATAGTTACTGGTAAAGGAATTGCTAAATATTACAAGAAACTTAAGCACATAAAATCTAAGAAATTGAAAGTTATTAACACCAAGGGTCTAATTTCATCCAAATTAGTGCGGCGCAAAGGAGCTGTAAAATCATCTAATTCTTCCAAATGAATATTTCAATCTTGAATTGGAATGTTTGTGGTCTTGGTATCAATGAGACAATGAATAGTCTTAAATCTCTTAAAAGTTCTGAAAAAAAAGAATTCATGGGTCTTCAAGAACCCATAATAATTCATTATAACCTCGAATTTATTTCAAAGAAACTTGGTTTCCAAGGTTTTATTAGTAATGTTAGAAATAAAGTTTGGGTCATGTGGAAGGAAGACTACCTTGTTGATGTATTAGCTAATGGAGATCAGTTTATCCACTTAAATATCAAACATCGTGCTATGAATAAAGAATTTAGAGTGACATTAGTTTATGCCAAATGCAATAGAGTTCTCCGAAACTCTTTATGGGATAGTCTCAATTCTATTGAAGATGGAACTGAATACTGGATCATTATGGGGGATTTTAACACTATCTCTAACACTAATGAACAACTGCACTGCTTTACTACATGCCTCAATAGCATCAACGACTTTAACAATTTTATCTTTGATTGTAATCTAATTAATGCAAAGTTCTCAGGTCCAAAATTTAAAATGACTAATGGAAGAAAGTAGAGAAGGCTAGACTGTTTTTTATACAAAAACATTTGGCTCAACTATTTTGAAAATACAAAAGTTCTTCACCTTGATAAAACTTGCTCTGACCACTCTCCTATCAGCATTTCTGTACATCTAGCTTGGAGAAAATCTAATCCTTTTTAAATTCTTGAATATGTGGTATCTACATGGTGAGTTCTACAAAATGGTGGAGGCAAGCTGGTCTGTTGATCTTATGGGAACCCCTCTTCAGAAATTTTGGTTCAAGCTAAGGAGGTTAAAGTATGATCTTATAGTATGGAACAAGACTGTCTTTGGAAATGTATTTGATTCTATTAAACAGATAGAAGAAGAAATCTCTTGCAAGGAAGAAAACTATCAAGTCACTTACTCTATTGAAGACAAGATTCTCTTGGGTTCTGCTAAAACACTCACTTAATGCTACTTTCTAAAAAAGAAGTATACTGGGAGTAGAAAATTCATACTATCTGGCTAAAAGATAGTGATAAAAACAGTTTTCTTTCATAATTTTGTAAAAAAAGAGACAAGAGGAATATGATTACCAGGATATGGTCTAGGTCTAATTGGTTAGAAGATCAAAAATCTATTGGAGATTTTGTTTTGGAGTATTTCAAGAATTTGCTTGCTGATATTCCTAACCCTTGGAACTATAATACTCTTCTTGATTATATCTCTAAATTAGCCAATGAGGAGGAGAATGAAATACTAATGGTTATACCCTATGAATCTGAAAACTATACTATCATTAAAGATCTTAACCCTAATTCTACTCGAGGTCCTGATGGCTTTAATGGAATTTGTTTCAAGTTTGATGGCATATAATTTCAAGAGATCTATGTGAAGCTATATGTGAATTTTTCAGAGATAAGCCTATTCCTAAAGGGATTTATGCTAATATTCTTTTCCTCATCCCCAAAAATTATTATCCAAACTCTTGGGAGTATTTCAGGCCAATAGGCCTTACCATTGTGTTTAATAGAATCATCTCTAAGGTAATAAATAATAAAATTGCTAATATTCTACCTAGCCTAATTTCAAATGAGCAAAAAGCTTTTGTAAAAGGTAGGAACATTCGTGAGAAGATCATGATTTCTCATGAACTTTCCTATGATCTAAACCATAAAACTAAAGGCAGTAATGTTCTCCTGGAAATAGATATGGCTAAAGCCTTTGACATGCTTGACTATACCTTTCTCCTAAGTGTCTTGGCTGCTTTTGGATTTGGAACTAGTTTCCTAAGGCTGATTGAAAAGAGTATTGACAACATTTTATTCTCTATCATCATCAATGGGGAGATGAAAATGTTTTTTTAAATCTAATAAGGCTTAAGACAGGGAGACCCCTTGTCACCTAGTCTTTTTATCCTGGCTAAAGAGTATCTGGTTTAAGGTCTTAAGAATCTATCTTTGGATTATCCTTCTACCAAATACAAGAACATAGGGAGTATCAACATACCTTGTATTTATTTTGCAGATGATCTACTTATATTCTGCAATGGTGTTATCTCCTCCATCTTCAAAATCATCCGTCTCCTGGCTCGCTATGAAGAAAAATCAGGTCATCATATAAACAAGGATAAATCTAGAGTAATTATGATAAATAAAATATTACCTCAGAGAATTAGAAATCTGGAAAACACCTTGGGTTTCAAGCATAGCTTCATTCCTTTCAAGTACATGGGCACCACTGTCAGCAACATTAACTGGATCAGTAACGATGATGGGTTAGTGTTCAAAATTAAAACCAAGATTCCTGAATGGGATCGAAATGTTCTATCTTTTGGTGGAAGGATCAATTTGATTCAATATATTCTCTCACCATTCCCTACCTATATAATCCAAAACTCCATAGTTCTCAAATCTATTATTCAAAGGATTAAAATCTTTTATAATAACTTCCTATGGGGCTCTAAAGAAAGTAAGCTAGCCATAAACTAGGCTCAATGGTCTAGAGTTTACAAACCTTTTGAATAATGTGGATTAAATGTTAGAAAGATTGAAGAGCTTCAAGAGGTTTTTCCTCACAAACTATGGCTAACTTTTAGGGCTGAAAAATCTCTGTGGGCTAGGATGATTTTTTTAATTTACTGCAGTAGCCATCATCCTATTACTGCACCTAAACCTATTAGAAGCTCTAAAGTCTGGTTTAGGCTTAGGAACATCAGAGATAGTACTGAGAGATTTATCATATGGAAACCTAGCTCTGGAAACATGGACTTTTGGTAAGATAAATGGTGCTCTACAAAATAATTTATCTCTTTAAATGAAGATGATGATAGAACATGATTTGAGGGTTGTGAAGACAATAATTTATGGGAAAATGGAACTTGGAACATCGACAAACCGGAAGCCTTTGTCAACTTATATGAGATCCATAAAATCTAGATAGTTTTTTTTAGATCTAAACTTTCAATTAGCTTAAAAATGCCAGCATTGTGACAATACATAAAGTTTAAATCATGTTTTTGTAAGCTGCCAGAGTACTTGGAGTGTCTGGAGATACTTTTCTACCTATTTCTGGTGTGGATTAATTTTGACTGAGGGTAACTTTGTCTAAAGTTTTATGGTATTTCAAGGGTATTTAATGTTTAGTAGATTCTAGTGAGAGATTTAAGCTGCCTGGTTATATTTAATTTTCATTACCCTCATTAAATGAAAGTGGTTGGGTATTTATAACCTTAACCTTGGGCCACATGGGCTTTCGGGTTATTATTATGAATTCGGGTCGAGTTCAAAGACCCATTAGTTTTTAAGTAGGTAGGTAATTAGCTTAGTGATGAAGTGATTAAGTTTTTAATACATTAGTTCAGTTCGGATGATTCAGTGGGTGGATCTTGTCCGAATTGCCCATGTCCGGTTCTCATAAAGAGTGACGATAAAATCCGGACATCCCTTAGGATGATAAAACCACGAGCCTTTATTTTATTTTTCTTGCCGCTGCTTTCTCCGGAGGCAAGATGCCATCCGAGAGATATTGAAGAATTGGAAATCTCCAATCTTGGGGTTTTTTTACTTGTATATTCAAACTTTCTTCTCCCTTATCCGGATTGATTTGAATAGATGGGCATTCTTGCACATGTATCCAAGGGTAGGACTCAGAGTAGGCTACAGTTTCCAAAGAGTCTGCTATCGTATTTTCCGTTCGGGGTATGTGCTCACATGTGACGCTTTTGAAGTTGAGTGCCACTTCTTTAAGGATGAACAAGTATTTAATCAGTTGCTCTTTCTTGGCTTCAGATTGACCTTGTGCATGATGCATAAGAGGTTGAGAATCACTCATCAACCTGACCCTCTTAGCTCCACAGATGAGAGATAATTTTAAACCAGCTATAGCAGCTTCATATTCAGACTCATTATTGGAAGCCCTAAAGGCAAAACATATAGCTTGGTACATTCTGTCACCGTACAGAGAGGTTAAACATATCCCAGCACCACATCCCATGGTACTTGATCCACCATCAGTCCGGACGACCCAGACTTTTTTATCTCTTACACCGGTTGCTTGCTTAGCATCCCTATCTGAATGGAATTCAACTAAGAAATCAGCCACAGTTTGGGCTTTGACTGTCGTTCGAGGAGCAAAATCAATATCGTAGTCTCCCAACTCCACTGACCACTTGGTCATTCTACTTGAAATGTCATCTTTTTGGAGAATATTTTTTAAAAGAAAAGAAGTCCGGACGATGATAGAATGAGCCTGAAAATAGGGCCTCATTTTCCTTGCTGCAATCACTAGTGCCAATGCCAATTTTTCAAGCTTCAAATATCGTTTTTCTGCATCTATCAAGCTTTTGCTTATATAGTACACCGGACGGGGATAATTGTCCACCTCTCTTACCAATACTGCACTTATTGCACAATCAGAAACTGCTAAATACACGTAAAGGGTTTCTCCATCAACAGGTTTAAACAAAGTCTTGGGGGAAGATAAATTCTTCTTAATTTCATCGAAGGCCTCATCACACTGTGGGGACCAGTTGAAGTCCTTTGCACCTTTCAAAGTTTGAAAAAACAGGGCACACCTGTCCGAAGACCTTGAAATGAAATGGTTTAGTGCAGCCAGCCTCCCAGTCAATCGTTGTACTTCTTTAATATTTTGAGGAGGCTCCATTTGCAGTAAAGCATTAAGCTAGTCTGGATCAGGTTGTATCCCTTTCTCACTTTCACCAAGTTGGCAAAAGTTTCTTGGAGATCTCCCAAGTGTAACTCTTCGTCCACACTTTTCACCATCATGTCATCGACGTAAACTTCCATGTTTCGTCCAATTTGATCAGCAAAAGCCTTGTTTACCAACCTCTGGTAAGTAGCCCCAGCATTTTTTAACCCAAATGGCATTACTTTGTAACAATGGAGGCCCATATCAGTAACAAATGTGGTATGTTCTTGATCCTTTGGATCTACTTGAATCTGATTATACCCGGAGAAGGCGTCCATAAAGGACAACAGCTTGTTTCCAGAAGTGGAGTCCACCAACTGATCAATTCGGGGGACCAGATATAAATCTTTTGGGCAAGCCCTGTTGAGATCTGTGAAATCGATGCACATACGCCACTTGTCATTTTTCTTTTTTACCAACACCGGATTGGCTGTCCATAAAGGGTATTGAGATTCCTTTATGTGTCCCATTTTAGTAAGTCGGTCAACCTCTTGAACTATGACATCAGCCTTCTCCTTAGAAAATGCTCTCCTCCTTTGTACAACAGGTGCTATGTCTCTTCGGATGGAACACTTGTGTGATATAATGCTTGCTGGTACTCCGGTTACATCAGCATTGCACCAAGCAAAGACGTATTGATGGTCTTTCAAGAAATCTAACATTTTACCCTTTAATTCCGAAGTCATCTTGGATCCTATCTTGACATTTTTTTCCTTCAGCCAGAGAGTGAGTTTCAACTTCTTCAACCGGTATTAAAACACCAGGGGTCTCTCTGGGGTCATCAATCTCACCCTCTCCCCTAGAGGGCCCCTCAAACTGCTATTACTCATTAATCCGGACTGCCCCCAATGTTCGAGGGGCCAGTGTTGTCGCATAACACTCCCTTGCTACCTTTTGGCTGCTTCGAACAACTCCCACTTGTCCCTGCACAGCATACTTCAAACACTGGTGGACTGTTGAAGCCACATCATGCATCCTAGAAAGCCAAGATCTTCCCAGAATAGCATTATAACAAGTGGGACAATCCACCACAATAAAAAAGTATTCTAACCATCTTTTTAAAAGGGACTTCGCCCAACAAAACCTCCTCCTCGAACTCTCCGATCACATCTACTGAGATTCTACTGAACCCTTAATTGATCTGTTCGAACGTTGAATTACTGCCGGATTCTTCATTTTTTGTAGGAAGTTAAAAAGAGAATATTGGCTGAACTTCCAGTATCCACCAAAATTCGTCTTATATCATTGCCTCCAATGGATGCTCCTATGACAACAACATCTTCATGTGGACCAACAATATCCCTCAAGTCATCCTCGTCAAAAACAATAAAAGAAAAAGGAATTTGTGATAGATAGGAAGTCATGCCTCCTTCAAGCTGGGTAGCTAAATTATGAACGTGCCTCTTTATTGAAGAAGCACTTGGTGCAGTCATGGTGTCCCCTCCGAAT
This sequence comes from Limnanthes douglasii subsp. nivea, assembly GCA_036936605.1. Taxonomy (NCBI): domain Eukaryota; kingdom Viridiplantae; phylum Streptophyta; class Magnoliopsida; order Brassicales; family Limnanthaceae; genus Limnanthes; species Limnanthes douglasii. The sequence goes on along the minus strand of JAUPFV010000002.1, from coordinate 57,748,653 downwards.
ATTGTAAGTGACTCAAAAAAAGGTAATAAGTCCGGACACCGTCTTGCAATGCTCCATGATAACTCCCACTTTATTCCGGGTTGGATCAAGGTCCAAGTATTCGGACTCTACATCGAACCTTTCGATTATCACCATATCCCCATCCGGAGCCGATGTGCCTGCATTGTTTGGACCAGCCCGATAAGCGCTATCAGGCCTATTTCCGCCTCTTCTTTTAACATACGCCCCCAACTTTCCTCTTTAAATCAAATTCTGCACTTCTTGTTTCAACGCAATACAATCCTCAGTGGTATGACCAGTATCATGGTGATACTGACAAAAACAATTATTACGGCTCTCCCTAGGAGACTGTAATGCAACCGGCCTTCTGTAGTGTACTTCGTCTTTTGTTTTGTCATAAATGGTGGCTACATTTTCTTTCAACTCAGAAAACCACTCCAGTTGAACCCAAGGCCCTCGTTTATTTCTAGATTACTGACTCTGGGCTGGTGCAGCTGGCTGAGACTGAGCTTTAGCTCTGTTATGATCCTGCCCGGCTTCCTTAGCCTTGTTCCCGGACTGGTTTTGGTTTGGATGTGGTGCAGCCGGAGCAGACCTCACCTGCATGTGCACCCTAGTTTTCTTTGTTTCATCTACATTAATCTGCTTTCCGACCTGATTCAGCAGACCTCCCCATGTCATGGCCTTGTTCTGGTTACTGAATCAGCCAAGTTTCCAGGGTTTAAGCCCTGCCTCAGAGAAGCTATTGCTACTTGTTCAAAGCAATCAGCCAATCCATTTTTGGTATTTACAAAACGACTTATGTATTCTTTTAAAGATTCGTTTGGTTCTTGGGCAAAATGGATAATCGTGTCTCCATTGCCCTTCACTTCCTTACTTCCAAAAAACTGTCTCCGAAAGGCCACCCAAAAACTATCGAAATTTCTCATGCAACCCTGCGGTAAACTATTGTACCATTTCAGAGCACTCCCCGTAAACTATTTGGAGAATGCTCTACAAAGTAGCTTGTCGTCATCATCAAAATTCATTATAATTTTTTTGAATTGTTCCAAGTGGTTATCCGGGTCTTTACTACCATCATATTTTTCCATTTTCGTACTGTCAAACCTCTTAGGAAGGTTCCCGGACAGTATTTTGGAGGATAATGGAGATTTTCTCCAATTTCGGCCACGACTGAAAACCGTATCTTCGTTAGGAGTTGCAAAGATACCTGGTTCATCATGGAAGGCAAAAGAATCCATTAACAATCGATTTACATGTCTCCAACCATGACCATTAGATGATCCTTTGCCCAGATGCTTCTTCAACCTTCCATGCCTATCCTTTTTTCTTGAGTAATTCTTGACCAACTTTTGTTTCTTTTTAGAAGGCCTTCATCACTGCTGGATGACAAGGATTCTTCGACTCCATCTTCATTTGAGGAGCTACTAGAAGACTCTGAGTCTGAATCAGAGCTCTCCACCGGTTTAGACCGGTGAGACTTTTTTGAGCTAGCATGAGTCTTTTTTGCACTCACATGGGTTTTTGATGGCTCATGCTCTCTTGGATTGTCAGTATGATGAGCTACTGACACCTTAGACTTCTCTTTTGTGCCCATATCTGCCCTCTTGGCAGCCCTCAGAGCTTCTATTTCAACTTTTAACCTATCTCGTTCCTCAATAGTATATTCATCATTCTCACCCACCACTTCGGCCAAAGCTGGTGGTACTTCTTGCACGTCCGGATTCATCCGAACTGGTTTTTCCTGATGGTTTTGAATGCTAGATTTAGGCACCTTCTCCGCCCACTGTGGTCACCAATTTGGTGTGGATTAATTTTGATTGAGGGTAACTTTATCTAAAGTTTTGTGGTATTTCAAGGGTATTTAATGTTTAGTAGACTGTAGTGAGAGATTTGAGCTGCCTGGTTGTATTTAATTTTCATTACCCTCATTAAATGAAAGTGGTTGGGTATTTATACCCTTAACCTTGGGCCACATGGGCTTTCGGGTCATGATTATGAATTGGGGTCGAGTTCAAAGACCCATTAGTTTTTAAGTAGGTAGGTAATTAGCTTAGTCATGAAGTGATTAAGTTTTTAATACAATAGTTTAGTTCGGATGGTTCAGTGGGTGGATCTTGTCTGAATTTCCCCTGTCTGGTTCTCATAAAGAATGGTGATAAAATCCGGACTCATCAATTTCAACATCTATATAACTAGGAACATGACCTTTACTCACTTAGTAAGGTCATGGTACTAGTTTAAAAATAAGGTTGTCCACATTAGGTCTATTCTCCCTCCAATTCATAATGAACAGACTATCAGTATTAAAGCAATGATAAACCATATTTCTCACATCCTATCTGGTCTTGACATGGCTAATCTTCTCAAGAGAAGCCACTGGGGTTACGAGAGCAAGGTTGATCCTTAAGTAGACTTCTTATATCATATAAACAAGCCCAAAATATGATTATCTCTCTCCTAGGTAAGTCCTAAATCTAATAAGTATAAATTAAACTCCGACGGAGCTTGTAACCTCTGTGGTGAATCCAATAGAGGTGGATTAGTTCATGATAGTAATGGTAACGTCATATTTATCTATATGTGTCTCTATGTCAGGAATCTATCGATTGTGGCTGAGTGTAGAGCCTTATTGGACGACTTAATTCTATGTCACTCTAGGGATTAATCATTTGGATATTGAAGCAGATTCAAGTATCCCACTGAAATGATTCTCCATAGGAGAACTCCTTGGTTCTTTAGGCCTATTATCAGCTGCTGCCGGAAGCTCTTCTCATCTAACATGACCTTGATTCACATTTTTCGGGAGTAGAATGAGGCGGCGAGTGGATTGCTAAGGAATTTGCTAAATCTACTCATAACCTACGCTTTAATCAGGCTCAAGCTCCAAATTTCCTCAAAGCCATCACATTTTTGAAGGATTGGGAACTGGTTACTTGAGAAGGAATCCCAATCCATAAGATATCTTTTAAGAATCCTTGTTTTGAGATCTGAAATGATTTGAATCAAAAAAACCCTCTTACATGCATGCAATTTCTCCGTTTAGCAAAATCTTGGCTTCCGAAATCCGGTCTCAAGCTCTTCGTGGCAAACATCTCCAATTTCCAGCTCTATTAAATGATCTCTTAATGTCGGATGAAGTTTTGGGAAGGTTTTGGTATCTGATGTAGCTAAGACTACGGACAGGCTGGTTTCTCGTTCAGGTATCAGGATTAGGTCAAGCATGTACTCAAATCGAAGATTTTGATGAGCCTGTCAGATTTCAAAACAGTGACATGTCACAAAGTTTGATACCTAAGTTCGATCCTTAAAGCCTCCAAAAACCAGTTTAATATTTTAGTGTTAATTTTATTTATTTGTTTTATTTTCAAACATTTATGTAATTTCCCTTATTTGGAATTAGGGTTTTGGGTATTGCTATATAAAGCATCTTATACCATATTTTGCTGTCAGATTTTAATTAAGTTTTGAGAATTATTTTTTTGAGTCTCTTTATTTCTAACCTAGGGTTAGGGTTTTACCGATGTTTCTTTCTTCTAATCTTCCGCCACGCCATCAGTATCGAATTCGAGACTTCTGTTCTTTCATTTTCCCAGCTTCTCTTAATAATTGTATGTTGTGGCTACCCTAGTACTTGTCTAAGTCTGGTCTGTTTTACTGGGCTTCAGATGAAAGTACCTTTGTAATTCTCTAATTTTGTGAAATAATAATGTCCAAAGTTGAAAGGAAAAAAAATACGCGATGAGATATAAATAAACATGCGAAACATATACTACTTGATGATTAAGATGCGAAACCAATTATTGAAATTTTTTTAAACACTTTTTCGATACTGGCAAATGAAATCATACAAAACAAAAAATACGAGACTATATATAAATAATCCTCTATACCCAACATAAATAATCTAATGAATAACCCTCGATCAGGTTACTCTAGATTCTAACATTAGAAATCATAATACAATATTAAACTAGCTGAGCTAATGAATCTTAGCACTTCATATTATAATCCATTACACAAATATTAAATGCAAGAAACACTTATGATACCATGCATCTGGCTTATATTTTGTAGGGACCCAGATAAAAGAAAATAATCTGTTGTACGTCAAAGGCTATATATTCTATACTATAAGTAAAGCAGCTGATAAAGGACAATAGAGATGAGTTAATCTCCATTATTAACTACTACTGTATTTGTTAAATCAAATAATCTAGCACTTGCAAATAAAATAAAAATGGTGACTAATCTCAACTTAACTTTTAAAATGAATCTTGATAAGTAAATTAGGAGCAACAACACCAGCACACGTTAAAGGTTAAACTAAATCTTCCAATGAGATCGCCCATTTTCCGCGTCCACCAAACATGTTGTGTCGATTCCATCTTACATCACCCAAACATGCTTTCAACTTGCAAACACAAAAGTATCGCATCAATAATTAAAGTAAGAAAAAACAAAATATATTTTATATCGGTTGAGCTATGCTATGACGTTTTATAACAAAACTTATTTAATAATGGATTGATGATGCTAAAATAAGGTTTCCATAGAAAATGTTAAGAAACAACTCCAAAACTCTATCTAGTCGGGTCGACTTTAAATACTTAATTTTATTATTTTTCATATTTTAAAAAAAATGTATGATATTGATAACATATAAATAATTTTTTTTTACTTCACTAATTTTAAAAATGTTTTCAAATTTGTTTATATTTATTTTTACCAAATCAATTACCTAATTATATCACGGTTTTAATTTTAATTATGATGGAGACAATTATGATTTTCTTTTCGTTTATGATTTTCTTTTCGTTTGACTAGTAGTTATTTGGTTTAAAGGTTTAATATTCTTGTTTATAATTTACCTTTTTTTTTTACTGTACGATATTAACGTGTATTTTCACGTGATTTGTTCGGACGAGAAATATACACATTTCTCTTATCTTTATAAGGAATAAACGAATAATGGATCAGTGTTGTAACCAGTACTATTTTATGTTTGTTTTAAATAATACATGACTTGTCATGCTTTTAAAATAGTTGTAAGATTATTTATTATATGATTTAATTAGTGTGTATAACTCTTTTGTTTGATTAAATAAGTATAGATTAGGTTTGGCTCTTTTTATTAGTTGATTTGATTTATAACAATAACTAGCTAATTAATTTAATTTGATAGATTCGAGTGTGATTAGTAATGTTATATGTAATCAATTTAATATGAATAATATGTGTAATTAAGTTTGATGGATTAGAAATTGATTATACTATCTAATTTTAATTAGTTTGATCATATATATAACTGAGCTTTTATTGGTTTGATGGATCGTACATTTTTTTATTGATATATTTTAGTATGTATTCTTAGGGTTGCTCATCTATCACTAGTCTTGAGTTATACAAAAAAATTGAAAATAAAACTTTAACGGTGATGATGTGGTTCGAAATGATGTTTTAAGATCATCATTTGGTGATCCATTGACATACGGTGACATTCAATCATCATCATGTTTTTAGTGTTTACTGATGATAAATATATGTTCTAATATATATCTATTACGCTCAAAATTAGTATTTAATGGCTCGTGAATATATTCAATGGACAAATTGCCATAGATATTTCGGGGGTTACACAAAAGTTAGAGACATATTTAAAATGTGAATTCTAAAAATACTGCCAAAAGTAGTAATAAAATCATTATTGTTTTCTTTATAAGAAAATGTACATTGTCTTATATAGTGACCGTGGTGGATCTTTAAACATACATAACTAGTCTATTTTTTGTTAATCCATCCCATTAACTTACTAAGTTGCATAAAACACGATCAATGTTGCACATACGTTAGATTTATATTATAAAGTAAATAACAATCCAATATTTTACCAGTTTGACTTATGGGTCAGATAAATCTTACCATTATCCGTGCCCTTTTTGTCATTGCGAAGAACTCTAAGGGATGACTAGTTTTGACGTTGCTTCAGATTTTATTTGTATCCATGCCGACATGTTTAGATAACTTTGCCTTTGATTATATTTGCTAGGAAAATCAAGAAATCTAAAAAAATCTTTAGTCTACGCGTGGTATGCTTTTGTACACGTGTTATGATGAAGCCTGAATGGACGATAAAAATACTTTTACACTCCCTATTGTAAGTGTTGTTCGGTTTCCAAGGCCCCTTCTATAAATTCGTTGTTCCTCTTCATTTTCTCACTCTTCATTGATTCTAAAGGTACCGAGAGAAAGTAAAGTCATTTTACTTCGACCATAAGAAACATCAATTTCCGAGAGATCACCGACGCATAAATGTTTATGCAAAAATCCTCGCCTTATTTCTGACTTCATCAATTTGAAAATATTCGTTGACACACATCTACTCTCATATTTATCCGGACTCCTTGTTTAACGTAGCTTCTTAATTCCCCAACTTAATTTATTATATGTTTTTCTTTGACAACGCTCTTTCGAACAAGTCGTCGATAGCTAAGAAAGTTGAGCATATGAAAGCCTCCGAGATTGTAGACGAGGAACCTAGATTTATTCCTAAAGTATTCAATTTAAGAATTGACACACCATGGAAAAAACAATCCAAACTAGTTGGTATCTCGCTTTCTTTGACCCATTCTAATCATTCTTCGTCGACAAAAATCACCAATCGTCCTAACACAACTCGTACATAGGAAAACAAATGCCACTTTTAATTGATTCTGATGGGCCAATCTAATACTGAAGAAATGTCTCTCATAAAAAACCCTTGATTCTTTTAGAGAAAATAAAACTCTCTTTTAACTCGAAATAAAATGAATCAAAGAATCCCAAGATGATTCATCTTAACCATAATACACCCCTGAAGAATTCTGCTCGGTCTGGAGAAAATATTCCCACAATATCAAAGATAATACCTACAAGTTAGGCTACACCTCAGAGGAAGTTTTGGGTATCAAGAAAGAAAGCTAGTTGTCGCTAAAAATCTAGTGCGATTAGTTGATGAAAGTTCTCATGATATCGATATTGTGGCGGAGACTAAAAGGAAGATTGAAGCGTTACCAGTTATAACGTTGATGCCTCCGATTACTGTATTTATAGTTTGAGAGGTTTTTATGATGAGCTTCAGGCTCAAAAAGAAAATAAAAAAAAAATCTGAAGCTGAAGAAAACAAAAAAGAAAAAGGTTAAAATTAAGCTGCCGTTAGAGATATACAGGGTACTAAAAATGTTTACAACGTCAGCTGTCGATACCCTGTAGCTCTCGATAAACTCGAATACAATCAATACCTCAAACCCAAAGAATCAAACTTCTGAAGAAGATATGGAATTACATAATTGGTTGATAACCGATTTCTTGAGGTTGGAGAGACACCAGTGTATGCCAAAAGTGGTGAACTCGTCGCCTAGCCTGATGCCATAAATTAGGGAATTCGGTTTTTCTAGACCCTTCCATCATTCGGTACTTTGAACTGGTGCACTTCTGACCTAGTCCGGCCAGCCCGAATACATTGTTCACCCTTATGTTTGAGAGGTTTTTATGATGAGCTTCAGGCTAAAAAAGAAAATAAAAAAAAATCTGAAGCTGAAGAAAACAAAAAAGAAAAAGGTTAAAATTAAGCTGCCGTTAGAGATATACAGGGTACTAAAAATGTTTACAACGTCAGCTGTCGATACCCTGTAGCTCTCGATAAACTCGAATACAATCAATACCTCAAACCCAAAGAATCAAACTTCTGAAGAAGATATGGAATTACATAATTGGTTGATAACCGATTTCTTGAGGTTGGAGAGACACCAGTGTATGCCAAAAGTGGTGAACTCGTCGCCTAGCCTGATGCCATAAATTAGGGAATTCGGTTTTTCTAGACCCTTCCATCATTCGGTACTTTGAACTGGTGCACTTCTGACCTAGTCCGGCCAGCCCGAATACATTGTTCACCCTTATGTTTGAGAGGTTTTTATGATGAGCTTCAGGCTAAAAAAGAAAATAAAAAAAAATCTGAAGCTGAAGAAAACAAAAAAGAAAAAGGTTAAAATTAAGCTGCCGTTAGAGATATACAGGGTACTAAAAATGTTTACAACGTCAGCTGTCGATACCCTGTAGCTCTCGATAAACTCGAATACAATCAATACCTCAAACCCAAAGAATCAAACTTCTGAAGAAGATATGGAATTACATAATTGGTTGATAACCGATTTCTTGAGGTTGGAGAGACACCAGTGTATGCCAAAAGTGGTGAACTCGTCGCCTAGCCTGATGCCATAAATTAGGGAATTCGGTTTTTCTAGACCCTTCCATCATTCGGTACTTTGAACTGGTGCACTTCTGACCTAGTCCGGCCAGCCCGAATACATTGTTCACCCTTATGTTTTGCATCATCACTCTGATGCTTTCTAGAATTGAACTTCATATGGAGTAATATATGTCCATTACTGCCCTTTCGAGGAACCATGTTATATCTTTTCATTTTATCACAATAAAACATGAGTATAAGGTGGTAGATAATCTCCTCGAGGTAGAAAATACTTGGAATCATCAATTCTTTTTTGTTAGTGGTTGTTGGCAGGATGGCTAAGAATTTTCAAAGACATTAAATTCGTGTTGATTTTGGACGAACTGGAAGAGTATAAGTAAGTTCAGCCTTCGATCAAACTTGTCTGAAACTATTATCAACCTTTAGTTTTTTTGTTAATTTTTATTCCTCATTCAATCTTCTTTTGGAAAAATATCTAAATGCCGACAAATACATTTGGAAGTTACTAAGAAGACTTTAACCAAGCTAAGGAAGTGGGCCAGAGAAAATTGGTCATCGAATTTCATATTTTTTTACTCTTATCAACCTGATCCAAAGCCACCCATGGAGAATGAACAAGTAAATTACCCTATCTTCCCAACCATTAATGACTTCTCCTATTAAAATTTTCGATTGATTGGTTTCCATTGACGCTCATGTTTACCTTCCAACCAGAAAAGGGCTCATAGCAAAAAGATTATAAAACAAAGTTATGGTGGTCAAGATAAAAAGAGATATAAGAAAGATGCTAAGGAAGTAAAGAAGAAAGCTATATTGGATTATCCCAAGGTTAATAAGATGAAATTCACTAAAGTTTCTGACCCAAAAGTCAACGAACAAATAAATAAAATATATGATTAGACGATGACCGAGAAAAACACATCCTCGAAAAAAGAAAAACTTAACACACACGTTTAAGGGTAAAAAATGAAGGAAAATATGCAAAGGGAAAATGAAATATTTGATTTAAAAGAGACCTAAGGATGGAAAGAAAACTACTCCTTCCTCAGAAAAAATTGTTGAAGTTATCGTGAACATCGAAGGCTTCTGTCAAGTTCACAACTCTATAGCTGTCAATTCGGGGCTTACTGCACTAGTTGACCAGTCTAACACTCACATCCAAAGAAGTTAATCATAAGTTTTTCTGAAGGAAAACCAACAAGGAAAAGATTCTTCCAACTTTGGGTCTTTTTAACTTGTAAAAACAGATTTATTTTTTGTAGCTATTTGGGATCTTGTTGTTTCCATTGCAAATTTTGAGAGGAAGGTGATAAAGTAAAAAATGGATTTAGACAAAGCTAATGATTTAGTTGAGCGCCTGGAGAATGCGACTTCGACCCTAGTAGATGACACTAAGTTTCTTCATAAAATAATTCCCAAGCTGCGGCAGAGCATTTCAGATAAAAAATATATAGCAATTAAGAATGAACAACATACTTATTCTGTTGAAAATAGCTCACAAAACAAAACTTTGTCTACTAGACTGATATGACTGACAAAGCGACTGCCATGCCAAAAATAAAATCGAGGAATAATTTAACCATGAGGGAAAAATGTGATGATCGATCTACTTTTTAAATAAAATGAAGCGTTAAAAGAAATTGTTCGAAAGGTTGAAAAAGATAAGAAAGATATTGCCATAGATCTGGCTTCCTTCAAAGTACTACATATAAAAGACGAAGCATTTTCCCTTTATGCTTATGATGATAAATGGACGACATACCTAAATGGTCTGACACTAAAGTCAGATCTACAATGATCCTTGGTTTTCATAAAATAAAATTGGATTTGGACTTGGGCTCTTAATATGATATGGTTCTGAAAGAGAAACATCCCAAATATATTTCATTCAAAGATGGAGAAAAACATCTAAAGATGTATATGAGACATCCAAAGATTCAGAATATGATGTTACAAGTGGTGATTCTACAAGTGAGGTTTCCAAATAAGAGAGCTCACAAGAAAATTAGTTCGAAGAAGATTATGAGGATGTTGAATAGTTTCGCTTTTATGTTTCCAATGTTATAAATATTCTTTTATATGTCTCTTTTTGAATTGCAAGTCCTTGTACAACTAGAGCATTTTATGTTCTTATTTAATTTTTTATAAATGCTAATATATTTACTCATCTTTTTTATCATTATATAAATTTTTCATATAAAGTCATATTTTCGGATTCTACCAAGTTGAGGGTGATACTCTTTATAGATTCAAAAGTTTTAAGCTCTTAGTATTGACCAACTAGTATTGGAACCTTTTAAACACGACCAACTAGTATTAGAACCTTTTAAACATTACCAACTAGTGTTGGAAACTTTTAAATAAGACCAACTAGTGTTGGAACTTTTTAAACATGAACAACTAGTTCTGGAACCTTTTAAAGTAAGATTTTAGGTCGGAAATTCAGGACCTGTCAAAAATGAAGTCGGAAAATATAAAAAGAAACTGACTTATATTTAACCGTTGACTATATGGCATCTCCCTAAAACCTTTTTGGGCCAGCAAGGTAGGAAAGAGCATGCCACCAGTTATTACATAGCAATAAAAAAGTCTCTACATTGTTTACACATTCATTCCAAATATAATTTTAAATACTAAGGGTACCGAAGTGGTCTTTCTTCATGTCCATAAGTCGATAAGTTCATGGCTTTACCCTCTACGTCACCGAATAAGGTCCTTCCCAATTTGGACCAGCTCTCCAAGACTCTTATCTTTAGTATTCAAGAACACCTTCCGTAGAACCTTATCACCTAATTTAAATTCCCTTCGACGAACTCGAGTTGTACATCTACTTCTCAGCAAAGTTTAATAATAAATAGATATTAGATGTGACTTTTGTTTTCTCTTCGATCAGGCCAAGTTCGACCATTGCACCTTCGTTATTTCTAGCTATGGAATTATTTATAACTCTGAAATATGCAAGTGTAGCTTCAGTAAGGGTTACCGAGTCCATCTCATAAACCAAAAAAAAAGTTGATTCATGGATCTCTGTCCGGGGGTCGTTCGATAAGCCCACAACACTTCGTGAAGATAACTCGGCCATTTTCCAGCATCCCCCTCCAGGTTCTTTCTTAAACCATATATGATAGTTTTATTCATAACTTCCACTTGCACATTGGAATGAAAGTGGAAAGGTACCGAAAAACAATGATGGATGCTTCTGGAAGAGAATAAAACTTTCATATCTTTATTTATAAACTGGAGGGCATTATATGTGATGATTATTCTTGGTTTCTAAACCTACAACATATGTTAGGCAGAAGAAACTTGATAATTTCCTTTGCTTTAGTTCTAACCAAAGGTTCGGCCTCCACCCAGTTAGAAACATAATCAACCGCCACTAGGATAAATTGACGTTGCTCAAAATCCATAAAGAACGGCCCAACTAAATCCACTCCCTATCTATCAAATGGAAATGATTCTAAGATTGACTAAAGTGCAATAAAAACCTTATCATAAAGGTTTTAAACATGCACTGAGTCGATCTCTCACCCACTTGAAGATTGGATAGTATTATGATTAATCCATTCTAATGCACCGCAAAAAATGTCGGTTGAAAGATATTTTATAGAGAACATCTACGAATACGCAAAACCATATGCCTTAGATCTCAACTTTTTAGCTAATGCTTTATTATCTTACAAAGTCCCTCTAACAAGAAATTCTATAAGCTCATGCCTCAAATATTTCTCTGTACTTATTTAAATATGCAAGATTTCTTCTTTATTTAGTTCAGAATTTGTTGCCATCGAAGGATGTTCATGTTCGAGGATCCAGGTATACCCTTCGGTGTATGTTATAGTTGCAAGAGAATGAGAATTGTAATTTCTAAGCTATGAATATGTTCATACTGAATGATCTCAAAACAAGTTATCAATTATTTTAAACCCTCTAGATATTTTACTAAATGTTTTTTTGCCTCAGCGTGCCCTGATCCATTGCTGATGAGGAGCTATAAATCATTTATCAAGTGAACTTTCTTGGTACTAAAAATATGTTCAAGTCAAAACCATGCTAAGGCTGCCTTGTATTTTGTCTCGTCATTAGTCGTCTTGAAGCCAAAACATAGCTCTTGATACATTAATTCTCCATACAGAGCTACCAACTGGATCTCTGCTCCATAACCTAATATGCTTGAAACCCCGACACTTTAAATAATCCAGTCATCTTTAAGGATATCAATATCTGGTTACGATTATGATCATTTAGAGTGGAATTCAACTTAAAAATCTGGCAAGGCCTACGTTTTGATTGTCGTTCGAGGTTTGAAATTGATACCAAAGTTTGCTAGTTCCACTAACCATTTAGTCATCCGACCTGAGACTTCAAGCTTTCGCAGTACATATTTTAGTGGAAAGAAATTTTGAATATGCTTGAAAGTACGGTGTCATTTTTCTGGCTGTGACAATAAAGTCCAAGGCTAGCTTCTCTAACCTCAAGTATCTATATTCAACATCCAACAAGCTCTTACTTACATAATATATTTTATCCCACACTTGGCTTAATTAAATTTTTTGGAGGAGATATGTGATCTTTTATCCTCATAAAAGCATCATCACACTATAATGTCCATTTGAAACGATTTTTCTTTTCTCAGAACTTGAATTAATTGAGCATACTTGTCTGATGACCTCGATATGAATCTGTAAAGAGTAGCAAACCTTCCAGTTAAGATTTATACTTCTTTGATGGATCTCAGAGATTCCATATCAGGTAAACCATTCAACTGTATTAGGTCAGCTTCAATTGTTTTTTGACTATATACCCCACAAACGTTCCGGATCGCACCTCTAAGGTACATTTTTATGCATTTAACTTTAATTTATTTCTTTTAAGTTATAAAGCATTTATCCTATATAAAAAAATGATAGTTATATTTAAAAAAAATTACCAACATGTTATCGATATAAACTTCAGCATCTCTTCCAATTTGGCTAATAAAAGCTTTGTTCAATAATCTCTGATAAGTTACCCAAATATTTTTCAAACCAAAACGCATTACCTTGTAGCAATATAAACCCTTACCAGTTATGAACTTAATATTTGCATGGTCCCTTAGATCCATTTGTATATGATTATACCTATAATATACATCCATAAAAGATAAAATTGTATTACCCAAAGTAAAATCCACCAGCTGATTAATTCTTGGAACATGAATGGGTCTTTGGGACAAACTTTGTTTAGATCGGTAAAATCAACACATATCCTTCTTTTTCCATTCTTATTTTTCATAAATAATTTATTAGATATCCATAACAGATACTGATATTTCATGATATGTCCTACCTTCGATAACCAATCTACTTTACCCACAATCGTTTCAGATTTCTTAACATAAAACGTTCTCATTTTTTGAATTATCGCGCGTGCACTTAGCCGTATATAAATTTTATGACATATGATATTTATATGTACTCTTGTAATATGTTTCGAACACCAAATGAACATGTATATATTCCTAGATAAAAATGATATCAGCTTATCTTTTACACATGGCGATAGTAGAATGCCAATCTTAAAACTTTTACCATCGCGAAAGAAATAAGTTTCAAGATTCTCATTACGTGTTACTAAATTAGGGGTCTCCCTCAAATCGTGTATATTGTTGACTCCGAAGTTGAGCCTGTAACTAATATCTTAAATTTTATTTTATTTTATTGTTAACAATTGTAAGGTTTTAGAGTAATATCCAAATCTAACCCAACTTTTATCGTCTATTTGATCTTTCAACATATTAAATATATAGTATTCTTTCTTTAATTCATTCGTTTACAGTTTGAAAGCACTAATAGCAGATAATTTTAACTTATCACCTTTGAATATAGCAAACCGGTGTCTAGATGACCCGAACCAAACATAATTTGTTGAATTGGTGAATTAGTTGCTATATTGACAGACACATCTCTTACCTTTTCAATTCCATGGTTGAGAAAAAACTATTAGACGAACCACATATATTCACCACTGTTGCATTCACAAAGATTGGAGGTATTGCCCTAGGATTACCTCGTGTTATTTTGTTTTCACACATAAGTAACAAAACACCTGATCTACTTTGGATCAACTCATTTTCAGCAACTTGCAACATTATATTAGCAACTCTCATAACAATTGTTGGACAACTACAATCCAATAAATTTTTATAGAAATTTTCATAACTCAAGAGTGAGTTAACACATTTAGCGAAAGTGACTTTTACAATGGAATTTCCCACAGATAGCGCCAAAAATGATAAGGATGAATTAACAACAAAGAACTTCCAATGAAAATAAACTAAACCATTTAGTAAAACAAGAAATTCTCTCAAATATATTCACTCTCAAGTTTCCAAGATCATATCTTTAACAAATAAATTCAAAACTTCTATTTGTACTACTATTTGTTACATGGAATTTGTTACAAGAATTACAATATTATAACCTCACTCTTTAAGGTATTTTAGTAATATTAAAAACATTCTTACAAGATTTTTGAGTGTTTTTTAACACGTAAGCTTTTGTCTCTTCTTCATCCTCCTGACCTTGTATCATTCAGTTTATTCACCATATTTAGGCCGTACATTGCCTTATATATATCCCGTTTTACATCATCCATATCAACCTTTATATTTGGATCGTTCATTACCTTGTTAAATCGTTTTATATTTTGTTTACTCAACCTAATATTTGTGTTTAGGTTATCATATTACTTTACTAGTTTTTTTCAATTTTCTTGTCTTTTAACTTATTAATTATTGTTCTGATCATTTTTTTATTCTCATTCAAGCCGTCTTATTCACCTACTTCGCCTTCTTTATTGCATGATTTGGCTTCATTTATCTATTTTAGATCATCATTTTGAATATTACCCTCTTCATTAGCACAAACCTTCTTCTAAAATAACGACGTAAGACACCTAGTGGAATATGACCTTATCACTATACAATCAGTCAATCTTCTAGCACAATTAATCAAATTTATTTTTGTCTTTTTAAATGGAATTACTCCAATCATCTTCTAATAGTCAATTTGATATACCACATTACCTGAACTACCAATATCAATCATAACTATTTTCATTCGCCCCGTCAATTTTGATTGTAATCAATAAAGAATTCCCATGAGGAGTAACTAATCATTGTACGTCGTTATCGGTAAAACTGAGTGAAGGACAAGGAAATCTATTGATGTGCAATGATGATTCGTCCTTAAGATATAGTTTGAAATCCTTCATAAACCTCTTCCTTGATGATTATGAATTCTCTTCTAGAGTATATATTCTAAAAATAATATTAATCATATTTTTAACAGTCTCTTGCTTTCTTGGACTATTATTTTTATATACCTATTTTTTCTCTACTTTGGATGAACTCAATCAATTTAGCATTATCAATAAACTTATGAGTCTTATTTTTAACCATAATTTTCAAACCTGAACTAAAACAAATTCTAAAAATATATATATTTGTGTTTTATAAAGACGAACAAACGCATTCCATATAAGTGATATCAAAAAAAAAATTATTTCTTGTACAACCACATTACACGTAATTCGGCAACTGGAACATGATATATTTTTAGCAACCAAATTAAATTTGATTCCACGACTCGACCATATTTTATTTTTATCAACCAAATTACACGTATTTTTACAACTCGAAAACGGTCCATCTTTATTTTTAAAAACAATTCAGCATAAAAATGCACATATGTTTGCAAATACAAAAACGTTAGTTATTTCACACCTAATTAACATTTATTTTCACAAAAACACGTTGTATTTTGTTTTTTCACACAATTATACTTATTTACCAATCAAATTCATATTGCACAACTATTTCTTCTTCTTTACCGAACACATTTGCACGTAATTATGCAACTCGAACACAATTGCTTTCTAACAACTAAATTACTTATAATTCTTCAACATAACAATTGATGTTTCCATACTATTTCGTAACCCAATAACATGTAATCACGCAACTAAAAAAATCAAAAAATATATTTAATCGATTTAGTTTTATTCGTCTTAAAATATAAAAGTAATGACATTTAAAAAATGTTAAAGAATATTTTAAACTACAAAACCTTTACCGGTTATTGATAAATAAATTTGATGTTGGATATTATTAGTAGATTATATTTTATTAATTATAAAATTTAAATTTATTATATTTTTAATGACACGTGGACTTGATTTTAGTTAAGTTTTATGAAACCTACCAAAAAAAATTAAAATAAATAATATGAGTTAGGATGTCATATAAAACACAAGATAAAAAATACTACCATAATTTTACCAAAAATACAAAAAAAAGAATTGTTTGAACTGATGAAAAGAGTAATCTATTAGTTTCATACATTTTTAGCTAAACGAAGGTTCATCACGAGTACTAAATTTTCAATTTAACAATGGGCCACGGTAGAACTATAACATATTTTTATATATCTTACACCACTGGATCCTACACCCTTTTGATATATCTCTCACCTGATTTTGGACAAATTTTCCCCTCCAAGAAAACCTAGGTATAAAAACATTTTATATATCTCTCACTATTTTTTTCCTCTCTTTTTCTCTCTCTGTCTCTCTCTCTGAAAACCTATCAAACATCAACTACCACAAAAAATTGAAGCTTGTTTTTTTAAGAATTCGAACTCACAACATCATTAAGGTAAGCCATAAAAGCCTCCCACTATAGTTTTTTAGTTTTCGTTGTGTTTAAGTGGTGGAAAATAGTGTAATTCGGTTTTGATTTCAAAAGTAGGATTTTTGCATGATTTTAGGCGTTGTTTTGTTAGATTAGTGTTGTATTTTTGTTAGTCATATTAGCATCTGTGTTTTTCTCTGTGATTTTGTTGGAAATGGTGCTGTTAGGATAAATCTAGGATTTTGGATCTCGTAATTGTTCGTCGCATGTTAGTACTACTAGAATGAGACTCCTCGCATGTTCATGCGACTAGGAAGGGCTCTTTTCGCTTGCTGCTGATGCATTTATCTGGTCTCGTGCGACCATGCGATGCATCATGTCGCAATGGATGGGTTAAGTATTATATTCACATGCGACAAGAATATATTCTTTTTAGGTGTGTTCGCTAATATTTCTTACTTTATTTTTTTTACATTAAAAAAAGATAAAGCTCAGGCGCACGAGGCGCGTGAGGCAGAGGCAGTTAATGCTTCCCCTGAACCTGTGGAGGTTGCTCCCATCGAGGGACAATCTGTTGGTAGCCGGACGAAACGACGCCTCCGTCGCCGTGCTCCAACTAACGATAACACCCACCATGAAGTTGGTAAGGGTGTTGCTGGAAGTAGTGGTGCTGGTTCGTCTTCCCACACACCTGAATTATCTTACGAACCGGAGGCACCTGAGGCACGTTACAAAGATGAAGCACCCGAGACACCTTACGCACCAGAGGCCGAGGATCCCGAGTTCTTTTCAGTGATGCCACACATCCCGGCTCTTTATCACGATTATGCCGTACACGAGGCTTTTAGTGTTTATCACGGAGATGTAAGTTTTAATTCTCAACTTTATTGTACAATTGATTTTTTATTTTATTACTCACTTACGTGTTTGATAAATATTGTAGGATAGGTTTTCCTTGCGATGCTTCGCTATGTACGATAGTCTCCGCAAATGGGACTTCAAAAAGCAGAGCAGGATACGGGCGAAGGTGATGGAGACTATCTTTGGCCCTCTTGTCGATGCAGTCTCCCGCTGGCATACCGACCTACATTTGGTTGAGGTTTTTCTCAGGCGGTGGCATGAGGAGACTTCTTCATTTCATTTCTCGTTCGAAGAGATGATTGTGACTTTAAATGACGTCCACGTCATTACTAAACTACCGGTCACAGGTATGCCTTATGAGAGGCTATCATTTGATGATAAGGTCTAGAGGAGCCACACTTATTGGGTGTACAACCAGCTGAGTTGAATAAGAATCTTAAGAATGCTAGTAGTGTGAATCTTAGTTGGTTGCGTAACACATTCATGGGTGATAGATATAGTGATACTAAATTCACAAACGAAAGAGTAGATCATGCCACGCGTATGTACATACTATTCTTGTTAGGTACTGGTGTGGATAATTATTGCCTGAGGGTAGGCTTGTAATTTGGTTGGAGTTTTATAGTAGTATGTGGGTGTTATGTGTTTAGAGTAGAGAGTACAGAGATAATTAAGCTGGCTGGTAGCAGTTAATTCTCATTACCCACACTTAATGCAGGTGGTTGGGTATTTATAACCTGATGTTTGGGCCCTTATGGGCTTTCGGGTCATGTTTAATGGACCCGGGTCATGTTCAAAGACCCATGAGCTCTTAAGTAAGAGAGGAAGTAGCTTAGTCAAGAAGTGTTTAGGTTTTTTAGTACTTTTGTCATAGTTCGAACAGTCCTATGGTCTGAGTGTTCGAAGTGATCCGTCCGGTCCAGAAGCCTTGGATCGATCTGTCCTTGTCCGGGGAGCATGCAGAATTCGGACTCATCAGGAGCCCCTTTTTTAGGTGTTTGTGCAAATACTCTTGTCAAAGACCTGAAAAACAGTCGGACATCAGGGGTAGTTAATCCGGACAGGTCTGTTAATTTGGGCTATGGGTTTATCCGGACAGATAAAGCTTCACGAATTCAAAACGGTTTTTGCCAGAGTTCGTGGGACACGTGTCGCTCTCTGATTGGTTGCTTCAGCCGTTTTTTCACCTTGAATTTCGAACCCACCTTATTCGAAAAACAACCTCTTAATTAAAGGTGGTGACATCAGCGCCGTCTTTTAATCATTGCCAAACTTTTTGAATTCTCCTAGGAATCAACTTCTTTTTTCAGATTTACTATAAATACAAACTAACTTTCTACTGTTTTACCATCTCCTTCAAATTTACTCTGCAAAATCTCTCAAAGCTTTCTCTCTCTAAAGCAAAAACTTTGTTCGATAGTTTATGTTTACAGTGAGGAACGCTCTTGTCAAATGCGGGTGGCTCAATCATTCCGAGTTAGAGAAGACTCAAAAAGTTGAAAGAGAAAGACGGATTGCAGCAGGGTTACCCACCTCGCCTGTTGATAGACGAATCACCTCTGCTACTGAGTCAGATCGAGGCTCTTCTTCTTCCAAAGGCACTAAGCCTAGAAAACTATTTCAAACCAATCTCTCCCCCATTATCTCTGGTTCCTCAGTTCAGGAATCAGAGCCTACTGTCGAGCTAGGAGTTACAGCCACTAGCCTAAAAAAACCTTCTCCCTTCATAGCAATGGGATCGGATACGGAGCACTCTCCTGAGAAGTTAGTCGATAAGAGGAAAGGCCGGTTGGTTAAAGGCCAAGGGTCTAAAAACACTTCCTCAAGGTCGGGGGCAAAATACAGCAGCACCGGGTCAGAGGTGCCTATTAGAGCCCCCAAGGACAGGCTGTCCGGAACGGAGGGCTCCAATCCTAGTCTTCAACAAGAAACTTCTGTTCCAGACACTCTACCGGAGAGGAGAAATCAAAGGGGCGCTGAGGCCCATCAGTCCGGAGACAAGGCTGAGTCAAATTTGAAACCTCCCCCACTACAGCTGCTGAAATCCCTTCAACAATTATGGAGGAAGTGATGGAGGACTCTATTGAAGAGGCCCCATTCGAGTCTGAGCCCTCCGGTCAGACCAGCAAAGAGATAGTTGCCAAGAAGGACAAGGGCAAAGAAAAATTGTATTTGAGGCATCTGGATCTGCCGGAGAGCCTAGAAGGAAAAGTGGGGCCTTGTTTTCACAAGGTCAGCGTTAATTACCTCATCTCCTTACAAAAAATCAACTACGCATTCATCCACACTGCTGAGCTGGGCAGGATGCGTACGAAGTGGGGCATACCAGAAAATGTAAAGATCAGGATTCCTATACACCCGGAGACTCCTATGGATTGCAAGTTAAGCGAAGTGGTCATGTTCACGGAGTTACTCAACTGGGGGCTCAGGTTCCCATTAGACTCAGAGATTGTCAGATACTTCCATCTGATAAAACTTTGTCCGAGCCAACTGAGCCCCAACGCTTGGTACACCCTCATGTCTTGCATCATGGCATCAAGGCTGTCCGGGATCCCTCTGCCAATGGAGGAGTTCGCTGCAGTGGCCAGCCTTTGTAGAAACCACCACATCCCCTTTTACCACTTTAACATGGGGGATGATTTCAAGGCGGTGGATGATTTGCTGGAGGCAGAGAGGAATTGGAGGACCCAATTCCTGTTTGTCAGTGGTGCCTGGGAGAACGGCAAGAAGATCAAATCCGGAGAGAACCCAAGCCTCCTCAGAAGTAGGTGAAGGAGTGATTGTAAGTCTTCTACTTTATTCTTTTGTTTCTCTTTGTTTTTTTAAAGTAGTTCGAACTAATGGGTCTCACTTTTGCCTTGGCAGTGCTACCCAAGGAGTTTAGTGACTATCAGAAAGCCGGGCAGGCTATTTGTGGCAAGATTAATGCCTGGGATGCTGAGGAATGAGGGAATCGATTCCACGCTACTTTCACCAGTGGAAACTTGGCAAGGTCTCACTTGTGGAACACCACAGGTCGGAGAGACTTGACTTGGGAGGAGCTCACCACCCAGCCTCCTCCGGACGTTGTGCTTAAGAGGACCCATGAACCAGATGGGACACTCTTCCTGCCAGGCCGGGCCAAAGCCCCGAGCAAGATGAAAGGAAAGAAGAAGAAGGGCAAAAAGGTGGTGGGTGATGCTAACCCTCCTGATGCAGAGAAGGATGCTCCAACAGATCCGGAGGGGCCAACCCAGAGCCAAATTGATGCTGCTCTCCTGGAAGTGGTGGAGCAAGAGACTGAGAAACAAGAAGCGAACCTCCCAAAACCTCCAAGGGCTTCCAAGAGGAAGTAAACAAGGAAGCGAAGGCACAGACCGGGAAGCCAAGAAGAAGAAAACTTCTAAGGGAGAAGAGATTTCTCTCCGGGCTCCGGAGCCTTCTTTCCAAGCTGATCCTGCTGACCCAACGCATGCCGAGGAGATTCCAGGTGACTTTCATACCGATGAGGTTGAGGGGGAGATATCAACATCGATGGAGTAGACATCACCAGTCTTGGTGAGCTTGGTGAATACTTCCTCAATCTTCCCAGAGATGACTTTGCTGGGCCTTACCTTCCTCCAAGCACCTCCAACACGGTCACTTTTAATGGTAAGACTTTTAGCGTTTCTAGTGAAAGGGATCCCATATCCCACTCTTTGTTGAGCAACGTTCAGCCTGTACTTGTGTTGGAGAAACAAGTCCGAAACCAAGCTGATATCATCAAAGATCTCAAGTCTGACAAAGAGAGGCTGTCCGATGACCTTCGCACTGCCACTTCCAATGCTGACGTTTTAAAGGAGGAAACCGAGGAGTTGAAGAGAAAGCAAGAGGCAAGTACCACAAAAGTCTCCTCTTTAGAGGACACCATTAGAGATCTCCGGGAGAAGCTGTCCGGTCTGGAGAAAGACCTTAACACCTCAAAGGGAGAATCCAAAGCCAAGGATCAAATCATCACCAACCTGACCAATGACAAAATCGCTCTTGAGAATACAGTGTCTAAGGCTGCTGAGGAGAAAACCACTTTGCTACAGGAGCAGGAGGCCAAGATCCAAGCCAAGATCAATGCTTATGCTACCAGAATGATCGACAGCCGGGAGGAAATGTACGCCAAGGTGAGGTCTGACATGGTTCTACTCTTCCACGAGAAGTTTCCGAAGAGGAACCTAGGGGACTTATGGCTTCATGTTGAGCCTGAAGACCTCCTGTATCATACGATGGCCGAAGGCGACCGGTATGGCTACTCTAGTGATTCCTCAGATGACGAAGAACACACCAGGGAGAAAATTGGCGAAGAGAAAGACGATCCTAAGGGAAAGAAGGTAGATGAAGGTGAGCCATCTTCAAAGGCTCAACCTTAACTTATGATTTACTTTGTTTACTTTTTATTCAGACTAAAGTCCTTGGAAGGCCAAGGCATTCTTTTTTGTAATTGTGTCCGGTATCTGACCGGATAGGTTTTTTGTTCTACTCTGACCATTCAAAAGTCCTTGGAAGGCCAAGGCACTTTAAGTTATTTCAATGACTGTTTCTGTTTTGCACAAATCTCATCTTCTTTCATTGTTTGTTCCAATTTCGATGGCTAGAGTTTAAATAGCCTTTAATTATTTCATAGTGAGAGTGTTTAAGTTCTCCGGCTAGAGTTTAAATAGCCCTTAGTTATTTCAATCCGGATAGTGTGACAAAGAACAAAATTTAAAACAGTTGGAAATTTTTTAAGAAGGCATCGAATTTCATTCAAAATCCCGGACACCTCATTAAAACCTCCCCGTGCCACCAGGGAGGAAAGAGTATGCCCCTAAATATTTACATGGATGTTTAAACAAGTAAATATTTACACAAATTCTATTCCAAGTACATCCGGAGATGCTCGATATTCCAAGGATGAGTCAAAACTCTTCCATCTTTGTCTTCCAACCAATATGTTCCAGGTTTAATTCTCTCAACAACCATATACGGACCCTCCCAAGTTGGGGCCAGCTTTCCGAACAGCTTTTCTTTAGTGTGTAAGAAGACCTTCCTTAATACCTTGTCCCCCGGTTGGAAATCTCTTCTTTTAACTTTGGAAGTAAACCTGCTTCTCATCAAGCCCTGATAGTGTGCAACTCTAAGGTGAGCTTTAACTCGTCTTTCTTCTATTAAATCAAGTTGACCTCTAATTGCCACCTCGTTAGCATGTTCGGAAAAGTTGTGAACACGAAATGATGGGAGAGTTTCTTCTATGGGAGCTACTACCTCCATCCCATAGACCAAAGCAAAGGGTGACTCTTGTGTTGCAGCCCCAGGTGTTGTCCGGTAGGCCCACAAGACCTCTTGTAGATAACTAGGCCACTTCCCAGCAGCCATTTCCAAATTCTTCTTTAAACCGGACAGTATAGTCCTATTAGCCACTTCAACTTGCCCATTTGCTTGTGGGTGGAAAGGTGAAGAAAAACAATATTGTATACCCCTTAAGGCACATAAACTTTCCATTTCCCCATTGTCGAACTGCGGCCCATTGTCTGTTGTTATCTTTTGTGGGACACCAAATCTGCAACAGATGTTGGATAGAATGAATTTTATAATAGCTTTTGATGTTGTTCCTGCTAGAGGGGCTGCTTCAATCCACTTTGAAAAGTAGTCTATGGCCACAATTATAGTTTTGCGTCCTCCGGACGCCACAGGGAGAGGCCCTACTAAATCCAACCCCCATCGAGCAAAAGGAATAGGCTCAGAAATTGACTCTAAAGGAATGGCTGGGACATGAATTTCATTGTTGTACCTCTGGCATGGGTCACACTTTCTTACCAATTCCTTAGCATCTTTCATGATAGATGGCCAATAGTAACCGGACAGTGAAACTCTTCTTGTTAAAGCTCTAAACCCACAATGGGCTGATCCCTCACCATCATGTAATTCAGAGAGGACTACTTGAGACTCTTCATCCCCCAAACAGCGCAGGAGAGGTTTACTGTAAGATTTCTTGTACAACACGTCTCTCAATATGATGAAACCACAAGCCTTGTGTTTCAATGTTCTGGCTAGTGACTTATCCGGAGGCACAACACCATCAGAGAGATATTGCAGGAGAGGAAACCTCCAGTCTTGAGGTCGTTTCTCTTGTAATTCAAAAATTTCCTCTTCTTTACCCTTACTAAGTTGAATGGAGGGGCTTTCCAGCACATGGATCCGTGGATATGACTCCGTATATGCTATGGTTGCTAATGAGTCTGCTAGCTCATTTTCTGCCCGGGGAATGTTCTCATAAACAACACTTTTAAACTTGAGTGCTTCATTCTTAAGGAGGAGTAAATATTTCACAAGCTGCTCCTTCTTAGTCTCAGATTGGCCTTGGGCATGGTGGATAAGAAGTTGGGAGTGACTTAGTAACTTGACCCTCTTAGCCCCACAAATGTAGGCTAACTTTTAACCAGCTATAGTTGCTTCGTATTCAGACTCATTATTAGATGCCCTGAAAGCAAAACAAATAGCCTGCTACATTTTGTCTACATATGGGGAAGTTAGACACACTCCTGCACCACATCCCATAGTGCTGGATCCACCATCTGTTCGGACGACCCATACCTTTTTATCTTTTATATCAGTAGCCTGCTCCGAATCCCTATCAGAGTGGAATTCAACCAAGAAGTCAGCCACGGCTTGGGCTTTGACTGCTGTTCGGGGAGAAAAGTCTATGTCAAAGTCCCCCAACTCTACTGACCACTTAGTCATCCTGCTTGAAATGTCTGCCTTTTGGAGGACATTCTCCAGGGGAAAAGAAGTCCGGACGATGATGGGATGAGCCTGGAAATAAGGCCTCATCTTCCTGGCAGCTATCACCAGGGCCAATGCTAACTTTTCAAGTTTCAAGTAACGCCTTTCTGCATCTATCAAGCTTTTGCTGATGTAGTACACAGGATGGGGATGACCATCGACCTCCCTTACCAACACAGCACTGATGACACAACTTGAAATTGCCAAATATACGAAGAGTGTCTCCCCATTATCTGGCTTAAATAAAGTTTTGGGGGAGGACATGTGCTTCTTGATCTCATTGAAAGCTTCATCATACTGTGGGGTCTAATCGAATCCCTTTGCACCCTTCAAGGTTTGAAAGAAAGGGGCACACCTGTCCGAAGACCTTGAGATAAATCTGTTTAAGGCAGCTAATCTCCCTGTTAACCGCTGTACTTCTTTAATGTTTCGAGGAGGTTCCATCTGAAATAGGGCATTAAGTTGGTCCGGGTCGGGTTGTATTACATGCTCACTTACAATATAGCCCAGAAACTTCTCGGACTGTACTCCGAACACACACTTTTCTCGGTTTAATTTCAAATTCACTTTTACCAAGTTGGCAAAAGTTTCTTAGAGATCGGACAAGTGCAACTGCTCATCCACACTTTTCACCATCATGTCATCGATGTATACTTCCATATTTCTTCCAATCTGATCAGCAAATGCCTTGTTGATTAATCTCTGATAAGTAGCCCCAGCATTTTTCAAACCAAATGGCATACCTTGTAGCAATGAAGACCTCTGTCAGTGACAAATGTGGTATGCTCTTGATCCTTTGGATCTACTTGAATCTGATTGTATCCAGAGAAGGCATCCATAAAGGAAAGCAGCTTGTTCCCAGAGGTGGAGTCTACTAACTGATCAATCCGGGGGACTGGATACAAATATTTTGGGCAAGCTCTATTGAGATCTGTGAAGTCAATGCACATGCGCCACTTGCCATTTTTATTTTTTACCAGAACCGGATTGGCAGTCCACAAAGGATATTGAGATTCCTTGATATGCCCCATCTTTGTGAGCCTGTCAACCTCTTGCACAATGACATCAGCCATCTCCTTGGAAAAAGCTCTTCTCTTTTGAACCACTGGTGCTACGTCTCTTCGGACGGATAGGTGATGTGATATCACTTCTGATGGAACCCCAGTAACATCAGCATTGCACCAAGCAAAAACGTGTTGATGGTTCTTCAAAAACTTTAACATTTCATCTTTCAATACGGGTGACATCTTAGACCCTATCTTGACATCTTTCATCTTTCAATTTCACCCTCACCCCCAGAAAGACCCTCAAATTTCTATTGTTCGTTAATACGGACTGCTCCCAGCGTTCGAGGAGCCAGGGCGGTAGCATAACATTCTCTTGCAATCTTTTGGCTGCTCCGGACGACTCCAACCTGTCCCTGAACAGCATATTTCAAGCACTGGTGGATTGTTGAAGCCACTGCATGCATCCGAGAGAGCCAAGACCTCCCTAGAATAGCATTATAGCAAGTGGGACAATCCACCACAATAAAGAGTATTCTAACCATTTTCTTGAAATGGCCCTTTCCCAATAGAACTTCCTCTTCGAACTCTCCGATCACATCTGCTGAGCTACCTGTAAAGCCCACAATTGATCTGTCCAAATTCTGAATTACAACTGGATTTTTCATTCTCTTGTATGTGTTTAAGGAAAGGATATTGGCTGAGCTTCCAGTATCCACCAAAAATTTTCTTATGTCGTTGCCCCCAATAGATGCTCCTAAGACAACAGCATCCTCATGAGGGCCAACAATATCTCTTAAATCATCTTCATCAAAAACAATGAAGGGGAATGAATTTTGTGACTGATAGGAAGTCATGCCTCCTTTTAGCTGGGAGGCTAAAGTATGAACGTGCCTCTTCCTCGAAGAAGCAGTAGGAGCTGTCATAGTGTCCCCTCCGAAAATTGTAAGTGACTCAAAAAACTTAATGAGTCCGGAGACCGACCTAGAACATTCCTCAATTGTACCCACTCTGTTTCGAGTTGGATCAGGATCCAAGTACTCAGATTCCATATAAAACCTCTCAATTATAATCATGGCTCCCTCCGGAGCAGCATTACTTGGACCAACCCTGTGAGTGTTGTCAGGTCTGTTGCCTCCTCTTCTTTTGACGTAACCCACCAGCTTTCCTCTCTCAATCAAGTTCTGAACTTCCTGTTTCAACGCTATGCAGTCATCAGTGGTATGACCAATATCATTGTGATATTGGCAAAAAGAGTTATTGCGATGCTCTCTAGGAGACTGCAATGTGGCTGGTCTCCGATAATGCATCTCGTCCTTTGTTTTTATCAAAAATGGTGGCCACACTTTCTTTCAATTCTGCAAACCACTCCGGTTGGACCCATGGCCCTCTCTTGTTTCTGGATTGCTGACTTTGAGCAGGAGCAGCTGGCTGAGACTGAGCTTTTGCCCTACCATGCCCCTGTCCGGTCTCTCTTGCTTTGTTCCCGGACTGATTCTGATTGGGATTTGGTGCCATCGGGGTAGACCTCACCTGCCTGTGCACCCTGTTTTTCTTTGTTTCATCAACGTTTATTTGTTTTCCAACCTGATTCAGCAACCCTCCCCAAGTCATGGCCTTCTTCCTGGTCACTGAATCAGCTAGATTGCCTGGGTTCAAACCCTGCCTTAGGGATGCTATTGCCACCTGTTCGAAGCAATCAGCCAACCCATTCTTGGTATTCACAAAACGGCTTATATATTCTTTCAAGGACTCATTTGGCTCATAGGCACAATAGATTATTGTGTCTCCATTGCCTTTTAGCTCTTTACTCCCTACAAACTGCCTTCGAAAGGCTACCCAAAAAGTATCGAAATCTTTAATACAACCCTGAGGCAGGCTGTTGTACCATTTTAGAGCACTCCCCGTAAAAGATTGGGAGAATTCCCTACAAAGTAGCTTGTCATCGTCGTCAAAGTTCATCATGAAATTTTTAAATTGTTCCAAATGGTTGTCCGGATCAGTACTGCCATCATACTTTTCTATTTTGGTACTGTCAAACCTCTTAGGGAGGTTTCCAGACAGAATTTTAGAAGACAATGGAGGTTGCCTCCAGTTTCTTCCACGACTGAACACAGTACCCTCATTGGGAGTTGCAAAGATACCTGGCTCATCGTGAAAAGCGAAGGGATCCATCAGCATCTGGTCCACATGCTTCCGGCTATGAGATGATCCTTTACTAATATGCCTCTTCATCTTTCCTTGTCTCTCCCTTTTTCTTGAATATTTTTTAATCTGCTTTTGCTTATTTCTAGTTCGACCCTCATCGCTGCTAGAGGATAAGGATTTTTCAACTCCCTCACTGTCCGAAGAACTATCAGAAGATTCTAAGCTTGAGTCAGAACTCTCCACTGGCTTAGACCGATGAGACTTTTTGGAACTGGCATGAGTCTTTTTGGTGCTCACATGAGTCTTCGCAGACTCATGCTCTCTGGGGTTATCGGTGTGATGAGCAGCTGATGCTTTGGACTTTTCTTTCAGGCCTATCTTAGCCTTTTCGGCCCTCGGATCTTCTATTTCACCCTTTAGCCTATCACGCTCTTCGATAGTGTACTCATCGTTCTCTCCCACCACTTCGAGCAGAGCTGGTGGTACTTCTGGATTGTCCGGATTCATTCGGACAGACTTTCTTTGCTGGTTTTGAATGCTTGATTCAGGCACCCTCTCCTCCCACTGTGGTCGCCAATTTGGTGTGGATAATTATTGCCTGAGGGTAGGCTTGTAATTTGGTTGGAGTTTTATAGTAGTATGTGGGTGTTATGTGTTTAGAGTAGAGAGTAGAGAGATAATTAAGCTGGCTGGTAGCAGTTAATTCTCATTACCCACACTTAATGCAGGTGGTTGGGTATTTATACCCTGATGTTTGGGCCCTTATGGGCTTTCGGGTCATGTTTAATAGACCCGGGTCATGTTCAAAGACCCATGAGCTCTTAAGTAAGAGAGCAAGTAGCTTAGTCAAGAAGTGTTTAGGTTTTTTAGTACTTTTGTCATAGTTCGAACAGTCCTATGGTCTGAGTGTTCGAAGTGATCTGTCTGGTCCGGAGGCCTTGGACCGATCTGTCATTGTCCGGGGAGCATGTAGAATTCGGACTCATCAGGTACGACCATTTGCGCCAATAAAATCGGCAATAGTATTCCCTTAGATTACCTCCATTTTGTGAACCAATACCAAGTTATGAATCGGTACAACTGGGGTCAGTTGGTATTGGGGCAGTTGTATAATGCCCTTAGCCAGGGATCTTTGCATAGTACATGGGGTATTTGTGGGTTCATAGGACTGCTTGATACGTGGATATTTACTCACTTTATACAGTTTCAAGCTCCACTATTTAGCGATTACCAGCCATCGTGGGCCCATATATGCCGACATGCCCCACAAAAGATCAGTGTTTCACAGGATGAACGTAGGGAGTTGAGGCATGCACTTTCGACATACGGGAAGTCAAATGTAAGTAGTATTTTTTTAATTTTAATGTTATGTTTTTTAACTACTATAGTTGTCTAACTTGTAAACTTATGTATTTACAGGTCATTTTCCTTCTCTATACGTATATACAGGACGAGCACCCGTTCCACAGTGTTAGTTCGGTTGAGTTGACGCTAAAGGCGTTTGATATCGTTGTTCCATACTACCCCGACCGTGTCACTCGTCAGATGGGCCACGTACGACTCATTCTGAAACGGATACGTTCTCGTGCATCCAAAAAAGAAGGCAAGAAGACGGTCGAGAGGTACTTTTGGGATGGTCATCTGTGGCGGGATTCGAAGTACCATCTTTACATCACTATTGAAGCAGAATAACGCGGTGGGGGAGACATCAGCGATCCGATATACCGAGTTTGGGTGAAGAAGAACCTGTGGTATAACGTTAGTAACACTGCTTCAGTTGGAGGACCTCAGGTACAGCCTCAGGGTGGTGCTGACTTCGCATGATATGATCAGATCGCACAATTTGGTCCCTCCAAACCGATGCTGGCGTATGATGATTTAATACAGACCACCCTTCAGATGTGTAGGATTGCTAAGCGATATAGACGCCGCTGATTTGTAGACTTTTGATGTTTTATTATTAAGTCGGTTCTTAGACTTTGTTATTGTAACGTTTGATTTGTAAACCTTTTAATATCATTATGTATTTAGATTCCTATCTCTATGTTTTTACATTATTTTTGGACTTTTATTCGAAATCAGTTTTTTTTTTCCAAAATCGTAGTTAAACAGCAAAATCAACTAGGGTTGAAATTAATGTCCGCCAAAATTAACTCCCGCCATTATCACTTCCCTCCAAAAACAACTCTCGCCTAAGATGGTACCTTACATTCATTTCCCTATAAAAATTGATGAGTCCGAATTCGAAGAACTCCCCGGAACGGTAGTCCAAAGTAAATCACCCCGTAAATTCGAACAGACACCATGACTTCAATTCGGACAGCACTGATTGAACCGGACAGATGATCTTGAACACTGCAAACATAAGGCAGTTCGAACTATGACTAAAGTACTAAAAAACCTAATCACTATCTGACTAAGCTACCTGTACATCTGCTTAAAACTCATGGGTCTTTAAACATGACCCAGGTCCATTAAACTTGACCCGAAAGCCCATAAGGGCCCAAATTTCACACTATAAATGCCCAACCACCAGCATTAACTATAGGTAAGAAAAATTAACTGCTGCCAGGCTGCTTAATTATCTCTCCACCCTTGAAACACTTTGAAACACCCTGAAATATCTTAAAACACCCTTAAACACCACCACACCACCGTGAAACACCCTTACGCCGCCTTAAAACTCCACTCAAAATTACTAGCCTACCCTCAGGCTACTTTTATCCACACCAAATTGGCGACCACAGTGGGAGGCGACGGTGCCTGAATCAGACATTCAAAACCAAGTAAAGGAATTCTGTCCGAATGAATCCGGATAATCCAGAGCTTCCACCAGCTTTGCTCGAAGTGGTGGAAGAGAACGATGAATATACTGTCCAGGAGCGTGACAGGTTGAGGGTTGAAATAGAAGCTCTGAGGGCTGAAAAGGCCAAGATGGGCATGAAGGAGAAATCCAAAGCATCAGTTGCTCATCGTTCTGATAACCTTCGAGAGCATGAGGCTTCAAAGACTCATGTGAGCACTAAAAAGACACATGGAAGTTCAAAAAAGTCTCACCGGTCCAAGCCTGTGGAGAGTTCTGACTCAAGTTCAGAATCTTCGGACAGCTCTTCGGACAGTGAGGGAAATGAAAAATCCTTGTCCTCCAGTAGTGATGAGGGGCGAACCAGGAAAAAACAGAAGCAAGTTAAAAAGTATTCCAGAAAAAGAGACCACCATGGAAGAATGAAAAGGCACATTGGGAAAGGATCATCTCACAGCCGGAGACATATAGACCGGATGCTGGTGGATCCATTTGCCTTCCATGATGAGCCAGGTATCTTTGCAACACCTAATGAGGATACCGTGTTCAGTCGTGGAAGGAATTGGAGGCAGTCTCCACTGTCTTCTAAAATCCTATCCGGAAACCTCCCCAAGAGGTTCGATAGCACCAAGATGGAGAAGTACGATGGCAGTACTGATCCAGACAATCATCTGGAGCAATTCAAGAACTTCATGATGAACTTTGATGATGATGATAAACTACTCTGCAGGGCATTCTCCCAGTCCTTTACGGGGAGTGCTCTGAAGTGGTACAACAGCCTTCCTCAGGGTTGTATCAGAGACTTTGATACCTTTTGGGTGGCCTTTCGAAGGCAATTTGTGGGGAGTAAGGAGCTCAAGGGCAATGGAGATACCATAATCCATTGTGCCCAAGAGCCAAATGAATTGTTGAAAGAATACATAAGTCGTTTTGTGAACACAAAGAACGGGCTGGCTGATTGCTTTGAACAAGTGGCAATAGCATCCCTGAGATAAGGTTTGAACCCGGGCAACCTGGCCGATTCAGTAACAAGGAAGAAAGCCATGACCTGGGGTGGATTACTGAATCAAGTCGGCAAGCAAATAAATGTTGATGAAACAAAAAAGACAAGGGTGCACAGGCAGGTGAGATCCACCCCGGTAACACCAACTCCCAATCAAAACCAGTCCGGAAACAAAGCTAGAGAAACCGGACAGGGCATGGAAGAGGAAAAGCTCAGTCTCAACCAGCTGCTCCTGCACAAAGTCAGCAATCTAGAAACAAAAGGGGGCCGTCGGTCCAACCGGAGTGGTTTGCAGAGCTCAAAGAAAGTGTGGCAACCATTTTCGAAAAAACTAAAGATGAAGTACACTATCGGAGACCGGCAACCTTGCAGTCTCCCAGAGAACATCGAAACAGTTCTTTTTGTCAATATCACAATGATATTGGCCATACTACTGATGATTGCATAGCCTTGAAACAAGAGGTTCAGAACCTGATTGAAAGAGGGAAATTGGGTGCATACGTTAAAAGAAGAGGAGGCAACAGGCCTGATAACACTCATCGGGCTGGTCCGGTTAATGCTGCCCCAGAAGGGGCTATGGTAATCGTTGAAAGGTTTGATGTGGAATCTGAATACTTGGACCCTGATCCAATAAGAAACAGAGTGGGTGCAATAGAGGAGCGTTCCAGGTCGGTCTCCGGGCTCATTAAATTCTTTGAGTCCTTGACAATTTTCGGAGGGGACACTGTAACGGCTCCTACCACTTCATCAAGAAAAAGGCATGTTCATAATTTGGCTACCCAATTAGAAGGGGGCATGACCTCTTATCAATCGTCAAGTTTATTCCCATTCATTGTCTTTGATGGGGATGATTTGAGAGACATTGCTGGCCCTCATGAAGATGCTGTTGTCATAGGAGCATCGATAGGGGGCAATGAGATAAGGCGAATCCTGGTAGATACTGGGAGCTCTGCCAATATCCTTTTCTTAGATACTTACAAGAAAATGAAAAATACAGCTGTGATTCAAAAGTCAGACCGATCGATTGTAGGCTTCACGGGCAGCTCAGCTGATGTAATCGGTGAGTTCGAAGAAGAAGTATTGTTGGGCAGAGGCCCTTTTAAGAAAACGGTCAGAATACTTTTCATTGTGGTGGACTGTCCCACTTGTTACAATGCTATTCTAGGGAGATCTTGGCTCTCTAGGATGCATGCAGTGGCCTCAACAGTCCATCAGTGTCTAAAATACGCTGTTCAGGGGCAGGTTGGGGTTGTCCGGAGCAGTCAAAAAGTTGCAAGAGAATGTTATGCCACTGCCTTGGCTCCACGAACGCTGGGGGCAGTCCGTATAACTGACCAATAGCAGTTTGAGGGCCTTTCTGGGGGTGAGGGTGAAATTGATGACCTCAGAGAGACCCCCGGAGTGTTGATCCCAGTTGAAGAGGTTGAGACACACTGCTTGGAAGAAGGGAAATTTGTCAAGATAGGGTCCAAAATGCCACAAGTGTTGAAAGAAGAGATGTTAAAATTCTTAAAAGACCATCAGCATGTCTTTGCTTGGTGCAATGCTGATGTTACTGGAGTTCCATCAGAGGTGATTTCCCACCACCTATCTGTCCGGAGGGATGTGGCACCTGTGGTGCAAAAGAGGAGAGTTTTTTCAAAAGAAAAGGCTGATGTCATTGTACAAGAGGTTGACAGACTCACAAAGATGGGGCACATTAAAGAATCTCAGTATCCTTTGTGGACTGCCAATCCAGTCTTGGTAAAAAAGAAAAACGGTAAATGGCGAATGTGCATTGACTTCACAGATCTCAATCGAGCTTGCCCAAAAGACTTGTATCCGGTTCCCCGAATAGATCAGCTGGTAGATTCTACTTCTGGGAACAAGCTACTCTCCTTCATGGATGCTTTCTCCGGGTACAATCAGATCCAGGTGGATCCAAGGGATCAAGAGCATACCACTTTTGTTACGGATAGAGGTCTACACTGCTACAAGGTGATGCCTTTTGGTTTGAAAAATGCTGGGGCTACTTATCAAAGGTTAGTCAATAAGGCATTTGCTGATCAAATTGGAAGAAATATGGAGGTTTACATTGACGATATGATGGTGAAAAGTATGGATGAGCAGCTGCACTTGTCCGACCTCCGGGAGACTTTTGCCAATCTGGCCAAAGTAAATTTAAAGTTAAATCCTGAAAAATGTGTGTTCGGAGTGCAGTCCGGGAAGTTCTTGGGGTATATTATAAGTGAGCATGGAATACAGCCTGACCCGGACCAACTCAATGCCTTGTTCCACATGGAGCCTCCACGAAACATTAAAGAAGTACAGCGGTTAACGGGGAGGTTAGCAGCTTTGAACAGATTCATCTCAAGGTCTTCGGACAGATGTGCTCCTTTCTTTCAAACTTTGAAGGGTGCAAAGGGGTTTGAGTGGACACCACAGTGTGATGAGGCATTCAATGAAATCAAAAAGCATCTGTCCTCCCCCAAGACCTTGTTCAAACCAGTCGATGGGGAGACTCTTTTTGTGTATCTGGCTGTTTCAAGCTGTGCCATCAGTGCTGTGCTAGTAAGGAAGGTTGATGGGTACCCTCACCCGGTATACTACATCAGCAAAAGCCTGATTGATGCTGAACGCCGTTACTTGAAACTTGAGAAACTAGCATTGGCCTTGGTGATAGCTGCAAGAAAGATGAGGCCTTATTTTCAGGCTCATCCTATCGTTGTCCGGACATCTTTCCCTTTAAAGAATGTCCTTCAAAAAGCAGACATTTCAAGCAGAATGACAAAGTGGTCAGTAGAGTTGGGGGACTTCGACATAGACTTTGCTCCTCGAACAGCAGTAAAAGCTCAAGCTGTGGCTGATTTTCTGGTCGAATTCCATTCTGATAGGGACTCAGAACAATCTGGTGCTTCAAAAGACAAAAAAGTGTGGATTGTCCGAACAGATGGAGGATCCAGTGCCATAGGATCTGGGGCAGGAATATGTCTTACTTCCCCCTATGGGGACAACATGTTCCAAGCTATTTGTTTTGCTTTCAGAGCATCTAATAACGAGTCCGAATACGAAACAGCTATAGCTGGGTTGAAATTGGCTTATATCTGTGGAGCAAAAAGGGTCAAGCTGCTAAGCGACTCCCAATTGCTTGTCCACCATGCCTTGGGCCTATCAGAAGCTAGAAAAGAACAATTGATTAAATATTTACTTCTCCTGAAAAATGAAGCAATGAAGTTTAAAGCTGTTATCTATGAACATATTCCCCGGGCAGAGAATGAGCTAGCAGACTCATTGGCAACAATAGCATACACGGAGTCCTATCCATGGATCCATGTGCTTGAAAGTCCTTCTATCCAACTTGATGAAGGGGAGAAAGAAGAAGTCTTTGAAATACAAGTAAATGAGCCTCAGGATTGGAGGTCTCCTCTTATACAATATCTGTCCGAAGGCATCGTACCTTTGAATAAATCACAAGCCAGAACTCTAAAACACAAGGCTCGTGGTTTCATCATGATTAGAGAGGTCTTGTACAAAAAATCCTATAGCAAACCTCTCCTACGCTGTTTAGGAGATCATGAGTCACAAATGGTTCTCTCCGAATTGCATGATGGTGAGGGATCAGCCCATTGTGGATTTAGAGCATTAACAAGAAGAGTGCTTCTCTCCGGATATTATTGGCCTTCAATAATGAAAGATGCCAAGGAACTGGTAAGAAGGTGTGACCCATGCCAGAGGTACAGTAATGAAATTCATGTACCAGCCATTCCTATGGAATCAATTTCTGAGCCTATCCCTTTTTCTCGATGGGGATTAGACTTAGTTGGGCCTCTCCCTATGGCGTCCGGAGGGCGTAAAACCATAATCGTAGCCATTGACTACTTTTCGAAGTGGATAGAAGCAGCCCCCTTGGCAGGAACAACCTCAAAGGCTGTTATAAAATTCGTTCTATCCAACATATGTTGCAGATTTGGTGTTCCCCAGAGAATAACAACAGACAATGGGCCACAGTTTGACAACAGAGAAATGGAGAGCTTCTGTGCCTCAAGGGGTATTCAGCACTGCTTTTCTTCACCATTCCACCCACAAGCCAATGGGCAAGTTGAAGTGGCTAACAGAACAATACTGTCCGGTTTAAAGAAAAATTTGGAAGGGGCTGCTGGGAAGTGGCCTAGTTATTTACAAGAAGTCTTGTGGGCCTACCGGACAACGCCTGGGGCTGCCACACAAGAATCACCTTTTGCCTTGGTCTATGGGATGGATGCAGTAGCTCCCATAGAAAAGACACTCCCCTCTTTTCGTGTTCATAACTTCTCCGGACGGGCTAATGAAATGGCAGTTATAAATCAACTTGATTTAATTGAAGAAAGGCGAGTAAAAGCTCATCTTAGAATGGCACACTATCAAGGCTTGATGAGAAGCAGGTTTGCTTCTAAAGTTAAAAGAAGGGATTTTCAACCAGGAGATAAGGTATTGAGGAAAGTTTTCTTGCATACCAAGGAAAAACTCTTCGGAAAGCTGGCCCCAACTTGGGAGGGTCCCTACACTGTGGTTGAAAGAATCAAGCCTGGCACATACTGGTTGGAAGACAAAGATGGCAGGGTTTTAACTCACCCTTGGAATATTGAACACCTTCGAATGTATTTGGAATAAAACTTATGTAAATATTTACTTGTTTAATATCCATGTAAATATTTGGGGGCATACCACTACCTCTCTCCGGCGCCACGGAGAGCTTTAAATGAAACTTGGAACTTTCTTGAATTAATTTTCTAAGTTTTTGCAAAATTCTGTTAATTGTCATACTATCCGGACTGAAAGATCTAAGGGCTACTTAAATTCTAGCCAGAGAAACTAAACACTCTCACAACACGATAACTCGAAATTACTTAAACTCCAAGATATTTAAACAGACTATGGAATAAGAGAAGGGTTGTGCGAGATAAAACGTTCATTCAATAAACTTAAAGTTGCCTTGGCCTTCCAAGGACTTTTTAAACAAGTTTAAACACAATACAAAAATCTGTCCGGTCAAAACGGACAGCATCACAAAAAAAGGTGCCTTGGCCTTCCAAGGACTTTGGTTCGAACAAAAAGTAAACAGAATGAATTACCAACTAAGGTGGGGCCTTTGAAGATGGCTCACCCTCATCTGTTCCCTTGGTCTTGATATCACTTTTTTCCTCAATGACCTTCTTGCCTTTGGGGTCAGTCTCTTCTTCACCCGGACTCTCTCCGGTTTCCTCCTCGTCACCAGATGAGGATATATCAGTGTACCCTTCATCGACCATGGTCCAATATGGGAGATCATCGTCATCCACGTAACGCCATAAGTCCCCAAGTCTCCTCTTCGGGAACTTCTCGTGAAATAGGAGGACCATGTCGGACTTCACCTTTTCAATCAATAATTCCTCACTCCGTATCATCTCCCTGGCATAAGCATTGATTTTGGCCTTGATCATAGCTTCTTGATCCTTCACCAAAGCATTTTTCTCCTCGACAGCCTGAGTCACTGCATTCTCTAAAGCAAGTTTGTCAGTGGTCAGGTTGGTGACAATCTTCTCCTTTGCTGCAGTTTCTCCCCTTGATACTGCCAAGTCCTTCTCCAATCCGGACAGCTTAGCCTGGAGATCTTTCACAGTCTTTTCTAAAGAAGCGACTTTTGTGTTGCTTTTCTCTTGATTTTCCTTTAGCTGTTCGTTTGACTCCTTGAGCAAGTCAACCTTAGTAGTGGCAGTCCTGAGTTTTTCGGACAGTGACTCCTTCTCAGACTTAAGTTCTTTGATGGACTCTGCCTGACTCCGGACTTGCCTTTCCAGGGTAAGTACGGGTTGTACGTTGCTCAGGAGGGAATGAGCTATAACGTCTCTCTCGCTAGAAACCAAGAAAGTCTTACCGTTGAAGTTTACTGTGTTGGAGCTGCTTGGGGGAACATATGGCCCAGCAAACTCATCTCTTGACAGACCAAGAAAGTAATCACCTAGAGGACCCAGGCCGGTGACATCCACTTCGTCCCTATTGATCTCTCCCCTTTCAATCTCATCAGTATGGAGTTCCCTTGGAATCCCTTCGTTAAGATTCTCTGGGATCTCTTCAGCCAACGTTGGATCAATAGGGAAAGTGGGCTCCGGGTCCCGGGGAGCAAACTCTTCTTCTTGAGAAATCTTCTTCTTTTTGGCCTCCCTATCAACACTGTCACTCGTTTGCTTGCGAGTTCGTTTGGAGGCCCTTGAAGGTTTTGAGGGAGTCTCTCCGTGTTTCTTACTTTCTACTTCTACCACCTGAAGAAGGTTTGCATCAACTTGGGCCGGGACTGGCACCTCTGTGTCAGTTGGAGCCTTTTTCTCCGTATCCGTTGCTATTTTCCTCCCTTTCTTCTTTTGGCCCTTCATTTTACTTGGGGATTTGGCCCGGAGAGGAAGGAAGAGGGTCCCATCTAGCTCATGAGACCTTCTCAGCACTATGTCATCATCAGGAGGGGTGGAGAACTCCTCCCATGTTAAATCCCTTCGACCTGTGGTGTTCCACAGGTGAGATCTCGCCAAGTTCCCCGAAGTGAAAGCCTTGTGAAACCGGTTCTCCCAGTTCTCTGCGGCCCATGTATTTATCTTGCCACAGGTGTCCTGTCCGGCTTTCAGATAGTCTCCGAACTCTTTTGGCAGTTCTAATAAAACAAAAGAATAACTAGTTAGTGAAAGCTTAAAGAAGGGAAGATACGAACAGGAACTTAAGGAAAGAACTTACGATCGCTTCTCCATCTACTTCGAAGAAGGCTAGGATTCTCCCCAACCTTAATCTTCTTACCATTTTCCCATGAGCCACTTATAAACAAGAACTGGCTCCTCCATTTATTCTCCGACTCCAGGAGATCATCGACGGCTTTCAGATTGTTCCCCATATTAAAATGATAAAAAGGGAACTGGTGGTGCTTGCACAGATTAGCCACAGCAGCAAACGCTTCCATGGGAAGAGGGATTCCGGACAGCCTAGACGCCATAATGCATGACATCAAGGTGTACCATCCGTTGGGGCTCAGCTGCGATGGACATAGCTTGACTAAATGGAAATAGCGCACTATCTCCGGTTCCAATGGGAACCTGAGTCCCCAATTGAACAGCTCCGTAAAAAAGACAATCTCGTTTCTCTTGCAATCCATCGGGGTCTCCGGATCGATGGGAATTCGGATCTTTACGTTTTCAGGGATCCCCCACTTAGTGCGAAGCCGTCCCAAGTCTCTAGTATGAATAAACATGTACTTGGTTTTTAACAAAGACAAAAGATACTTAAATTCTACCTTGTGAAAGCAGGGCCCAACTTTCCCTTCAAGGCTCTCCGGCAGATCCGGACGGCTCAGGTACAAGTCCTCTTTGCCTTTCTTGGCAACAACTATAGCAGTTTCAGCTTGTCCGGAAGACTCGGACTCAAACCTGACCTCCTCAGTGGAGTCTTCCATCCTCTCCTCCATTACTGTTGGGGGAGCTTCTGCAGAAACAGCCCGGGGAGGGATGAAGCTTGGCATAGCTGATCCTCCGGACTGGCGGCTCGTTGTATGTTTCTGAGTTCTCACCTCAGTTTGAGCTTCTGAGGTCGAAGTTTCCTTAGGAGGTAGTGGACTGCTAGCCTCCGGACCAACCGGCCTCTCCCGGAGGGTCCTAACAGTTGTCCCGGACCCTGACTCACTGGTATTTTTTTAGGAGAGTCCCTTAACTAGTCTACTTGGTCTTTTCATGATCAGCTTGTCTGGAGAATGATCGGAGTCGGAACCCATAGCAATAAAAGTGGTTTTCTTCCTAACACTTGTAACAGCGACCCCTGGTTCGACAGTGGGGATTGACTCTTGGACTGATGAGCCAGAAACTATTGGGGAGAGTGTTGATTGAAAGAGTTTTCTAGGTTTCGTACCTTTCGAAGACGACGAACCTCTATCAGATTCTTCGATTGAAGGGGCTGGATTTTCAGCAGGCGACGCTGGAAGCCCTGCTGCAAGTCTCTTCTCTTTTTCAACCCTTTGAGCTTTCTCTAGTTCTGAAAGATTGAGCCAGCCACCCTTGATTAGAGCTGTTCTTGCTGTGAACATAAAACAACTAAGAGAAGTTTGAAGTTTTAGAGAGATGAAGTTTTGAGTGAAATGGCAAAGTAAAAGTGAAAATGAGACTGTGAAAGACAAATGGAATTTATAGTAAATGTAAAGAAGAGTTTGATTCCTAGGAGAATTCGAAAAGTTGGGCAATGATTAAAAACGGCGCTGACGTCATCAATAGCATTTAAAGAAGTAACTTGTTCGAGAAAGTGGTGCAACTTTCAAGGTGAGAAAACGGCTAAAAGTAACCAACCAGAGGGTGACACGTGTCCCACTACCTCTGGCAAAGAACCGTTTGGAATTCGTAACGGTTGGACTGTCCGGGCCTATCTCAATTCTCTTCGAATTGGAAAACCACTTCTTCAATCGGACTGTTTTTCAGTTCTTTAACAAGGACACTTGTTCAAATACCTAAAAAAGGGGATCCTGATGAGTCCGAATTCGAAGAACTCCCCGGAACGGTAGTCCAAAGTAAATCACCCCGTAAATTCGAACAGACACCATGACTTCAATTCGGACAGCACTGATTGAACCGGACAGATGATCTTGAACACTGCAAACATAAGGCAGTTCGAACTATGACTAAAGTACTAAAAAACCTAATCACTATCTGACTAAGCTACCTGTACATCTGCTTAAAACTCATGGGTCTTTAAACATGACCCAGGTCCATTAAACTTGACCCGAAAGCCCATAAGGGCCCAAATTTCACACTATAAATGCCCAACCACCAGCATTAACTATGGGTAAGAAAAATTAACTGCTGCCAGGCTGCTTAATTCTCTCTCCACCCTTGAAACACTTTGAAACACCCTGAAATATCTTAAAACACCCTTAAACACCACCACACCACCGTGAAACACCCTTACGCCGCCTTAAAACTCCACTCAAAATTACTAGCCTACCCTCAGGCTACTTTTATCCACACCAAAAATGACCTAATAAGTAGTCTAACAAGACATACAACCAAACATTCACAAACCATAAAAAAACACAAAGACTACCAGTTGTTTTAGGCGGCGAAGGTTGCCCGCCGAGAGATGGGGGAAGATACCAGGGATGAATTTTTTGAGCGAGTCCTATGCATGATGTATTTCAGTTATGGCCGCACAGGAACAACAGCTCTTGTTGTGCGCAGTCGTGACCAAATAAAAAACAAGTACCTTTTTGTCCAACCGCTACAACATTTACTCTTCTTTCCATTTAAGATTAAGTAAGAAGCAGCTTCTATCTGGAACATGACTATGGTAGACTACATCACTATGGCTATGGTGGCGTATCTGGAGGATAGGATTGCAGAAAAGGAGGAAGGGGATGATTCTGAAGACAAGATGGGATACCACTTTGACGACTGAACATTTATGTTTTGATTAGTTTTTATATTTGGTTAAGTTGTTGTTTGATTTTGAGTCCTATGTTGCTTACGTTCAATTGTCTTGCTTTGTATGCAGTCAAAATTTAATTTTCATATATATGCCTGAAAATATTGGGCAAATTGTAATGAACAAGGTCGCGCGCGATGGGTGCAAAACACCGTCTCATTTCGACCTTGCGACATGCATGTCTCTCGTAAGAAACCTGGGCCTAAATTTTAAAATGTCGTCGCACGCGACAGTTGTAAAACACCATCGCAAATCGACCTTGCAACAGACATGTCTATGGTACGAAATCACTGCCAAAATTTTGACCTATCGTCGCACGCGATTGGTCTCAAACAATGTCGCATTTGTACCTTGCGATACGACCGTCTCTGGTATGAAAACTGGGCCAGTATTTTGAACTATCGTCGCATTTGACGATTGCCAAACATGGTCGCGTGCGACGACGATTGTTTAAAACTCAATAATCGGCCCATTTCAATGTATCCAAATGTCAAACTTTAAGTAAACTTAAATAAAACTATAAGTAAAATGACGTTTTGTGTTAAGGGGTAAGATAAATGGAATACAAAAAATGTGACATCGTTTAAAATTACATCAAATGTCGTCTCTAGTCAAATCGGTTACATGCGGAATTTCGTTCAAGTTTATTTTCCTAACTGGCATTAGTTGTATAAATTTGTTGAACCTACGATAGTATGGATGCGCCCATTGACTCGCTTCTTTGGTGGCGTAAGCACCTTAGGAAGGGTATAATGACGGCAATGGTCCATCGAGTGGAGTAGT
The DNA here is from genome assembly GCA_036936605.1 of Limnanthes douglasii subsp. nivea. NCBI lineage: Eukaryota > Viridiplantae > Streptophyta > Magnoliopsida > Brassicales > Limnanthaceae > Limnanthes > Limnanthes douglasii. The sequence goes on along the minus strand of JAUPFV010000002.1, from coordinate 57,706,923 downwards.
AATCTGTAAGGGAAAAATATGAAATTAATGCATTATGTATTAAATAAGTAAAAAAGTAAAAAAATGAGATACTTACATTAACAAAGTGGCATCCATGTACGAAAGCAATCCCAAATTCTATGATCGTTGAATTGGTCACGGGTGGGCGTCCATGAATTGGTAGATATGTTAATGACGTTGCTTGCGATACATGGTATACCATGCACTGATACCTTGTCGCAATGACTAGTCCTATGTCCGAAAATGTCATCCAATAGTGGCTACTAGGGTTGGGCTTGAAGTAATTCAACTTATGTACCACATCGTCAAACATCTTCGGCGAACCATATACATCCAACCAAGATGCATGGTTTTCTCGCAACTCTTTCAACAACTCATGTCTAACATCTTCCCATCTATCTTCATTATTGTATATTGAATGAGTTACGGAACGATATCCGTATTTTCCATCCGGAAGAACGTCAACTAACTTAGTATTATAAGTGTGTAGAAATACCGGGATGCAATCCAGATATAATGTTAACTTCCCATCTTTAACAATTTTCTTTGCCCGACCAACTTTTTTTTACAACTGGTGGTTTGGGTGGTACGACATGAACCAATTTCGATGTGGTCGTGCTCCCTAACGTGTTAACGGGTGTACTACATATCGAGTTAGCCGGAGTACTAGCATTAGTGGTTTGTTCAATGGGATATTCCCACGAACTAGGGTTCCTGATAGTCGGTTTATCAAGGCCTCCCTTTGGCCTACCCTTAGCTCTAACCGTTTCTTTAGGATCTTGAATATGACTAGTCTCGGGCCTCAAGATTTGCATTACCCGATTGATAATATGGTATTGTTGGTTATGGCGAAAACTACGAATCGAGTTGTCTATTATGGAAAGTTTTTTTTTCAATTCGTCCTCACGAGAAGTGGGATCGATTGTAGGCTTCACGGGCAGCTCAGCTGATGTAATCGGTGAGTTCGAAGAAGAAGTATTGTTGGGCAGAGGCCCTTTTAAGAAAACGGTCAGAATACTTTTCATTGTGGTGGACTGTCCCACTTGTTACAATGCTATTCTAGGGAGATCTTGGCTCTCTAGGATGCATGCAGTGGCCTCAACAGTCCATCAGTGTCTAAAATACGCTGTTCAGGGGCAGGTTGGGGTTGTCCGGAGCAGTCAAAAAGTTGCAAGAGAATGTTATGCCACTGCCTTGGCTCCACGAACGCTGGGGGCAGTCCGTATAACTGACCAATAGCAGTTTGAGGGCCTTTCTGGGTCCAAAATGCCACAAGTGTTGAAAGAAGAGATGTTAAAATTCTTAAAAGACCATCAGCATGTCTTTGCTTGGTGCAATGCTGATGTTACTGGAGTTCCATCAGAGGTGATTTCCCACCACCTATCTGTCCGGAGGGATGTGGCACCTGTGGTGCAAAAGAGGAGAGCTTTTTGAAAAGAAAAGGCTGATGTCATTGTACAAGAGGTTGACAGACTCACAAAGATGGGGCACATTAAAGAATCTCAGTATCCTTTGTGGACTGCCAATCCAGTCTTGGTAAAAAAGAAAAACGGTAAATGGCGAATGTGCATTGACTTCACAGATCTCAATCGAGCTTGCCCAAAAGACTTGTATCCGGTTCCCCGAATAGATCAGCTGGTAGATTCTACTTCTGGGAACAAGCTACTCTCCTTCATGGATGCTTTCTCCGGGTACAATCAGATCCAGGTGGATCCAAGGGATCAAGAGCATACCACTTTTGTTACGGATAGAGGTCTACACTGCTACAAGGTGATGCCTTTTGGTTTGAAAAATGCTGGGGCTACTTATCAAAGGTTAGTCAATAAGGCATTTGCTGATCAAATTGGAAGAAATATGGAGGTTTACATTGACGATATGATGGTGAAAAGTGTGGATGAGCAGCTGCACTTGTCCGACCTCCGGGAGACTTTTGCCAATCTGGCCAAAGTAAATTTAAAGTTAAATCCTGAAAAATGTGTGTTCGGAGTGCAGTCCGGGAAGTTCTTGGGGTATATTATAAGTGAGCATGGAATACAGCCTGACCCGGACCAACTCAATGCCTTGTTCCACATGGAGCCTCCACGAAACATTAAAGAAGTACAGCGGTTAACGGGGAGGTTAGCAGCTTTGAACAGATTCATCTCAAGGTCTTCGGACAGATGTGCTCCTTTCTTTCAAACTTTGAAGGGTGCAAAGGGGTTTGAGTGGACACCACAGTGTGATGAGGCATTCAATGAAATCAAAAAGCATATGTCCTCCCCCAAGACCTTGTTCAAACCAGTCGATGGGGAGACTCTTTTTGTGTATCTGGCTGTTTCAAGCTGTGCCATCAGTGCTGTGCTAGTAAGGGAGGTTGATGGGTACCCTCACCCGGTATACTACATCAGCAAAAGCCTGATTGATGCTGAACGCCGTTACTTGAAACTTGAGAAACTAGCATTGGCCTTGGTGATAGCTGCACGAAAGATGAGGCCTTATTTTCAGGCTCATCCTATCGTTGTCCGGACATCTTTCCCTTTAAAGAATGTCCTTCAAAAAGCAGACATTTCAAGCAGAATGACAAAGTGGTCAGTAGAGTTGGGGGACTTCGACATAGACTTTGCTCCTCGAACAGCAGTAAAAGCTCAAGCTGTGGCTGATTTTCTGGTCGAATTCCATTCTGATAGGGACTCAGAACAATCTGCTGATTCAAAAGACAAAAAAGTGTGGATTGTCCGAACAGATGGAGGATCCAGTGCCATAGGATCTGGGGCAGGAATATGTCTTACTTCCCCCTATGGGGACAACATGTTCCAAGCTATTTGTTTTGCTTTCAGAGCATCTAATAACGAGTCCGAATACGAAGCAGCTATAGCTGGGTTGAAATTGGCTTATATCTGTGGAGCAAAAAGGGTCAAGCTGCTAAGCGACTCCCAATTGCTTGTCCACCATGCCTTGGGCCTATCAGAAGCTAGAAAAGAACAATTGATTAAATATTTACTTCTCCTGAAAAATGAAGCAATGAAGTTTAAAGCTGTTATCTATGAACATATTCCCCGGGCAGAGAATGAGCTAGCAGACTCATTGGCAACAATAGCATACACGGAGTCCTATCCATGGATCCATGTGCTTGAAAGTCCTTCTATCCAACTTGATGAAGGGGAGAAAGAAGAAGTCTTTGAAATACAAGTAAATGAGCCTCGGGATTGGAGGTCTCCTCTTATACAATATCTGTCCGAAGGCATCGTACCTTTGAATAAATCACAAGCCAGAACTCTAAAACACAAGGCTCGTGGTTTCATCATGATTAGAGAGGTCTTGTACAAAAAATCCTATAGCAAACCTCTCCTACGCTGTTTAGGAGATCATGAGTCACAAATGGTTCTCTCCGAATTGCATGATGGTGAGGGATCAGCCCATTGTGGATTTAGAGCATTAACAAGAAGAGTGCTTCTCTCCGGATATTATTGGCCTTCAATAATGAAAGATGCCAAGGAACTGGTAAGAAGGTGTGACCCATGCCAGAGGTACAGCAATGAAATTCATGTACCAGCCATTCCTATGGAATCAATTTCTGAGCCTATCCCTTTTTCTCGATGGGGATTAGACTTAGTTGGGCCTCTCCCTATGGCGTCCGGAGGGCGTAAAACCATAATCGTAGCCATTGACTACTTTTCGAAGTGGATAGAAGCAGCCCCCTTGGCAGGAACAACCTCAAAGGCTGTTATAAAATTCGTTCTATCCAACATATGTTGCAGATTTGGTGTTCCCCAGAGAATAACAACAGACAATGGGCCACAGTTTGACAACAGAGAAATGGAGAGCTTCTGTGCCTCAAGGGGTATTCAGCACTGCTTTTCTTCACCATTCCACCCACAAGCCAATGGGCAAGTTGAAGTGGCTAACAGAACAATACTGTCCGGTTTAAAGAAAAATTTGGAAGGGGCTGCTGGGAAGTGGCCTAGTTATTTACAAGAAGTCTTGTGGGCCTACCGGACAACGCCTGGGGCTGCCACACAAGAATCACCTTTTGCCTTGGTCTATGGGATGGATGCAGTAGCTCCCATAGAAAAGACACTCCCCTCTTTTCGTGTTCATAACTTCTCCGGACGGGCTAATGAAATGGCAGTTATAAATCAACTTGATTTAATTGAAGAAAGGCGAGTAAAAGCTCATCTTAGAATGGCACACTATCAAGGCTTGATGAGAAGCAGGTTTGCTTCTAAAGTTAAAAGAAGGGATTTTCAACCAGGAGATAAGGTATTGAGGAAAGTTTTCTTGCATACCAAGGAAAAACTCTTCGGAAAGCTGGCCCCAACTTGGGAGGGTCCCTACACTGTGGTTGAAAGAATCAAGCCTGGCACATACTGGTTGGAAGACAAAGATGGCAGGGTTTTAACTCACCCTTGGAATATTGAACACCTTCGAATGTATTTGGAATAAAACTTATGTAAATATTTACTTGTTTAAATATCCATGTAAATATTTGGGGGCATACCACTACCTCTCTCTGGCGCCACGGAGAGCTTTAAATGAAACTTGGAACTTTCTTGAATTAATTTTCTAAGTTTTTGCAAAATTCTGTTAATTGTCATACTATCCGGACTGAAAGATCTAAGGGCTACTTAAATTCTAGCCAGAGAAACTAAACACTCTCACAACACGATAACTCGAAATTACTTAAACTCCAAGATATTTAAACAGACTATGGAATAAGAGAAGGGTTGTGCGAGATAAAACGTTCATTCAATAAACTTAAAGTTGCCTTGGCCTTCCAAGGACTTTTTAAACAAGTTTAAACACAATACAAAAATCTGTCCGGTCAAAACGGACAGCATCACAAAAAAAGGTGCCTTGGCCTTCCAAGGACTTTGGTTCGAACAAAAAGTAAACAGAATGAATTACCAACTAAGGTGGGGCCTTTGAAGATGGCTCACCCTCATCTGTTCCCTTGGTCTTGATATCGCTTTTTTCCTCAATGACCTTCTTGCCTTTGGGGTCAGTCTCTTCTTCACCCGGACTCTCTCCGGTTTCCTCCTCGTCACCAGATGAGGATATATCAGTGTACTCTTCATCGACCATGGTCCAATATGGGAGATCATCGTCATCCACGTAACGCCATAAGTCCCCAAGTCTCCTCTTCGGGAACTTCTCGTGAAATAGGAGGACCATGTCGGACTTCACCTTTTCAATCAATAATTCCTCACTCCGTATCATCTCCCTGGCATAAGCATTGATTTTGGCCTTGATCATAGCTTCTTGATCCTTCACCAAAGCATTTTTCTCCTCGACAGCCTGAGTCACTGCATTCTCTAAAGCAAGTTTGTCAGTGGTCAGGTTGGTGACAATCTTCTCCTTTGCTGCAGTTTCTCCCCTTGATACTGCCAAGTCCTTCTCCAATCCGGACAGCTTAGCCTGGAGATCTTTCACAGTCTTTTCTAAAGAAGCGACTTTTGTGTTGCTTTTCTCTTGATTTTCCTTTAGCTGTTCGTTTGACTCCTTGAGCAAGTCAACCTTAGTAGTGGCAGTCCTGAGTTTTTCGGACAGTGACTCCTTCTCAGACTTAAGTTCTTTGATGGACTCTGCCTGACTCCGGACTTGCCTTTCCAGGGTAAGTACGGGTTGTACGTTGCTCAGGAGGGAATGAGCTATAACGTCTCTCTCGCTAGAAACCAAGAAAGTCTTACCGTTGAAGTTTACTGTGTTGGAGCTGCTTGGGGGAACATATGGCCCAGCAAACTCATCTCTTGACAGACCAAGAAAGTAATCACCTAGAGGACCCAGGCCGGTGACATCCACTTCGTCCCTATTGATCTCTCCCCTTTCAATCTCATCAGTATGGAGTTCCCTTGGAATCCCTTCGTTAAGATTCTCTGGGATCTCTTCAGCCAACGTTGGATCAATAGGGAAAGTGGGCTCCGGGTCCCGGGGAGCAAACTCTTCTTCTTGAGAAATCTTCTTCTTTTTGGCCTCCCTATCAACACTGTCACTCGTTTGCTTGCGAGTTCGTTTGGAGGCCCTTGAAGGTTTTGAGGGAGTCTCTCCGTGTTTCTTACTTTCTACTTCTACCACCTGAAGAAGGTTTGCATCAACTTGGGCCGGGACTGGCACCTCTGTGTCAGTTGGAGCCTTTTTCTCCGTATCCGTTGCTATTTTCCTCCCTTTCTTCTTTTGGCCCTTCATTTTACTTGGGGCTTTGGCCCGGAGAGGAAGGAAGAGGGTCCCATCTAGCTCATGAGACCTTCTCAGCACTATGTCATCATCAGGAGGGGTGGAGAACTCCTCCCATGTTAAATCCCTTCGACCTGTGGTGTTCCACAGGTGAGATCTCGCCAAGTTCCCCGAAGTGAAAGCCTTGTGAAACCGGTTCTCCCAGTTCTCTGCGGCCCATGTATTTATCTTGCCACAGGTGTCCTGTCCGGCTTTCAGATAGTCTCCGAACTCTTTTGGCAGTTCTAATAAAACAAAAGAATAACTAGTTAGTGAAAGCTTAAAGAAGGGAAGATACGAACAGGAACTTAAGGAAAGAACTTACGATCGCTTCTCCATCTACTTCGAAGAAGGCTAGGATTCTCCCCAACCTTAATCTTCTTACCATTTTCCCATGAGCCACTTATAAACAAGAACTGGCTCCTCCATTTATTCTCCGACTCCAGGAGATCATCGAAGGCTTTCAGATTGTTCCCCATATTAAAATGATAAAAAGGGAACTGGTGGTGCTTGCACAGATTAGCCACAGCAGCAAACTCTTCCATGGGAAGAGGGATTCCGGACACCCTAGACGCCATAATGCATGACATCAAGGTGTACCATCCGTTGGGGCTCAGCTGCGATGGACATAGCTTGACTAAATGGAAATAGCGCACTATCTCCGGATCCAATGGGAACCTGAGTCCCCAATTGAACAGCTCCGTAAAAAAGACAATCTCGTTTCTCTTGCAATCCATCGGGGTCTCCGGATCGATGGGAATTCGGATCTTTACGTTTTCAGGGATCCCCCACTTAGTGCGAAGCCGTCCCAAGTCTCTAGTATGAATAAACATGTACTTGGTTTTTAACAAAGACAAAAGATACTTAAATTCTACCTTGTGAAAGCAGGGCCCAACTTTCCCTTCAAGGCTCTCCGGCAGATCCGGACGGCTCAGGTACAAGTCCTCTTTGCCTTTCTTGGCAACAACTATAGCAGTTTCAGCTTGTCCGGAAGACTCGGACTCAAACCTGACCTCCTCAGTGGAGTCTTCCATCCTCTCCTCCATTACTGTTGGGGGAGCTTCTGCAGAAACAGCCCGGGGAGGGATGAAGCTTGGCATAGCTGATCCTCCGGACTGGCGGCTCGTTGTATGTTTTTGAGTTCTCACCTCAGTTTGAGCTTCTGAGGTCGAAGTTTCCTTAGGAGGAAGTGGACTGCTAGCCTCCGGACCAACCGGCCTCTCCCGGAGGGTCCTAACAGTTGTCCCGGACCCTGACTCACTGGTATTTTTTGAGGAGAGTCCCTTAACCAGTCTACTTGGTCTTTTCATGATCAGCTTGTCTGGAGAATGATCGGAGTCGGACCCCATAGCAATAAAAGTGGTTTTCTTCCTAACACTTGTAACAGCGACCCCCGGTTCGACAGTGGGGATTGACTCTTGGACTGATGAGCCAGAAACTATTGGGGAGAGTGTTGATTGAAAGAGTTTTCTAGGTTTCGTACCTTTCGAAGACGACGAACCTCTATCAGATTCTTCGATTGAAGGGGCTGGATTTTCAGCAGGCGATGCTGGAAGCCCTGCTGCAAGTCTCTTCTCTTTTTCAACCCTTTGAGCTTTCTCTAGTTCTGAAAGATTGAGCCAGCCACCCTTGATTAGAGCTGTTCTTGCTGTGAACATAAAACAACTAAGAGAAGTTTGAAGTTTTAGAGAGATGAAGTTTTGAGTGAAATGGCAAAGTAAAAGTGAAAATGAGACTGTGAAAGACAAATGGAATTTATAGTAAATGTAAAGAAGAGTTTGATTCCTAGGAGAATCCGAAAAGTTGGGCAATGATTAAAAACGGCGCTGACGTCATCAATAGCATTTAAAGAAGTAACTTGTTCGAGAAAGTGGTGCAACTTTCAAGGTGAGAAAACGGCTAAAAGTAACCAACCAGAGGGTGACACGTGTCCCACTACCTCTGGCAAAGAACCGTTTGGAATTCGTAACGGTTGGACTGTCCGGGCCTATCTCAATTCTCTTCGAATTGGAAAACCACTTCTTCAATCGGACTGTTTTTCAGTTCTTTAACAAGGACACTTGTTCAAATACCTAAAAAAGGGGCTCCTGATGAGTCCGAATTCGAAGAACTCCCCGGAACGGTAGTCCAAAGTAAATCACCCCGTAAATTCGAACAGACACCATGACTTCAATTCGGACAGCACTGATTGAACCGGACAGATGATCTTGAACACTGCAAACATAAGGCAGTTCGAACTATGACTAAAGTACTAAAAAACCTAATCACTATCTGACTAAGCTACCTGTACATCTGCTTAAAACTCATGGGTCTTTAAACATGACCCGGGTCCATTAAACTTGACCCGAAAGCCCATAAGGGCCCAAATTTCACACTATAAATGCCCAACCACCAGCATTAACTATGGGTAAGAAAAATTAACTGCTGCCAGGCTGCTTAATTCTCTCTCCACCCTTGAAACACTTTGAAACACCCTGAAATATCTTAAAACACCCTTAAACACCACCACACCACCGTGAAACACCCTTACGCCGCCTTAAAACTCCACTCAAAATTACTAGCCTACCCTCAGGCTACTTTTATCCACACCAAAAATGACCTAATAAGTAGTCTAACAAGACATACAACCAAACATTCACAAACCATAAAAAAACACAAAGACTACCAGTTGTTTTAGGCGGCGAAGGTTGCCCGCCAAGAGATGGGGGAAGATACCAGGGATGAATTTTTTGAGCGAGTCCTATGCATGATGTATTTCAGTTATGGCCGCACAGGAACAACAGCTCTTGTTGTGCGCAGTCGTGACCAAATAAAAAACAAGTACCTTTTTGTCCAACCGCTACAACATTTACTCTTCTTTCCATTTAAGATTAAGTAAGAAGCAGCTTCTATCTGGAACATGACTATGGTAGACTACATCACTATGGCTATGGTGGCGTATCTGGAAGATAGGATTGCAGAAAAGAAGGAAGGGGATGATTCTGAAGACAAGATGGGATACCACTTTGACGACTGAACATTTATGTTTTGATTAGTTTTTATATTTGGTTAAGTTGTTGTTTGATTTTGAGTCCTATGTTGCTTACGTTCAATTGTCTTGCTTTGTATGCAGTCAAAATTTAATTTTCATATATATGCCTGAAAATATTGGGCAAATTGTAATGAACAAGGTCGCGCGCGATGGGTGCAAAACACCGTCTCATTTCGACCTTGCGACATGCATGTCTCTGGTAAGAAACCTGGGCCTAAATTTTAAAATGTCGTCGCACGCGACAGTTGTAAAACACCATCGCAAATCGACCTTGCAACAGACATGTCTATGGTACGAAATCACTGCCAAAATTTTGACCTATCGTCGCACGCGATTGGTCTCAAACAATGTCGCATTTGTACCTTGCGATACGACCGTCTCTGGTATGAAAACTGGGCCAGTATTTTGAAATATCGTCGCATTTGACGATTGCCAAACATGGTCGTGTGCGACGACGATTGTTTAAAACTCAATAATCGGCCCATTTCAATGTATCCAAATGTCAAACTTTAAGTAAACTTAAATAAAACTATAAGTAAAATGACGTTTTGTGTTAAGGGGTAAGATAAGTGGAATACAAAAAATGTGACATCGTTTAAAATTACATCAAATGTCGTCTCTAGTCAAATCGGTTACATGCGGAATTTCGTTCAAGTTTATTTTCCTAACTGGCATTAGTTGTATAAATTTGTTGAACCTACGATAGTATGGATGCGCCCATTGACTCGCTTCTTTGGTGGCGTAAGCACCTTAGGAAGGGTATAATGACGGCAATGGTCCATCGAGTGGAGTAGTAATCTGTAAGGGAAAAATATGAAATTAATGCATTATGTATTAAATAAGTAAAAAAGTAAAAAGATGAGATACTTACATTAACAAAGTGGCATCCATGTACGAAAGCAATCCCAAATTCTATGATCGTTGAATTGGTCACGGGTGGGCGTCCATGAATTGGTAGATATGTTAATGACGTTGCTTGCGATACATGGTATACCATGCACTGATACCTTGTCGCAATGACTAGTCCTATGTCCGAAAATGTCATCCAATAGTGGCTACTAGGGTTGGGCTTGAAGTAATTCAACTTATGTACCACATCGTCAAACATCTTCGGCGAACCATATACATCCAACCAAGATGCATGGTTTTCTCGCAACTCTTTCAACAACTCATGTCTAACATCTTCCCATCTATCTTCATTATTGTATATTGAATGAGTTACGGAACGATATCCGTATTTTCCATCCGGAAGAACGTCAACTAACTTAGTATTATAAGTGTGTAGAAATACCGGGATGCAATCCAGATATAATGTTAACTTCCCATCTTTAACAATTTTCTTTGCCCGACCAACTTTTTTTTACAACTGGTGGTTTGGGTGGTACGACAGGAACCAATTTCGATGTGGTCGTGCTCCCTAACGTGTTAACGGGTGTACTACATATCGAGTTAGCCGGAGTACTAGCATTAGTGGTTTGTTCAATGGGATATTCCCACGAACTAGGGTTCCTGATAGTCGGTTTATCAAGGCCTCCCTTTGGCCTACCCTTAGCTCTAACCCTTTCTTTAGGATCTTGAATATGACTAGTCTCGGGCCTCAAGATTTGCATTACCCGATTGATAATATGGTATTGTTGGTTATGGCGAAAACTACGAATCGAGTTGTCTATTATGGAAAGTTTTTTTTTCAATTCGTCCTCACGAGAAGTGGGATCTTTATGAACAATATTTAATCTTCTCCAAAAGATATCCACATATTCTAAAGGAATGCACCTACCATCTCTAGCTATAAACGCAATTTCACATGCACAAGGTAACCCATGTATTTTCCTAAGGAAACATCCTCCACATGTTATCCGATCTACTCATATATTTCTAGTACGTACAATAGCAAACATCAATATTTTTAGGCCCGCATGTGATACATAACCTTTAAGATTCTGGGTCAAGACACCATCAAAACTAGAAATTGTACAAAACTTACTTCGCTCAAACGATTCGAGGATCCCCGCATGTTGCTTCAGTAGTAAGTTGTGAACTTTTTCCTAAAAAAGCTCAAAATTGCATTGATTCGTCCCAAGGTATTTTTTGAGGGACGAGTGAGCACCCCCCGCCCTAAATAATAGAAGTACAAAATTAGGACCTTATTTTAAAAGAGATATAATAGCAAAACCAAAAATAGGATAAAAGGACATACCTATTTGAAGTTGTTTGGCCATAATGTTATATCTTCTTCGTTCGATATTGAAGAAACTTGTCATCATATTTTGTTATTCATGCGTCCATAACGTACGCAAAACACTTGGGTTGAGAAGCGAACATATCCTTCTATGTAGCCAGATTTTTTTCGTAGCTCTCAACCATGTTCGCTCCGGGAACGTAGCCATAAAACTCAACAAATTGTTTTGCAACCACATCATCGTGCAATATCTTTTGGACCATCCCAATAATGTTTTTACTAATATTCCACGTGCATAACAAGTGGTGTGTGCCCAAAAATATATCCTCGATAGCTTGCATGGGAGCTAACTCTCGATCGGTAACAATAACATTCGAAAATGCGCACACACTATTCATCATCAAACCACGAAGAGTTTCCAAAGCCTATACATAATTCGCTATCTTCTCTCAGCTTATAAACACATACGCAACATTAAATGTAATGGAAGTAGACGTTCACCCAACAATTTCTAATAAAGGTATCTCATACCTAGTTGTCTTGTAGGTACAATCCATGAATATCACATTAGGGAATGTACGTAATAAGTTTATGCTTGTAGGATGTGCGGAAAAAACAAATTGTGATCACCTTTGAATCGTCTTTCAAACACTCCCACGTGGAGTATCCATTCTCCTTCAATTTTGTCAACAAATATTGCATTTGCGTTTGTCCCTCGTGCTCAAAATCCCGATGTTTTTGGCTGAAATTGTAGATTGCACGCATGTTCAAAATATTCTATGGATATTGGTACTTCAAACCGCTATATATCTTCCTAGGACGCGAACAAAGGTGAGACAAACTACGAACTAGTTCCTATTCATCCCGTTTTAGCCTACAAGTGCAGGAATGACCGTCTAAGTGAACATAGAGATCTTGATTATGCATTCTATTTATGACTTCCAAACGCCATTTCATGGCTAGTACGTCAATCAGATGACCTTTTAACGCAAACAGACAATTACATTTCTTTGTGGAAGTCTTCCTATTTCTTAACGTTTTCGGCTTTGCTTTTGATACGAATATACCGCACCGCTCGCAAACGTAATCTAATCTAGGATTTCTTCCTCATTTCCCGCTATCGTAGAGCTTTGTAATCGTGACGAACTTAATCTTCTTCGATTCAATGTCCATAAAAGCATCCAATTCATCTTTCGTAAATAACCTATCTGTTTTGAATATTCTTGTGTAATCAGCATCCATACATGGAGGCTGGGTAGGTTCCTCTTACAAAATATAATATTTTAATCTATAAGTATCGCATGCGAATAATACTACAGGGTCGTCGCATGCGCACGTTATTTGAACGTGTCGCATGCGACACATTCAGAATGTTGTCGCATGAAGATACGCGACGCAAGCGATACACCCGTCGCACGATCGTGCGAAGACGACGGTGTTCATTGCACGATCTAGCAAGTCTTCCAAAGAGACACCCATTTCATCATTTCCTATGGATTCTCCGATTTTTGGGTTGGTGTGGTGGATTTTATGAGTTTGGATAGAAGATTGTAACTTTTAGGGTTTATGGTAGTAAATATTGCTCGTAATTTTGTGGGTCTATGGTAATAATTGATGAGTTTCGGATTTTTAGTTATTTTGGGGGATAAATGACATGATTGTAATTAGTTAGAGTGAGAAGGATAATTTGCGAATTTCAAGTTTGAGTTTAAAAAAGAGAAGTAAGATGAGAGATGTATCTTATTTTTAACAATTTTTTAAAAAAATTACAATTTCTTTTTTAAATAAAAATTATCCGAATAATGTAAAAATGCGATAGGCAAAGCAAATGAAGCGATGAACAGGGGATGGTAATTTCTCTAAACTCTGTACTTATCCCATTGATGAGTCAAATATATGGAAAGCAAAGAGGTTGAGAAATAAGATTTGTTGTCCGTCGCAATTGGATCGAGTAATAAAATTTATAAAAAAAAATTTGACAAAATGTCCAGTTCAAACTTTATGATATGTTTGATATTCGCATTCAACTTTTAATGTATATAGATTTAGAAAAATATAAACTTTGAACATTTTTTAAGCTAATCAGCAGAAACACAGGCAATTCAAATCGGGTGCATGAAATCGTCGATCATTATACAAACTTTATACCAATTACCTTCTAAGACCTATAAGGAGAAATTACCTTTATACAATCTAAGATAATGTTTTCATCATTTCGCTGCAGTTGGGAGAGCTAATCTTTACGCTATTATCCAAACAAAGACTACTTTCTAGTTTCGAAGAAAATCTAGATTTCCGCATTTAATCCTTTCAGGGTTAAATGCGTATCAAGCTTTCATCTGTTGGTCCCGACTGTCATACTGTTAGTACTAAAGGAAGGCAGTCGCCTTGAACTTTATATGTCAGCTAATTACAAGGTGGCACGTTGCAGCTGTTTGATATGGGCTCTCAAGCTACACTCTGTCACCTGCTCCAAAGAAAAACAAGTTACTGACCAAAATTAGGGTAACTCGGCATAAATGATACTGTTAAGGAAAAAAACCAAAGAGAAGATTTAAACACAATTGTAATTGATGATACGAAATTAGTTAGTGCTCCGTGGACGACGACCTTGTGAAAAGTTAATATAGTCTAGAGAATAATTTCAGAAAACAAAACTCTAAAGAGAATGTATTTCGTCATCAGTTGGTAGTCCAAATGTGATTCTAACATATATATAACTTTACGTCTTACTTCAAAGAGTATGCAATGACCGCAATTTACATTCGGAATAAAACAATTATGAAAATAGTTAGGAATGAAGTTTACCTGCATGGCTGCCTTTGTTGACAGGAGCTCTCTGAAATGACCTAATAAAAGATGTTCCTTGCCACTTACATCAGCAAGTTCAGATACCAAAGATTTCATTTCACCAACCTACAAACAACAAATTATTTACAAGAAATATGAGATATGGATCCAAGAGGCTAATTAGGGAGCAGCAGCTATTACAGATCTTCGAGAAGTTGGATGTTAAAAGGGCAAGACTAATTTCATAACCTCTGTATAGATGATTGATTATTCCAACACTAGGGAACGAGAAGCATTAAGCTTGTGTAATTGCTAAAATAAACTTGTTGAAGGAAACAGCAAAAAATATCTAAAATACATGAACCATATTTCGAAGGATTTTTTACAGAAACTATTGTCAGTTCCCCTTTGAAGAGAGTGAAAAGAAGAATTAACCAAAAGATTATTTCTGAACCACCTTCGGATATATCACGAAAACGAAACCAACCAACTCTAGAGTTAATCCATTTTACAACAGCCTCAAGGTAATGAAGATCTGACATAATATAATATGGCAAATCAAACTAAAAAAGGGGGTCAAAGAGAAGGGTACCTTGGAGAACAATAAGTATATGGAGGCAATGACATCCTGCATGACATTATCTGCTGAAAAAATAGCTTCTTTCACACATTGGACATCTGCCTGCAGATATCATAAGCTAAATAACTTTTTTAAAACCCTATAACTCCTGTTTGTTTGCAAACCAAGGAACTGAGATGAAACTAAAATAAAAAGAGAAAAACAAGGCACAAACCGTTGCTCCCTCACAAAGTGGAAGTCGGAGTGTGGTAGCTCTTAATGCTTTGATAGCACCGAACAAGCAAGCAGAGTATTCTTTGTCTATAGCAGCACAATCTTCTAAATATATCATCTACATACAGTCCAAAAAGATTTATTTATAACATGATATAATAAACAGAATATTAGGCATAGTCCAATAGAGTTGCTATGGGAGCCGAAAGATTTTCTGCCATTTCAGCCTCTTTAGTTATGAAAATAACAATCAGACAGAAGGCACAAATATACACCATTATATGCACTCATATATATGTCCAGGGGATTGCCTTGAATAAGCAAATACGATATGAAACTAACGAGAAGTTCAAAGAACCTAAGCAAACATAGATATCCCACTGGACACTTCTCTCAAAATATAGTCTAATGCATAATTTATAAGAGCCCTGAAAAAGTCATTTTGGGCCGCACTATAGATCTACTTACTTGTCAGGAGAAAGAAAACAGACATTTAATTATAATACTGAAAGAACTTCGACAAAAGCAAGGTTCTAAAAAACGTGAGGTGGGTTTGAGTCAGTTTGGTACCTAATACATATTATACGGTAAGAGGTGGGTCCGCTGCGGTGACTAATAGGAACATTACTGATTTTAAAGCGGTTAGGTGATGCACCTTTCCGGTGGCCGCCTAGGCGGCCTTCTCAAACGTTTTTTTAGAACACTGGACAAAAGACAGCTTGCAGGACTGAATTAAAAATTACAGCAAAACATGAACTAAAATAGTGATTCATACGTACCAAAAAGCCTAATGTAGTGAAAAAAACTGGCAGTCTTACAAAAACTTAAGCATAGTGAGAAGAAATCTATCTTACTTGCTTCTGAAGAATTAAATTTAACTTCAAAATATGCCTCAAGAATCGCAACTCAGTTCTTTTTGCTCTAATGCTTTCGAGCAGCTTTGAGATACTCATCCATGCATTGAAAAGGCTTCGCTGGAACAATAATGACATTGAGAATTTCTCTTAGAATTAATAATACAAATCTATCCTTTATTAAAGTATCATACCTCTGCATCCAACCTCTGGGCAGAGAGTGCAGCCTCTGCTCTAGCATTTGAGAAACGCCATTGCAATAACCTATTATGTAACAGCCTCAGCGAATGTGCATCAACAAATCGGTTCCCACCAATCTTCCCTCTTTTAACATCAACAGCAAAACTCAAAACAGATGTTCGGCTGGTCTCATTACCACCAAGTCCGTCAACAGTCCTAATCCGTGTTCTGGACGGGCTAATCCCTCTCAATGGAGAGGAATGGACAAGAGGTGAAGCTGGGGGGAATCGCGCTCTTCTATTAAGGGCTCCTTTGGGAGAGGAGATCGGACTATCAACACTGATCTTCCTCTGCGCAAGTGGCTTAGGTGGTCTCGAAAGTGGTGGTCCGGGATCTATTTGACACCGCAATCTGTTGTTTGTCTCTTGCCAAATTCTGGCAGGCACTACTGTACCCCTTACCCTATTGATAGGTTGCCCTTGGACATAGCTCTTGGCACAATCAAAGCTACGATTCGCAATCTCCTCTTGAGATACAGAAGCAGTACTGCCAGAAGATACACTTTCAGTGTCAGAAACAACAACATATGATCTAACATCATTAAGTCCCCCATCCTTCTCCTTCTCCGAATCGGCCAATTTAATGCTTAATCCTCCATTAAAAGCCGTACTCTTATTAATCATAGAATTATGCACTACCCTAACAACGTTGTTATGGGATCCTCCCATTTTCTTCCTCTCATCAGAGTAATCCATACTCCTACTCACTGGACTCGGTTTTCTAGACCCTGGCCAGCGCTGCTGTTGGTCAGGTAGCTTCGGAGTTTCCATCTGACCAGAAATCCCCGCCCTCATCCTCCTCCTTTCCGGCGTGTCTCTCCTTACATCGATGGGATATGGCGCCGGTTTCGTTTTACTCGTCAGCAGCGGGAACGAGTCTCCCTGAAACGAGACCGGTACGCTTCTAGTAGAAGTGAACAACATCCTCTGCGCAGCCGATATCTCTCCTTTAGTCCTCAAATCAAAATAATCAGTCTTCGGAGTCATCGCCCGCCTATGCTCCACCGACTGCGACCGCTTGATCGCAACCGGAGTCGTAGCATTCGATACATTTGTCCGAGGAGACGCACATCGCTCCTTCACAGACACACTCGACGAAGACGATGACTTAGTTGTCAAGTACCGAGAGCAGACTGCTCGTGATTTAGGCCGAGGAGGAGCCACGCCGATTTTAGGATCCGGCCGAAAGAGCGGCGGTTTTGCACTGTCATATTTAACATTCTCGGGGTTGAGCGAACTAGAAACAACAGGTGTTACCATTGTGATTTCATCAAATTCAATGTATCTTCTTCGTCTCGAAAAGGAAGCTTCCAAACAAAACCCTAAATTCACGACGAGATCATCAATTCATTTACCTCAAATCAAACGAAAACATTAAAAGCTTCGAAAGAATCAGTTACGCTGCTAAATTATGAACAAGATAATGAATCTTTATTCCTCTAGAGCTCAAATTGAGCTGCTTTTTGAATATGTAATTCTTCTTTTCTCTTTCTAAAATTTATTTCTAGAGAGAGAAACTGACCGTTATGGCCGCCGGAGAGAGTGTGTGTTTTAGTTATTAAGCAAGAGGAGAGAGTTCATTATGAGCATAACTGTCGTTCTTCTTAGCTGCGACTTGCGAGAATATAAATAATATACGCTGATTAATCTTTTATTATTGTTATTTGACTTTTTAAATCCATTAATTTATTCCCCCATAAATATAATAATATAAGATTCCAAAAATTGTTAAAATTTGTATCCTCGTACTTCTATCTTTTTATCAATGGAGGTTCCAAACTTACATTTTGATTTTTTTATCAATGGGAGGTTCCAAACTTACATTTTGATTTTTTTATCAACGGATGTATACTTACGCATTAGACTGTCATTTCATCGCAATTTTAGTTAGTCTCAAAGTTTCCACTTTTAATAAAACACCATATAATCAAGGGATTTGTAAGAGGAGTTAAAGAAAATGTCGTAATTTCCAACAAATACAAAAAAAATTGATTTTTTCTGCATTTTAAACATTGTTTATTTTTCTCTATTTTTTATCATGTTTTTGGTTGAATAGATGCATTCAGAAAATAAATAAAAAAGCATACAAATATCTAACCCGAGAAAATGGCATAAAAGTCGACTAGAAAAGAAATGCATAAAAAGATCACATCATATCATGGTTAGAAAGTAATAAACAAGTAGTAGTAAAACAACGAAAGATAAACAGGCTATGAATCTAGTAAGGAATAGACAAATAAGTAAACGGAGCGCACCTGTATTCTGTGAAAAACCCAATAACATAAACAACATTAAATTAGTGGGTTGTAGTTTAAAAATGCCAACCAGTTTTAGTTTATAAAAAACAAAAAATGAAGATCATAAAGTAAACGAAAAGAGACATCAGAGGTAAGACTTGGAAGAGAGCCGAAGTATCTGTTATTTCGCTCTCTCCAAATATGGTAAATGATAGCACCAAAACATATCCGCCAAATTTACGAGAATTTGAAGGAGGCCAATTGGAGTTATTATGGTAGGATATCACAATCTTAGTGCGAGCGTGCTCTCATAAGTTCTGGGATAAATTACAATAATAGAGGATATAATTAATGTTTTCCTCCACAACATTACATAGGACGCGAGAATGTGAAGTACCAATCCCCCAAGACAAAAGTTTATCACGAGTGGTAAGTTTGTCAAAGAATGAAATAATGAGGGAGGATATTCATTTTACTCTAGATTAAGCCCGCGCATCCGACACAGGGGATAGACATTCAAATGACATTGTAGGTGTCTTTAATCGAGAGATTAAAAGCTCCTGATTTCGTCGTCCAGAGAGGAACATCGCTGAGGTGAACATTTGGAGGAGGAAGGGAAATAATAGTGTCGCAGAGCTCCATAAGATTGTCTATGTTCCTAGCACTAGCGGATCTCCTATTAAGAGGCCAGATCCAGCGCCCCTCATAATGAAGTCTAAGACAATAATATGCTTACCTAACCTTGAATCAGTGATGATGGAGTACTCGTAGTATGATGCAAGGGAGGTAGGAAGTAGTCAAGGATTAAACCAGAATGAGGTAGTCATGCCATTGCCGATAGCCACCCTGAAAAGATTGATGGCCAAGGGCCTAAGAGATAATATTTCCCTGCAGGTCTAGGAGGGAGTCGAGCCATGAGATATTTTCCCAAAATTATTGTTTTTAATTTTTTCAGTCTTAACCCAAGTGCTGCAGATTAAGTTAGAGGTGTTTTTAAGTATGGACCAAAGGTTCTTGAGGACTACCGCCTGATTCCAAACTTATAAGTCCAAAATCTCAAGGCCGCCCTCAAACAAGGGCACTATGACCGAATACCATGCCATTTTGGCACTAGAAGTCTTAATATCATGACCGGACCAGTACACTTGCTTATCAAAAAGTATAGATTTAATGAGTTGAAGACTGATAAGGGGAGAAAAATATAGGTGATCACTAGGTAAATTATGCTAAGAAAAAGGCCTAGTTTCCATGTTTAGTGGTTAAGGATCAAAGTAAAGCAAACATAAGAAGTAGAGGGGATAAATGATATGCGCCAAGAAATTGTCTGTAAATAGTAACATAATGGGGTGAGAAATCTACTTTAATTATGGTAATTATGTAATTTTACTACCTACCTAATGTATTGTATAAAGGACATTCTCTTTTTGGGAAAAAGACCAATGATTAGTCAATTATTGCAACATTTATTCTTTTTTGTCTTTTTCTCTCTCTACAAAACACTAATTTAGTTATTTACTGTCACTTCATACGAACATTTCCTAGTCTGATCCTCTCCCACAAACATTTCCGCTTCTGAACTTCCTTAAGGATTTTCTGATTTCATCTGTGGCGCCGTCTGTGGGAACCGAGTGGTACCTAGAATTAACGTTCTAAAATCTTGAAAATTATACTCTAAAAAATATAGATACACAAGTTCGTGGAGAGATTGAGGCCAATCCGACCAGACATATGATTGGTGTTGAGGCTGGTGATCATCTGATGGAAAAGCAAGTCACAAACGAAAGAAACGACCCAAACCGGTATGCCAATGAGCCACTTGAAGAGTCAGTCCTGGTCTCCAGACGTAAATAATTGTTTGAAGACATCGAAAGGCTGAAGTCCGACAAAAGAGAGTCGTGGCTGACCAGATCCAAGATGTCATTCAACCTGAAGAAAGAAAACAAAAGAGAAGTCACCGACATTCCAAAAGGCGAGCTAGATCGGAATAAAGATACGAGCCATCAAAATCTAGTGAATATACTTCCTTAAGCTCTGATGAGTTTTTCATCTTCGGAGACCGATGCCAGATACAAAACAGATCTGAGGCAAAGAGATTCGAAGACGTACAAACACACTCATCAGACTAGTCAGATAAAGAAGGAGTCAAGGAAGAAATGTGATCCGGGGAAGAGAAAGATGTATTCCGCGGAGCAGGATAAAATAGGGAATGTTCGAATTGAGTATATCACTCCTCGGAGACAGCCTCAATTCGACAACTATAATTAAGATTACTGAGTAAGTAACCAGTTTACTTATTCGACTGAGGAAATATTATATATGACAACCAATGATGGTCCAGGGGGAAGCGCTTATAAATTTGGACATAATTAGAAGTCATCCCCTCTCTCCCCGGAGATCCTTTCGGCACATCTTCTCAAGTGGTTCGATATTTCTAAGTTGGAAAAGTTCGACACGACTCAGGATCCAGACAACCACATTGAGCAGTTTAAGAACTTTATGATCAATTATGATGATGGCGACAAGCTATTGTGCAGAGCATTCTCCCAAACTTTTAAGAATGCAGCATCCAAATGTTATAATCGTCTACCACAAGGGTGCCTAAAGAACTTTGACATGTTTTGGAGTATATTCCGACATCACTTTGTCGGAAGCAAGAAATTCCGGGAAGATGGGGATACCATCATTTTACTGTAGGCAGAAAGTTGGAGAAAGCTTAAAAGAGTACACTAAGCGCTTCATTCAGTTCAAGACAGGCATGGAGTTCTGTGAAGACAACGTAGCATTGGCCGCTTTCCGAATGTGTATTCTTCTAGGGTTAATGAAGGACAATTCCGCGGAGACATAGGCCATGACGTTCAGAGCTTTGTTGGATCAAATTAAGAAAAGGATCTTAGTTGAAGAAAGTAGGGCCTCAGAGATAGAGTCAATGTCTCAATTCTATTAGGATCCGACTTTTGTCAGAGCTAGTACAACAACGGTGAATGTCCGACCGCAGGTCTCACAGCCGGCCACAACTTTCCGACCATGAGCACAAGTTCAAGCAACAAGCCAAACTCCTCAACAGGCAGTACGAAATCAGCAATATGTACTGATAGTTCAAGCAACTCAGCAATATGTTAGACCTATGTCCAACATGTGGGTCTGACCAGCTCATTATGCCGAGTTAACTTAGTGTGTGTCAACCATTTTTGAGAAATCACGCGTAAATGTGCATTTTCGCAAACCTTACTCATTGCGGACTCCAATGGAACATAGTAATAATAAATATTTTCAATTTCATAAAGATAATGGCTACAATACGAAAAATTACGTGGCATTAAAGAAAGAGGTCCAGTATCTGCTAGAGAATGGAAAGTTAATTGATTTTGTGGCATAGTCGCACCAAAGCAAGAAGCTGATCCTAAACAATAGGGCACCATGATGATATATGAAGCGGTAGATAAAGAATTTGTTGATGCGTTTGATATAGCTGCAGAGTACCTAGATCTGAAGCCGGGCAGAAATAGTGTGAACATGGTTAAAGAACCAATTGCTAGAGGAAATGTTAGTGAATTATGTGCGTTTTTTGAATCACTAACCATCTTTGGTGGGGACACATTTGCAGGAATATCAAACTATTCTCGAAAGAGGCACATTGTTAGTCTGGTAACACAGTTGGAAGCAGGAGCCTCATCACACGTATACAGAAACCCGTCCCTGATTCTCTGCTTTGAAGACGATGATATGAGAGACGTAGTTGGTCCATATGAGGACGCAATGGTGATCGGAGCAGAGATAGCAGAAAACAAGATAAGAAATTTTTTGATTGATACATGGAGCTTCACTAACATAATGTTTATGTCAACCTACAGCCAGATAACGAACCCACCAACAATCCTACGATTTGACCGGACGATAGTGGGTTTCACCGGAGCGACTGCCGATGTAGTCGGAGAGTTTGAAGGAATGGTAGAGTTGGGCCGAGGGCCTTTCAAGAAGATAGTCACGGTACTATTTGTAGTGGTAGATGCTCCCACCTTATACAACGCCATCTTCGGAAGGTCCTGGTTGTCTAAGATGCATGTCGTACCATCCACTGTTCATCAGTGTTTGAAGTATGTGGTAGGTAGCAATGTGGGAACGGTAAGAAGCAGTCAAAAGATGGTAAGGGAATGCTACAAAGCATCGCTAGCCCCCAAGCAGGTGAACGGGGTCGGACCGAAAAAAGAATAGCAATCGGAGGGGTCTCCCACAGATTCCGATCCTGTTTACGATCCGAGGGAGTCCTCTGGGTTCATGTTCCCTGATGAAGGTTTTGATGATCATATTTTTTTCCCCGGTAAAAGTCTCAAGATTGGTACAAGGCTATCTCATGAGGTAAAAGAAAGTTTACTCAAATTTCTTTCTACCAAATTACATTTGTTTGCTTGGTGCACAAAAGATGTCACAAGGGTCCCAGCAGATGTCATCTGTCACAAGTTAGCAATACGGAACAATGTCCGTCCAATCATTCAGAAGAGAAGATCCTTCTTTCAAAAAAAGCAAAAGTGATAATGGCAGAAGTGGACCGTTTGACAAAAGTGTGCCACATTTGTGAGTCACAGTACCTTTTGTGGATGGCCAACCCAGTCTTAGTAAAGAAGAAAAATGGCAAGTGGCGGATGTGTGTAGACTTTACTGATCTGAACAAGACCTGCCCTAAAGATCCTTTCCCGGTTCCCAGAATCGATCAGCTGGTTGACTCGACGTCCTGAAATTGTTTATTGTCTTTATGGATGCGTACGATGGGTACAATCAAATCCAGATGGATCCAAGGGACCAAGAGATTACAACTTTTATCACAGGAAGGGGTCTGCACTGTTACAAGGTGATTCCATTCGGATTCAAGAACGTTGGGGCAACATATCAACGCTTAGGAAACAAAGATTTTGAGAGTCAGATTGGTAGAAACTTGGAATTTTACATCGATGATATGTTAGTTAAAAGCCCCAGAGATGAGGATCAGTTAACTGACTTGAAAGAAATCTTTTCCAATTTGGCCAAGATAAATTTGAAGTTGAACCTAGAAAAGTGTACGTTCAGGGTTAGATCCAGAAAATTCTTAGGCTACATAGTCAGTGAACAGGGCATCGAAGCTGATCTAGTACAACTAAATGCTTTGTGTACTATGGACCCACCAAGAACGATCAAATAGGTGTAAATTCTGACTGGAAGGCTGGCAGCATTAAACAGACTCATATCAAGGTCATCATATAAATGTGCCCCTTTCTTCGAGGTATTGAGAAAAGAAAATTATTTCAATTGGACGCAAGAATGTTCAGATGCCTTTAATCACATCAAACCACACCTCTCCTCCCCATAAATCTTTTCAAAGCCACATCCGAGGGAGAAGTTGTTCATTTATCAAGCAGTGTCAGATTTCGCGGTAAGCGCAGTCTTAATCCGAGTAGAATCAGATGTTCCGATATTGATCTACTATGTGAGTGAGTAAGAGTCTTTTGGACGCGGAGAAGCGATATCTCCAATTAGAGAAGTTAGCACATTCAGTTGTGCGAAAGATGAGGCCATACTTCCAGGCTCATTTAGTTGTGGTACGAACATTTTTCCCTTGAAGAACATGCTGCAAAGGCCCGGTGTATCGAGAAGAATGGCAAAATGGTCGGTAGAACTTGAAGACTTCGATATTGAATTTGAACCGTGAACCGCCATTAAAGCGCAAGCACTAACTTATTTCTTGGTTGAATTCCACTTTAATTGGGGTGACATGGATATTGATGAAAAGTTTGTCCCAGAGTGGATAGTCCAAACCGACGGGGGATCAAGTTCATTTGGCTGCGGTGCAGGAGTACAATTGACATCCCCGGAAGGTATTATGATGTACCAAGCCATTCGAATCAGATTCAAAGCATCAAACAACGAAGCAGAGTATGAAGCGTCTTTGGCTGGACAAAGACTAGCAAAAATATGCGGAGCCAAAAGAGTCAAGTTGATAAGTGATTCCCAACTTTTGGTGAACCATGCTTCGGGGCGATCAGAACCAAGAAAAGATCATTTAGTGAAGTAATTAGGGGTTTTGAAGGCTTTAACCTTAGATTTTGAGGACGTCAGATTCGAACATGTTCATATGGCAGGGATTCCAGTGGCTGATTCTTTAGCCAAGGCATCCTACTCAGAGGAATACCCATGGATAGTTACCCAGGAAAGTTCATCAATCGTTAAGGGATCCGAATTGGTTGAAGAAGGAATTGAGGCTTTCCAAATTTTTACAGCTCTAGTGAAAGATTGGATAAGTGAGATACAATAGTTTTTAGTCCACGACATATTACCAATTGCTATAATAATGGCCAAAAGAATACGATTCAAGGCATATGGGTATGTGGTACTCGGTGATCTACTGTATAAGAAATCTTTTAGCCGGCCGTTACTTCGTTATTTATGGAAGGGTGATTCACATTTGATACTTTCAGAGCTGCATGATGGGGAAGGGTCCAAGCACTATGGTTACAAAACGTTGATACGAAGGGTTCTTTTGGCTGGTTATTATTGGTCGACCATCTCAGTGAACGCAAAGGAGTTAGTACAGAAATACGACACTTGCCAACGATTTTCTAATTTGATCCATATGCCCGGGGTTCCCCTCGAATCAATATTAGAGTCTTTGTCTTTCGATCGATGGGATATAGACCTTGTCAGACCGCTCCCGATAGCCTCAGGAAGATGCCAAACAATCATTGTTGTTGTGGATTACTTCTCCAAATCGGTAAAGGCTGAACCGTTAGTAGGAACAAGATCAAAAGATATGATCAGATTTATCATCTCTAACATTTGTTATCGCTTTGGGGTGCTAAGGAATATTACGATGGATAACGGCCCGCAGTTTGATAACAATGAGATGAGAGCTTTTGTTTCTTCCAAATGGATACATCAGTGCTTTTCAGCGCCCTTCCACCCTCAAGCGAATGGTCAGGTTGAAGTAACTAATCAGACAATTTTAGATGGGCTAACGAAAAATCTAGAGGGTAAAGCTAGGAACTGGCCGAATTACTTACAAGAAGTTTATGGGCTTACCGAACCACTCCTCAGACCGCAACGCACGTGTCGCCCTTCGCACTTGTTTATGGAATTGATATGGTAGTACCATCGGAAACCATGTTCGCATCATACATATTAAGCGAATATTCTGAGGAGGGAAACGCCAAAAGAAAAGCACACCAAGCTGGATCTAATAAGATGAAAAGAGAAGAAGGGCACAATTAAACTCTTTACACTATCAGACTCTAATGAGGAGCCGGTATACATCAAAAGTTATAAGAAGATAATTCAAGTTTGGGGACAAAGTTCTAAGGAAATTATTTCTTCATACAAAATAAAATAGACTAGGAAAGTTAGCTCCAAATTGGGAAGGTCCATACGTGGTAACAAAGACGATAAAACTGGGGACGTATAGGTTAAAGGATAAAGAAGGGAGAGATTTTCCCCACCCTTGGAATATTGAGCACCTCAAAGTTTACTTAGATTGAATGTATAACAAGTAAATATTTTCTTTATCAGTTTCTGTAAGTATCGGTGGCATACTATTTCCTACCCTGGTGGCGCAGGAATGTTTTAATGAGGTGCCCTAATAGCCGACTCATATATGAAATTCCATTGCCTTCTTAAAATGATTCGTAGAAAGCTCATCTTTTTGAACTCAAAACATACTCCAAAAACGTTTGGACAAGAAAGTTCATCTTTTTGAACTCAAAACATACTCCTAAAACGTTTGGACAAGAAAGTTCATCTTTTTGAACTCAAAACATACTCTAAAAAAGTTTGGACAAGAAATTTCATCTTTTTGAACTCACAACACACTCCAAATACGTTTAGACAAAAGAATTCATCTTTTTGAATCACAAGTAAACAAGCATCAGACAAACTGAGCCAGTGAAGAAATGTTTTAGGTTAAGCAATACTCAGAGATTTATCCCATCATAAATCCTCACAAAATGAGGCGAATTGTACATAACAAAAGTTGGTTTTTTAGCAGGTTCTGGGTACAAACAGTTAACAAAATAAAGAAGGAAACATTCAATTCTTGCTAGTCGTATGCGGAGTTTTCCTTACTACCTTCCAAGGAATTATACTCCGATGACGAGCTTTCCGAGTCGTCACTGGATTCCAATTCCTCTACGGAGATGCCTGCAAGGCGATGTCTTTCTATGACCCGCATCCAAAGACTACCAAGGTGAAAATCCGGAAACCTCTCATGCATCTCCAGCACCATAGCAGACCTCAGGTTGGAATCACTTTCTTCAAGACGGGTGACAATACCAGCTGCATATTCGTCAAGGCGCTTTTTCTGCTCAGGCTCAAAAAATTTCTTCAAAGATTCATTCTTTGTTGACAACTTCTCTATATCTTTGACTGCGTTCTGGAAGTATACCTTGGTTTTTGCACAAGACTCGGTGAGGCCATCGACTAGAGTGTCCCATTCAATATCTTTGGTAATAAAACGTTCTCGCTCATCTTCGAATTTTTTCTTCTCTTCGGAAAGTTCAGCTTCAAGGGAAGTAATGGTAGCTAAACGATCTTCAGAAGTTTTCTTCTCCTTGGAAAGTTTGCCCTCGACCTCCCTTAGTTGGGTGGACAATTCTGTTGTCTTGGCTAGCTCATTGGTCAGCTCTTTCACTTTCTTTTTCAGTTCAGCTGCCTCAGAAGTGAACGTTTCTACCTGGGAAGATATCTCTGACTACTTGGCAAGCTCATCTGTTAAATATTTTACCTTTCTCTTCAATTCAGCTACCTCGGAGGTCAATGTCTTCACTTTAGCCCTTTTTTGAAGGACTTCACTTTTATAGCGATCGTTGCGGTTGGCTTTGCATTCGAGGAGGACATCAACGTACAATAGTTTGTTTAGCTCGTTCGCGACATAGTCGTTCTAGTAAACGTCAAAATAAGCTAGGACAGGAGAAGGATATTCTCTCTCTTTTAAGTTTTTTTCTTGCGGTTGCCTTCGTTGAAGAACAAATTACCCTCCGGAGTCTGAGTCGACCTCTATAACCTTCTTTATAGGAGACAAGCTTGGACAGGTTGTGTTGTCACTCTATCCTCCACTTTTAACCATTTTCTTTTTATATTTCTTCACTAAGGAAGTTTCCCCGCTCTGAGGGGGCATACCAGTGGAATTTTCTAGGGGAAGAGATGAAGCACCTTAGCTCGGTCATTTAGTTCGAGGGGAGGAATAGCAGCAGGAACTTCTTGTAAAGGTTGCGCTATGACCACCACCATATCAGGTCACTCTTGGTCATCATCAGGCTCATAAACCAGATTTATTTCTTGAAGTTTAGGGATGGATGTTAAAATTAGCTCTGACCGGACTCCTCTCGTCGAAGGCCTCCTAGGACTCACTTCCGGAGTCGTTTGCGGTGACCCCTATGGAGTCATTTGAGGAGTTATAGTTGAAGAAGAGATTTTTGTTCGAACACACTTTACTACAGGGTCGAGGAACCTTTTTCTCTTAACATGATACTTTGTATTCTTGCTAGTTGGATTCCTCTTTCATCACTCATCATTATGAAAGAAGAAGGTCTAGAAGGAAATTCACAAGGAGTTTCAGACGTTGAAAGGTTAACCTTGTTATCACTAGAACAAGCTTGACCGGGGGACGAAATAACAAGATTGAGAGAACGTTCTCGGATAGGGGACCAGTTGTCACAAAAGTTTGACTCCCAAATTTCTACAGGTGAGGGATACTCTCTTCTACTAGGGGGTCTACGAGCATCGATCTGGTTGGAAATATTAAACCACCTCTAAAGCTTATATCGCTCGAGGTTGATGAACTCTTCAGGTATGAAAATGCAGAGCAGGAAGTTGGTTTCGAGACTTTCTCTCTCTAAGAACAAATACTCTTGACTCAAAGATAGGCAGAAATCAAAAGTGTGAAACCCATAATCAGAGAAGGAAATAAATATTTATAGTAAAAGAAAACAGAAGGTGAAAGGTTGAAGGTTAGAGGACCTTTGACATGCTTCCCTGTCACGAACCGCTTTGAAAGATGCGCTGTTAAGTTGGGGCAAGAGTGCGACACGTGGCCAGAAGTGAGTCAGCCGCTTAAAAAATTTCTGACTCGATAACGATGAGGCAGGAGCACGCGAGTCCAAAATAAATGATTGTTTAAGTGAGGTCATCATGACCAAAGGTGAGGTCATCGTTTCCAAGGAGTTTTGATCCAGATAATCTGAATGGCGACACCTGAACAATTTATAGGGGAGACCTAATAAGCAAAGGGTTCTGATCCGAGTAGATAATCACTGACAAGCAAAGACATCTAATCCGAGTAAGGTCGAAAAACAACTGCAGTCCACACTCAGACATCTTCATATGGACTGGGGACTACTGATAAAGGGGGGAAAATATAGGTGATCACTAGAAAAATTATGCTAAGAAAAAGGCCTAGGTTTGTACGTTTAGTGGTTAAGGATCAAAGTAAAGCAAACATAAGAAGTAGATGGGTTAAATTATATGCCCAAGAAGTTTTCTATAAATAGTAAAAGAGCGGGGTGAGAAATCCACTTTAATGGTGGTAATTATGTAATTTTACTACCTACCTCATGTACTATATAAAGGACATTCCCTTTTTGGGAAAGGATCAATGATTAGTCAATTATTGCAACATTTATTCTTTTTGACTTTTTTTCTCTCTCTCTCTACAAAACACTAATTTAGTTATTTACTGTCACTTCATACGAACATTTCCTAGTCCAATCCTCTCCCACGAACATTTCCGCTTCTGAATTTCCCTAAGGATTTTCTGAGCCCATCAAAGACGACCAACATAGTAGAGGTATTTTAAGGTCCAGGAGCCAATACGGGTCGTAATGTTTTGGAGGAGGGGTCGGGATTCATAATGGAAAAGATGATTAGTGATAAGGGGGAAACCCATATATTTCACCAAGAGAGAACCAACTTTAAAACCAGAAAGGTTGATGAGGTCCATCTTGAGAGTGGGGTTGATGTCAGATAAGAATATCTTGCTCTTTTCTGGGTTAATTTGCAGGTTAGAGGTAAGGAAAAATTCATTGATTCTTTCCTTAATGAGAAACAATGACTTGATTTCGCCATTACAGAAGATCATAAGATTATCCACAAAGCATGGGTTAACCACTTTTAACTTATGCAATTTCTAATGGAATTTGAAATTACGGTCGTTGATTTTTCCTTGATGATGTCAGAGAGAACCTGGATGATAGGGACAAACAAGAAATGCGAGAGAGGATCCATTTGTCAGAGTAATTTCTAACCCCGAAAGAACTCAGCGGGATCACCATTATTATTAATGTTGTAAGAAGGGGTAGCATTGCACTGAATTATCCACGTGATCATTTGATCGGGGCACTCCATATACACAAGGAAGTCTAGAATAAGATGTCATAAAACATTGTCAAAGACTTTCATCACGTCAATCTTGAGAGCGACTCTTTTACCTTTGGAGTTGAGATGATAACCTTTTAGTAATTATTTGGAGAGAAGAATGTCGTGAGAGATATTTTTGCTTGCAATGAAAGATGATTAAGACTTATAGATTAGGTAAGGAAAAGTATCTTTAATTCTGTTGGCCATAATTTTAGAGATGATTTTGTAAACAATATTGCATAAGGCGATAGTTCGTTAGTCATGGGCATATGTAGGGGTATTAGATTTCAGGATTGAGGGAAATGGAGGAAGTATTCCAAGAATGATTCATTTTATTAGATTTGAAGAATTCAAGGACACCATTGCAAATATCATTTCACACAATGGTCTATGAATTTTAATAAAAACTCGAGTTAAAACCATTCGGTCCTAAGGATTTGTTGCTATTAATGCTAAACATAACATATTTTATCTCGTTGTGGGTAATCGGACGAATCATAGAATAATTTTCAACATGATTCACGTTTGAAGAGATTAGAGAGGAAACTATTGAAAGCCTCGGTTAAGCAGATTGGTGACCAGTCCCCAAGAACGAGGTAAAATGTTTGACGAGGATATTGGATATTTTGGTATGAGAAGTGATCAAGTTGTCATGGGTGTTCATAATATAAGTAATTTTTGTTTCTTAAAAATGGTTTTGTATGCAATTATGGAAGAATTTAGTATTCTTATCCCCAACCTTGAATCATTTTCTCTTGATTTTTGCTTAAGGATTCTTCTGCCCTACTAAGAAAAATGTAGTTCGATGAGGCCTCAAACTCCTTAGGTATTAAAGATAGGGTTTGCAGGACCTAGCGCAAGAAGGTCTTGGGTGGAAAATAGATCATTTTAAGCATTGGAAACTCTCAAACTAATATCATTATAGGGAGTTTGATTGACATTCCGAAGGGAAATTTGACGTCTGTTAAGCTTAAAGGAAACTAGATTCATGCCCTGAAGTGGGCATGGAGAGCTCTAGCTAGAAGTAACAATATATTTATAGGAAGAGTGAGATTTCTACATATTAAAGAACGTAAAAGGTTTTTTCTTACGATTACATAACATTACGAGGTTAAGGGTAACACTGGTATGGTCAGAGGATCATGAGTGACCGTAATGGGCGAAAGAATACGGAAAAGTCTTGTCCCAATCGTTATTGACTAAGACTCGATCAATCTTAGAAAAATAGGATTAGAGGAGCATTTGCTATGCCGGGTTTAGAAGGAACCTGTGGATCTAAGATCCAGTTAGTTCTTAATCAACGCAACACTTGTTGAACTCATCAATCATCAAAGACCAAGAACCAGAGGAACCATAGCGCTCCTCCGGGCTACAAATGGCGTTGAAATCCCCGAGGGTGACCCAAGGGAGATCCTAGTCTTGCGTGGAAATAAATTGGAGGATATTCCAAAGAGGTATTCTCTCTATACTCTCATTGAAAGCATAGATAGCAGTGAAACGGAAAAAGGTAGACGAGTTGAGATGCTTCGCATGACAATGAATATGTTGGGAGGAGGAAGATGTAATAAATATTTTAATCACACTAGGGTTCCAAATTATCCAGATTCTACCTAGAGGGTGATGCTCATGGTTAGTAGAATATCGCAAATAGAGGGAAATCTTACTAAGGATGGGAATAATCTTATGAGAGCGAACTTTGATTTCCACGAGGATCATGACATATATGTTATTATTCATTGGTGTGGATTAAATGTGGTTCTTAGAAAGATAAAGAGTAAAGTTAATTTTTAGAGAGAGAAAGTAAAAAGAGAAGAAGATCATTTGTAAGTAAAAAGTCACATCCTAATTAAGTTCAGCCTTAACATTTATATATAGGCGTCAAGACTTAGGTGTAGCCGAATTAGTTACACAAATATGTCTAATTACATACTAGTCATTTATCTTTTTATAAGACTCTAAGTATAACCCATAATTATACAACTTTTCGTATAAGAGCAAAGGGAACCAGTCTAAACTTCCAACATACCTCAACTTATAGATAAAGCTTCTGAGGAAGAACTTGATTCTGAAGGTGCTCATTCAAATGTCGAGGCTGACATTAAGGATGACGCTTCGAAAGACACTAAAGCT
This sequence comes from Limnanthes douglasii subsp. nivea, assembly GCA_036936605.1. Classification (NCBI taxonomy): domain Eukaryota; kingdom Viridiplantae; phylum Streptophyta; class Magnoliopsida; order Brassicales; family Limnanthaceae; genus Limnanthes; species Limnanthes douglasii. The sequence goes on along the minus strand of JAUPFV010000002.1, from coordinate 57,675,111 downwards.
GATGTAGAGGATGAAGCCTCGAAATAAACTGACAGTGAAATGGTTAAGCATTCTTCGAAAACAAGAGCACCAAGGATAAAAGGAAGAAAAAAAAATCTCTTACTGAACTTCCCGATGAGTTTATGCTTCAGTAGGTGCAAATTTGAAACCACTCCTTCTAGAATACATTTTGGCACTTAAAAGTGTGTCATACATCTGCTACCTAGAGTCCCAAGTTACGTCTCTGAAAAAATAACGAGGCATGCCAGATAACATTACACTTCGGTTTCTAAAAGAGGGAGAGACTCCACTTGACTGTGGGAAAGATGAGTTAGTGGTCTATCCTAAAATCATTAACTGGGGGCTTCGATTTCCGTTGGATCCAATGATAGTGGAGTACTTCGAACTCCTGGACCTTTTCCATACACAAAATACACCCAACCAATGGTTGACCCTCTTATTAGTGATTATGGCCTCCAGGCTTTCCCAAATTCCTCTTTCTATTCAAAACTTTATCGCATTGACCAAACTTTTGAAGGGACTTGGTCTGCCTTTCTATTATCTTACTCTTGATGATGATCTCAAGATTATCGATGACTTGTTCGAGGGTGACAAGTTTTGGAAAACAGAAGTTGAATTTTAAAGACAGAAAGTAAAAACAGAAGAAAATAGTTCGTAAGTAAAAAGTCTTATCCTCGTTAAATTCAGCAATCGTCTTTATATATAGACGTCAAGACTTAGGTGTAACTGAATTAGTTACACAAAAAGTTTTAGTTACATGATAGTCTTTTATCTTCATATAAGACTCTAAATATATCCCATAACTATACAAATTTTCATATAAGAGTTTATTTATTACATTATGGTCCTCAATATTCTATATCCTTATCATTCATAATAAAATCATAAACATATTTTTGTCTAAATGGGTCGTTTAACCCACTCATATTCCAAGAAATGATAAATATAAAAATTTACAGTGGGTTAGGTATTTTCCCTATCAATAAGCAAATAGGAATGACTATCAGAAGCCTCAACATGAAGGATGGATTACCCACTGGGGGGACCATATCAATCTCGCTACCTACTGCAGCATTCTGAGGTGTCTTCTCCTCAGATGGTCAGACTCAAAGGAAGTCACCAGAGAGGAAGGGAGCTCTGTAGGAAATGGAAGAACAACGAGAGGGAGAGCTCCATGAATAGAGAAAGAACAAACACCAGAGTTATATCCAAAGACCATACATCTAATAAATTGGCCCTGATAATCCAATCTGACGGATGCACTTTTACCCAAGCACTCAAACTTTATCCATGTAGAAATGGGACATTGGTTTTCATCTGAACTCATATGCGCGTAAACTTGAGTCAATCCCTTCTCTCGGTTTGTTTATCACCTTAGAGAGGGATTCCAATTACTGAACCAATGCGGCTAAGAGCCTTATAGGTTCAAAGTTCCAAAAGAAGCTTGAATATTTTAACCCAAATTGAAATTTATTTGAGCGGGTCTTATGAAAAGGTGGATAGAGGTTCTAAATTATTAAAGATGAGGAGGAGATCACATAAATGTCATGGAGCCTTTTCTAAGATATGTTTAGCACTTTCTTCTGAATTAAATTTGAAGAAGAAGTATCCTTCAGGGATACATGTGAATTCTTTGAGGTCAAGATTTCCCCATATAACAATGACACTTGACTTGAGTTGGTAAAGGTTGGGAGATTCCCCAAGAAAATATTTGGATAAATAAGATCTCCACGAATATGGGGTTCCACTAATAGCATTATTGTCTATGATCAAATTATTGTTACCGAAATTGATTTGGAGGGCTTCGAGAACAAGGGGAGTAATAGGTTTTGGGGTGGCTGAAATCGCGATGATCGAAGAGGAAAGATAAGAAGATGAAGGTTTAACGAGTGAGTTAGACCTATAGGAGGAAGCTTGAGAGCTAGAATATCGAGGTAGATGAATGGTTTTGGATGGGTTGTTGGTGTCCACAGATGAATGGATATGTGTTATTGAAGGAGGGTTGAAGAAATTAGGGTTTCTAAGTTGATGACCGAAGTGGTTGTCTTTGAATTTTATACCGCGGGGGGCTATTCCACCAAGCTTAGGTAACAGGGGAGTAAAGTGGGAAGATATCGAGAGAGGACAGGAGAATCCTAAATTATGAGTAGAGGGAGGATTAGAGAGGGATGCGGTTGTTGGTGTAGGATTGGAGGTGGAGGCTAAAGAGTTTTGAGTATACTGGTTGTTAGAGCTCAAATAAAGAATCCATTTTAGGTATGTCTAGAAGGTTTTGGTGGGTTTAGGTTGGGCTAGATATTGGATGGATGATTTTGTGTATTATATGTTAGAGAAAGAATACAGTAGAGTTATAGTTATAAAAATGTAAAATAAAAAGCTTAATTTATTTTTGGCTATTCATGAACAAGACGGGTGGAGTTCACCAGTTTCGTTGAATTTAATATCAGTAAACAAATGTTATAGTCTATTTTTTACCGATAGTATTATTTAATCGTAAGTTTTTTGCTGAATCCACCTAATACTCTTAATACTACCTTACCGACTGTTCAATGACCAAATTCTTCAGAGAACCAACTAATAACTCTTACAAATCCTAATCAGCGACATGACTCCATAAACGTTCCATGTATAACACTAATAATGACTCGTCAACTTAAATACTGCCCCAACTTTTCACATTACAATAGTATGAGTACGACCAACATCTTGGAAAGACAATTTAAGATTCAAATAGAGGTTTGTACACTTTTTTCACTCTGTTGTTGATAAAAAATATACTTATCACCCTTTCCTCTTTTTTTACCTATCTTTTAGAGTTATCTTAGTTCAATGATGCTTGTCTATCGGTCAATGACTTCATCAGATGATGAGACAATGCAAAATTTTAAACCAAGGCCCATGCTATTTGGATATCCTAGAGAACTTACCGATAATTTATACAAGTTTCAAAGAGGATACACAATTTTAAAACAATAGACTGACTATATATCTAAATATAAATTTGAAATATACAACTTGGTTGCTAGATTGACTACTAAGAGAGATGTTTTGAAAAAACAAAATGAAGAGTTGATTTCCTAAAATCTTAATTGGTTACTCAAAGTATTGAGAAAATTTATTTGAATAACAAACTGATTTCTCATAATGTTGAATTGGTCAAGACTAGTAGTGGCTTGTTAAATCAAGTTGAAACTATAACTTCTAAGACCAACACCATGATCAATAGTAATTTTGATCTGAAGTCTGAAAATATGACTTTGAAAACTGATGTTAATTCTTAAAGATAAAATTGATAGTTTTAAAGTAAAAAAAATATGAATAAATTAAAGAGGTTATAGAAGATATCGTAAAAGATGATGAGAATAAAATCTGGGTAAAACCCGTAAAAACCATTGAAGATAAAGAAAAAAATAGATGTGGCTGACAATGTGCTGAAAGAGGTTAAAAATATACTATTTTAGTACTTTAGAATAAGAATCCTAATATTTTCTTGGGTTATCTTATATTCAAAGTACCTAAATAGGAACGTCATACTTTATTTGATGAAGACGATATTGATGATGGCCCAACTAATGATGAAGTTACTGTTTTGGACGACCTTTGTACCACTGTTAGAAATGAATATGCTTCCAGTAATACGAACCTAACTCGGCCGAATCAAGCTAAAAAATGTTTAAAACAATGCTCTTTGTCGCGTTGTCTATTTAGCAATATTATTTTAAAAACTTCTTTATTAACTTTTTATTCTCCTCGTTCCAATCAACATGTTTTATTTTCTCATTTTCATTTCACTTACTTTTTATTTGAATTTCACTTATTTTATTTTTGAAACATTTAATTTGTTGTGATGGTCAATATGCATATTTGACTCTTGTGCCAGGGCAAAGTATGCTCATTTTTATTTCCAAAAGATTCTTTTATCTTAGCTTTAACTTATTAGCCAATTTTACCAATTTTGGTTGAACCTTCCTAACCTTACATGGGTAACTACAAAATCATTACCTCAACGTCCTGATCAACCTGCAAAGTATAAACGGCAACCAATCCTCGATCAGTGGAAGCAATAGGGATCCTCTTAATTTATTGTCCATATCTTACAATAATATGTTCGAGATCCTAGCTTCCTAAAGGCTCGGTATTATTTAAAGGCCTCTCTTCTTGGCTTTCTACTCCCTCTTGGCTGGAGGAATTTGAAAACCCCAGAGTTTTATTAGGACTCTTTCTTCCACCACCTCCTGAAGCTTTAATATTATTCATTTTCTTGGAAGGTGTTGACCCTTCAATTTCTTATTGGTTGGTGAATAGATTATATTCTAACAGGAACCCCACACTTGTCTCAACAAGCTCAACCATATTCTTCTTTCATCCATAAGCTTTTAGACGTTCAGTTGAGGTATTCCTCCAATAGTTTTCAAGCTCTTTTGGTACCTACTTTTAAAGGAGAAATAGGTTAGCTGAAGGTTTAACCATGTCCAATAAAACTTCAGCTTTCACTTGTTCTTGTGTGAGCATCGTGGACTTTGGCTCCTCTAGACCACGCATAAACCAAAACTCGGATCTAAAAAGCTTTTTAGTAGTAAAAATGTAGTTAAACTGTTTTTCAAAATGAGCAGTTGTGTGTATACGTAGACACATTTTGCTACCTTCTCGCATTCAAATTTGGTGACCTTGGATAATTTACGAAACTTTGCAACAAAAGTTACAAAAAGTTATATAGATATAAATGAAAATAAACAAGTATAAGAGTAAAATGGACACTCAGTGCTTAAGGTAAAACAAATGACAAGAGTAGAGCAAGACATGGGGAATGATGTTCTTGTCGGCTATGGGGGGATAATCCTTAATTTCGTATTACTAGCCATTTATGGTTATGTGTCGATCCTTTTGCGACCGATTCCCACTTTGAACTAACAGATAAAATTATTTTTTCATATTTTGTTTTAATCACAATCTTACACTCGTTTGGGAAGTCAAATGGTAAACAAAGAAGGTCTACCAGAGGGTTAATCGACTGATCGATACTAATTCTTGTGCCTGGAAAGAGTTATCGACTAATCCAAAAGAAACAATTATGGTCATGCAGCTCTTCTAAGCGTTTAGTGTGGCTTGGCTAGGGAAAAATTCTACGGGCTCTAAAAATCTAACCAAATATAGATGTAAAGGCAGCCGGAGAACCCGATCGATAATACAAACATATATCATTATTTTACCCTTCATGATAGTGGGAGTAAGTTAATTTATTTCGTGTGTATTCTATGTAATTATCCATATTTTGGTTGTTGAATTTTGACAACAGAGGCTCGTATAAATTTTTTAGAACTAATGGAGATTCATTATATAGTAGGAGGTATCTCATACTTACACTAAATTTGGAGAAAAGAATGGGGGTTAGGATATGGTAATCAATATTAACATATTATTCTTCATGGTTCAATATATGTCCATAGAAATAGTCACAACATTTTAGGTTGGGCCGAGCTAGAATGAGCCATCTGAACTCCCTTACCCTTTTGAAGGTGTTGAAGATTAAAATTTGGGGTGATCAACTCATCATAGTGTACTTGCATTATTATAACCTTGTTAACACCAACTTGAGGTGTACAATGAAGATCAGGTCATCGGATTTGTGGGATTCAAACATATTATCTGTAGAACTAGGTTCTACAATGATTAAGGTATTGGTTTTGATCTTGATAGTGGTTGGTCTCTTAGAAGATCGGGAAACCTCACTGGGATGACTAGCTATTAGAAAATTATCCTCCTCCTCCTCTTCAGTGAAGAGTAGTTATTATTCAGTTCTTCGGTCATAGAATTTGAGATAAACTTTATCTCTTTATCATAATAGAGAGAGTTAAGTTTCTCTACGTTCTTACATATTTCCGTAAACAATAAATGTTTATTATAAAAACAATAACAAATTACATGAGCTCGAAAAAGGTTTGAAATCCAGAATTTTCATAGGCGTTTCAGACATTATTGGATCACTGAAGAGGTCACCATATAAAAAAAATTGGTTAAAAACAAATGAGAACTTGACAATGGCATGATTGGAAAATAATTATCTAAAAAAGAATATGCAGCAAAAGCTAAGGGTTGAATAACTAAAAGTAAGAATTCTCTCTCTTTCTCTCTCTCTTAAATGTAAAAGTATCAAGATCTTAGGTTTATACATGTAAATAATGACCCTTCGTCTTTTGATTTCAGATTATTGCAGCATGCATGATGTTGTTGCGTCAGCTGCTCACATCACCTTGGGACTTACATGCCATCAAGCAAACATAGCTTTTAAAAATATCTTATACACTCTTGATACGTGTCATCTTTTGTATATAGGTATCGATGAGTTCTCCATCAGATCTGGGACCGCAATTGTTAGTAGTAAGAAAGTGACTATGACAAATAAATCACTAGGATACTTGGAAATTGATGACTCTAAATATGATAATCTTATTGAGGTTTTTTAAGAGATTAATGATTAGTTAAAAAGAATCGATAAGCGAAAGATAACTAAAAATGGCTAACAAAATTTTAAAATTAATACCTTGTGTATAATGATATAACTATTAGACTTCACATAAAGGATGAGCTTTTGAATTTGGTAGCTCGAAACGAGATATGTTTATTTATTGAATACTTTAAAGTGTGATGTATTTTCTCTTATTTGCCTCATTTTCATGGTAATTAAGTTGAGGTTAATAATATGCCACACTGCACAAGATGCATAATGCTTGGATGTTAAAAATAGTTTTCTTTGCATTAAGATGGTTGAGTAATTCTTTTATATGGTTTACCAAATTATTTTCTTGTGTTATAGTTGTAAAATATTACTCGATGGTCTACTACTTTATGAAGATGTATACAGACATCAAATTTTCCAAACTTGTGTGGATATCGATTAAAAATTGGAAAGATAAATAAAATAATAAGTGGGGTTTATAGATGAGAGAAGGTGTAGATCATAGTGTTGTGGATTTTTTTATGATCCTTGTTATGACCAGTAAGTTTTGTAGTTGTCATGGTTTTATGTTTGGATTCTATCTTTTTACTTTTATAGTTTCTTATAGCTCATATTTTTATTGGTAAAACTCTTTCAAAATATTGATGGTAGAGTCTATTGAGAAAATTAACCTTTGAGTTGTCATAGAGAAGTCACTCCGAGTCTATTTTGTATATATAATATATATTTCAAACAAGTTTGATGTACCAAACTAAAATGAATTCTTTTGAATGTGACTTAATTTATTTTCGTCTGTACTATTTTCCAAAATATGAACGTTTCTAGTCTCCTTGTCAAAGTCTTCTAAGTCAAAATATCTAGAGAAGCATAACACTATAGTTAAAGACCATACTTTAAAAAAAATGGTTAATGGTGTGGATGTTATTTCTTCTTTGTTGAGCTTAAAGCCCGTTATGAACATTGATACCAATTTGGATAACTAGATATGGTTAAACTATAAGAAAATATAGTGGACTATATTGGTGAGATATATGACAATGTCAACTTTTGAGGCCATTCATTATAAGTCAATAGTCGAGTTCTTTGATAAGTTACAAAGTCATATCGATTTAAGTTTTTTTACTTTTTAGTCGAGGTATTATTTCAACTAAAATAATTGGTTGTATAGTATGTGTTCATACTTGCATGCTCACGCATATACGTTTAACGGTAGTTCTAACGCAACTAGATTTTATTTGTCACTTGTCTTATAAAAGAATTTGAATTCACCATTAGACTATTGCATGCCTAATTAGAACACGCAAGCAAGAATATTACTATTACAATTCAAAAGATTCTCAAGAACAAAAATAAAAGGTCAATGATCTAAAAGTTAAAAGATATTCAAAAGCTTTAAGTGAAGTTAAAATAATTTGAAAAAATCATATAGAATTTTTTTAAAAAATTCATAAAATAAGCAAAAAAACATAGACCAACCAAGGTTGTCTTAGACGTCAAAGTTTATTCTCTAAAAGAAAATAACACCAAATGTTTTACAGATAAAAACAATTCGACGTGAGTTACAAATAAATCTCAAAAAACAATTATTTAATGTAGGAAGACTATTCATGACAATATCTCTGAAACTTTATCCATAGTTCGTCTAAAAATAACATGAATATAGAGCTCGGTAAGTTTAAGAAGATGTTAACCGAACTATATACGATGTTGACTTTAAGTTACAAAATGTTGATATTTTTGTTCTACCAATTCTTTATGTTGTTCTTGAGTCATTGGTTAAAAATCAAAGTGTAAATGATTTCTTATTTTTCATTTTAGTATGAGATGGGAGACATGTTTAGGGTTGTACTATTATTTCCGTTGCATTTTTATTTGGAGAATTGTTTATGTTTTTTTTCTTTCAACCGTAAATTTGTCTTCTTTTTTGTATTTCTTTTTGCGTTTAGTCATTTTTATTATATATATATATATATATTATTTATTATTATCATTATGAATTCTCGACATATTACACTTATGCTAATCGTGTAGTTGTTATTTTGTTTCTCATAATGTTACGCTTATTTATATTAACTTTGTTATTGTTATTTTTTCCTTATCATTTATAGAAATATAAATAAAAAATTAGTCTTAAGTTCGTTGTTATAAAAATCCGTTTGATGTTTTTTTTTTCAAAATTTCTTCGGCATGTTACACTCTTATACTATTTCTGTTGTTATTATTTTGTTTCTCATAATGTTACGTTTAATTATATTAATTTTGTTGTTGCTATTTTTTCATGTTTAAAAATATAAAAAATATATCAATTTTAGTCCTATAAAATAAAATAGTAAAATTTAATATTAAACTTCTTGTTCTTAGACATTAGGTACCTTACGTTTTTTTATGTTTTGCTATCAATGTTGGATATGTTGTCATCTTTGGGGTGCTTGCAATGATTCTATTATGGAAGCGATGGTTGAGCTCGTAGTACCCAACGGTTATCAAGGTGTCTATTTGTACAGATGTATATCATTATTATTGTCTTTGTTGGACACTACTACAATTAGTCGACATAACTATTACAATTTTTTCTTCTTCTTGCCATTATGTATTTATTTGTATTCTATAAAACAATTATATGTTATGTTTGTGTTTTTATGTCATGTTAGTACTTTTTAGATTTTCGTTAAATATATGGATTGGTTTAGGTTGTCATTAATGCATTTATTGTTTATTTCAATATTTATTGGTAGCCATTCCTTCATAACCTTTAATGTATATTTTTACTAAGTAATTGTAGTTTTTTTTGCGTATTGGTTTATTCTTAACCTATGATTTTATTTTGTAGAATTCCACATCCAGGCGTTGTTCAAGGTAGAGATTTGAATTTTTCATGTTTTAATATAGGGTAAAAATAACCATTAGCCCCCCTATGTTTTGCATTTGTATCAAACTAGTCTTTTATGTTCACTTTTATATCTCACTGATCGATTATGTTTTAGAAATTTGCATTATTAATCTCGGCACACAAGTGATTATTGAGAAGATGACATGTGGTAACCCAAACATCAATATTTTTTCATACTATTGGTCCCCCAAAAATCTGAAGAATGTGGTTATGAAATTATGTATTTAGGAGGAAGACTGTGTATTCTCGAATTAGAGTTTTAGCTTTTTTACGGACCAATAAGGAGAAAAAATATTGATATTTTGGCTGTCACATGTCAACTTCTCAGTATATACACGGGACTAATAATTTAAATTTCTAAAACATAGGGAACCAGTAAGAGACAAAAATGAACATAAAAGACTAGTTCGATACAAACGCGAAACACGGGGAAACTAATGATGACTTTTAACCTTTAATATAGCTTGATGTTTTGGCTATCAACAATTTATATGCGATTGCGAGTTCTAAATTAATTTTATGACATGTCGTATTTTCAAATTGCAAACATACTCTGGCTACTTATTATAATCATTTTTGCGTCTAGGTTTGACTGATAAGTTTATATAATATTTTGTGCACCGATGTTATCTATTTTTTCAATTTATCATTATTAGATTCTCGTTTTATTAATGAGTCATCTATTTTATTAATCGGTCATAACGGTGTGGCGTATATTTATCATACTTAAAACTTCAATTTTTGTGGATTTAATGTCTCATTGATACGATAAATTGGACCATTATTTTTCTCAACATCGTTGTTTATTAAAAAAAATTATATAAAATTATTTTTTATAATGACAAATGAAAATTAACAAATTTCATTTATTAATACAAAATTAAATATCTATTATTTATTGAATTTGAAAAATGATAATATTTAGTGTTCAGTAATGTTTTTTCTATGTGAATAAAAAAATCGATTGTTAATTCATCTTAATATTTTAACGATTCATATACAGTAGAAACTCGATAAATTAATACTCGATTATTTAATAAAATCTCTAAGACAATATTTTTGGTCGGTCCCGACTCGGGGATAGGGTGCTAAATTAATAATTCGCTAAAATTATAAGATAATACATTTTTGATAATTTCTTTAGAACCCATATAAAATATAAATTAATAATTCCTTATATATAGCATATTACATGAATGATTTATGAAGGTTTCTTGAAAAATGACTCAATTGTCTTTTGTTTTTTGTTGAAATCAATTTCCTCTTGAATATCGTCTCTAATTTTCCTTAGCATGGTAAGAACTTCTAGTGTTTTTTTCTCATAACTCAACAAGAAATTGTTCAGTGTGATTGTCGTTTTAATAGTTTCGTTTCGAGAAGGGGGCTTCATTGTAGAACTTTCATCATCTTCTTCATCGGTATCATCTTTATTAATTCCAATAACGCTTTCAATAATTTATTCATCAGTTAACAACTGTGTAACTACATTTTATTCAGGGTAATTCAAAACATCTTCGACATCCATTGCATTGCGATAACCCAACTCTTTGATCAAATTCTGGAGTTCTTGAGTGCTTTCACCACCTTCATCTGAGCTCTCAAAAGTCACGTTATCTGTTGGTTGAAGTTTACAATGACGAAAGCAGTTCTTGAAAGGTGTTTGTTAACTAAGTATTTTACTATAGATTAATAAAATATTAATTAATAATTATTAATTTATCGGTTAATTAATAAATTTTGGTGATCCCAAGTGTATTATATTATAGTTTCTACTGTAAATATATTTAATTATTTTCACCTATAAATTTTATATATTTGAAAATACATCCTTTTATACAAAACCGCATACTTAATTAGTTTTTTGTTTTATCGTATCCGTTAAATTATTTACAATAAAATTTATAAAACGATTTTATTTTATTTGTATAGTTTCTTTTAAGTATTATAAAAATAAAGAGAGCAAACAGAAAATATTAGCATTTCTATATTGCTCGCGTGGAGAAATGAGAAATGATACTGGGTACGTGCAAATCTGTGGAGGGACGTTATGTAACAATACCGAATTAAAAAAACTAAATTAAACATCTTAATCTCAATAAATCGTCATTTGACATCATTATACTTGTAACTTTGTAAGTTGTACAAAGCATTTTATTTTTTATTTTTTTTGGAGAAAACCAGCAGCCTCTACTTAGAGTGCAATGAGTGCGCACAGGGTAAACCCTCAGTCTGACGCGATAGCCTGCAAACCAACGCCAGAAGGTAAACCACACAAGGTGACAGGCTCAGCCGAGAAAGCGTATGTAGAGGGACTCAAACTCATGACCTTTTGATCATAAGAATGACATACTCAACCAACTTGGCTACCCCCTTGGGGCGTACAAAGCATTTTATGTCTATTCTATGTTTTGATATTATCATCGGAAAAATTACTTATAAGAATATAGGTAGGTTAAAATTTATTAGTAACTATTTAAATTTTGAAGTTGAAAAAAAGTAAAATTAAAGAAGAAGATGTAAAAAAAATTGAATTGTATTTCAAGGTTATATTTATCGCTTTCTACATTTTGTTATATACACTAGCCATATAATGTAACTAACTAGGAATATTTCATGGCTGTACCATGTGATTTACTACACAATTTTTATATAGTAATATATGCTTGTTTGGTTATAGGAATATGAATAGCTAGTTGCAGGGAAATCCAATATAGCCTGGGGCTTTAGGTGGAAGTCCAACAACTTTCTGGACCAAGTCTTTAGGTGTTGATCCGTCTTTAGTTTCTAAACGCATTCCATCTTTGTGTTTAGATTTTTCCCTAAGTGAGGAGCTCAAGTCGCTGCCTTCATCGAGTAGCTCCTCACTCTCACAGTTGTTGCCTTCCATGGTAGTTTCATTCAAAGCAATACATCTTGCATCCCCCCTCAAAACGCAGTGGCGAGTCTAAGAGCCCAAGTTTGTCATGAAGGAAGAGAAAACAAGAGGAAGACAACACTTTGGTGAGAGAATCAGCGATTTGATCTTGCTAGGGTAACATACCTAATATGCACCAAACCCTGAATGACCTAATCCCGAATGAAATGTAAATCCAACTCGATATGCTTCGTGCGAGCATGGAAGACATGATTGGATGCTAGAGAGCAGGCCCCCAAGTTATCGGGCCACATTACAGATGGTGGTATGAGATGAATTTGAATCTCAGTGAGCAGGGATCTCAACCAAATTAACTCGGACGACAAATTCACCAAGGCTTGATACTCAGATTCAATAGAAGAGCGAGAGACGAATCTTGGAAGACCAAGAAATTAGCGATTCACTGAGAAAGACGCAATAGGCACCTATGCTCCGGCGATCATTAGGCGAGGAGGACCAATCAACATATGAATAACCATGAAGCTGCAAGTAATAACAAGGTTTTATGTGAATACCCAGCCATCGAGAACCAGATAAGTATTGTAACACTCATTTAAGGCTTTGACAATGCATAGATGTAGGCTTCCGTTGATCTTGACTTAGTCTATTAACAACATAATAAATATCAGGTTTGGTGTGAGTCAGATATCGTAAGGCATCTACTATACTGTGTAGGACAAACAAGAGGAACACCATCAAGACTAGAGAGCTGAGTGCCAGCAACCATTAGAAGTAGGACAAGGCTTGCACATCGAGAGCCCTTAAGCAACCAGTAATTTTCAATATGTTTATGTTGTGTTAAATACATGCCTGAAGGGTCACGATGAACTTCTATTCCCAGGATTAGATGGAGTGGCCCAATTTCTTTGAGTCAAATGTTGCATTGATATGGAAAACTTATGTTAGGCATGTTGCAGTATTCCCTATCACCAAAATGTCATCGACATAAACCAGGATTAGAAGTATAACTGTCTTAGATACTAGGTAGAAAAGAGAGCAATCTGCCTTAGAATTCTTGAACCCCCAGTTGAAAAATGTGTCCCTTAGTTTAGAATACCATGCTCTAGGAGCCTATTTTAGGCCACATATAGCCTTGTGAAGTTTACAGACGTGTGTAGGATTACTGGTGTCCTCAAACCCCGGTGGTTGTGTCATATACACAGTCTCTTGTAAAACCTTATTAAGGAAGGCATTATTGATATCAAGCTTGCTGACTGCCCAAATTTTAGAGGCATCAATAATCAATATAAGTTGTTTGTAAAAGATTTTATTACCGGACTGAAAGTCTCACAGAAATCAAAACTAGGAGTCTCATGCAACCCTTTGTCCACTAACCTAGCCTTATAAAGCTAGGCAGAACCATCCATACCATATTTAACCTTGTAAACCCATTTGCAACCTATAATAGTGAAAGAAAAGGACACTGATACCAAAGACAAGGTTTTGTTAGCCATCAAAGCCTGGTATTCAGTATTCATTGCCTCTGCCCAATTAGGATTTCCCACAGCCACAGAAAACTTAGTAGGATCAAACACAATTTTGTCACTAGTAACAAGAGACCCAATGTAAGGAAGTTTAGGTTTGCATATTTCACTTTTATTTCTGGTTTGCATGGCATGTGTATTGTTCTATATTTTCAGGTTGGGGGAGGGGGGGGGGGGTGGGCTAAAAAAGGGTAGGTTAATGGATAATGTAGGAGTAGATAAGTGATGGACATAGGTAGGACTAGTGTGTTGGTTGTAATTGCTGACAATGTCTTTGTGATTTAGTATTGGACTTGTGTTTGTTTGCTGTGTATAATAGGACTAATAGTTAGATAAAATATGACTTTTGGTATGATGTTGAGAGCCATGAGTAGAAATTTGTTGCTGTGAGGGGGCTAGACACAGAGATGTGTGATGCTTAATTGGAGTATCAAAGTTGGAGTCCGAAGAAGACACACTTTTATTAGTCACATATCCTATAAGAAGATTAGGTGACCAAATACTAATAGGTAGGATACAAGGTTGTTCACCTTGTTGTGTGTTGAGGAAACCAGTGTGGAAAGAGAACTCACTCCCATTAAAAACAAAATTCCTAGTGACATATAACCTGCCAGAAGGGCTGAGGCACTTGTAGCCTTTGTGATGTTGACTATACCCAAGAAAGACACATTTTAGGGAATGAAACTGAAACTTGTGTGTTTGATAAGGCCTTAAGCAATGATAATAGGAGCATCCAAAAGTTTTTACAACTAAATAATTAGGTGCTTTATGATAGAGTGTTTCAAAAGGGGACTTTTTATGTAAAATGGGTGTAGGGAGTCTGTTGATTAAATAAATACTAGTTTCAAAAGCCTCAACCCAAAACTTGTAGGGTATATTAACTTGAGCCAAAAAAGTAAGATCAGTTTCAACCAAATTTTTGTGCTTTCTCTCAGTCCTACCATTTTGGGCAGAGGTATGAGGGCAATACCTTCTTAATACAAAGCCACTTTCCTTAGATAAAGAAGCCATTGACCTGAACTCACCTCCCTAATCACTCTAAACTACCTTAATTGACCTCTCAAATTTTGTCTCAACTAGAACTTTAAAGGTTTAAAACACTTCCAGAACTTGACATTTATCCCTGATAGGATAGATCCAAGTATACCTACAAACATCATCAAGAAAAAAGCATAATATTTAGACCCCCGGTAGATTGAATAGGTGCAGGATCTCAAAAATTAGTATGTATTAGAACAAGAACATTACTGGTATGTGAATCTGACATAGAATAGGGAAGACTCTAAGACATTCCTAACTAGCAAGCCTCACAAATACTGATGTCGTTTCTCAAAACAGAATGTAGGTTACATGACTTTAGAGTAGTAGCTAAAAACTTCTAGATGGATGACCAAGCTTCCTATGCCTTCCATCTTTGAGAGACTCGGATAAATTGCTAGCTAAGACAATAAGAAAACACAATATGAGACTCAAAAAAGATATTTAGTTAAATAAATCACTATTAGCTGATGGATGACCAAGAAAAACCCTCTATGAAACTCAACAAAAATATTGTTGTATTTTGTAAGTTGAAAAAATATAGGAGATTCTTATTGATTATAGGAACATGCAATATAGGTTTGATAGAAATAGGATGTTTAGTTAAGAACCTAAGGTTGTTTGACCAATATGAGAGATTGTGAGTCTTTCACCACTACCAACTAGAGTGTGTTTGTTACTTGAATACTTAATTTTCTGAGTCATTTGATTACTGCTGCCTATGACATGGTGAATAGAACCAATGTCTGCATACCAGACTCCTTCTCGTGCTATATCTTGAGTGACAAGTAAATTATTATATTCTCCTTTAGATCTGGGCTGCTCTGAGGGTGTAGAATCCATCAATGTAGGATCATCCCTGTAATAGCACATTGTGGCAGAGTTACCATAGTTGATGCAGATCTGACAGGTTGGTTTACTATTAGAAAACCTTCTACCTCTACCTTTGTAAAAATTTATTCTACCCCTAAGATTATAGTTGGAAGTATACTTAGATTTACCTTTGTAGCTTATGTTGGATCCCCTGTATTGACCAAAAGACCCTCTCTGATTAACATTGTTATATTGTTTTTTATATTCATTTCTATGTGTGAAATCAACACTAGATAGATTGATATTGGCTACTGAGGTTTGTAAGCTAGTAAGCTGCTTAAGCCTGCTTTCAAAGGTAAGAAATATGGTTTACAAGTTAAGGTTACGTTTACAGCTCTCCTTATGTTGTTATATACATTAACCATACAATGTAACTAAATAGGAATATTCCTTGGTTGTACCATGTGATTTGTTACACAATTATATCTACTACTATATGTTTGTTTGGTTATAGGAATATGAATAACTAGATGTAGAGAACTCTAATAGATCCTTGGGCTTTAGGTAGAAGTCCAACAACTTTTTGGACCAAGGCTTTAGGTGTTGAACCGTCTTTATGTTTATGTTATCTATATGGTTATCAGTATTTTTTAATACAAAACCAGATAATTATCAAGATTTTTATTCAAAACCATGTGGTTATTCATTCTCTATCAAACCTTAAGTGGTTAATGGTAAATATGTTTGATGTTGAGTGGTAAATGGTATATTAATCATTATTATTTGTATAAAGTAAAAAAATATAGAATATTCAAATTCAAATAAAAGGTGAACTATCCATAAATATCTAGTCAAGTTTTAAATTACCATATAATACCCAAAATTGGTAAACTACCAATAGATATGTGAACCAATATCAAAACCCACAAGTACTCCTATTATCTTTATTTGTACCAAACATTATCTTTTTTTTTAAATCTGTATGTGTTAAACCGTAACTTGAAAAAAAAATTGAAAGTACTATCAGTTTAGTTTTTTTAAGACGAACAAAATTAGATCCATTAATGATATTTTTTATTTTTTTTTTTGCCAGACGAGTAAACCTGATCTTGTATCTTTATCATCAAATAGTATACGTCTCGCATCACTCCACTTCATTATGCATGGTCTCATATATATCTAGTCACATCATGTCTGGTCGCGCATGATTTAATAATGTATCCGCGGTCAACTTTATCATGTTAGTCTTGTATGATTTAGTAATATATGGTCTCATAGTTTTATTATGTCTGGTTTCGCATGATTTAGTAATGTATGGTCTTCGCATGATTTAAGAATGTATGGTCGCACATGATTTAATAATGTTTGGTCTTATATACTTTATTATGCTTGGTCTCGTATGATTTCTAGATAAAAACAAATAAAAAATATCATTAATATAAATGTTTATGTTCGTTTTTAAAAATAAAATCAATAGTACTTTTGGTTTTCATGTCTAGATTTAAAGTTTTTATTCATTTCAAATTCTATTATAGTCGTTGTAGTTATATTATAGCGTCGGTGCGTATTTCGGTAGTTAGGTCCAATCGGCATAACTTTGACTTGTCCAAATAACAATCACGGTGAAGCAGGTTCAGGAACAACGAATCTCTTTATGATAAACATATCCATTTTGCAAGCTCGTTATTACGGGTAGTTCCAACAAAAGATTGGACTAATGACATATACAATACTTGAATTCTAGATGCTGCTGTATCCGAATAAATTTTAATTGTATTTCTGTGTTTATCTTAGTTGTATTCCGATAGTTTTTTCATTAGATCTCAATGGAATACTCGATAACGTTATACAATTTTATAATTTATTTAATAATTTTTTAATACCAAATATCTCTATGTATATAATATTACCATTATTAACAGAATGAGAAATGTTCTCAGTATTGATAATGATAAATCCCGAGGCCCTGATGGCTTTAATGTGGGTTTCTTCAAGCATTCCTAGAATCTCATCGGTAAAGACATTTGTGATGGGATCTTAATGTTCTTAATAAGGGTTATCTTGAGCCTTCATGGAATGTCACCACCATTTCTCTTATCCCTAAGAAGGATTGCCCCTCTATTGCCGAAGACTACAAACCAATTACATGTTGCAATGTGGTTTATAAGATTATTTCTAAAATCCTAGCCGATAGGATCAAATATTATTTTGCTTATCTGATTGACAAATCTTAATCGGCTTTTGTAGCTGGCTGTAATATTATGGACAATATCCTTCTCTCTCAAGAACTTCTTAGGGGTTACCAGACTAATAAAAAAGACCTGCGGATCGCGCTCAAAATCAATCTGGTGAAAGCTTTTGATGATGTTCGTTGGCATCTTATCCTTGACATCTTGGTGGCCATGAATTTTCTAAAGCATATGATAAACTGGATTATTCAGTGTATCGACATCCCGTCCTTTACCGTCAATATTAATGGTGAACCTCATGGGCACTTCAAAGGGAGAAAGGGTCTCAGACAAGGTGACCCCTTATCTCCCTTCTTATTTGTCATGGTCATGCAAGTTCTCTCTAGTATCCTCAAGGGGATTAGTACTAATGAGAACTTCGAATTCCACTAGAATTTTCATAAGCTTAGGACTGTCAACCTCTGCTTCGCATATAACCTTATGATTTTATGTCGTGGTGTCATTAATTTCTTCAATCTTATCAAATGTGGTCTTAATGAGTTATTTTTTCTCTTGGGCCTTAAATTTAGCCCTTGCAAAAGCCACATCTTCCTCTCAGGGATTAACCTCACTCTTAGAATAAATCTGATCAACATCATTAGTTTCAATGAAGGTTCTCTCCTATTTAAGTACCTTGGAGTCCATCTTCTCCTAGTCCGACTTTATCATAAAGACTTTTAACCTCTTCTTGAAACAGTTACCACATGTATTGTTTTTTGGACTTGTGAACACTTGTCTTGTGCGGGGGAGGCTTCAGCTTATTAAATCTGTGCTTTTTACGGGGCATGTTTTTGGTCTTCAATCTTCATTCTCCTTACTAGAGTTCTTACAGTTCTATCTCAATCTCTCTGTCGTCTCTTCTGGTCTAGCCATAAGATGAAGGTTACAAGTGCTAAAGTGGCATGGTCTACTGTAACCTTGCCCGTGTTTGAGGGAGGCCTTGGGGTCCTGGACCTATAAACCTGGAATCAGGAAGCCGTCCTTAAGCACTTATGGTCCAACGCTAGTAAATTCAACAACTCTATTTAGTCTGAATGGATTTACACTAATAAGATTAAAGATAATATTTTTTTTTGTCTTTCAATATTGACTCTTCTTCTTCCCGGAGTTGGAGGAAAAATTTAAATCTTAGACATGTCGTTTGTAATTTATATAGGGTCACAATAAGAAACGCAGAGAAGACCTCCTTCTGTTTTGACCCCTGGTTGCTCTGAACCTCTTTGGCTAACCACTATGGGTACAATATTATCAGTGATTCTCATTTGGACAGAAACCTCAAGGTTTCTGATATCGAGATGGTCTATGGAATTGGCCGACTCACTTAAGGTCTACTAGTGCTAGAAACCATCGAACTTTCGAAGAGATTAATCATGTCATTCTCTCACTCTCTCCCCCTAACATCCTTTACAACGACATCCACTACTGGATTGCTAATAAAGGAATTACCAAGTTCACCATCAAGGATACCTACAATATCATTCGTACACCCATCCCAAAAGTCGAGTGGGATGAGTTAGTTGAAATAAATTTAATATTCTCCGACACTACTTCGTTATCTGGCTTGCTATCAATAGAAAACTTTTCACCCGAGATAAGCTTCTGAGTTGGGGTCTTAACACCCCCTCGAACTGTGTGTTATGCAATTCTGCCTCAAAAACCTTTAATCATATCATCTTTGACTGTAGTTACACTCAATGCATTTGGGGTTACGCAAACTCCAAGCTTGGTTTTCTTTTAAGTCCCAACAATAATTGGATCTGTTGGATTCATGAGGCGTCTAACTAGCCTCATTTGAGATCTCGATACCTTTGGTATGCTTGTTTTCGTGCTGCCGTCTACCACGTTTGGTGTGAGAGAAATGTTAAAAAAATTATATTCTCTCTTATCCTCGCCTCTGCGGTATCTTATCCCATGTTTTCTGATCTCCAGTTCAGACTCCTTGGACCAAGGTCGTCTAGCCTAGCTAGTCTCCTTTTATAATTATAACTTAAGTTTGTTTTGTGTTTGTTTGATATAACCATCTCCCCCTTCTGGTTTGCTGTCTTTTGGTCGCCCTCGTCGCGAATGTCTTGTTTCTTTATTCTTTTCGGTCTTAGTACCTTTGATTTGTTGTACCTTTGATCTACTTTGTTGTCCTTTTTTTACCAAGTTTAGGTCTATCATTTCGGTTTAGATTTTCATTTGGCTTGGTTGCATGTTCGGCTAAGTTTATGTTAACTCATTCGCTTATGTATTCATAGCTCTTAATACCACTCCTCGGGATATAATCCTATGTATTTGTAAAAAAAATTATTTTAATTTAATATGATTAAAAAAATTCTTAAATATGTAAATTTGTTTTATTTTAATCTTGTATGTGCAACCATTATTTTGTTACAATTTTTTTATCCACTATGTACATAAACCATGTCGTGTATTCGATTAGCGGATCCACGTTCCGAACATTACAACAAATGAACAAATGAGCTTCTCGGCCACGAGATGGGCGTTTTTTCCGCTAACTTAGCTTACTTATATTACCTCATATAAGATGGAGACAATGGCATAAAAATAACCTAATATTTAAAACAATATAACAAAATTAAAATGAAACTTGATATCAGGAGTGTAATTGACGATGAGATTGAAAGGTTAAGGTATTTAGAGTTTTTAGCTTTAATTTTTTTTTTTAAAGACAAATAAATAGGAACAATAAAACGTTTCATTTGGTGGAAAAGTTATATTCCTTCCGTTTCTTAATAAAGACCGTTCTAGGAAAATAACTAATTCTATATTAGATGTGGTTTTACAATTCTTAGTCTTACGATTGCTAATGTAATATTAAATAATATTTAATTTGATAGCCAATAAAATCTAATTGCTTTCTAATCAAATTACAACAAATTACCAATTAAATTTATTTCTGCTCTAATTTTTATAGAAAAGAGAACTCATAATGTTTTCCTTAACTTCTTTAATATCCGTACTCCTTCCTTAAACGTCCACTAATCTGAAATAGAAGGAGTAGTTTTTACTAGAGTAGATATCATAGGGTAATATATATATTCTTACTAAGAATAGAGGGTTTATCGTATATTTACAATTTCAAATTTAATCTATAGTATATTTATTATTTTTAATTTCATTTTCGATGCTGTTTGGTATTTCACTCTTAATTAAAAAGTTCAATATTATATTTATAGGGGTACAAATTACATAATATAGTTTAAACGTACACATTGTCTAATTTTTGGTCGATATTTAATTAAAAAATATATATTTTCTTTAGATAAATATTTTAAAATCATAATCACCGGTATTTTATTTATAGATATTATGGTTTAAAACACGTTAGCACATTCGGTAGATATTTTATTTATAAAAAATTGTTATTATTTTTAAAAATAATTTGTAAATGATCATTTAATATCAAATTTATAGATAACTAAATACTGAATTAACAATTTGACAAAATAGGTTTTAACAACTCCTCTTCTTCTTCTTTTTTAAAAATATTATATCTTTTAAACCATAGATTCAAAAAAAATATCAAAAATACTATTGAGTTTTTTAAGATGGACAAAACTAAATCCATGAAAGATATATTTTTGTAGTTGCGTAATTATGTGTAATTAGATTTCAAAATAAGTTTGAAAAAGCAACCATGTTTTAGTTACAGAATTACGTATAATTGAATTGTGAAAAATAAATGTGTTCTAATTGCATACGTGCAAATGAGTTGCGTAAATGAATAAAAATAGTTGCGTAAATAAGACTTTGGTTGCAAAAAAAAACAATTGCGTTCAATTGCGAAATTACGTGCAAATGACTTGCGTAGATAAGAAAATAATAATTACATAAATAACACTTTGGTTGTGAAATAAGTGTGACAAAAGCAATTGTGTTTCAAATATGAAACTACGTGTAATTTGATTGCTAAAAAATAAATGTGTTCTAGTTACGTAATTCCATATAATTTAGTTAAAAATAGGAAAAGAAATAAAAATTCTCAAAAAATACAACTCATGTTCGTCTTTAAAAATAGAGATATATGTGTTTTTAGAATTTTTTTGAGTTAGAGTTTTAAATATAGAGTTTTGAAAGTTAAAAATAACCAACATATTTAGCCTCATACATTTAGTTTTTTGGATTATTGGCGGTCATAGAAAAGTTAATGCATAGTAAAACCTTTTGATAGGAATATTATAAGGAAAAATGAAAAGTTTGTATGTCTTCGGTTGTTAAAGAAAGGGACATGAGTGAGCTGCGAACCTAAGAATTAGTTAAATGTCATTTCCGTTAAACCAAGTTGTTATTCATGAAAATATAATTGTTCATAGACCAGTTATAATGGAATGGAAATGAAAAAATAAATCTTGTATTTCTAACATTGAGGCCCAAAGGTAGACCCAAGACCTGGAGACATCATATGAAGGGTATGCACTAAAGTTACGGTAATACATGGATGTCGCCGCCACCTATATTTTGTGATTCAAGGCTTTGGACTCCCTTATGTCATGACTAATGTCATTATATTACTTGTAGAACTTGTCTAGATTTTTTTTGTTCTATGAGAGTCCATTTCATTTATGGCTTTTAGAAATGGAGCATATTTTTTGCTTAGTCATAGATAGTTGTTATGCCAGTGAGCTTGGTATACTCAAAACCCTAGGTGTTTGAAAATCTGAACCCCTAGGTCTTCAGTTCTCATTTTGGTTGTTCTAGTTTGGATCAGAGGGTCGTCTGTGTGACGGTTTGGTAACATGTTTACATGTTTGGATTGGAGAAATAAAGAGGCGATCAGGTTGCACATAATTTAGAGGGTATAATGGATAAATGTTTGGTCTTTCTGACATCCTTGTGCACATGGTTTCTTCAACCTTGATATATTTCTCGATTGAGGCTAAGAGTTTGCCGAAAGTCATAACATTGACTCTTGGTTAAAAGGTAGATGATAATGCCTTGTCTGTAGGCAATACAAGTCGGGAGATCATGATAAGTTACCAAGTTATTTTTCATTTTGATAAAAAAAAATTGTTTAATCTCTCATGTTCTCGATGTGCTTCTGTTTTCAATGGACAGTGTAATCCTCGTCTCCCTGAATTAACTTGTTTCTTATAAAGTGATCTTTGAATGCTTTCTAAATTTTTTTAAAAGTGTGAATTGAGTATGGAGGCAAGCAAGTTAACACGTTAATTACTATCTCGAAAGTTCACCGAGAATGCTTGGTTGACAATTTTACAAGTACCATCAAACCAATCAACATGTTCTTTAAAAAAAAATATTTGTTTTAAATTAAATTTAAAAAATATTTGTTTTACCTCCATTTGACAAACCAATTTTTTTATAAACCTTAATATATATAGCTCTTTATTAGAACATCAATTTTAAGAATCGAATTAATTTTAAAACCAAATAAATGTTCTTAAAAAAAACACTAAAAGACAGCAGGCAATTCTAATAATCAGTATTAGTATTAGTATTAGGGTCGCTAATAGTTTAAAATACCGAAAACCATATTAAAACCAAAACGATACGAATCACATTATTTATTTGTTCGGTTTACGGTTTGCGGTTTCGATTTGATAAAGAACTGAACCAGTAAAACTGATAAACCAGTAAAAATTATTAGATTTTTTTTTAAATTTAGTTTTTATATATTATATTATAAAAATCATTAGGTACACATCAATCAAATCATGTCAGTAAAAAACCAAATAGAAAATCAATTGTCATTAACTTATTAGGATTAGAAAATGTGTGATCATTTCCGCCTGTCGTGTGTATGTATATACATATATATTTTTTTTAGTGTCATAATATACACAAATCTATAAAAAAAATCTAAAAATTTAAGTTTTTTTTATTATCTTATCATTCATAATCAAAGAAGGACGATTTTGTGCGTCTTCTTTTATTGTCTTGTGTCCCACCGGAAGTCGCTCTTACTCCTTGTCGAACCATTTTCCTTTTGTATAAGTAAAAAAGAAGCCAGTTTTTATATTATCTTGTGAGTTATATCTTTAATCCTAAGTTTATTTAGAAACAAACAACAAATTTAAAAGATTTTGACCAAAATAATTGTCAATTATGTAAAATTGTACACTATTAGGTTATTGGTGGATTGAAGTCGTTTTTCTATTATAACCAAGTTATATGAATTGAATTCTTGAAAATTATACATTCTTTATGAGATAGAAACATCCAACTCTTGAAATATAAAACCAAAAAAAATGATAAATGATTCACACTTGTGAGATAGAAACATCCAACTCTTGATATATATAAACCCAAAAAAATGATAAGTGATTCACACTTGAAAGAAAGCAACAAAATTAGTCCATTCATTCAGTAGTATTAGAAAGTGAGTTAGTTTTTAGAGTTCTCTAAATTCCACATTAGTTAGTCAAAGGGTGAGATAAAAAAAGTTATCGTACGTAAAAAGACTCATATACATATTACAATTTACTTACTAAAGCGGGTCATAGTTCATCAAAATAACTATGAAAACTTAAGTGATATAATTAATTATAAAATTTATATAAAATATTTGTAGGGTTGATATCGGTTTGATAAGTCGAATTAAACCAAACCGATATCTTATCGGTTTGGTATGGTTCGAACATACAATTTTAACAGTTTGGTTCAAACTAATAAACTTAACGGTTTGGTCCGATTCCATAGAAAACTAGGGCGAACCGATTAATAACAACCCTAATTAGCATTAAATAAAATCTTGATTCAAAAGAAAATATATACATTAACAATTTACGTCTACGCTCCTGCGGGGTATAATTTTTTTTACCAGGATATGATCGTTTTTAGCAAAAAAACATAAGCTCGATCGATAATATATAATATTTGGTTAATTTATAGTGATGCACGTAGTAGTATATATGATATGGGAGCTATCATTCTCTAACATAAAACTTAACATTATGGTATAAGAATGATTAATATTTTTCTTAGTATTTAATTTATTTCGTGTCTTTTTATAAATCATCTCTAATATTATACATGAGAATGAATGTTTTACTATGAGTTCTCTATTAGTTTCTTTATTTTTGTTGGTTTCTTATCTTAATTTATGTAATATCATTTTATAGGAATGAACTAATATGAGTTAAGTTGAACTTGAAAATATCTAAAATTTTGGTTATTTGTTTTTTAAAAACATTTTACTATAACATGAAGGAATTATCTATGTAAATTAAAATAGTGAAAAAATTATTTTATTATTTAATAAGGTATAATGTTTATGGATATTGCAGAAAACGTTTTGGACTAAAATTTTAATGTGAGCTATCGAGAGTTGGAAAAGAGGTAAGCATATTTTGGCTACTTAACATGTGTGCACAAACCTCTTCAGCTTATTTTAGCATTTGAAAGTCGATTGCCTCATTTGGTCAGACTAGGCAATACACGAGACAAGATTTGGTGCTGACAATGGTATGTCGCGGCCCTATTTTGGCTGTTTGTACATTATGTCTCTTGCTAATTCCTTAATCCAACGACTCTTAGATTAAATCTTGAGTTTAAGCACCAATTTAGATATTTAGTGACTGAAGATTTCTCTTAAAACGTCATGGTATCTTTAGAAAACCTTTCAGCAATCATATTATGCCTTTCGGCGTAGTACATGATCAATCCGCTTCTTTACTTTTGGCAGAGCTTGGCGTTAGGTTCCAACCAAAATTATTTGGACCTAAGTTTTGGCCCTAGTATTTGTGTTAGAGATTTAAAAAAATACAGTTCCAACCTCTAAATGTCTTTGATTGTCGATCATTGGCCATATGCAGTCTTTGGTAGTACTTCTGTTCTCGAGTTACTTCTATCATACACATAATGAATCGAAACCTAGGCTTATAATAACTTCAGCATCTGTTACACTTGATGTTATACTCTTTAGAGACCAATTCACATGTATCCCATACTTTCACAAGTCTCATGCAGTTCGTGAATTTTGAAACAGATAATACATTAGCCAGAGCATCTGAAGGATTTTTCTTGGTACCAATATTAGCCACCTTCACTTGTTCTTTATCCATCACGTCTCATATGAAGTGAAGCTTGATATATACATCCTTAGTTTTTTCATGTAACTTTAGATTATTTATTAAATGAAGAGAACTAAACTATCACATAACTGAATAACATATTGCTACATAATCATAAAACTTGAAGTAGACTTTATTGGGTCAAGGTAGCTCGCATAATTAGAGTGCACACACCCTCATAAAATTATATCTGTCGTATCCTTCTGAATGTAGCACAACCTA
Source organism: Limnanthes douglasii subsp. nivea (assembly GCA_036936605.1). Lineage (NCBI taxonomy): Eukaryota > Viridiplantae > Streptophyta > Magnoliopsida > Brassicales > Limnanthaceae > Limnanthes > Limnanthes douglasii. Next base: position 57,649,029 of record JAUPFV010000002.1, on the reverse strand, counting down.
ACTTCAGTCGAGCTATTCAAGTATACCATGAACCACTTGAGTGCATGTGAATGCGGCTTTCCTGGTTTTGACAAGAATCTACTCAAATCACTTACAACATAGGAAAGATCATTTATCGTGTAAAATATAGCATGCATAATGCTACTAATAAGATTTACATATGGTATCCATATCATATACTTCTTAATGCAGTTACGATCGGTGCTTGAGTGACACTGAGTTTGAAATGGCCACCAATAGAAGTTCTAAAGTCTTTGGCTCTGGACATGGCAAACTTCAAAAGGGCCTTATGTATGTATTCTTGTTGAGATAAGAACAAATACCCTTCAACATATTTCTCTTGATTTCAATACCAAGTATTCTCTTAGCCTCTCCCATATCCTTCACCTCAAAATCTTATTTAGCTTATATTTTACCGTTTCAATTATCTTAAAATCGTTTCCAGCTATTAGGATATCATCGACATGCAATACCAATATGACTTGTCTCCATGTGTATTTATTCATTCCAAATTGTCATAACAAATTCAAATATACTTGATGTATCTCATAAATGAATCCAATATTTTATTTCACTACCTCAACGATGTTTCAGCCCATTTTGACTGACATATGTATATTGTCTCTTCCAATTCATCGTATAATAAGGTAAAAGTAATATTCATTTGATCTAACTCTAGATTAATCTAGTAACAATTGAAAGCATAACCCTTATAGAGGTTTGTTTTACCACGGACGAGAATATTTCATTTCAATCATAATCTTTTTTTACATGATAGCCTAGCCTTGTATCTGGATAACTCAATACTATAAATGCATGTGCTTCTTTCTTGATATTCATTTACTCCCAATAAGATTATGAACCTCCAGCTGCTTCACAAAGATCAAGGTTCCCATATTCTTGAAAGATCTTACTATTATTGATAATATTACGATAGTTTTTAAGCTCAAGAACATCTCCCATCATTTCAGTAGACACATAATAACCAACTATATCGATAAAAACATACCTATGTGGCACTTTTCTTGGTCTCCATGATTTATTTATCGCGATTACATAACTGTCAAGCCCATGCTACTCTCCATTCTAATCATCTGGAGGTTCCAGAATCCCAGACCTTTGGTCATCTTTGGACTCAAGTAGTGGTTAAACTTTCTCTGTCAAATTGAAGGTGAACCAGATCCTAAATTATCTTCAACATAGACATCTTAGCTTCAATATATAGATCAAACTCATCATCAACAATACATATCTTCTCGATATAAGTAGGTCGAATATCCATTGCCTTTTTAATGGCATGTACTCTTATTTAAAAACGTGTCCTTGCTTATCACATCCTTCTGACGTCTAGGTTTTAAGGCACCACAACTTGTATTATTTTAGTCATACATGATAGCCGAGGAATAAACCTTTTAGTGTTATATGTTGAAGCTTATCTTTATTTACATGTGCGTAGGTAGCACATCAGAATACTCTCCAATGTTCCAGTTTAGGGTTCTCTCCAATCTATGTCTCTTGAGGATAAATAAAAATCAGTTTCGTAAATAATTTTTCTTGAGTGATATATGTTGTCGTTATCACGACTTTTCCCTAAAATTGTATACTCATTCTAGTTATTTGAAGCATACATCTAATTATTTCCAACAAGGTTCGATTCATTCTTTTAACAAGGTCATTTTGTTGGGGAGTCCCACTCACGGTTTGGTTTTTACTATTGTCAATATTTTTACAATAGCTACTGAAATCTGTGTTCACATATTTCAAGCCATTATCAGTTTGAAGCTTATGTAGAATTTTTCAAGGTTGATTCTATACCAAAGTAATCTAGTTCATAAAATAAGAAAATGCTTCATCACTAGTCCTCAAAATTATAACCCAGAATTTCCTAAAATAGTCATATATAAAAAACACGAAGTACGTTGCACCACTTATACTAGGTTGTCGTGTAAGATGTCAAATAATTTTATGAACATACTCAAGCACTCCATTGGTTGTATGGTTTCTAGGTAGAAACATTACTCTTTTTCTATTACCCAATACACAATTTTCCCAAAATCTCAGCATTTGAACTATAGTACCATCCAAAAACTCATGTTGCTAAGTTTACTATCGTTATTTATACTCACATACCCCAGCCAAAGATGGCAAAAAATAGTTGAATACTTTTCCAAACTAGACACACATTTTACCACTACTGACCCACAAATAACAAATACACCATTAGTCATATAGGATTTCATAACAAAAAATAAATGTGTAATTGGTTTACAAAATAAGTTTAGAAAAACCAAATGTAGTCCAGTTGCAGAATTACGTATAATTTGGTTGCTAAAAATCATTTTTATTCTATTGCAAAATCACGTATAATTTTATTAATAAAAATGTATTATTTTCTAGTTGCGGAATTACGTGCAGATGTGTTGCATAAATAAGAAGAAAATAGTTACAACAGTATGACTTTGGTTTCTAAATAAGTCTGATTGTATGAAAAAACAATTTTTTTTGTAAAAATATACATTAATTGAGTCTGAAACAAATATTTTTTGTAGTTGAAAAAAATATGCGCATTTTTATGTTGAAAAAACTTTAAAACAAATTGGACTATGTTCCAGTTGCTAAATTACGTGCAATTTGGTTGATAAGTTAGTTTAGAAAGAGTAAGTGTGCTTCAGTTACGAAATTATGTGTAATTTGGTTGTTAAACAATTATGTTCCAGTTGCGGAATTACGTATAATTTGGTTTTAAAAATAAGAAAAAATAACTCTATAAAAATATCACTTATAGATATCTTTTTGTTTGTATTTAAAAAAATATGAATATATATATGGACTTTTTATTGAGTTAGGATTTGAAAGATATGAACTTTTACACGTTAAAAGTAACTAATTGTTGAATGATATACGTGTTTGTGTATTTATGGGTATTGTTGGAAAAATTTGTGATGTAAAATCCAGTGGTTATTGATAATTTAATTTTTAGTCGGATGGTTAACCGTTACTCTTCCAATTTTAAATAATAAATATTTTCCATAGATTATTATTAAATCTTTAGATTTGTTACAAATAAATTCATAGATAGATAAATGAGTAATCTACCAATAACAACCATACATGAATTTTTTTTACCACCTGCGCTTCGATAAAATACGGATAACTATCTAGTGTTAAATTAATATTTATTGATAACGACATGTACTTTTTAAATACCAATGATATCCTTGTTTATATACCTTAAATTTAAGCTTCACTAAATTTTAGGTTTTATTATTTCCGGATCGTGACATATTCCAATTTTATTTGTTTTTCTGTTCAATACTAGGCTTCCATCTTTTATGATCAATTTCTTCTGTAATTGACGATAAAAATTTGTTTCATTTGTTCTTCTCTAATTAAATCTTAGTTTTTTGAAGTTGTTTATCAATTCTGGTAATTTTTCGTTTTCTGATTTATTTATTTTATTTGTTTTGAAATATTTTGTGGTTGTTTTTATTATTATATAATTGTTTTAGTTCTGGTGGTTCTTCGATTTTATAGATTCATGTACAAATTTTAACAATTATATGAAAAGAGTAAATTCAAGAAAAACAAATTTGTGGATTTTTTTTAGTTTGCAGGTATGGTCGCAAAATTATGAGTTGTTGTGTTGCGTAAATACTAAGTGGTAACTGGGTGCGAAATTATATTTACTTTGGTTGCGAAATTACTTAAATATTTTTTGGCTATGAAATTATGTGCAAGTTGTTTGCGGAATACTTATTTTTCCTTTTATATGTGTTGGTTGTAGAAATATGTGAAAGTTGTGTGTCAAAATAGTCTCAACTTATTTTATTTTATTTTTTTATTTGTAAGTTTGCAATATATTCATTGGTTATTTTTAAACAAAATAATAAGGTTCTTATTCGTCTACTTAATACTTTTGAAAATTATGAAAAGATGGTTGATTTTTTAATAAGCAAGTGAGATTAACTGCTCATAGGTCGTTTTAGTTTCATTTATTCATTTAGTAATTATAAGAACTATTTTTTATGCATTGAAACTGATTTTATATCATTGGTTGCATTGGCTAGTCGTAAAACATGTCAAGATATTATTATTGAGATTTTCAATACTGTTGAAACTAAAGTTTTAAGTACGTAAGGTACTAATTTAGATAGCGTATCATTTCAGATATTGGTTCGATAGTTGAAGATAATATATCAATTAGAGAACCTAATTCAGGTGTTAGTTTTTTTAACATAAGAAAAAACAGCTTCATACTAGAAGTTGGTTAAAGGTATTCAAGGTATAGGGCGTGTATTTGAATATGATGTTACTTTTATGCGTCTTGCTTTATCTCAATTTATTATCGATATGGATTTAGTTATAAATTCATTCATAATAAGGAAAGTAATATATAGCGTTCATTGTTCAAGGAAAGAGAGAAAATGATGTCTCTGAAGGTTTTATGCTTCAATTGGTAATTCAAATGAATATATGGTTATTAAAAATTAAATAGGTGATCATAAGTGTTATCCTGGTTTTTGGACATAAAAAAAATAAATTGATGCCTAATTTGATATCAAACGAGATGCGTGAGAGTATTAGATCAAGAAATGATATTACTCCAAATAAATTTCAATCCATTGTTATATCTCATTATGGCTTAGATATTTATTATTGCATGTCATGGCTTGCTTTAAAAAAAAATCTATAAGGAAATTTTACAGATATAGTTGTACTTCATTCAACATGTTAAAATGTTATTTTGAGACATTAAAGAGTTTAAACATCACAAATGGTATCTACTGGAGTATGATGGAGATAATCTCCTTTTTAAATGATGGTTTTAGTTCTTGGAGCTTGTCTATAAAATTTTCACTCTTCCCGTTTCATGCTCTTTATTGATTACACATTTTTTACTGGGACACATTGAAGGATTTTACTTTCTACAGTAGCTAAAAATGGTAACAATTATATAAAATATTAAGAAAAAAGTTATGTGTAAATATGTTTTTAAAAAACATTGGTGTTAAAACTATGGTTGTGGAATTATGCGTTAACTAGTTGCATAACTATGAGTAAACGGTTGTATAAATAGATTTTCAATTGTGCAAAAACAAAAATAATTGGTTGCGAAATTTTGAGTCATATGGGTGAATAATTACGAGCAAATTGGGTGCGAAAATAACATGTTGGGTACATAATTACATTGTAGTCCGGTCCCTCCTCATTTGCAATCTCCTACATATTTCAGAATTCAACAAAAAACATTCTTCAAGGATATGACCATACAGTTAGATTCTCAATCTCTTTTGCTTTCTTCAACTTCAATTTTCTTTTTGCATCTTCTAGAACTGTTGGTTTCGTTGTTGATTGGCCAATGAAATTCCATGTCTTCAATTTTCTTATCATATGTTATCGCGTCATATGCTCGTAAAATCATCCGCTTCATCTGGTACAACTTGCTGATGTTTTTCTTATGGATGAAGAGGTTGTAAAACTGTATATACCTCATTTTTATTTTCTAATACACCAAAAGAAGCTTCTACAACTTTTTAAACCTCTTTTTATATTTTAGTCTCTTTTTCCACTTGTATTTTTTTATGAAGTATCTGGTAACATGTGTTATGTTTTCTTTCTTTTGTTTGAAATTTTCGTATCAACCATTTTAGGTATTTGTTTCACTATCCAAGAATATTGTGACATATGGAATGTCAATGCTTTTAATAGATTATAGCTGACCAATTCTGCCTTTTGTGTTTTGAGAACATATTCCTAATCTCTTATTAGAATATCTTGATCATCTATTATATCGGTTATAGATTTATTGGCACCATAAATCTTTTAGATATGTTCATTAAAAAAAATAAAAATGTTACACCCACATTGATTTTCCTTTTTCAGCTTTTTTTGTGATCTTAAGACTATCATATAATTTTTGAAGTATTAAATTTGTTTATTGAGTTCATTCTTTTTTTTTCCAGTTCTTTAATCCATTTGGCATTCTTTCTGCCCATATCTTTTGACTGAGAAATAAAAAAAACTTTGTCAAAGTATGGTATGATTATATGCAATTGGGTGCAGATAATACATTTTTAGATGTGATAAAAAATGATTGTACAATTACATGTTAACTGGTTGCGGAAGAAGTGAAATGGTTGCATGAATATATTTTTAGTTGTGAAAAGAAAAAATAACTGGTTGCATAATTACGAGTAATATGATTGCGAAAATAGATTTTTGGTTTCGAAAAAAGACTGAAGTTACATTTTAATTTTATTTCTTCAAGTTGTAGACTTCTTCGTGAATATTATTTATTTTTATTTGATGTTAATATCCTCTGACATTTATTTTAAAGATATTATATTTTTCAGGTTTTCCAAGTTTCTTAGGAACTGTGAGTTAGTGTTCGGTTGTAGTCGTATTTCAAATGACTTTTTGTTTTACTTTGGTTTTACTTTGTTTTGGAACATTGGTAAAAGGAATATCATGCTCATGAACACCACCAAAAGTATCCCTTTCAGCACCCCCTTCACTCATTTCTCCATTAACATGTTTTGTTGTTATTTTGTTCAACAATAACATCTTCCTCCCTTTCAATTGCAATTAATCATTTGTAAATCCATATGTATCTTAATTTGAGTACTCACATTTTAACCTAAGATAATAATATGATAGTTATTAATTAAAGTTTTAATTTAAAATGGTTTTTTGAATAAAAATAATTTGTAAACTTACATTGTCTGATGATATATTTTAGAATATGCTAAGTAGTTTCAGATTATACATACTCTCACATGCCAACCATTTGAAGCATCATGGTATTGGTATAGTTTTCTTTTATCTTGAGACTAATCCAAGGGTTATGTGTTCTAGAAAAAATGGTTTGCACAATGATATAGAATTAGTTTATAAATTACTGTTATTTTATTATACGTTATATATATGAATTTGTACTTACAACAAGTAGTGCTACACAGCCAATTGTTGTTTCTAGTGTATTTTGGTAACATTTTTTCATTGATATCACTAGCTTGTCACTTATTGTCTCTGCCTAATCATACTCGTTGATTTTTGAAAATCTTCAACATATTTGATTGTTGAAGTAGCCAATCTTTCTCCAAAATTTGTGAGAATTATTGAAAAAGCATACAATATGAAGATTATAACTACATCTTTGATGTTTTGTTCTCATGGTAAATTTAAAAATATATTAATTGCATCATGCAAAAACATTTGCAAGTTTTATTTTAGGTTGCGTATTTATATGAAATTGGGTTAAGAAAATAGAGTTTTAGTTGTGAAAAAACAAAAATATTTGGTTACCAAATTAGGTGTTAACTTGTTGCAGAAATACATGTAACATAGTTGTAAGAATAGATTTTTTAATTGCTAAAATAAGCAAAATATGAAATTTTATTACTACCACTTTTTCGTCATCTTAGAATCTTGAAAATAGGTTGTGATGATTATTGATTGTTATTCTTCATTTAATTCATGGGTTTGAATCCATCAGCTGAATTATTTGTAGAATTCGTGATCTAAAGAATAATATTCTTTTTGTCATTTTATATCTAGATTACAATGACAAAAAACATGTATTAGTATTATTATTTAAAAACCAAAATTCAAATTGGATCTGGAAACTACTATAACTTGGTTGCAAAAATACGTGCAAAATGGTTACGAAAAAAGTGTATTAGGTGTTTAAATAAAAATAAATTAGGATACCTTGGTTGCAAAAATACATAAAAAATAGTTGCGTAAAAGTATGTAAGGTGTGAGAATTGGAAAAATAAATCAGGTTTTGATAATTATGGTAACTTGGTTCAAGAAATACGTGCAAAATGATTGTAGAAGGTGTTTTTGTTTGTGTAAAAATTATAATTTTTTTTTAAAAAAACTACAATAACTTGATTGCGGAAATATGCACAAAATACTTGCGATAATACGTACTAAATAGGTGTCGAGAGTTTAAATTTTTTATCTAAAACTCTTAAGCACTTACATAGATAGTTCAGATGTGATTAATTGTATTGTTAGTCGCGTAAAAAACATATAAAATATCAAACTCAAATACGAACATTTTGTGGGTCATACATGTTATATAGAAACACATTAAATAAATAAAAAATTTAAAAGTATATAATAATTTTTTACCTTTAAATTTTTAAAAACCTGATTTATGATGTTGAAATTCTTAAGATTCAAACGAAATTAATTGCAAGAATTTGTGATTTGAAAGATAAACAGTTGTAATTTTGAAATTAAATGTCGCAAACGTAAAAAAAAATGAAAAAAAAAATGTGAGTTTTGTTTATTTAAACAAATAAATTTTAAAATCGATATGAATATTGATAATTTAAATTTTACGAAATGGTTATTACAAACTCATCCTAGAAAAAATTATTACGATATAAATATTGATAATTTAAATTTCACAAAAAATGGTTATTAAAAACTTATCATGGAAAAAATTATCACCGGTATCTATTAACGATTTCGGTGTATATCAAACCTTACAAAATTTAAATATAAAAAAAAAACCTTTTATAAACAAATATTTAGTATTCTTTTAATATAAATAAAATCAATTAAATTACTGATACAGTTATATCTACATCAATCAGATTCAGAATTCAGTACTATCACTGATTCGAAAAAAGTTAGAAAAACATAAAACATTTTCCAATACTTAATTATTATTAATCATGGTTAATAATATCCTTAACTAACTCACCCAATAATTATGGAGTACCCTTCAATACAAACCTAAAGTTAAAAAACTTAATGCTCCTTATCACGAAACCATAATTATCCAACTAAAAAAGGTGGGGTTTTTAAATGATAAACTATTAAGAAAACTTTCAAGATATTATGCTCATTATTACTGTTTTATTGTAGAGTCGACTTATAAATTAATTAGCCTAATCTCTTCCACGCCGGGTCGCTGTTCTAAGAGAGTGGGCCAAGTTTGTTTGGAGGTGGATCGACAGCTTTTATAACTGCGAGATAGAATTTTGGCAGATACGATTAATTGATTTTAACATAATTTTCAAAACAATTTTAAGTTATTTTTAACTGATAATCTCGTTCGGTTTTATTTTTTTAAATATGAAATTTAAAACGACCAAATTGAATTTTATAATACAAATTATGTTTCATTAAACTAAATCCAACTGGTGATTTTCTTATTCATTTAGTTATTTATTTGGTTTGGTGTTAATTTTTTGATAGACCGGAAAAGAAATTCAACTGAATTAAATTCAAAACAAAAAACTAAATCAATCTTCATCTAATCAATAGTGGTTTATGATTTAATTTGTTTTAGGGCATGGACAAAAAGCAAAAATCCTCCACTTTTATTCGGGTTGTTGAGTTACGATAGTTTCATCCGGTTTGACTTATGCATAAATATCCAATCAAATAATATAAATAAATTGTTTTAGTCATAGAAACTTTTTGAAACGTTTTCTCCGTCATTTGAACCGAAACTTTACAACTATTTTTTTCTAACCTTTTTCACACATTTGAAAATTAAAAAAAAATCAACTCAAAATGTGATCATCTTCGAAAGAATGATTTGGAGCTCTGATCTGTATTTGAAGCAACAATATCTATGTACGACTTCCATTTGAAGCATGAGTGTTTTTATTTAATGCACGAGTCTATAAAATTCAAAAATTAATAGGCAAGAACAAGGTACGAGTTTTTCATTTTTTTTTTGCACGTAGGATGGTTTAGGTTTAGTTCGGAAGTTTGGAAAACGATAAATAGGTGGTTAGTTAGTGTTCAGTAATGATATATACTTTGGTACTATCATTTTTTATAAACGAAGGTCTAGGAATATAAGAAACTCATTTCTTTTGCATTTGATGTATTATATTTTAGTAATTTAGTTCTAATGTATTGTCTGATGTCCTATTATTTAATGTTTTGAGTGATACTTTTATATTTTATTAAGTGCAAAGGTGAAATATCACCACATCTCGCATCTTTATTGTTTGTCCATAGCACGCCTCATACTATTTTGCAGGTTTTGGTTCGTTTTTACATGTGAATCACATATCCACACATAATGTTTTTTGCATGATATATTTATTTGTAAGAAGTCTCACATGTCTATATTATTTATTATGTATGGTCTCACATGGTTTTACTAACTAACTACAGTCTCACCTATTTCGCCAACATGCCTTGCCTTACTTGTTATACGTGGTCTCGCATGTTCCTATAACTGGTCTCACGTTTTGTTATGTGATAAAAGATCTCTTAAATCATGTTTTTTTAGATTTTGTCTAGTTAGCATACTAAATTTGATTAAAGAGAAGAGTGACAATCTTATTGATGAACACATCAAAACTGCAAACAACACACCATTCTATAGACTATTTTGAAAGTTTCTTACTTCCAGAATGCTAGTTTATAGATGAAAAAATATTATCAACTATAACGGGGATCATAAAGACATAGTCGATAGAAGAAGACGTTTTTCTCATTGGGTCTAATTTTTTAAAACTAACCACTAAATATGTGAATGTTATCGTTGGTTTGAAACACGGATTGAGGAAATGCCTTTAGACTCCAAATGAGGATTCAAACTTCGTTACACCGAAGGCTAAGTAATAGATTCTAAGATATCAAATATAATTCATGGACGAGGATTCAAGAAAAATGGGCAAAAAAATAAAAAACAATATCAAATAATTTGATAAAGGTATAACTTTATCATTGGTATCGCATGTTTCAGTTGTAGATAAGTTTGGTTACTTAGCGCATGTTGTTGTGACAGTAGCATTGCATGTTTAATTAGATATAGTAGCGCATCATATTATTGTTTTCAAGTCTCGCATGGTATCTTTGCAGTGGTCTCATATGGTATGCATGCAGTAGTCCCGCATGGTCTGTTTGTTGTGGTACAACTATGTAACTAATAGTTATTTATTATCATTCTAAACTGTTTTACATTGTTTTACAAGACGCAATGGATAAAACCATTTGCGCCGTAGGGGATCATATTTATGTGCTCTACACTGTTCTATTCATTATCTGGACATGTACTTTGTACAACATGAGTCGTTTATGTAAAAGATCTTTAAAAAATAAAAAAAACTATGATTGGTCCTGAGAAATCAAAGAGAAGCTACTTGGTTAATTCGAACTTGTATCCTCAAAAAAACCTGATAAGGTTATCGAATGTGTTTAACTTTTAATGGTTAGAATATTGGTACAAATTTAAAAATAAAAAATAGTTGTAATGATGCTGATATAAATTTTCGTGCATCCATTCATCATGGAGCACACAGGCATTACGGAAGGAGAAGCAAGGGTCAATATGGTTCGAAGATGCTACAAATGATGGGGTTTTTAGTCAAAATCTTCAAACTTAGATTTAATTCAAAAGATAAACCACCTCAGAGATGATGAGGTATCACATGTTTAATTGCACTAGTCTCGCTTAGTTTATTTGATCCAAGGTGGCATGTTGTTTTAGACCTGGATTACATGTTTAATTGAACTAGTCTCACATATTTTATTTGATCTAGACTGGCATGTATTTTTTTTCATCATTATCTTTTCTTTTATTCCACACATCTTGTGTGTTTTTCATTTGATCCAAACTGGCATGTAGTTTTTTACACTAGACTCAAATATTTAATTGCACACGTCTCGCGTATTTTATTTGATCTAGATTGGCATGTAGTTTGTACATAAGAATCACATGTTTTATTTGCACACATCTTGCATATTTTATTTAATCCCAGGCTGGCATGTAGTTTACACCAAAATGGCACGTAGTTTTTTACACGTCTTGTGTGTTTTATTTGATCCAAACTGACATGTACTTTTTTACACCAGACTCGAATATTTAATTACACATGTCTCGCGTTTATGTTATTTGATTCAGATTGGCATGTAGTTTGTACATACGAATCACATGTTTTATTTGCACACATCATACATATTTTATTTAATCCCAGACTGGCATGTAGTTTACACCAAAATGGCATGTAGGGTTTTTACTAAGTTTTTTTAATCATTTTATAGGTTTTATAAAGTGAAATAATCCTAACAAGTGAAAAATAAGTTCATTTGTTGGGGATGAAGATGTGGGAAACCCGGATCCTATACCACAACAAGGATTATAAAGAGGACAAAACTCGTAGCAACCAAAAAGGTTTCATACCCCCAACCAAAAAGAATACATCATCCTACAACCAGTACAACCCCAACCCGAACACACTAGTCCACAATTTAGTACAACCCCAATCCAAACACACCAGCCCCAACCAGTATAGCCCCAACTCGAGCACACCAGTCCACAACTAGTACAACCCCAACCTGAACAGACCAACCCAAAATTAGTACAACCCCAACCTGAACACCATCCCACAACCAGTACAACCCTAACCCCAAACAGACCAACCCGAACACACCTAGAAAAAACACCAATTTGAACAACCCTAACAAAAACCAAGTCTTTGAGAGATGACTTTGATAACTTTGATGGTGATTCCACCCTAGGTAGATTCATTAACCAAAAAAGGAAGATTTTAACCCGCTTCAATAATAATACTACCACCTTCAAGAACACTGCAAACCACATCCAAGAAAAGTCGAACCCCCTATAAAAAACATTTTTTTCTAATATCCTAGAACGTAAAAGATGTAGCAATGCGTACATATGGTTTATTGAGTTCAGACGTATGGACAGTTCGTTTGAAAAAAATGTAATTATATAGTTCTCAACTACTCTTGAATTTTTAATAAAATAATAGTATCTAAACTTGGATTTAATTAAAAAATAAAACAACTCGGATATGATGACGTATCACATGTTTTAGTAACTAGTATCACATGTAGTGTTAATTGCACTTGTCTTACGTATTTTTTTTATCCATACTATGTTTAATTGCACTAGTCTCGTGTATTTTATTTGATCCAGACAAGCATGTATTTTTTTCATCAGTCTGATATGTTTAATTACAGTAGTCTCACGCATTTGATTTGAGCTAGACTGGCATGTAATGTTTTGGCAAGTCTCGTATGTTTAATTGCAATAGTCTAGTCTTTTTTGTACATATTGTCATGTAGTTTTTACATGTTTTGTACTGTTGTTGGAGGGGGTAAAGTAAGATAAATTGATAACCAAGTTACAACATCAGTGGGAATTTCAAAACCTTGAAAGAATACTATATTTTTTCTATTTGTGACCCAAAACGAAATGAATCGGTACCGCCACCACTAATCCACAAAGAAAACCCATTGGTGCCACCAATCCAACCAGTCTCAACACAAAACCAACCAGACCTTCAACCAATCACAGTAGAGCCCCCCACATGTCTCACCAGAACTCTCGCATGTCTAACTAAAACTTTCACCTGTCTCACTAGAACTCTCACAAGTCTAATTATAACTTCAACCACTCGCAGCAAAACACCAAATAAGCCACCCAAACCACTTAGCATACCAAACAGACCACACGGAACAAACATAATACCAACCAGACCACACAATTCCACCAACATACTAAATAGTTCACACGTTCTCACAAAAAAAATACATTGTACTTTTGAAAAAACTGATGTCTGCTTGATATAGCCTACATAATCATTTTATAAGAAAAATGATAAGATTAAGGTTGATGTTGACTTGGAAACTACTTGGACATTTTTCGTGTCGGTTATTAAGGCTGTTTTGCACAAGATACAACATATATTATTTCTATCGATGATACTATTGAATCACCTGTAAACAAGACAGAGACATCATCAATGGTAAAATTTCGCGAAGATGTAAGTGGATCATGAAGTAGATTAAGATTCAACTTTTAATATATTTTATTTTACCTTGTCCTGTATTATATGGTTGTAAAACACTAGAGTGTCATATATTGTACGGTTGTAAAACAATAGATTGTCATATATTGTATGTCTTGTTTCTATTGCCTACCCTATTGCTTTCATTTGACTCTTATATTTTGTTTTTCAACTGTCTCGCCTGTTATTTTCAATTTGACTTGCATATTTTGTTTACATTAAGAAGTCTCGCATAAATCATTAATCTTAAATGGGTCACGCATCTGTCTAATAAAATATGTCGAGGTCTCACATATATCGTTTTTCTATATATGGATTCGATGTTTACTTCATGTATAGTTTTTTTCCAACTGTCTCGCCTCTTGTTATTTCATTTGACTCATATATTTTTGTTTTTCACCTGTCTTGCTTGTTTCTTTCTGTTTGGCTCGTATTCATTTTATAAATGGGTAGCCTCGCATATTTTAGAATAACATGTATCTCCTCTTACTTGACTCATTTCTTGCATATTATCAGAAAGGCAAAACACAAGTGCAGGAAGAGGAATAATGGCCATTTTTTATGAATCATAGTACTAAAACTGATTAGGAAATAAATACGATAACAAAGAAATTCATTGACGTCCACGAATACCACAAACGGGCTAAAACACAAATGAGAGAAAATAGGACGATCCAAATATATGATATAACCCAACATCATGTCATATAGTACAAATAAATTTCTATGTAAGTGATCTGATGGTGCTGCCAAACAAAGACGATATGGACTATCAGGTAAAAATGAGAATATCTCGTATGTATTTAATAACTCATGTTTCATATAATAACATTGCCCCTATTTGTTATTTGGTACTTTGACATAACTTTCAACCATATCGTGATCATCAACATATTCCGACCATTTGGCACCAAATGGCTAGGACACATTCTGGATAGTCGAAAGAAGTCACAAAATATCGGTCAAGGGGAGTCAAACTCTCGCATCGAGTACGCATGTAACACTTCTTCATTATTATAGTCGTCCTCTGACATCTCCGCCTCAAAGGGAAACCTAATCTTTACAAATCCAAGAATGTCATATTGGTAACTAGGTAAATAAACACGTTTGTCATTGGGAGAGATAAATACAACGCGAATATCCGCTCAAGTTTAAGGCTCTTTAGGCTGGTAAGTCATCTACATAAAACTCGAACTTAGAAGAATCAACATCTCACCTAAGTCGAACTATAGAGTTCCAGTGAACTGAATAACCCAAAATTTGGTGGAGCTCTCATCCCACACCTACGTAGCTCAACAAACTCGATTCAAACAAGTTAGAAGTTCACCTACATTTAAGTCATTCTATTTATTCACTCATTTCATATGCAAAGAAGATGAGGGCTGCCGATATTGGCTACAGTTGTAACATAACCGAACCCAATATGATAAAAGGCTCATAATGAAATTCACATGAACCCGAGCTTATAAAGGGCTCAGATAAGCGCTCATAACTTATAAAGGTGATGTGGTTGCACGAGCCCATGGCTATATGGCCCTTTTGGACAAACGGAAATGAGATTTATTTGGGGCCCAAGTATCAGAATTAGGCGTTGCGTCCACTCATATCGAACGCGTCGAGAAGCCCAATGATTTTCAGAAATCCAGGCCCTAAATTTTATCGTTTAAGCCTTTTTATTGCTGTTTTCATGTATTTTCTACATTTTTCTATTTTTGTTGGATTTTATTAAAATACTTAACCAGCTCCAATCGCTTTGAAATTAGGTAAGCTTTATCTTATTTCGTAAGGAACAACTTGTAATTTTAGCATAGGGTTTCGAGCACTTCTATAAAAGGCTCTTAAACCCTAGTTTTATTGTCAGACTTTTTTAAATAGAACTCGAGTTTTCTCTAAAGTCTCCTATACTCTGACCTAGGGTTAAAGATTATCAATTTTCTAATTTCGTCTTTTTTTCTCTGTGTTTACCGCAGTCTGTTCTATCTTGTAGTTCAGCGCTACCATATTGGTATCAGAGCGACAGAGCTCGTACGACATGAGTTACGAAGGTATGTCGCCAAAGAGATCCTTGCGTGGGAATTCCACTCTTCCGATCGCTAATTTGGTCGACCATGATGAGTTCGAAAACCGATTCGACCAAGTTGGTGAATAGATGTACTCGTTGGGAAACCAGTTGAGAGACGTACAAATAGCACTACACAGGTTGTTGAACAACCAAACCAACGGATTTCGAGCTCTAGGTTCGAGCAACCAGCCGTCGGGATCTGAGAGAGAGGTCGACCGCGAGCAGAATTTGTTTGCTCATCGGAGAAAACAAGTTAGGGCAATATTACCCACAAGACTGTTGTGAAACAAGTCTTTGAGCAACCGCCAGCGAGAGATGCCGATCAAAACACCAACAACTGGTGAGAATCTGGATTCAGACTTGAGATCCCAGAGTTCCAACGGGGTCTCACACCGGAGGAGTTTTTAGATTGGATCGCCTCAGTTGAAAAAGTCCTTAATGTCAAGGAGTTTCCGGATGCAAAACGGGTACAGTTGACTGCAACTAAGTTCCGAGGCCGAGCTGCATCTTGGTGGCAGTAGCTCAAGCAGACCCGATCAAGGCAAGGTAAGCCAAAAATAACAAATTGGGCTAAATTTGTGAAGCACTTGAGGGCTGCGTTTTTGCCTTACAACTACGCGTGTATAATATATCGACAGTTCCAAAACCTTAAACAAGGGTCAATGACTGTTGACGAATACACTAACGATTTTTCAAGCTACAAAATTGTGTCGATATTGCTGATTCAGCATATCAATTAGTATCTCGCTACATAGGTGTGATGAGATAGCACTTTCAGGACCAGCTGAACATATTCGACCCTGTGAATGTGTCTGAAGCACATCAACGAGCACTGCATTTAGAGAAAGACCTTTCACGAAGGCCTTATGGAGGAGATACTACCAGAACAACTCCAATGACGTTTCCAAAAAGGACAGTTCCAGGCTCTAGCCCAAGGGTACCAACTGTCAGTCCTATGCGTAGAGGTATTAATTCATAGGTCTTTAGTCGTACAGGTACTTCCTCACAGGTCAGGTCCCAAGACAAAAACCCCTTTCTCGTCCTCGATTTTGAGACCTATATCCTGCTGCAATATGATCTACAAGATTATCTCGAAGATCCTTACAAACAGAATCAAACCTAGCCTCGCCTACCTCATTGATCCCTCTCAATCGACCTTTGTCCCTGGCCACTCTATTGCTGACAACATCCTCCTTACCCAAGAGCTTATGCACGACTATCATACTAACCGTAAAGGCCCAAGATGTACCCTTACGATTGACCTCATGAAAGCTTTTGACAATGTCCGTTGAGAGCTTATTCTTGGCGCCCTTTATATAATGGATTTCCCAATCCAAATAATTAGTTGGATCATTCATTGTATTACCACCTCCTATTTTGATGTCTGCATTAATGGAAACCCTACGATCTTTTTCCAAGGGGAGCGGGGTCTTCAACAAAGAGATCCCCTTTCCCCCTATATTTTTGTCATCATTATGCAGGTACTCTCCGCATCGTTTAGGAAAAAATCCAAGATTCTCATTTCGGATTCCACTGGAAATGCCACACCCTCAAAATCATCAACCTCTGCTTCGCCGACGATCTCATGATCTTCTGCAGGGCCAAAAATCAGTCTATTAATCTCATCTATTAGGGTCTAAAAGAGTTTTCAACACTTTTAGGTCTTCGTCTTAACCCGAACAAAAGTCAAATCTTCTTCTTGGGCACTTCCCCCGACACTAGAAGTGTCATTTTGCACCTTCTCGGGTTCTGTGAGGGTATCCTGCCGATGCGCTACTTATGAGTCCCTCTTATTACTTCAAGACTTACATACAAGGAATGCCGACCTCTCTTCGCGATGATCACCAATCGAATTAACTCATTGACCTCGAAGCATCTATCGTACACTGGTCGACTCCAGCTCATCAAATCTTGGTCCTCCATTTTCATCCTCCCGGTCAGATTCCTAAAGGAACTCTCGCAAATCCTTTGAAGATTCCTTTGGTCAGGAGAGGAGATAAAGATCACGGGGGCTAAAGTTTCCTGGGACAAACTTACCTTGCCCTCGGATGAGGGCAGCATTGGGATCTCCAATCAAAAAGTTTGAAATCAGGCTGCAGTTCTATATGACCCCAATGGACCATAACCAAAAATATCTAAAGCAAAAAAAAACGGATTATCCCCATCCCTTCCAACTCTAGCTGAGGATGAAGAAAAATCCTCAAGCTCAGATCGCATGTCGCAGGCCTTTACAGGGTTATCGTGGGAAGCGGAAGCAACACCTCCCTTTGGCGTGACTCATGGCTATTCCCATCTCCCCTCATCAACTACTTTGGTCTCAATATAGCGAATTTGACTCGTCTTCGCAACATTTCTCGAGGCTCGGACCTCAACCAAAATGGTGTTTAGCGTTGGATCTCTCATGATAGAGTCTCAAATAGGTACATGCTCTCCTACCTAACAGAAATCAGAAATGCCCTCGCCACCCTCCCACCTCTTACCGACTTTAATGACATCTTCATATGGATTCCTAATAAATCCAAGCAACGATTCACGACAAAAAGTACCTACGCTGCCCTCCGCCCTACTAAAGCAAAAGTCCTTTGGGGCTCGCTCATCTGGAACAAGTACTCTATCCCTAGACACTCTTTCATCTCTTGGATGACCATCAAAATAAACTCTGCACGCGTGGCAAGCTCATTAGTTGGGGTTTTGACACCCCCCAATGTGTCATTTGCTCAACCTACCCTGAAATACTCGAACATCTTATCATCATCTGCCCCTACACCTCCTTAATCTGGGATAACATCTGTCGAAAGCTCCTTATTCCCTCTAACCCCACTTCATGGGAGTCCTGGCTTGAGGTAGTCTGCAACTGGACGACTAACCACAACTGGTCCATCATTCTATGGCGAACTGCTTTCTGCACAACTATATACCATATCTGGAAAGAAAGAAACGGTCGCATCTTCAATAACGATTCTACGTTAAACTCAAGTGTCGCCCATCACATCCTCTCGGATCTCCGATACCGCTTCCATGGAACGAAGTTAAATTTTCCTATGTAATTTTTCCTTACATAGCTTTAACAACTTTCATATGTACTTTTTCTTCTCTGCTAATGATTAGCCATTTCTAGGCTCATGCCCAAATATAATATGGCCATTGTGCCCCCTGAAACTCATGTAAATCTTTTATTATCTATAAATTTTACAATTTTTTGTACCAAAAAAATTTATAAATTATTATCTAGATTTTGAAATAAAAAATGAAATGAAGAATTGTGTAATCGGCTGGAATTTTTAATTTTTTCTGTTTCGTTGTAGTTTTCCGTTTTTAAAAGTTATCCTCTTGAATAGTTATAACATATGTTTTTTTAAAGAATTGCCAACTCAGTTGATTATTTTATTTTTATAAAAAAAAACTAAAAAAATTCAAAAATCTACGTGGATATAATTAATTTAGGTTTTAGATATTTCTCAACCAAATTTATAAAGAAGGAAAATTCAATTGAGAATCTTTCAAAATTCTCTATAGATATTCTATTTCAGTAAAGTTCCCCTGATTTTGAATTTCAATATAATTATATAAAATACATCAATGAAGTCACCTCCAAGTAAAATGGAATGTATAAAATACGATACTATGATGGGTAAAAATGGGGAGGAAATTGAAATTGTCATTGATGATGTATCAAGTTAAGGGATTGCTTTAGTTTAAAAAGCAAATGATGAATAGTATTGAATTGGGCAACAATTCATGTGGTTATGAAAGTAAGTAATAAAGGCTTATCTAAACTCAAGCATAATAGATGTAAGTGCAAGCAACGACTCGTAGGTGACTTATTCAATGGCTTCATGTTGAAGCAATGGTTAATGTGTCGCACTAAAACAATTTGAAGAGTTCAAATACTTCTTAAAAGTCACTAGGCTTTTTTTTAAAAAAAATTCAATAGAAATTTTTTGTTAATAAACATTTCTAATGCGGAAAAATACTTAAGCAAGTCGAAAAGAACGAAAAGTATTAATCATGTATAGATTTTTTTTAAGATTATAAAAAATATAACGTTTAACTTTTTATAACGAAGTTAAAACTTTTATTTATAATACTATTTTAGTATTGATATTAGTTTTATAGAGACATGTTAAGTGTTTTTATGTTTACATGATATTAATCTGTTAAAGAGTTTGTTATCTATATTATAGATTACCTTTGATACGTCAGTTTCTGTCTTTTCTTTATCTTAGCCTTATTATTCTTAGTATGATAATTACGTTTCGGTCTTGTTGAATATATTTATTTAATTTAATTGGTTTAAGCTTCACACCCAACTCGTCACGTTATTTAAGTGCTTTGATCATATCCAACCCCATATCAAGTTCGTCATAATATTTGGCAATTTTGCTTCGCTCTAATTCCTTTCTTCACCCATCCTCATGACGTTTCTTTAAGACAATATGAATAGTCAATACTAATATGACATTTTCTCTGGGTTGTTATAATTAATATGACCCTCTTTATTCAACATAACTTTGTTTTGATAAGGATGTTTACTTTTTGAATAAAGACATAAGACACATATATGACGAGGTAAAAGTCATCTTAATTATGAAATTATTAACTTATATATTTCATGCGTTACTGAACTCGTAATATTCAATTTATAAATTTTTAAAACAAAGCAATATTTGAAATATTCGTATTACATCATCGTTTCCTATGATCGTCAATTCTCATCCCTTCATCGAACCTCCTTTACACGTATTACTTATCTAAAGGTCTCAAAAAATTTCTTATTTCTGTTTCCAAACATTCTCTCTCAAACTTTTCTCTTTATATATTTATTCTCTACGAAAATAACTTGCATTTCATTTTCTTGTCCTTCATAACAAACAGAGGTACAATTCTCTAGTATTTATATTTGTTATTTGTTTTATTATTTATGGTTGGTGGTAAGAGTCGTGAATCTTTAGAATCCCTTCATTTAGAATAACATATCTCAGTCTGATTCAGAAAATGACAAATAGAGTTGTGTTTATAAAATTTAAGTTCTAATAATATTAGTTTGTCTTACCATGATAGTGGCCATGTAAAAAAACAACATTTAGCAACAAAACTATATACTCTAAATGAAGTAAATATTCTATTCTTACCTTAGCAGGCTAGCTAACATTGTAAAAAATATCTATCGATATTTTTACTCTTCAGATTTTAAAAACAAGTACAAATTTGTTATGATTAACCTATAATTCTATATTTATCAATAACCGATCTTCATGATGTTGCGACTGATATTTTATTATATATGTTTTTCATTTTATTACCGAATCCCATTATATATCTTGATGAATATAATGACCAAGAATTACGTTACAAGTATGACATCCTTGATTTTATATGTATTAGGCTTCCAAATAATGTAGATCTTTCTCATCATATGAAAGATGACAAATTAAGCATTTTCCATCACCATTTAAACTGGGAGTTAAGATTTCCATTCCATCTCTTAATAATTTATTTTTTAAGTACATCCAAATTTATCCATCTCAACTCAAGCCAAATGGTTGGTGGATTTGATTAGCATCATATTATATTCTAATATTCTTAAGATCCCAATAATCTTAAGGCCATTATATTCTACTGTAAAATCTGAAATAAAAAACTAGTCATTTTTGCTCTTTAGCCCTTGTCAATTCAAACGGTTCGCCAAGCTCCCATACTCTAACTAGTACTGAAAGTCAAGCTTCTATTATATAAATGGTCGTTGGGAATCAAAGAGTTAAGCTAGATTGAAAGATGTTTGATGCAAACATGTAAAATATTGAATAATGTTTTTAGTTATTTTATCAAAGATTGATTTGTCAAATTTAACTTTTTATTAACATTTTACTTTATGTTTAATTGCAGTTACTGCTTTTCTAACTAAATATTTCTCCTCTCTTGACTCTAACGAGCTTGTATTGAGAAACTTTCAGAAGCTTCTTTTGATTGCTGGAAGGGCAATCATCATCATCATCCATTCAAAAAAAATCATTATTTATATTTGGTCATTAAGAGATTTGAAAGTATGTACAAATGGAAAGGTTATAAGTGAAAAAATTGGAGTTGAGGCTACTAAGGATGCAGTTAGTTAAACTATGTTCACGTAAATGGGTGGTGGAAGGCTAGCTGGGTTAGCTCTTCAAGTTTCCTAGAAGAAATAACCCAAAATGCATAAATTGTTACCGAAAACCCTACCATGTCAAAGAAAGTGAAACATTCTTTTAAAGATACAAAATAAAAATCCTTAAAGAGCTTCCTCAAAACAAAAAACTACCCCTCATACAAAATAGAAATTCACCTCTGTCATTGTTTTTTTAAGAGCCATCCTAAAGAAGAGGTAAAAAACAAATATCAAAGCAATTATTATACTATGAAAACTCCACAAAATAACTCACCATCTCCTTTTGGTACTACAATTTCATCTAAGGAGGCGGTAGGATCGTCATCAGTTTTGGATCCACATGTCTTTTTTTGCCTTATGTACATCTTGACGTATTAAATCATCAGCGTCTCCTGTGACATCCCTCAATATAAGAATAAATTTGTTTGGAGGAATTCTATTCACTTAGACAAACTTTTAAAATATTTATATACCAAAATTAATGATTAAATGTATTAATTTCAGAGCTACTATAATTCTTCTTTCTTTCTTGGTAAATTTATGTCGCCTTCCAAAATTCAAACTCTGAGTACTCAAGTTAACTGCACAATCACACTTTCGGAGCTAGTATATTTGATTCAAAAGATCAAATTTAAAAGCAAGAAAGTGAATATACGAAGTTGAAGATGGTATATGAATACTTTGTTAAACATAATAACAAACTCAATAAGGCTACAAAAAATGTGGAGACTCTTAATTCTAAGATAATAGAGTTCGAAAGAAAGTTTAATAAAGCTGACAAGAAGAAACATGAAGCATTTTGTGAAGACATGGAAAAATTCACATGATCCGCTAATATCGCATGTAACAAATATTGTAAGAATTTAATACTATGCGTATAAAAATCTACCTATGGGCTTCGTTTACGTCTTCTAAGAAAAGTTAATCATGTTAAAGAATATTATAATGATAACACAAAATATAATCACTCATACGATGTTGTTTCAAAAGATCATAATGAACTGTTTAAAAATAAAAATAATGATATCTTAGTTGTCTAGATGGTGAGGACGAACCTGTGACATAAGATCTTAAAGAAGTAACTTTTGAGCAATAGAAAGCCATAGCTGATACTTGAAATAGTCCTTCCACTAGTGAAGAGAATTAAGTTTTATTTAACATATTTGAAAATTCCAACCATTTTATTATTGAATTATTCATCTGTTTTTACACCGTTATGAATGTTTTATCAGGTGGCATCCGATTCATTTAAAATTAGTTTATTTTTCATACTTGAAGTTAGATATTTTATATCCCTATAATTTAAATTAATCATACATTGTATATTTATGCCACTGTAAATTTTTATTATTCTTGTATCGTAAGTGTTATCATACCGTCATTAACTTTGGGTGTATTATTTATCATGTTTCTGTTATATTGAGATTGTCATATTTGGCTCGTCAAATTTGGAGATCGTCATGTTTTAGCTCGATAAATTAGTTTCGAGTTTTGATCCATATTTGGTAATATGTTGAAGCCACAATATGGGAAATTGTGTGGCATATGAGGCTTGGCTTAGTAACATATTTCTGTTTGACATAGTGGAAAAGCCATAATATATGCAATTGCATACCCTATGGGACATGTCTTATAGCCATGTTTGCGTTCGACATAGTGATCGGGCCATAGTATGAGAAGTTGCATACCCTGTAGGGCGTGAATAATAGATGATCATGTTAATTAAATGTGTAACCTCTTACTATTTAAAAACAAATTAGGCTCAACCTATAACCACGTTCATTTTTCACGTTAGTTTTTTCTTTATTTGAATTTGGATCGTTTTTCTTTTATTTCAAGGTCGCACATTTATTTAATGAACTTATAAACTTTTAAGAGATATTAAGGTCGTCAAATTTTTTGTTTTGCAAATTTTTATTTATCTTATTTGTTATCTAATTTATTTTATACATCATTTAAACAAAAATAGTACTAGACGGCCGAATACTTCTTTAAAATGTAAAAATATTGTAATTTTGTTAAAAGACACACTCACATCACGAAGATGGAAAATAGTACAACGACCATGTTTAGAATAAAGAATTTATAAAGTTTTGAATGTTGAATATTTCAATGATGTTTTAACATATTTTCTTCTAGATCAATAAACCCATATACTTCATGATGTCTTTAACAAATGAATTTAAACGAATCATCCCAATTACGTTCTAATTTCCCATAAATTTTCTCTTTTGATATGTTTAAACCCTTATTTAGTACTAAATCGCCTTCTTTAAAACTCCTTACTTTGAGCTTTGAATTATATGTAGTCCTTATCAATCCATGATAATTATGAGACCAAACTTGAGCTCCCCTTTATATTATTCAATTAGTTCAAAAACTAAATTTTTATCACTGTCATTTTAATTTGAAGAATAATATTGAATTATATGACTTGACAATAAAATTTAACTTAGAACTATAGATCTGTGTCGTAAACCATGGAAAAAAGTGTCTTCTTTGTAGCTGATATTGGGGCCGTTCTATAAGCCCACAAAACGTCTTGAAAAAATCATGTTATTTTCTATTGGCTAGTTCAAGTTTATTTTAAATTCTACTTAAAATGATCTTGTTTGTTACTTTGCCTTGTCCACTTGCATGAGGAAAATATGGGATATAATTATTTTGTTCAATCTCATATAACTTACAAAAAAATGCAAGGAAATCAGTTTGACGTTATGGACCATTTTCTATCATTAACATCCTAGGAATCCTGAACCTGTTCAAAATATTATATTATAAGAACTCACAAACATATTTAGAACGCATCTTCATTAATGGTTTTGAATCTACCCAATTTATCAATTAATCCATACCCACGACTAAAATTTCCTTCATCTACTTGCCATTGTTAAAGGTCCAGCCAAATCTATTCTTCATTTATCAAACAGACACAGAGAATAATTAGAATCCATCTATTTACTTAGAGTATGACTCATATTAGCATATCTTTGGCATGTATCACAAATTTTTACTTTTACAGCATCCATTAACAAAGTTGGATTATGAAATCCCCCATAAAAAATCTTATTATCAACCCTTTATACCCATAATGTTCCTTGTTACAGTTTCAATTAAATCCTTATATATCTACAAAGTTTCATCTTTATTTAAAAATATTTGGATTGGCCCTTGCCAAACTCTTCCTATATAATGTTCCGTCAAGTAAAAAAAAATTAATGCTCGTGCCTCACCTTTATCTTGACGTGATGTTTTCTATTTAAGAAACAAAATATATTCTTAACAACAATCAGTAGAAGTATCAGCATGCATTACTTCTAATTCATTTTTCAAAAAATTGATTGACGAACTTTCATGTATTATCACTATAGGGTTCCTTTCCAAACATCCAAATTTTGAAAGAAAGTCTGCATGAGCATTTTATAACTGAGGTTTGTTCAAAAGTTATTATTTTAAAGATTTCCTGTAATTTGTTAACCAATTTAGTGTAATCTTTCATATTTCCTTGCTTTGATCCAAATACTAATTGAACATACCTGACCACCAATTGAGAATCTGATATTATACAAACTACATTTGCCCTATAAATACAAGACAATTTCATATGAGCTCAAATTGCCTCGTATTATGCTTCATTATTAGTGGTTTTAAAACCAAACTTGATAGCATTATTTAGTTCATCCCTAGACGGGTTGATCAACACAACTCCTCCTTCACAACCGATCATACTTGAAGCCTTATTGATTGGCACAATCCACTCTATATTGTTAAACATATATTTGTTTAGTTTTTCGCTTTCACTATCCATCATATCGTTCTGAAATTCATTTATGAAATTTGATAGTGAATGTGACTTAATGTTCATTTTTTATTCAAATTTATATCGCACTCACCCACTCAAATAACAACCTTGTTAGATGACCTGAAATATTCAGTTTCTGCAAAATATTTTTATTAGAAAAAAGTATGAAAAATTATCACATAACTTTGAAAATATTACCTCATATTTTTCGTAGCTATTACCAAACCAAGAGCCTATTTTTCTAAATCAAAATATATTATTTCAATATTCACTAAAATTTAGCTCACGTGATAAATGAGTTTTTAAATTACATTATCTTATCTGAACTTATTGTCATAGTTGACATTGACAAATACAAAAAAACTTTCTCCTTCAAACGATGTTGTCGAAATCTGAGTAGATATCATCATTTCCACAATTATCATTACATTCAAAATGTTTTGCTCATTTGAATACTTCAAAAAATGCATGGCTTTTATCTGAAGCCTTGGATATGAATCTGGACAAAGCAGTAAGATGATCTGGTATATGGTAATAGGGTTCAAGACTGACTGGATGAGTGTTAGCCTTCCACCAAATTATAGTAAGGTATGATCCCAATCTTAAATTTTCTTTATGAGCTTAACGATTAGGTCTTCATAATGTATTCCAATGATTCTGATAGAGATTGTTGCACCCAGGTATTTCATGGGAAAATTGCCTTGTTTAAATCTTATAGTGTGTTTGATATAGGTTTATCTAGTTGTTGGGGAAGATGTATGAAGAATGAAAAATGATTTCTCTTTGTTAATCAACTGACTAGTTTATACCTGATACTTGTCTAGGAATCTGTATAGTTTGTTAACACCGGATTGTGAAGCATTAGTAAAGATAATTAGATCATCAGCATATGATAGACAAGAAATAATAATGCTACTATGAATTGTATATCTCGTGCTAGGATGATCTTGAATCAGTTTTTTTAATCCTCTTATCAGAAACTCTTGAGCCATGATGAAGAGACTAGGGGAGAGATGATCCTTTTGTCTGATTCCATTAATAGATTTGAAATAACATTTTGCTTCACTATTGATTAGGACAGAAAAGCTAACATTGTTGATTGACTTCATTATTAGATTAGTGAACCTGAAGTTAAATCTAAAGGCAGTTAGAATTTTCTTTCTAAAAGTAATAGAGATTCTGTCAAATTCTTTAGAAAAGTCTATTTTAAGTATGAGGTTTCCTGATGCAGACAGTCCGGTGAATAAAAATACCACTATGATATAGAGTGAAACGTAGCAGAAGCCTAAAGGGATAAAACCCTAATTTTTTTTATTAATCAAAAACAATTCCCTCAACAATGAATTGAAGATAGGTTTATATAGAGTTCAAGCAAAACCCTAAAACTAAAAATATGAAAATTACAAAAATAGCCTAAAGTATTAAAATTGCGAAAAAAGAGGATAGATGAGCCCGAATGCCCAAAAAAGCCCATAGCTCATGAGCAAAGCTCATGACTTGCGTTCGTGACGCCGTTTCCTTCGAAACAAGGTGCTGTGGGTCAAAATCTGACACCGGAGCTCCAAACTGTCAATTCACCGGACTGTCTGCATCATTCCCGCCGGGGAAGAGAAGATTCGTCCTCGAATCAGAACCGGTCTCCCCATCAGAAGAGTCGTCTGCATAAGGAATCGCTGACGAAGATGTTGGAGTCGCTGGTAGAGTTCCCGCTCGAAGTTGTAAGGAAGGAAAGCCTTGCGGGTTTTTCTTTTGAATTTCTCCTAGTTGCAGACTTTATCCTTGCCTTCACACGCGCGGTTCTTCTTCACCTGCTGCCACCAAGCCTGTGCCCTACCGCGTAGGTGAATGGTGACTAATGCGACCCTTATCTCCTCAGGAACTTCCTTGAAGTCCAGGACTTTTTCTGGGATAACCAATCGATAAGTGCCTCTGCCTTAAGGCTGCCATCAAAGTCCGAGATGTCTATCTTGAAACCAAGCTCCCAGCGTCGGTCGTGAGAAGTATTCTGGTCGATCCCCTCCCCAAAAGGGTTATCGATACCCTCAACCTCTGTGCCTTGTTGCCTCGCGTTAAGATCAGCCATCTGACGGGTAAGATCGGCTACCTGACGGCGTAGGTCAGCAACTTCACGATCATCTAAATCACTTGTATCTCTAGTCACTGCAGCGCCACCGCGACCGCTGGTTCTTCCTCGCACCATCTCGCAGGACTGCCTGTGTCTGATACCACTATGATTCAGAGTGAAACGCAATGGAAGCCATAAGGGAATAAAACCCTAATTTTTTTATTAATCAAAAACAATTCCCTAAACAATGAATATAAGATAGGTTTATATAGAGTTCAAGCAAAACCCTAAAACTAAAAATATAAAAATTACAAAAATAGCCTAAAGTATTAAAATTGCGAAAAAAGAGGATAGATGTTGAACAAAAATAGCCTAAAGTATTAAAAAAATTAGGGTTTTATCCCTTATGGCTTCTACTGCGTTTCACTCTATATCATTTCCTCTGTTGGATACGTTAGAGAGGATGATACTATGTTGGATACTTTTACCCTTAATATGTTCAACACAGATAAGCTGAGGGAAAAGATCAAAGATTATGTCATTAATGTAACTAAACATTATCATGTTGAATACATTACACAGACTTATAGTTCTATGGTCATTCCAATTTTAGGTGCATCGTTTTTAGGTATCAGGCATATGGCAGTAGCATACATCTCACTAGGAACCTTAGCTCTATTGAAAAAATCTCTTATAGCAGAGCATAAGTCACTACCAATTATGTGTCAACATTTCTGATAAGATTTAATATTAAATCCATCCACACCAACAGGACAGTTAGGATTCAAAGCATTAATAAAGTTAAAGAAATCCTGATCTGAAGGATGATGCATTAATGTGTAATTGTCTTCTAGCGTAACCAGGCTTGGAATGATAAATTAAATATTTGCATAGTTTTTAGAACTAGAGTTATGTGTGAGGAGACAATTGAATTGGTTTATTGGTGAAATTCCCAACTCTTGAGGATCTTGAATCCAATTGTTGTTCGCTTGGATGCATGTTATTTAGTTTTTCTCTATTTCTTCTTAACATAACTGTGAAAAGCAGTAGTATTTCTTTTACCATTATTTTTCCAATCGATGTTACACTTATATTCCCAGTAGCTTTCTTCTCTAGCAAGCAATTCTAGGTATGTTGAATTTGCTTTGGCTAGGTTAAATTTTTTATCTTGAGTAGGAGAATCTTATAGCATGCTTCATGAAAATTGAATTCTTCTTATGATTAGGCCAATGAGTTAAATATGTTGCAAAATGTATCTTTATTCCATATTTTAAGTTTTTCTTTAAGCCTCTTTAGTTTCTGCCATAAAATATGAATAAGATAGCCACAAGCAGGATCATTCCAACTAGACTTGATTGTTGAGTCAAGATCAGGATGATCCAGCCACATATTCTAAAATTTAAATCCAAACTTTATTTTTATATTAGATTTTGACAGTTTGATGCATATTATGGCGATGCGAGTGACATATGTATTAGTGAAGTAACTTGACCATGAAGATTTTTATAGAACTTTATCTAAACACTTATATTTATGGGGGTTGGACATGTAACTGTTGAACCCAAATACCCAACATTCATTAGGTTGCAGTCATAATTAGGTTGTTAAAATCATCAATAATTTTTAGATATATAGAGGAACGTGAAAGCTGCTCAGAGGGTTCAGTAATAGATTGAAGTCTCCCATTAGGATTCATTATTTCGTTGAATCAACAATTTTCCTTACGTTGTTCCCCATAGAGATTATGAGATCCCTAGTGCATTTTGCATATATTATAGAAACTAGTAAGGCATTGTCAAGAGAATAGTGATTAACACTAACATGGATGAGCTGATCATTGTCTAGAAGTAGCTGGGTTGTATAGTTGTTTCTCCAAAATAGCCAAATTTTGTTAGAGGTGTTAGACATAGATTGTTGAAATCCCAAAAGCTGAGCAGTTTTGGTAAGGTTGTCTTTAGATTATATTGGTTCTTGAATTGCTAGAAATTCAATATTTTCAGCTCTGATGATGGATTTGATCCTTATTCTTGTTTCTTTGCTACCAACCCCTCTGACATTCCAATATAGAATTGTTATAGTCATTTAGGAGAGCCTGTTTGAGATCTAACATGTTTTCTGGTTTGCATTGCTATAGATGATTCAAGTAATGTTGTGTTACGAGTCTTTGAGTCTTTTGATTTATTCACGATGGTTTTGAACATTTTTTCATATGTGTCAGTAATTTTAGGAGAGGATGTGAGGCTTCCTAAAAGATGTTGTCTGGGAGAGAGGCTGCCAGATTGGTCAGGATCCAGATTATAAGAAGAGGTGAATCTGACTCTAACTTCCAGGATGTGTAGGGCTTCATTTATTTCTCCTTTATCAAGATCATGTGTGATGTTTAAGCTTAATAATGTATTGGAATTGTCTTTATTAATAGGCTAAAAATGAGGGGATTTTGTATGATTTGGTGGGTGATTTTTTTTATTACTAAGGCTGCCAAGTATAATCAGGTTGATCTTCAGAGTCTTGTATTGCTCAAGTTTAGAATTAGTAATAGGGTCCTCAATAATCACATATTTCAGTTGACAGAGCCAACCCTTTTGAAGATTTGGGAAGATATTAGGGGATAGGAGGTTGGGTAGGTTGAAAGATTTCAGAAGGTTTAACCGGGATCTTGGAGTCTTGAGATAACTTTCTGCATGATTTAGATTTGTGTCCCATGTGGTATCATTCAGAACAGTACTGAGGTTTGTCTCCATAAGTAATGTAGAACTAAAATCCATCTTTATCACGAAAGGTGACCTATATTATGTCTTGAAGTGGCTTTGATAGATCACCTATGCCTTGTAGTAGTTTTACATGGCTTGGTTTTTTAAAGTAACCTAGGTATCAATGAGAGACCCTATAGATTTGGAAAGATTTCTGATAATATCTTGATTGTATATGTAGTTAGGGATGTTGCTTAAGGTGATCCATAAAGGGGAGGTTGAGGATTCTCTTTTGGGATGCACATGGTATGTTTATCCACAAACCCTACAGATCTTCTCCAGATGCATTTGATATCTTCATGAAGGTCTAGCTCGATCATCAGATTGTGAGGATCCTAAAGAGCCAAACTTACTTTTCCTTTTAATTTTAAAGTGTCAAAACCTTTGTATCTCACTCATTGGAGGCCTGTTATTCGAGAATTTTCCTATCAAGGTACACTTGGCCAAAGATTCAAGATTTTTTTTGTCTGATTGTTGGAAATCAACTGAGATAAAGTCATCTTGGTTCTGGATATTTACTTGTTCATGAACCAGAGTCTTGGGTAAGGTTGTAACTACTTTTAAAAATATTTTCATTTGTGGATGAATTGTTTTATTCGACTGATAGGTTGATTCGTGTTCAAATGCAGGATTGGTTTGGATTTCAGATGGCTGTAGGATGAGTTATTAGCTTGGTTTGTAGAGGGATACGATTTTTTGAGGAGTGAAAAGTCTTAAGCAGATACTTGGTTAGGCACATTTCCAAGTAGATGATGGATTGACTGCTGATGATGGGTGCATAATGCAGCGACTGATTACGGGAAAAAGGGCAAAATCGGGGAGATATTGGCTATGAGGATTTATAGACAATCAAGAAGAACAATAAATCAAAAGGCCAAGAATATGATTCTTGGATTGATAAGTCATCTTCTTTTGTTATGGAAATATCTATCTTTCTTCGTCAATTATTGAAAATTCTTAATGAAATGTATATTCATGTTTAATGCCCTCAAATTGTTTTAATATAAATCTTTTTCAATTTAATTAATTTATGTTATTTTTATTTCTCAAACAACTCTTAATCTTCATATCAGAATATTATTTTTTCTACTTCATTTAATTCTCTCTTTTTTTAAGTTTATTTTTAATATTTTGTTCTTATCTTTATTTATTTTTACTTTATATTTATTTTCTTTTTTATGTAATTTATTTATTTATTTATTCAACCAAAATAATTGTTTTATTTTATATTTTATTTTAGATCTAGCTAAAAAGTGATTCCTCCATTGGGTTCAATATATTGAGTCCAAAATACTTTAAAACTATAATAAAAATCTTGCATTTGCGATTTTCGTATCAAGCTTTTGGTTGCCTCGAAATAGAATCTTTAATTTTTAGATCGATTAGTTTGATATATTTTTGTGCTAATTGATTTTATTTTTATTTTTATTTTATTTATTTGATTTATATGTAACTATTTTAATCACTATTTCATTTCATTTTTTCCCTTACTATTAGAATAGTTTTTTAAAATTTACTTTAATATATTTTTAATATTTCAATTTATCTAACCTAATATATATATTAGTTGTTAATAAATTTTATTTCTTTTTTATTTCTTTTTTTATTTAATTTTAAAATTAATTATGTTTGATATTATTTGTTTGTTTGTTTCTTTTTATTTCTTTTTTACAACTTATACATTAACAACGTCTGTCGAAGGAGTAATACATGAGGATTTGTTACAAGAAGAATTATAGACTATATTAATCTTTTATTGAATAGATTCAATTTGAGTATACTCCGACCGAAAGCGGTGACCACCACTATTTATAATAATGTGATTATCAATCAAGTAAAGATGAGTTCAGTTGCACTACCATACGTTAATATTTGTCATCCGTCCATCACGAATCAATTCAGGAAATCTGAAGATATCGGGTATGTAAGTAATTTCAAACATAGACCTGAACCTTATTTTACTAATAATTATCAAGTACGTCGCATAAAAATTCAAAATTTTCTTGGAAGAACAACGATAATGTACGGAAACATGAGGATTTGGACAAGCTGGAGAAGAAATTAACATGTGAAGAGAATATGAACAAGTTTATTGAATCATCTAACAAATACTATGAGATAAATAAAACAAGTATAAAGAATATAAAGGTGTTAGTGCAGAATCAAGGGGAGTGTTTTAAGAATTTGGAGGTTCAAGTGGGTCAGATACATTCCATGTTTTCCTTAATAACACAAGCAGCATGGCTCAACAATACAACAAACAGCCCTCCTAAAGTGAGCGCAGCCATACTACAAAATGAGTGGAAAGTACATCAGAAAAGTGAGTTGAAATTTGAAGACATAGTAAAAGAAGACAATGTTGATTGCGGGGAGCTCGACTGTGATCGTGATGATGCTGAAAAATATCTTTTGACCTCCAATTTATTGAAATATACTATGCGCGTTCCATACCTGAATATAAAGAAGCAGAAAGGTGAAGAAAATCAGTTCTATGAATTCTTAAAGATGATTCAAAATCCATGGTTGATGGAGACTCCATGTATAATCAAATTTCTATCCAACCGAAGGTCTAAGAAAAGATTATATTTATTGGTCCAAACTGAACTTTCCTATTTTAGAGAATATCATTCATGTCATATATCTCATCATCAAGCCATACAAATCTTACATCTTGAAAATGAGACTATTAAAGTGAATGGTCATCATCTCAAACCATACCGTGAAGGAAATTTTGACGAAAATCGGATCTCAATCCCTCTCCACACTCCAACTTATTGATCCGATAAATCGAGCTACTAACTTAAAATAAATGATGATTAAAAGGTAACTCAAGTTAAAAAAATTCTTATTTTAATTTAGTTTCTTATATTCCAATATTCTTATTTTTATTTTTTGAATATTTAAAAAAAAAATTGATGAATAATATTTTCAAAAGCCATGTTCACTGTACTATTTATAGTATTGTTCATTTTTCGAATAAAATATTATTCATCTAAACATAGTTTTATTATTTTAGTTTTTAGGAATTATTATTTTTTATTCTAAATTTTATTTTTTTTGGGGCGTGTTGTCCATCTGCTTTTATATTTCTTTTTGTCTTATTATCACTTGCTCTTCTCTTTTCTTTTAATTTACTCTTCATTTGATAAGAGCAAGTAATAAAAACACGAGAAAAATCTAAAGGTGGATTGACAATACGCTAAAAAGAATTTCTAAAAATAATAATAATACCCAAAAGTATAAAAAAATAAAACATTTTTTAGATGAATAGTATTTTTTCGAAAATAAACAATATTGTAAACAATGCAGTGAACATGGTTTTTAAAAATATTATTCATCAAATAAAAAAATCGAAAATAAAAATAAGAATATTGGAATATAAGAAATTAAATTGAAAAGAATAAAAACTTAACTTGGGTTGCCTCCATATCAGCACTTTATTTTAAGTCAGTAGCTCAACTTGTCGAATCAATAAGTTGGACCGTGGAAAGGGATTGAGATCCATTTTTTGTCAAAACTTCCTTTAAAGTATGGTTTGAGACAATGACCATTCACCTTAATAGTCTTATGGCTTGATGAGAAGAGATGTTACAAGAATGATATTCTTTTATAAGCAAAAGTTCAGTATGCACCAATGAATGTATTCTTTGTTAGTCGTTCAGTCGGATATAAATTTGATTATACCTAAAGTCTCCATCAACCATGGATTTTGAATCATCTCTAAGAATTTAGAGACTGATTTTCTTCGCCTTCCTACTTTTTTATATCCGGTTATAGAACACGTACTACATATTTTAATAATTTGAGGTCAAAGGGTTTTTTCAGCATCATTGTGATCATGGTCGAGCTCACTGCAATCGACATTGTTTTCTTTTTCTATGTCTTCAACTTTCAACTCACTTTTCTTACCTACTTTCCACTTGTTTTGTAGTATGGTTGCCTTCACTTTGGGAGGGTTGTTTTTCGTATTGTTGGGCCATGCTACTTGTGTTATTGAGGAAAACATGGAATCTATCTGATCCACTTGAACCTCCAAATTCTTTAAACACTCCCCTTGATTTTGCACCACCACCTTTATATTCTTTATACTTGTTTTATTTCTCTTAAACTATTTGTTGGATAATTCAATAAACTTGTT
The DNA here is from genome assembly GCA_036936605.1 of Limnanthes douglasii subsp. nivea. Classification (NCBI taxonomy): domain Eukaryota; kingdom Viridiplantae; phylum Streptophyta; class Magnoliopsida; order Brassicales; family Limnanthaceae; genus Limnanthes; species Limnanthes douglasii. The sequence continues at coordinate 57,614,271 of JAUPFV010000002.1, read as the reverse complement.
CATATTCTCTTGAAATGTTGATTTCTTCTCCAACTTGTCCAAGTCCTCGTGTTCTTGATAATTATTAGTATTTATTGGATAATTCAATAAACTTGTTCATATTCTCCATCTTGTGTTTGGATTTTGTATGCGTCGTACTTGATAATTATTAGTAAAATAAGGCTTATGTATATATGTTGGAAATTACTTACATACTTAGCATCTTCAGAATCATTTGTGATGGACGGATGGTAAGTATTAACGTATGGTACTGCAGTTCATCTTTGCTTAAATGGGAATCTCATTATTATGGATGGTGGTGGTCAATACCGACTTGATTTCACAATGAGTCGCAATCACTTTTTGTCAAAGTACACTCAGATTGAATCAATTCAATGAAGGATTCATACGGTCTTTAATTCTTCTTACAACTCTTACAACAAGTTTATTCGATGTTACTCATTCGGCGGCCATTGTGAATGTATATTAACATTAGGTTAGATAAATTGATATAATTAATTGTAAAATTAAATCAAATAAAAAATAGAGAAATGAAATTTATTAACAACTAATATATTAATATTAGGTTAGATAATTTGATATAATAAAAATATACTAAAGTAAATTTTAAAAAACTATTCGAATATCAAAGAAAAAAATCAAATCAAGTAGTGATTGAAATGATTACATATGAATCAAAAAATTAAATCAAAATCAAAATAAAAATAAAAACTTAAACTAAAAATTAATATGCACAAAAATTTATCAAATTAATAGATCTAAAAAAATAAAGATTTAACGGTGCCAAAAATTTGATTAAAGAAACGCAACTGTATGATTTTCGTTGTAGTTTTAGAGTATTTTAGACTCAATATATCAAATCTAAGGGAGGAATCGTTTTTTGGCTAGGTGTAAAAAATAAAATAATAAAATAAACAATTTACTTAATAAAAAAAAATTAACGAAGCAAAATTTTGATACAAAGATCAAGAGTTGGTGTTTGATAAATAAAAATAAAATAAAATAATTAAATTGAAATAGATTTATGTCAAAATAATTCCAAGGTATTAGCATATATATTTTATTAAGAATTTTTTATAAGTAATTGAACTAACTCCCACAACTAACTCCTTTGTATGACTAATTATATCTCTAGTCCCATATTTCCTACAATTGGATCATGCAACTTAAGAACCTAGTTCAGACTTTGGTCATAGACGTAGCATACTACTCATTCAACTCAGTGATATTATTATATTTCAGAAACAAATTTTACCTCTCGGTCTCAACCTAAATCTAATATCAATCAATTGAACCCATAAGTAATTAAAGGCATTACGTTCAATAATAATATGAAATATATATATATATAAATTAAATGTGTTGGCGGTTTCTTCGCTCGCTCGTCGTTTGGATCTTTATTTGTTTGTTCTGTTAGAGTTTTATCTATAGGAAGATTTATGGGTTTTTTATTGAACCTTAATCTCCTAAAATAAAACACGTCTTTATGATAATATAAGGATTTGGATAAATCTAGTCCGAAACAATGTTAACCAACCCTAAATATTTTAGAATCTTTTTTAATTATTAGGCTTTTATCATTCTGCCTTTTGACCAAGTAGAATAATTTTTGTTTTGTAGTGGTTCTTGGGTACACTTAATCTAAACATTAAAAACACAAAATTTTCTCTCTCAATCTTCTTATACACAAAATTTTACAAAATTTTAAAAAAAACTATCAAATCTTTAAAAACACATAAACCTCCAACCCCCCCCCCCCCAAAAAAAAGTTTTAAAAACACTCAAACGATTTTCGGATGGATATTGAGGAAAATAAACTTGGTGAGGAGCATGAAACTCAAAATAAAATAGTCTTTCAAATCAATTCGTTAAGAAAAATTCCATTTTTGAAGTTCTTCCCGATTTGGGAGGAGCTGAACCTGTGTTCCTCCGCCGGTTTAGACCATTCACCCCAGCGGGTGAATTTCCCTTCCTTGAAAATCTAGTAATTTTTTACTAACTGATCCCCGGTTGGATAAAAAATTTCAACCGTCGAGGGAAAACGTCCTCGGTGGTTGACGATTTTTCACCCACCGGTTCTATGAATACATATGGGAAAAGACTCAGATTTTAACTACAAATCTAAATTAGCATTTTGTTACATCCCCATCAGGTGGAGAATTGTCACCCGTTGGGAAGAAACTACCCCAGCGTTGCATAATGTTTCAACCGCATGATCGCATGTCTGACCCCGGAAATATATTAAATCAACCATAAGCAATGCATTAAATCAAGTTTAACTTTCAATGTTATGTTGAGTATAAGAAAAACAATATCACATTCAAACCATCAATGTTATGTTGTAAAACATACAAAAACCACACAAGTTCAAGTTCATAAGTAAAACATACTTCAACCGATAAAACTAATTTCCAATACAACACACAAACCTTCAACTTTATGTTTTAAAACACACCAAATACCTAATAAGTTATTTAAGACAATGCCTAACTAAAATATCAAACATAGTATCAAGAAACCTTGCACCACGGACTTGTGATTTCAAAGACTTAATTTTTTAATCTTTCAGCCTCTTCCACAGTATCTTCGAGAGGTCGAATACGATTTATCGCAATAATTAGATCCAACGCCTCTTGTTCGTTGAGGATATGCAAAGTTGGTGGGGTCTTTTCCTGTTCAAACCGTCCTTTTTGACTATTTTCCTTGTTCGACATGAATACTTGTTGTCTGTGGCAAAAAAAATTAGGAACGATCTGCAAAATAATGTAAAAACAATTACCTCCCCGTCAGTTGAAAATTTCTCATCCAACGAGGATAAATAAAGAGAAATATGGAAGAAGAATAAGAAAATATATTCTCTGCTAGTTGACAAGTTCTCACCCGGCGGGGACCAAGAACACATGCGCGAAAAACCCTAAAATCTTCGACGAATCCAGCCTAAAAACCTTATTCTAACACAAATACAAGAATCCAACATCAACATATGACTTTAAATAATTAAATAAACATAGATTTATATATTCTAACACCTAAAATAGCTTAAATCTACAAAAACTATTAAAACTAAATATAACAAAAAAACTAAGAAAAAAATATTTTGACTTTTTCCCCTTGTCTATTGTTGTTATTTATTGGATTAGAGTACTCTTAAGTTGATGAAGAACACTTATTTGTAAGCTGAATCTTTGGTTTTGTGATTTTGGGTTTATGAGGTTTGGTGAATAAGAGGGAAAAAGATAAGGAAGAAGATAGAGTTTAGGGCTATTTTGTTTTGGGGATGGTTAGACTTTAGGGTTAGAACTTAGTAAATCTGTCGAGGGTATTTTGGGTAAAATATTATGGATGGTTAAAATTGAAATGGAGCTACTTAAAATTGGGGGTGGTTATCATATTGAGGCCAGATTCAACCAAAGCCATAATATAATATATTATAATTTATTATTGAAGATCAAATATTTATTCTTGTCGTAAGAATAAAGTCATAATCCTCATCAAATAAAATTAAAAAAATTATTTATTCTTTTAAAATAAATAATAAATATTATAATTTTTTTATGTGACTTCTTGATCTTCAATTATTTCTTCATCTTTTATTTTTATTTCCTTTATTATTTATTTAATTATCTTAAAGTCCTTGTCTTTTATTTTCTTCTTTGATTGTAGCTACTATTTGCAATCTTAACCCCTTTTATTTCCTTTTGCTCATTTTTCTCTCACTTCACTAATAAATCAAAAATAACCAAACGGGAGTATTTTTATTCATAATTTATTAAAACTAACAATTAAATTTGTATAAAAATAATATAAAATCAAGGATAAATATTAATTGATCAGTAGGTGTTTTGAGCAAATTATTGTCGAGTCAGGGAAAATTACATTGGCATGAACTCAAGTGGCTCGTGAGATATTTGAAGGGTTCATATGTTGTATAACTGTTTTACAATTAGAATGATACAACTGATATTGTTGAGAGGGTATGTGGACTCTAACTATGCAGACTTCATTGACATTAGAAATTCTAATTTTGGTTATATATTTACTGATCTTGGAGGAGTGGTTAGATGCAAGTCATTGCTACAAAAGGTCATTGTATTTTCATCTACGAAACCCGAATATATGCTAGTCATGGAATCTATTAAGGAAGTTATTTGACTTAAAGGATTCTTAAGTGAAATCATTGGTATGAAGCAATATGTGATTATGTTTTGTGATAATACTAGTGCGCTTCATTTAATAAAGAATCTAAAATTACATGCGCAAACTAAAAACGTAGATATCAAGCCGCACTTCATCTGATAATAGGTGAAGAGATAGAAAGTGCAAGTAATTAAGAAATCTAGAGAGAAAAATCATTTCGATACTCTAACCAAGGTGTTGTTGATTTCAAAGCTCATGAACTGTGTTTACATGTTCTAGTTTGAGATGTAGGTGATCTGGTATTTAAATAGTAGAATAGTGGGTGCAACAGATGCTAGAGTTAATATAAGCCTAGATGGAGAACTTTTAGGTGTAGGCTAGAAGTAACTCGTGAGTAGAGGTACTGAGAAATTATTATATTTGCCGAAGATGGATCAACCAAAGACATGTATAGGAAGAAACTGTTGGATTCTCTCAAGACAGATTTTTGGTCAAGACTTATGTGGAAAGAAGTTTTCTGGAACCTGAGGTCAAGTTTGGACAAAGATCATGATGGTTGCTTCTGCTTGAACTGAAGGTGCAATTTGATGATACTGAGGTGAATGTGTGGAAACTGGGCTGAAGCATGTTGCCGAAGACCTGGGTTAAATCTACTGAAATACTATGTTTTGTTCTTGATAGAACTGCGCTTTAATTATTAATGAACTAGGCTTCTTCCTTATGGGTTTCCTATTTTTCTTGGTTTTTTATTTACCTAGGTTTTCTATTTAATTGGGTTTCCTATATTTTTAGGTATCCTATTTAACTAGGTTTTCTATTTAACTAGGTTTTCTTATTTAACTTAGTTTCATAATTTGAAAGATTTCTTAATAACTACATTTTCTAAGCTAACTCGTCAAAATAGGTGTTTTCAAAAGATTACATGGGCTAAAGATGGATCAGCCTAAGACATGTATAGATTAGAAACTGTTGGATTCTCTCAAGATAGAGTTGTGGTAAAAACTTAGGTGCAAAGAAATTTGTTGTAACCTAAGGGCAAGTTTGGCCGAAGATTATGTTGGTTGTTTATGTTGGAACCAAAGGTGTAGCTTGGTAATACCAAGTTGAAGGTATAAAAACTAAGCTAATTTTTTTTGTGGAGACCTGGGTCGAAGCTACTGAAACACTATGTTTTGTTCCTACTAGATATAAGCTTTGTTCCTGGTGAAATTGGGTTTCTTCTTTATGTGTTTACTATTTTGTCAGGTTTTTAATTTAACTAGGTTTTATGTTTAACTGGGTTTTTTATTTTGCTCGATTTCTTATTTAACTTGTTGTGTTTGAAATAATGAGAGCTTATGATTAAATTAAAACTACATAAAATGTTGTGTTTGATATAGCATTCCTTGTAAAAAAATTGATAACAAAAATAAAGTATATGTTGCCTCTAAACGTAGGATTTCTTCACAATCCCAACCACACAAAAATTAAGTTTTTTCTTTTATTTTGTCCATCTAACATGTTGAAATTTCTTTTTAGTGGAATGATTTCTCAACAAGTGGTATAGTGAGCATGTAGCAACAAAGAAGAGACGTATATCAATTAACGATCTAAATTTTTGAGAGAAATATCTCACCTCTAAGCCGAAAATCCACAAAAGATAAGTCTTATGAAGCTTAACCTAGAGAAATTCAACGAAGATAATAACTTTAACTTTTGGATAATTAAAGTTAAATCTTACTTAGTACATAAGGAATTGATTGCTTCGATTGATGAGAGATCTTTAGAGGTTGATGTTGTGCTATTGTCCAAAGATTATAGTGCCTTTATATTGAGTTTAAGAGATGAAGTGTTCCTTGAGGTATCTGAAGAGCCTACGACACTAGAGATCTAGAATTGGTTAAATGCAATTTACTTTAAGAAGTCCTTGACGAATAAATTTTTCTTTAAGAAATATATTTACACAATGTCGATAGATGGTAGCAAAATTAACTGAAGGAAAGTAGATGACTACAACAGAATCATACTTGACTTGAATGCATCTTGTGTTAAGGTGGAGGATGAAGACTAAGAAATCATCCTCCTAATTTCTTTGCCAAAGGTATACATTTACTTTGTGGACACCATGCTCCAGGAAAAAAAGTCTCTTAAGATGTCATTAGTGAACTCTAATGATCTTTAAAGGAATGTCCTTATAAAGGGTGATTCTGATGGTCATGGCCTGAGTATGAGGGGAAATCCATGAAAGAGATATTCTAACAGAAAGAGAGGAAACTCTCAGTCAAATTCTAGGGTCTTGCAATGGTTTCTAAAGTAATATATTAAACATGCAAGAAGAAATGGTATATCATTCTATCCAGATAAAGTAAAAACCAACAATATTCCAAAGACTAAAAAGTCAGAGATGCTCCAATGGTATCAGATGACTGTGACTAAGCTGATGTTTTAATGGTTGTTTCTTCTTGTAAGTACAAAGATAAATGGGTTTTAGATTCAGTTTCTTTGTTCTATATGACTTCCAATAAATATTGGTTTAAAAATCTGTAACTTTTAAGGTTGAAGGTTTATAATAAAAACATGATGAATCTTGAGATGCCAAAGGGGTAAGACTATTTAGATCAGGTTATTTACATTAATTTAGAGAGTTATTAACAACGTGAAGTACGCACCCGAAGTTAAATAAAACCTTAACAAATGAATTTCTAGTTCTTGAAGGATTTATAGTGATAATTATGTGTGTCTAGTCTAGATAATGATTCAAGCAGGTTATGGAATATTCAGCTAGGGAATTTGAGTGGAAAAAAAACCCCGAGATAAACTTAGTCTTTTTGAAAGTTGTCTTTTGGGTAAAAGAAAGAGAGTGAAATTTCTGCCTAGAAATGATAAAACCAATGGTGTGCTTCAGTATGTTCATTCAGATCTATGAGATCCGGTACTAGAACCTACAATAGGTGGTGCATGGTACTTCATTTCCTTGATAGATGACTATTTCAGAAAAGTACGGGTTATACATTTGAAGACCAATGATGAAGCTTTTGAATCTACTAAAAACTAGAAGACTTTGGTGAAGAATCAAACTGGAAAAATGTAGAAAAATATTCAATCTGATAATGGCTTGGAGAATGTGAATAATGAGTTCACTAGCTATTGTACAAAGCTTAAAAAATTTAGACACCAAACTGTGAGTAGGACTCTTCAACAGAATAAGCTTGTTAAAGAAATGAACTAAACCTTGTTGGAAAGGGTTAGGTTTATGCTTCAAACAACTGGAATAAGGTGAAGGTTCTGGAGAGAAACCGAGACGGTGACTACGTATACCATTAACAGGAGTCCTTCATAGTAAAATTCATGCATTTAGATTATTCTCAAAATGAAAAGTTGTGACCACCAGTCAAGATTGTTTCCAGAGGTAACACCAATGAATAATTAACCTATTAAGCAAGAGGATGATCCGTCAAATAATTTAGTGTCATTAGTGGGATATAATTCTAAATTGCACTGAATATTTGACTAAGGAAGGCCAATAAAGTACTCAGATAAGGGTTGATGTATGAGACATAATGATAAATAAGATCTAACAACCTTTTGTATTTCTAACGATCTAATTACCATATGTACCTTAATAAATCAACTACTCTGTAAGTTTTTAGGTAGTTTTGTTATCTTGTACTGTAACGTAAATCAGCAATATTAATATAAGATTCGACTCAGATCTAACAAGATTCATTAGACCAAATATTAGTCAATCTGAAGCAATAACTGAAACTGGTGAGTACGCACTTCCAGTTCACCTCGCGTTCCTTATCTTCTCTGCGTAACTGCTGTTCTCCCTACGTGCAACCTCTTCGAGAGGCTGCAGGAAGCAATCAGAGCTTTGGATCTTTACTTATTTCAAGAGTAAAGTTCACGAGAAAGATCATAAAGTAAATCAAGCACACAACAAAATATTTAACATTGTTCGGAGCGCGAATAAATCGATCAGATATAGTATATTTATAGGAGGTTAAAAAAAGACTCTCAAACACTAAACACTTAATCATTCAACTTTGTTACAAAGCACTCTACTAGGCTTACCAAGAAACCATGAAACTCAAAATGCATATTCAAGTGTTTATCTCATAACTCATTATAATCAAAATTTGGAGCTTTTTATCTCTAAAATCGTCGCTCTAATCTATTAACGTTCATGATGCCATTTTTGCACATTCACCACGTGTTATGTTTCTTATATTTATATTCTTAGGCAAAAACTTTATTCTCCAACAGGTGCTCCAGATTAAATCTATTTAATAAACGGTCATAATAAATCCTTAATCATAAAATATGTGTTGGATGTAGGTTAGAAGTAACTCATCAATAGATGTACTATGGAATGCCTACATGGGCATAGTTGGATATTTTAATTACATGTATAAGCAAGAGATGTTGAAACTCTCTAGGTGAAGCTTGGATCGTGACTTAAATACAAAGACGTATGTTAAAACCTAGAGCTTAAAACAAGTTGACAAGACTAGTGATTAATGAATCAACAGAGATATAGGTTGGCCCAAAGTGATCTGGACCAAAGCATGATGGACGTAAGCATGAGATATGGACCGAAGTAGTCTGTTGAATCAACCTCGCACATATGCTTTAGTACAAGTAGATTTTGTTCTTCATTGAACTAGGTTTCTTTGAATTTTTAGGTTTTATATTTGATTGGGCCTTCTATTTATTTTATTTTTTTATTAATTAGATTTTTTATTAATTGAGTTGTACATATTAGCTAGGTTCTTATTAATTTGGACTTACTATTTATGAGGTTTCTTATTTTAAGAGATTAAGATTTTATTACAACTATTTATTAATATGATTTAATCTAGAGAGTATATTGAAGAATTAGGTTTTTCTCTAAGCCTATAAATAAAGGAATATACACAAAGATAGGTATTATGACGACAATAACGTAAGCATAAATATTCTAAGTAAGATAAAATAATATATCTTTTGAGGGAGAAGTAAGGTGATAGATAAATAATGAATAAAGAGTTTTGTGAATTATGACATCTTTATCACAAATAAACATTGATCTACTTGTGTGTGTGTGTGTGTGTGTGTGTGTGTGTGTGTGTGTGTGTGTGTGTGTGTGTGTGTGTGTGTGTGTGTGTGTGTGTGTGTGTGTGTGTGTGTGTGTGTGTGTGTGTGTGTGTGTGTGTGTGTATGTGTGTGTGTGTGTGTGTGTGTGTGTGTGTGTGTGTGTGTGTGTGTGTGTGTGTGTGTGTGTGTCTTTATGTAACTTACTTGTTTAATAAAATATTTTTATGTTGATAGTGTATGCACCGAACCACGTTAAATATTATATTGTGTCTTTTTTATTTCTTTTACGTTATCTTTTGTTTATTGTTTCCATCAATTTGGAAGTCGTTCTTTACCTTTGGACAAACTCATTTCCTAACAAGTGATGCAATGAGTCTGAAGAAACAATAGAAGTATTATATCGATTGTTATTGTGAAAGTTAGAGAATATATCTCGTCTGGAAACCGAAAATACTTTTACTTAGATAAGTTCCATAAATCTTAGGCTAAAAAAGTCGACGAATCAAATGACTTTAACCTATGGGGAAGTAAGGTGAAGGCTTGCCTAGTAAAGAAAGGATTGGTTGCTGTTATCGAATAAATCAACACAAGTTGATGTTATATTACTATCTGAAGCTCATAACTCACTAATTTTGAGCTTATGAGATGAAGTGTACATAAGGTATCTGAATAGCCTACAAAGACATGCTATAGTTACGGCTGGAGACGATTTACATGAGAACTTCACTGGCGAAAATATTATATCTCAAGAAAAAAATCATGATGTTTATAAATAGTGGCAAAGATATCTGAAGGTACCTAGATTGTTACAACCCACTCATACTTGACCTGATTGGAGTTAGTGTGAAAGTGCATGAAAATGACCAAACATTATTAAGTACTTTACCGAATGAGTATGAACACTTTATGGACATTATATTATACGAAAAATACTCCCTTAAGATGAGTAAAGAGTGTCTTGAACTTCAAATATATTTAAGGGAATAATGTTTCAAAGGGTGACTTTGAAGGGCACAAACTAAGTGTGAGAAGTGGGCTAAGAATGAGAAATTAAAGAAAAAGAATAAATAACTCTCGGTCAAAGTCTAAATATAATAACATCGGTTCAAAATTAATATGTTGGGTATGCTAGAAGAAATGGCATATCAGTATGAACAATCCAAAGAAAGTAAAAGGTAACAACTATCAAAAGACCAAACCGAGATATGTTGCCTATGTGTACCCAGATTAATATGTTGGGTTCAACTCAAGCTATCTACATTACTTACAAGAGTGATTAACAACATAATTTATGTCCTTGAATTTAAAATTAACCTTATTTATATTGAGAAGTTTGGATGAGGAAGGGTTTACCTATATGGGTAAAGATGACAAACGTAAGGTCTTGCAAGGCTCTTTTGTTGTTATAAAATCTAATATGACTAATGATGTGTTACTTCTTGAGGTCTCTGCAGTAGTAAGGGGTGTGTCTAGTATAGTAAAGGATTCTACCAGGTTATGGCATCATTAGTTGAGGAATTTAAGTGAGAATGGACTTGGTAAACTAAGTAAACAAGGGTTGTTAGATGGTGTCATAATTGAGAAGTTGAAATTTTCTGGAAAGTTGTGTATTAGGTAAGAGAAAGATAGTGAAGTTTTTTTTGTGCAAACCCAGAAAACCAATGAAGTACTTGATTATGTTTATTCAGACCTTTGGGGTCCGTCAACCTACTATAGGTACTTTATGTCACTGATAAATGATTATTCCATGAAGGTATGGGTAACATTTTTAAAGACCAACGATGAATTGTTTGTTGCATTTTTGAACTAGAAGACTTTGGTAGTAAATCAAACAGGGAAAATACTAAAGCAACTTCAGATTGATAATGACTTCGAATATGTGAACAAGGAGTTCACTAGCTATTGTGCAAAGTTTGGCATTTCTAGATGCCAAATCATAAGTGGGACTCCCAAACAGAATAGACTTATTTAGACAATAAATCGAACCCTGATGGAACGGGTTAGTTGTATGCTTCATACAGCTGGAATAAGTTAAACATTTTGGGGAGAAGTAGTGACAACGGCTGCATATGTCATGAACAGGAGTCCATCTACGGTGCTTAAGTTTATTTGTCCTCAAGAGACATGGATCAGAGAGGAACCTAAGTTTTAAAGAAAGTTAATCTTAAGCAGAGAGCATTGAAATGTTTATTCCTCAATTATCCAGAAGGAGTAAACTGGTATAGTTTGTGGTGCCTTGAGGGTAGACATCGAAAGGTTGTAATAAAAGTTATGTGGTTTTTAATGAGGAGTATATGCCATCAAAAAAGATGATGGAGACCCAACAAATACTGTTGAGAAGAGATGTGAAGCTGATGATGTGTCTAATCTACAAAGTGAAGCTGGAGACGTTTCTACCAAATAGGATTTGGACCTGGTGCAACTTCAGATGATCAAACGAAAAGCAACATGATCTTGTCGCTTTCTAACTCACGAATTATAGAGCACGTAGACCAAACAAACAGTCGGGGAGGTATGTTTTTGCCAATGTAATTGGTTATACTTTATCATTGAAAATGTAAGGAGATGTTCTTGAACATGAGACATATCGTTATGCTATCAAGATGAGTGATAAAGAGAAGTGGCTTACGACCATGAAATAAGAATTGATATCCTTCAAGAAGATGAATACCCAGATTCTTATAAAGTAGCTGAAATGTCAAAAGTTGGTTGAAAGTAAATGAATATTCAAAAGGAAGCTAGGTATTCATGGTGTTGAGTTATCTAGATACAAGTCTAGGCTCGTGGCTAAGGGATTTACTCAAAAGAAGGGTGTTGATTTCATTAAGATTTTTTCATCGATTCTGAAATAAACCTCCATCAGGATTATAATGTCTATTGTTGCTAGATTTGATCTTAAGCTACATAGAATAAATATTCATACTACCTTCTTGTATGGTGAATTGGAAGATATGATTTACATGTTTCGATCGAAAATATTTGAAAAAGGAAATGAAGGTGATGTGTGTTTGTTGAAGAGATCTCTCTATGGACTGAAACAATCGCTGAGGTAGTGAAATAAAATATTTGATTATTTTATGAGATCCATCAAATATGTTTGTAGTTATTATGACAACTGTGATTATTGGAATGAGGAAACACATGTGGTATATCGATGACATACTAATAGTTGGAAGAAATAGAATGAATATTGAAGCGGTAAAAACTCAGCTGAAATGAGAGTTTGAGATGAAGGGTATGGGAGAGTCTAAGAGGTTAGTTTGTGTCAAAATTAGAAGGAATGGGCCGAAGGGTTATTTATTCTTATCTTAAAAATAATATATATAGAATGTCCTATGGAAGTTCTCACTATTGGAATCTTAATAATTTTGAATTCTTATTAGACTTCAAATTTTTAGATACAAATATATGATGGAGATACCCTATTTCAATGTTATTGGTAGAATTATGTATTATATGATTTGCATGAGACATGGTCTATCCTAGGATATCGTAAGTGTTTTGAGAAAATACGTGTCTAATCTGGGGAAGTTGTATTGGAATGCACTCAAGTAGCTTATGAGATACTTGAAGAGATCGACTACTATAGGGTTGTGATACAAGAATAATGAAATAAACGATATAATGTTGATAATGGATGTGGGCTCCGAGTATGTAGGTTGCCTAGACACAAATAAGTTTAGTTCAATTTATCTTTTTACCGTACTAAGAGGAGTTGTTAGCTTGAAGTCTTGTATACAGAATTTTGTTGCGTAATTATCTACAGAAGTCGAGTATATGGTTGTTACAGAATCCATGAAGAAAGTTATTCAACTGAACAGATTGTTGATGAACTCGTTGATGTGGAGCAAGGTGTGTTTTTGTTGTGTGATAAGACCAATGCCCTTTATATGATTAAAAATTAAAGTTGCATGAACAAATTAAACATGTATATTTCAAGTTTCACTTCATCCAAGATGTAGTGGAGAAACAGCAAATGAATGTGGCTAAGATTACTAGCAAAAAAAACCTTTTGAATGCTCTAAACCAGTTTCAAAACTCATGAAACTATATGAGACTTGTTCAAATCTGGGATCCAACAGAGATGTAATATAAAGAGTAAAACATTGAATGCAATGCATATTGGAGTTACTATAAGACTATGGGAGAATTTTTAGGTGTAGGCTAAAAATAACTCGTCAATAGAGGTATTATCGAAGGACTAACATGGGCATAGTTTGATTTACCGATTACATTTATAGGAAAGAATTGTTGAATATATATGGGTTAATCTTGGGTTATGATTTATATGCAAAGACATCTGCTGGAACCTAAAATTTGAGACAAGCTGAATATGCTAGTGACTTTTGAGTCGAATGAGATATGGATTTGTTTGGATCAGACATGTCTGAAACGACCTCTTCCAAAGCAGGCTGGTCCCGAACCTGTTTAACCAAAGCATGAGATTTGGACCAAAGCATCCAGTCGAAGCCACCATAGACAGATGGTTCCATACTCTCGTGTTTTGTTTTTAATTGAACAAGACTTCTTCTACTTGCTAGATTTTCTATTCAATTTTGTCTCCTACTCTAGTATTATTATATTAATTGGAATTCCTATTAAATAGAGTATTATATATTCGTTAGGTTCTCTATTAATTTGGATTTACTATTTATGAGGTTTTCAATTTGAACAAATTGAGAATTTATTACATTCGTTGATTAATGGATTTTATCTAGAGCGTTTCTTAAAGAATTAAGGTTTTCCCAAAGCTTATAAATACATGAAGATACACAAATATAGGTTTTGTGACGACAGTGACATAAATAGTAAATATTTCAAGTAAGAGAAAGCTCTATGTCTTTTGAGAGAGAAGTTAGGTGAGAGATAAACATTGAATAATGAGTCTTGTGAATCACATTATCTTTGTAACAAAGAGTGATTGAGCCTTTTTGTGTTTGACATTATTTATGTAACCTACTTCTTTAATAAAAGAGTGTATGTTTCTCGTGGATGTACGATCATTTTCGTAATTTAAACCACGTTAAATATTATGTTATGTGTTTTCGATTTCTTTTACGTTTTCTTTTATTTGTTGTTTCCATCGATGAGGAAGTTGTTCTTTGTCTTTGGACAAACGAATTTCTCAACAATAGAAAACCTCATACATAGGAAATCTAAATTAACAGAAAACATAATTAAATAGAACTCTTAATTAATAGGCAATATAATTTAGTAGGAAGTCCATTTAAATATGAAACTCCAACAAATAGAATAAGCTTAATTCGGTCAGAAACGTAAGCCCAACTTCATCATGAACAAAACGTTGCATTCCAGTAGATTCGGCATACCACTTTTGATCAGGACATTGACAACATGCATTCGGTAGGCCATCGGCAACATGCATTCGTCTATGCTCAACTCTTAGGTTCTAGTAAAATTCTTATAGACCTAAGTCAAGCTGAGAATCCAATCATATAGAGTGTTAGTATTCCTAAATATTTAGGTATTGGCCTTAGTCACCTTCAACCCTTAAGATCCGGTTGAATAACACCAATCACATCTCTCCAGCTACAAGACTTAGTTCCAGCCTCTGGCACCTAGTTCCAGCTTAATCTTTTGTTCTAACCTTCAGCACTTAGTATTGGCTTTAGCATCTAGCTTCAACTATAAGTTACAGCCTACGACATAAAATTATAGCTCACACACCAAGTTACAGCTTACGCACCAAGTTGCAGCCTTCAACATCAGGTTAAGCTTTCAACAGTGCTCTTGCCACAATCATTTCGGGCTTATACTTAAGCATTCTCCACTTAGGCTCACAGTGACACCAATACCAGTTACCTTGATGCTCCAACTACTCATCGGAGATAAACTTCCACCTGCAAGCGTGAACTGATCGATTCACATACACTCCGTGAACTCTATTAATGCAAACCTCCCCGAAATACCAGTCTCGTGACCTTCCATATTCAAAAATACATTAGTAACATCCATATGACCAAAACTCAAGATCAGATCGAGCAGCACTTGACAGCCTATTGTCAAAGTCTTGTTTCTCCACAGTTTGAACATCTAAAACACCTCGTCACAGGCTTACGATTAACACATTATTGTCCTTAGACAACACTTCGACACCAATCTCCTTCGTACCATTCTCTTCAATGAAAACATATATTCTCATTTGTACAATGAATTTTTAACCTTAATTATCAAGAGATTAAAATCATCATCTCATGTGAATTTATTAAGGTTAAACTTTATGAAATCCATCATTATTGATGAGTCCGAATCCAGGACATCTCCCCGGAAGGGCAGGTCAGTGTAAATTCTCTCCGAATACCGGACAGATCATTTGGACCGGACAGATCACTTCGAAACAATGTGAGCCTAAGGCTGTTCGAACTATGACAAAAGTACTAAAAAACCTAAACACTTCCTGACTAAGCTACCTGTCCTCCTGCTTAGAACTCATGGGTCTTTAAACATGACCCGGGTCCATTAAAATTGACCCAAAAGCCCATAAGGGCCCAAACATCACACTATAAATACTCAACCACCAGCATTAACTTCTGGTAGTGAAAATTAACTGCTACCAAGCTGCTTAATTATCTCTCCACCTTGAAACACCCTTACACCACCGTTAAACACCCTTACACCACCGTTAAACACCCTTACACCACCGTTAAACACCCTTACACCACCATTAAACACCCCTGTACCACCTTGAAACTCCACTTAAAATTACTAGCCTACCCTCGGGCTATTTTTATCCACAACAAATTGGCGACCACAGTGGGAGGAGAGAGGTGCCTGAATCAAGCATTCAAAACCTGCCAAGAAATTCTATCCGAATGAATCCGGATAATCCAGAGCTTCCACCAGCTTTGCTCGAAGTGGTGGAAGAGAACGATGAGTATACTGTCCAAGAGCGTGACAGGTTAAGGCTTGAGATAGAAGCTCTGAGGGCTGAAAAGGCCAAAATGGGCGTGAAAGAAAAATCCAAGGCATCGGTTGTTTATCACACCGACAACCCTAGAGAGCCTGAGGCTTTGAAAACTCATGTAAGTACCAAAAAGACACATGCTAGTTCTAAAAAGTCTCACCGGTCCAAGCCTATGGAGAGCTCTGACTCAAGTTCAGAATCTTCGGGCAGCTCTTCGGACAGTGAGGGAAATGAAAAATCCTTGTCCTCCAGCAGTGATGAGGGTCGAACCAAGAAAAAGCAAAAGCAGGTTAAGAAATATTCGAGAAAAAGAGATCACCATGGAAGAATGAAAAGGCATATTGGAAAGGGGTCATCTCACCACCGGAGGTATACGGACAAGATGTTGATGGATCCCTTTGCTTTCCACGATGAGCCAGGTATCTTTGCAACTCCTAATGAGGATACCGTGTTCAGTCGTGGAAGGAATTGGAGGCAGTCTCCACTGTCTTCTAAAATCCTGTCCGGAAACCTCCCCAAGAGGTTTGACAGTACTAAGATGGAGAAGTACGATGGCAGTACTGATCCGGACAATCATCTGGAGCAATTCAAGAACTTCATGATGAACTTTGATGATGATGATGATAAACTACTCTGTAGGGCATTCTCCCAATCCTTCACGGGGAGTGCTCTGAAATGGTACAAGAGCCTGCCTCAGGGTTGTATTAAAGACTTTGATACTTTTTGGGTGGCCTTTCGAAGGCAGTTTGTGGGGAGTAAGGAGCTGAAAGGTAATGGAGACACCATAATCCATTGCGCCCAGGAACCAAATGAGTCATTAAAGGAGTACATAAGTCGTTTTGTGAACACAAAGAATGGGTTGGCTGATTGCTTCGAACAGGTGGCAATAGCATCCCTAAGACAAGGTTTGAACCCAGGCAACCTGGCTGATTCGGTGACCAGAAAGAAAGCCATGACCTGGGAAGGGTTGTTAAATCAAGTTGGCAAGCAAATAAACGTTGATGAAACAAAGAAGACCAGGGTACACAGACAGGTGAGATCCACCCCGGTGGCACCAACTCCAAATCAAAACCAGTCCGGGAATAGAGCAAGAGAAACCGGACAGGGGCATGGTAGAGGAAAAGCTCAGTCTCAACCAGCTGCTCCAGCTCAAATTCAACAATCCAGAAACAAAAGAGGGCCATGGGTCCAACCGGAGTGGTTCGCAGAACTTAAAGAAAGCGTGGCCGCCATTTTTGATAAAACAAAAGATGAGGTACACTACTGGAGACCGGCAACCTTGCAGTCTCCCAGAGAGCATCATAACAACTCCTTTTGCCAATACCACAATGATATTGGCCATACCACTGATGATTGAATAGCATTGAAACAAGAGGTTCAAAATTTGATTGAAAGGGGAAAGTTGGGTGCATATGTTAAAAGAAGAGGAGGCAACAGGCCTGACAACACTCACCGGGTTGGTCCAAGTAATGCTGCCCCGGAGGGGGCCATGGTAATAGTTGAAAGGTTTGATGTGGAATCTGAATACTTGGATCCTGATCTAACACGAAATAAGGTGGGTGCCATAGAGGAGTATTCCAAGACAGTCTCCGGGCTCATTAAATTCTTCGAGTCACTGACAATTTTCGGAGGGGATACAATGACTGCTCCTACTGCTTCTTCAAGAAAGAGGCATGTTCATAATTTAGCCTCCCAGCTAGAAGGAGGCATGACATCTTATCAATCACCAAACTCATTCCCATTCATAGTCTTCGATGAGGATGATTTGAGAGATATTGTTGGCCCTCATGAGGATACTGTTGTCATAGGAGCATCTATAGGGGGCAATGAGATAAGGCGAATTCTGGTGGATACTGGAAGCTCTGCCAATATCCTTTTTCTAAACACTTATAAGAAAATGAAAAATCCATCTGTGATTCAAAAGTCGGATAGATCAATCGTGGGCTTCACGGGCAGCTCAGCCGATGTGATCGGGGAGTTTGAAGAAGAAGTGTTATTGGGCAAGGGCCCTTTCAAGAAAATGGTTAGAATACTCTTCATTGTGGTGGATTGTCCCACTTGCTATAATGCTATTCTAGGGAGATCTTGGCTCTCTAGGATGCATGCAGTGGCTTTGACAGTCCATCAGTGTTTAAAGTATGCTGTTCAGGGACAGGTTGGGGTTGTCCGGAGCAGCCAAAAGATTGCAAGGGAATGCTATGCCACTGCCTTGGCTCCACGAACGCTAGGGGCAGTCCGTACAGATAATCAATAGCAGTTTGAGGGCCTTTCTGGGGGTGAGGGTGAAATTGATGACCCCAGAGAGACCCCTGGAGTGTTGATTCCGATTGAAGAGGTTGAAACGCACTGCTTGGAAGAAGGAAAAAGTGTCAAGATAGGGTCCAAAATGCCACCAATGTTGAAAGAAGAAATGTTGAAATTCTTGAAAGACCATCAGCACGTTTTTGCTTGGTGCAATGCTGATGTTACTGGAGTTCCATCAGAGGTGATTTCCCATCACCTATCTGTCCGGAGGGATGTGGCACCAGTGGTGCAAAACAGGAGAGCTTTCTCAAAAGAAAAGGCTGATGTCATAGTGCAAGAGGTTGACAGACTCACAAAGATGGGGCATATTAAAGAATCTCAATACCCTTTGTGGACTGCCAATCCTGTCTTGGTGAAAAAGAAGAATGGAAAATGGCGTATGTGTATTGACTTCACAGACCTCAATAGAGCTTGCCCAAAAGATTTGTATCCGGTCCCCCGGATTGATCAGTTAGTAGACTCTACTTCTGGGAACAAGCTGCTCTCCTTCATGGATGCCTTCTCCGGGTACAATCAGATCCAAGTAGATCCAAAAGATCAAGAGCACACCACGTTTGTCACTGATAAGGGTCTACATTGCTACAAGGTGATGCCTTTTGGCTTGAAAAATGATGGGGCTACTTATCAAAGGTTAGTTAACAAGGCATTTGCTAATCAAATTGGAAGAAATATGGAGGTTTATATTGACGATATGATGGTAAAAAGTGTGGATGAG
The DNA here is from genome assembly GCA_036936605.1 of Limnanthes douglasii subsp. nivea. NCBI lineage: Eukaryota > Viridiplantae > Streptophyta > Magnoliopsida > Brassicales > Limnanthaceae > Limnanthes > Limnanthes douglasii. The sequence goes on along the minus strand of JAUPFV010000002.1, from coordinate 57,595,135 downwards.
CAGTTACACTTGTCCGACCTCCAAGAAACTTTTGCCAACTTAGCAAAGGTGAATTTAAAATTAAACCCTGAAAAGTGTGTGTTCGGAGTGCAGTCCGGGAAATTCTTAGGCTACATCATAAGTGAGCATGGGATACAGCCCGACCCGGACCAACTCAATGCCTTATTCCAGATGGAGCCTCCTCGAAACATTAAAGAAGTACAGCGATTAACGGGGAGATTGGCTGCCTTGAACAGATTCATCCCCAGGTCTTCGGACAGGTGTGCTCCTTTCTTTCAAACCTTAAAGGGTGCAAAGGGGTTTGAATGGACACCACAGTGTGATGAAGCATTCAATGAAATCAAGAAACATCTTTCCTCTCCCAAAACTTTGTTCAAACCAGTTGATGGGGAGACTCTCTTTGTGTATCTGGCTGTTTCAAGTTGTGCCATCAGTGCAGTGTTAGTAAGGGAGGTCGATGGGCATCCTCACCCAGTGTACTACATCAGCAAAAGCTTGATTGATGCTGAGAGGCGTTACTTGAAACTCGAAAAGCTGGCATTGGCTTTGGTGATAGCTGCAAGAAAAATGAGGCCCTATTTCCAGGCTCATCCTATCATCGTCCGGACATCTTTCCCTTTAAAGAATGTCCTTCAAAAAGCAGACATTTCAAGCAGAATGACAAAGTGGTCAGTAGAGTTAGGGGACTTCGACATAGACTTTGCTCCCCGGACAGCAGTAAAAGCCCAAGCTGTGGCTGATTTTCTGGTTGAATTCCACTCTGATAGGGATTCAGAGCAACCTACTGATTCAAAAGACAAGAAAGTGTGGATTGTCCGAACAGACGGAGGATCTAGTACCATGGGATCTGGGGCAGGGATATGTCTCACTTCCCCCTACGGGGACAACATGTACCAAGCTATTTGTTTTGCTTTCAGGGCATCTAATAATGAGTCCGAGTACGAAGCAACCATAGCTGGGTTAAAGTTGGCCTATATCTGTGGAGCTAAAAGGGTCAAGCTACTAAGTGACTCCCAGTTGCTTGTCCACCATGCTTTGGGCCTATCAGAGGCTAGAAAGGAGCAACTGGTCAAGTATTTACTCCTCCTCAAAAATGAAGCGTTAAAGTTTAAGGTTGTTGTCTATGAGCACATCCCCCGGGCAGAAAATGAGCTAGCAGATTCATTAGCAACAATAGCATATACGGAGTCCTACCCATGGATCCATGTGCTTGAAAGCCCTTCTATTGAACTTGGTGAGGGTGGAAAAGAGGAAGTCTTTGAAATACAAGTGAGTCGGCCTCAAGACTGGAGGTCTCCTCTTATGCAGTATCTGTCTGATGGTATTGTGCCCTTAGATAAATCACAAGCCAGAATGTTGAAACACAGGGCTCGTGGTTTCATTATGTTAAGAGAAGTCTTGTACAAAAAGTCCTATAGCAAACCTCTCCTACGTTGTTTAGGGGATCATGAGTCACAAATGGTTCTCTCCGAATTGCATGATGGTGAGGGATCAGCCCATTGTGGATTTAGAGCTTTGACAAGAAGAGTGTTACTCTTCGGATATTATTGGCCATCAATTATGAAAGATGCTAAGGAACTGGTGAGAAGGTGTGACCCATGCCAGAGGTACAACAATGAAATTCATGTACCAGCCATTCCTTTGGAATCAATTTCTGAGCCCATCCCTTTTGCTCGATGGGGATTGGACTTGATTGGACCTCTCCATGTGGCTTCCGGAGGGCGTAAAACCATAATTGTGGCCATCGACTACTTTTCAAAGTGGGTAGAAGCAGCTCCCCTGGCAGGGACAACCTCGAAAGCTGTCATAAAATTCATTCTGTCCAACATATGTTGCAGATTCGGTGTCCCACAGAAGATAACAACAGAAAATGGGCCACAGTTTGACAACAGAGAAATGGAAAGCTTCTGTGCCTCAAGGGGTATTCAGCACTGCTTTTCTTCACCTTTCCACCCTCAAGCCAATGGGCAAGTTGAAGTGGCTAATAGAACAATACTGTCCGGTTTAAAGAAGAATTTGGAAGGGTCTGCTGGGAAGTGGCCTAGTTATCTACAAGAAGTCTTGTGGGCCTACCGGACAACACCTGGGGCTGCAACACAAGAATCCCCCTTTGCCTTGGTCTATGGAATGGATGCAGTAGCCCCCATAGAGAAGACACTCCCCTCATTTCGTATTCATAACTTCTCCAGACATGCTAATGAGATGGCAATTAGAAATCAGCTCGATTTGATCGAAGAAAGACGGGTTAAAGCTCATCTTAGAATTGCACACTATCAGGGCTTGATGAGAAGCAGGTTTGCTTCTAAAGTTAAAAGGAGAGATTTTCAACCAGGAGATAAAGTATTAAGGAAAGTTTTCTTGCATACTAAGGAAAAGCTCTTCGGAAAGCTGGCCCCAACCTGGGAGGGTCCGTATACTGTGGTTGAAAAAATCAAGCCTGGGACTTATTGGTTGGAAGATAAAGATGGCAGGGTTTTAACTCACCCTTGGAATATTGAACACCTTCGAATGTACTTGGAATAACACTTGTGTAAATATTTACTTGTTTAAACATCCATGTAAATATTTGGGGGCATACCTTCCCCTCTTCGGTGGCACGGAGAGCTTTCAATAAAATTTGGTGCCTTCTTCAAATTTCTCTAAGTATTTTCAAAATTTTATCTCTTATCATACTACCCGGACTAAAAGATCTAAGGGCTATTTAAATTCTAGCCGGAGAGTCTTAATACTCTCACAATACAATAAAACTACTTAAACTCCAGCTATTTAAACAAATAATGAAAGAAGAGGATGGTTGAGCAAAATAAAAATATTCATTCAACAACTTAAAATTGCCTTGGCCTTCCAAGGACTTTTTGAACAAGTTTGGGCACAGTACAAAAAATCTGTCCGAATAATACGGACACCATCACAAAAAGAGTGCCTTGGCCTTCCAAGGACTTTAGTTCGAATAAAAGATAAACAGAATAAATTATAAGTTAAGGTTGAGCCTTTGAAGATGGCTCGCCCTCATCTGATTTTTTGCCCTTGATGTCGCTCCTCTCTTCGACTATCTTCTTGCCCTTGGGATCAATCTCTTCTTCACCTGGGCTCTCTCCGGTTTCCTCTTCATTGTCAGACGAGGACTCACCGGAGTATCCCTCGTCAACCATAGTATAATATGGAATGTCATCATCATCCACATAGCGCCATAAGTCCCCCAGTCTCCTCTTCGGGAATTTTTCGTGAAACAGGAGAACCATATCAGACTTCACCCTTTGAATCATTAGCTCCTCGCTTTGTATCATCTCCCTGGCATAGGCGTTGATCTTGGCCTTGATTGTGGCCTCTTGGTCCCTCACCAAAACCGCCTTCTCTTCACCAGCCTGAGTCACTGCATTCTCTAAAGCGATTTTGTCAGTGGTCAGGTTGGTGATGAGCTTCTCATTGGCTGCAGTTTCTCCCCTTGAGATTGTCAGGTCCTTCTCCAGTCCGGACAGCTTAGCCCGGAGATCTTTTATGGTCTCTTCCAAAGAAGCAACTTTTGTGTTGCTTTCATCTTGATTCTTCTTTAGCTGATCATTTGCCTCCTTAAGCAAATCAACCTTAGAAGCAGCAGTCTGGAGGTCATCGGACAGCTTCTCCTTCTCAGACTTGAGATCTTTGATGGTGTCTGCCTGACTTCGGACTTGCCTTTCCAAAGTAAGCATTGGCTGTACATTGCTAAGTAGAGAATGGGCTATAATATCCTTCTCGCTAGAAACCATGAAAGTCTTACCGTTAAAATTGACCGTGTTGGAGCTGCTCGGAGGGATGTAGGGCCCTGCGAACTCGTCTCTGGGCAGGCCAAGAAAATATTCACCAAGTCCACCCAGACCGGTGATGTCCATTTCATCCAAGTTAAGCTCTCCCCCCTCAACTTCATCTGTATGGAATTCCTTTGGAATCTCTTCTTGAAAGTCCCTTGGGATCTCTTCGGCCAATGTTGGGTCAGTAGGGAAAGAGGGCTCCGGGTCCCGGAGAGAAATCTCATCTCCTTGGGAAGTCTTTTTCTTCTTGGCTTCCCTGTCAGCACCTTCACTTGCTTGCTTGCGAGTCCTCTTTGAAGCTCTTGAAGGTTTTGGGAGATTCACTTCCTGCTTTTCGATCTCCTGCTCCACCACTTGTAAAAGGGCTGCATCAATTTGAACCTGGGCCAGTCCCTCTGGGTCTGTTGGGGCCTCCTTCTCAGTATCACCTTCCGCCTTCCTGCCTTTCTTCTTCTTGCCTTTAATTTTGCTTGGGGCTTTGGCCCGGGCAGGCAGGTAGAGTGTCCCATCCAGCTCGTGGGACCTTCTCAGCACAATGTCTTCATCAGGCTGGGTGGCAAGCTCTTCCCAGGTTAGGTCTCTCCGACCTGTTGTGTTCCACAGATGGGACCTTGCTAGGTTTCCAGTGGTAAAGGCCTTGTGGAAACGGTTCTCCCAGTTCTCTGCAGCCCATGCGTTGATTTTGCCACAGGTAGTCTGTCCGGCCTTCAGGTAGTCCCCGAACTCCTTTGGCAGCTCTATTAAAACAAAAGAGAAATTGGTTAGTACAAAGAAGAAAAAAGAGTTTCGAACAGAAACTTAAAATAAAAACTTACGGTCACTCCTCCATCTACTCAAGAGGAGGCTTGGATTCTCTCCGGCCTTGATTTTCTTGCCGTTTTCCCATGAGCCACTGACAAACAAGAATTGGCTCCTCCATTTGCTCTCCGACTCCAGGAGATCATCAACAGCTTTGAGATTGTTCCCCATGTTGAAATGGTAGAAGGGGAACTGATGATGCTTGCACAGGTTGGCCACTGCAGCGAACTCTTCCATAGGAAGAGGGATCCCTGATAGCCTAGATGCCATTATGCATGACATCAAGGTGAACCAACCATTGGGGCTTAACTGTGATGGGCAGAGTTTGACCAAGTGAAAGTAGCGCACTATCTCCGGGTCCAGTGGGAACCTGAGTCCCCAGTTGAATAGCTCCGTAAAGAAGACTATTTCATTCTTTTTAAAATCCATCGGGGTCTCCGGATCGATGGGAATCCTTATCTTTACGTTCTCAGGGATCCCCCACTTTGTGCGCAATCTACCCAGATCTGAGGTATGGATGAACGCATACTTGGTCTTCTGCAAGGCCAAGAGGTATTTGAACTCAACTTTGTGGAAGCACGGCCCCACTCTTCCCTCAAGGCTCTCCGGCAGGTCCGGGCGCCTCAGATACAAATTTTCCTTCCCCTTTTTTACAGCAGCAGGAGTGATATCATCTTGTCTGGAGGACTCTGACTCAAAGGGGACCTCTTCAGTAGAGTCCTCCATTCTCTCCTCCATAATCGTTGGAGGGACCTCTGTGGAATTAGTTCGGGGAGGATTAGTGCTTGGCATAGCCTGCCCTCCGGACTGTTGCCTCACCTCGAGTTGAGTTTCTGAGGCAGAAGATTCTTTGGGGGGTGCCGGGCTGCTGGCCTCCGGACCGGACAGCCTCTCCCGGGGAGCTCTAAAGGGCACTCCAGACCCAGAGTCACTATTTTTTGTTCCCGATTTTGAGGGAGTGTTTTTGGAAGTTAGCCCCTTGACTAATCGGCTTGGCCTCTTGATGACTAATTTATCCGGAGAATGGTCAGAGTCAGACCCCATGGCAATAAAAGACGATTTTTTCCTAACACTTGTAGCAGTAACTCCCGGTTCAACAGCAGGGATTGACTCCTGAACTGAGGAGCCAGATACTATGGGAGAAAGGGTAGATTGAAAGAGCTTTCTAGGCTTGGTACCTTTGGAATAAGATGAGCCCCTATCAGACTCTGCAACAGAGGATGCTGGTTTCTCAATAGGCAACGATGGTAGCCCTGCTGCTAATCGTTTCTCCTTCTCGACCCTTTGTGCTTTCTCCAACTCCGAAAGATTGAGCCAACCGCCTTTGATCAAAGCTGTTCTTGCTGTAAACATAAAACAGCCAAGGAAATTTTCGTTTTAGAGAGATAAAGCTCTGGGTGAAAATGCAGAGTGAAATTTGAAAGAGATAGTGAGACAGTGAAAAATGAATGAGAATTTATAGTAAATGTGAAAAAAATGGGAGTTGATTCCTAGGAGAATCCGAAAAGTCAGGTAATGATTAAAAGGCGGCGTTGATGTCATTATTGGCAATTAAAGAGGTAACTTGTTAAAGAAGGTGGTGCGAAATTCAAGGTGAAAAAACGGCTGGAGTGACCAATCAGAGAGTGACACGTGTCCCATTAACTCTGGCAAAAACTGTTTGGAATTCGTAACGTTTGACCTGTCCGGGTATACCCATAACTCTCTCCGAATTAAGAACCACTTCCTGTAATCGGACAGTTTTTTAGTTCTTTGACAAGGACACTTGCTCAAACACCTAAAAAAGGGGCTCCTGATGAGTCCGAATCCAGGACATCTCCCCGGAAGGGCAGGTCAGTGTAAATTCTCTCCGAATACCGGACAGATCATTTGGACCGGACAGATCACTTCGAAACAATGTGAGCCTAAGGCTGTTCGAACTATGACAAAAGTACTAAAAAACCTAAACACTTCCTGACTAAGCTACCTGTCCTCCTGCTTAGAACTCATGGGTCTTTAAACATGACCCGGGTCCATTAAACTTGACCCGAAAGCCCATAAGGGCCCAAACATCACACTATAAATACTCAACCACCAGCATTAACTTCTGGTAATGAAAATTAACTGCTACCAAGCTGCTTAATTATCTCTCCACCTTGAAACACCCTTACACCACCGTTAAACACCCTTACACCACCGTTAAACACCTTACACCACCGTTAAACACCCTTACACCACCATTAAACACCCCTATACCACCTTGAAACTCCACTTAAAATTACTAGCCTACCCTCGGGCTATTTTTATCCACAACAATTATGAGTGTGTTTAACTTTACTCAATATTTGCGATCTTCGTCTTTTTACTTTGCTTCACCAAAAAACAAATATTGATTTCAGATCTTCACGTTCACCACACCACTTGTTAGAAAATAAACAATATCTAAACAAAATTTTAGCTCAGATCTAACAAGAATCGTCATGCCAAATCTTAGCCACTCAACCAAATGAATGACTGAAATTGGTAAACATCAGTTGAGCGTCTGCAATAGATAATCAGATATTCGGCTCTTACCGTATTTAAAAATAAAGTTAAAAATAAATTAAATTAAACACACAATAAGAGATTTAACATGGTTCAGATCGTGTCAAAATCCTATATCCACAGATAACAGACCATTGACGACATGCATTCGGTAGGCCATCGACAACATGCATTTGCACATACTCAACTCTTAGGTTCCATTAGACTTTTCTGCACCTAAATCTGATTGAGCATCCAATCATTTAAAGAGTCAGCGGTCTTAGCTCATTAAGTCTTTAATTTACTCACCTTTAACCCTTAAGGTTCGGGTGAACAACACCACTCACACTTCTCAAGCTACAAGATTTAGTTTCAACCTTCGATACCTAGTTCAAGCTTCAACATTTAATTCAAACTTCAACCCTTAGTTCCAGTATTCGGCACTCAGTTTCAACTTAAACATTCATCTTCAACGCTATGTTACAGCATACGACACCAAATTACAACTTCCACACCAAATTACCGCATTCGGTACCAAATTAAACCTTCGACATTGATTTTACCATAGTCACTTTATATACACTCTCTTGAACGGAAGAACACCGTAAGGACTTTCCCGTGATCTTTGAGAAATTACGGGAACATCAAATGTATGTGGAAAATGAGAAATGTGAGGTCCCTAAAAACTATTTAAATTTTTTGTTATATTTTGGAGAGATGCCCTGTCCAAATGGACTAGGCAACGAGTCAGACAATTCAAGATTCCAAAGTTCCTACTTTGGACTTGCAAACCACTATGAGCGATTTGTTAAAGAATATTACAAAATACAACACCGTTGACATAATTGTCTAAAAAAAAGGATCTGTGGTGTTGGTTGGCCAAGTGTCAAGCGGAGTTCAATAGTTGAAGAATGCTCTAATGTCTTGTTCTTCCAGATATGACCCAGAATTTTGGAGTATAAACATAGCAGACATTGCTTTAAGAAGGGTGCTGCTGCAAGAAGGTATTCATGTTGCTTATGAGAGTCGAAAGTTGACAGGAGAGCAGATGCATTATCCCTATGAGAAAGGGTTCTTACATTGTTTTACTTCATTTAGACCTAGAGGCATTATCTAGCTGAAGTTGACGGCCAAGATGCTAGATGGCAAGAACAATTAGCTGAATTTGATTTCACGTTTGTATATAAAACTTGAAGTCCTAACCAGATAGCCAATGTATTAAGTCGGAAAGGATTGCTCGATGGGAACCCAAGTCTGTGCCTCAATTTCCTCTAGTAATGTAACTAGTCTTTCTGGGATCAGAGTTGGAAAGGACAATACAATGATCTATTAAAAAAGAGCTTAAAGAAGCCGAAATTCACTGATTTTGGATTGAATATAACATATTTTTCACTAGAAGAAGACGTTTATAAGACCATATGCAGCAGCGCATATTTCGTTAGAAATATGCGCTACATCTTGAGCAGCAACGTGTATTTCATACACGCTGGCAGCTCAAGATGGTTTGGGGATCAAAAGATGAACCCCAAACCATCTTTTAAACAACCAATTGCAGCATACCATTTGGCATGCTGCAGTCAACTTTTTTTTTTTTTTAGAAAAACGGTTTTTTAAAAGAAACGGTTAGTCAAAAATTTTAAAAAAGTATACCATTATTTATAATTTTTCGATAGTAGAGACTTGGTTCGTTTCATTCCGACACCGAATTTTTTTGAGTTTTTTATTTATTTAATATTTTCAAAATGATTTTTGGAACATTTTCGTAAGTTAAAAAAATAAATAAATTATACCATGCTTTATAATTTCTTGAGATCTATAGATAGAGATTTGGTTTCATTGATTCGGACAACGAAATTTTTTAAGTTTTTTTTATTAAGTATTTCCGAAACAATTTTCGGAACATTTTTGTAAGTTAAAAAAATAAATAAATTATACCATGATTTATAATTTCTTGAGATCTATAAATAGAGACTTGGTTTGATTGATTCGGAGAACGAAATTTTTTAAGTTTTTATTTATTTAGTATTTCCGAAACAATTTTCGGAACATTTTTGTAAGTTAAAAAATAAATAAATTATACCATGATTTATAATTTCTTGAGATCTATAAATAGAGACTTGGTTTGATTGATTCGGACAACAAAATTTTTTAAGTTTTTATTTATTTAGTATTTCCGAAACAATTTTCGGAACATTTTTGTAAGTTAAAAAAATAAATAAATTATACCATGATTTATAATTTCTTGAGATCTATAAATAGAGACTTGGTTTGATTGATTCGGACAACGAAAAGTTTTAAGTTTTTGTATTTCCGAACATTTTTGTAAGTTAAAAAAATATATAAATTATACCATGATTTATAATTTCTTGAGATCTATAAATAGAGACTTGGTTTGATTGATTCGGACAACGAAATTTTTTATTCTATTAAAAGTTGAAGCTTTTTCGGAAATCAAACCAATTTTATTTTTAATTTTGATTTTTAAATATACTATATATTATGTATTATATTTTTAATTATTTCAATTTTATAGTTTTTATTTGTAAAGAAAATATATTATGTTAATTTAAAAAAATTATTTATTTTAATATATATAATTTTAATGTAAATATATAGTAAATAATAAGAAAGATAAATAAAAATATATGGTAGGATATTGTATGGTAGAATGACGTGGAAGAGAGAGAAATATGGTGGGGTATGCTGAAAGATGAAATATGCACCGCTGTGGGGAGTGAGAATTTTTGCAGAATTATTTGGAGAGTATGCTGATGTGGCGCTGATGTGGCGTGCTTTTGAGAGATGAAATATCCCCACTGCTGTGGATGGTCTAAGTTCCAAGAAGCATCGGACTTTGAAGAACCCTACTTCGAGAATGCCATAATTTTGTTTGAACGGGTTACCCTGGATGGTAGAGAACTGATGCCTTGATGAGACAAGGTTATTATTGGCCGCAAATGAATGAATGTCTGATGACATATTTGAAGACTATTGGTGTATCAACTAGTGACTAAGAGGTAAAAGGAGACGGTCCTATTAGAAATTTTACTCATATCTAGTCAGTCTTGTAAATTTGAATCTGTTTTAGTTAGAGATCATGGATTTTCTAAATATGCCGCATTCATTCGTGCATCGTAGCATTGTACCGAAGTGGCTGCTCGTCTTTTCTTAAAATAACGTGGTGAGGTTTTGAGGAATACCTCAAAATATAGTGAGTGACAAAGATTCAAGCTTCACGGAAACATTATAATCTGAATTTCTTTGTATTTGGATTCACAACTGAGTTTCTCTTCCAGCTCTCATCCCTAAATTGATGATCAGACAAAAAGGTTTAATGCTACGTTTAGAGAATATCTGCCCTGCTTTGCCAAAGCGCTTTGAAGAGTATCTACACTGCTTTGCCAATGTGAATCAATCTAATTGGGCACTTCACCCGCTATGGAAGTGACTTTTGAGTTAACCTACCATCAAATACCTTTTGAAATTATAACAAATCGACAACCGATGATGCCCCACAACATGGAGAGGACCTAAACCTTGAGCGATAAGTCCTAAGAAGAAATGGAGGATTAACTTTGAAACTGCTTGATCCCACTTAGTCAAAGTCACGGAGAGGATGAAGAAGTGGGCCAACAAGAAGAGTCTTCCGCGAGAAATTTAAGTTGGGGATTTGCTTCTAGGGAAAGCATTATCTAGAGCCCTCTGAAGTCAAGATATTTGGCTCACTCACAAATAACAAGGACCAGTCAAGAAAGTGGCAAACATGGGTAAGAGTGCTCACCGAGTCGTCCTTCCCATGCAGATGAAGATGCACCCGATATATGTAAGCCTTTTGAAATCCTTCCCCCAAGATAATAAGATCCGGAACGATATCAGTCCAGATGACCAGCCCTGCTCTTTGATACTCCTCAATGCAAAAGTCAGCGGGTTTCTAGCAGATAGTACAATGATAGAGTCAAGAAGAAGACGAGAGTTCTTAGTAAAGTGAAATGGCTCAGGAAAGGATGGAACCAGCTTGGAAATAGAAAATAATTTAAATGTTTTCAGCAACATGATTGCAGAGTTTCTTGTCCTAAAGGTGACGAGATCATCAAGCGAACATGTGGGATAGGGTATCACGGATCTCATGTTGCCAAGTACGTTCAAGTCTATTGTCATGCGCCTAAGTATGAGTTTGATGTCCCAAATGTCATCATTAGTGACTGCCCTTGCCAACCTGCGCCCGGCACAACATGTATGTACGTAACAATCCACACAATCCCACGCCAGCCCGTGCGCGTCTGCCTATGTGTCTGCTCGTGCCAACCACAGCTTGTCTGTGCGAGCCAGCCTACGCGTCTGTGCCAGCTCACGTGCATCATCTTCTGTGCATGCACTATTCCCAGGGAACTCGTTAGCCCAGCCAACAACAGCAAATTGTCAACGTCATCCCCTGTTCATGTGTCAGTTCCAGTATTCCTGTCAAAACCAGCCAACGCGGACGATGTGTGCGAATTAGCCATCGTTCATGCGTCGTCCACCAGTCAACACCAGCCATGTGCTAGTGCCAGGGCCAATACGAGTAATAATCTGGTGAAACAATGGCCCATGCACTAGCACCCGTCCAACCCACAACTACACCATTGACCAGACTAGCTAGTAGCGACTTTGAAACTGCATGGCACCAGCACAGGCGTTTTTGTGTTGTTTCGACTTGTAGTTTATTGTATAACCATGCATTAATATCCATTATTCTGCATTATGGGCCTAGGGTGTTTTGAAGATGTTCACCCTTCAAATATAAATGTAGTACCTAGTACTTTTTTAGCAAAAATCATTTATAAATCTGTAAAACATGTGGACAAGTATCGTCCATAGGAAAAAAAGCAAGACTAATTTACTTAACAAAAATCAAAGTAAGTGCCCCCAAATTCCTAAAGTAACAAAAATAACTACGGCCGTGATTGTCCCCTGCGGAAATCTGATTGTTTTCCTGAGTCTTCTTTCAGTGTATGCTTAAAGTAACACAAAAAAAAAAGTCAGACCGTGATAGTTCCCTGCCGGAATCCAATTGTTTTCCTGAATTCTTACAGTGTATCCTTTATAAACTGTGAGGTCAATAAATTGTTTCTACCAAGCTGTCTTGTCGTACCAAATTTTGATGTAAACTATCTTAAAACCTGATTATTATTCAACTCTGACGTTTTTTAATAGAATAACTTAGATTACAGTTGGCTGCTCCTGCTGGGGTAGTTTTATTCTTTGCCAAGCCCAACCATTTATAAGATTGAGGTAAAAATTATCCAATTCCCAGTAGCTCTTTTTTATTGGTCCCTGCTCATGAGACACTCTACAGCATACCTATTACAATGATGAGACCACTAGTTGTGCAAACATGACCTTTGCTGCAATGACTAACATATAAGTGTTCTGCAACAAAATTACACGGCAGTTTAACATCAACTAGTCTGACTCTACACGAACCACAAATTCGCGAGAGAAGAGTGGAACTTGACCGACAAAATTACACAATACATAACGAAAAATGAAAAACATAAACAACAAACAGACAGATGCATGATACTGGGAGTTTATCTATCTATCAATGTCAGGCGAATCAATCTCAGGAGGAGGCCCAAGAGAAGATCTATCAGTGTCAGGAGGATCAATCTCAGGAGGAGGCCCAAGAGACGATCTATCAATGCCTGGAGGATCGATCTCAGGAGGATCCATTTCAGGAGGAGGCCCCGGAGTCGACGGTGGTTTAGGAATATATGGGTTAAGGGGAGAGCCGTGCTCGATTGGTCCAGGCCTTACGGAAGCCTTTGAAGCTGGAGCTGGATCTATCTGGTGTCGGTAATCATCCATATTCAAGTCCCCTGGATATTTCTCGTCTGCATCTCTTCGTATATATCCCTGCAATCAAAATATTACAACCCTAATCAATATGTTGAAATATCTCAGCTAAAAAGGACGGCTAGAACTTGAAATTTCGATCTTGAGCCGAGCTGGAACTTTTTTGAATGAAGCCCATTGCAACCCAAGCTTCATTCCTAATTGCTAGCTCGCAAGCAGCTGGCCAGCCAGCTCGAAAAAAAATTAATTGAGCTCAAGCCGAGCCTTCGAACAAAGAAACTGAGGCTCCGCCATCAAGTAATTCATTTCGAGTCTCCGTTTTTTTGTTCGAGGCAAGCTCAAGCCGACAGGTATTTGGCTCGGCCTGATATTATCCCTAGTAGCATGATCTATATATCTGGTGAGTGCAATTTGGAAATGAGTTAGGCCCATAATTTCCTCTAACACAATCCAAAGAATCATAACTTTCGGGACTTGTTTAGACCCTACATAGCTAGACTCTAAAACCATCTACACACACAAACATCAATTCCTTTCTTCGAAACATTAGGACCAATCAGTCAAGACTTGAGAGTGTATTACCTTCAACTTTCTTGCTCTTGTTGGCATCACGAAACTGCCATCAAGACCGAATAAGGCCGTGTCTGAAACAACATAATATATAAGAAAAGAAATTAATACAACCACTAAATATAAACTCTGTAGACACAAAAAAATGTGGAACCAATAAAAAATTCTCAAATAAACATCAAAACATAAAATTTAACCAGTCTTCAAATCTATGCAAATCCAGACAAACAAAAATCACTACAGATGCAAAACAAGACCAACAAAATTACTGTTCCAATATATATATATATAACCAATTCTTGTGGCTAACTGATCCCGGTTCTTGGCCAACTTAGTACTTCTAACTTAGTTTATCAGATAAGAAACAAGAAATAAACTGCCAATTAGACAAACATGCAACAACAAAAATATAGCAATATAAAACAGCTGGAAAAAAAAAGAGTAAAATGCACAGTCTTACCCAACAAAACTAACTTGCATGAACAATTCTACTATGTAATGATGGTACAATGTCCTAATTTGCAAAACCAGTTTAACAAATTTAGCAAACTCGGCACTTTTTTGCCTTAAAATTGCCAAAGAAAGAGTACAAAGACTAAAAATGTACTACATTTTACAACTTTACCAGAAACTGAGGAACCAGTTGGTTTTTCAGACAAGCCGGTAAGGAAAACCAAAGCTCCAACTACAGTAAGCAGAAAAACCCATAACCGAAAAGTCTCCATAGTCAGAAAGCATCAATCACCCTTGAAGAAGATGAAATGAAATGCGTGTGAAGAGGGGAGCTAAAAGTATATATTTTTGTGGAGAGGAAGAGGTATAGGGAAATGGGTTAGTGTCTAAACAAAGGAAGCCATAGCCATAGCTTTTTAAAGAAAGATGATTTAATGGTGGCATGTGCATAATTTTGGCCATTAGTTCGATGTTCTTTATTTCTCATGAATGCAGTGGAGAGAGAAAAGGGAGAGTAAATGCTAATGTTAAGGGCTTTGCAGAAGAAACAAGTGAGGATTGAGGAGAGAAATAAATGCAACATAGAGGTGGTGCTGAATGCTGATGGTGCTGGACACCACCACTCTCTCTTTATTGCTTCGTGTGGTGCATTTCAAATTAATGGAGGGGAAACAAAATCCATTTTTTCTTATTTTCAATGCTTTCATATTACATATTTACTTTTATAAATTTAATTTTACATAATAAATTAAATCTATTTATCGTATGTAAATAATAGTTTTTTAAAACCTGGTTGAAGCGGGATGAATAGGCGCATGGACATGGACGGAAATAATCTATCATGATTATATATTAAGCGATTTATTAATGGGATCACAATTGAATTAATTTATCTGGAATTTAAATGAGCGCGGTTAAGTAGAATTAAACACAGAAAAAGGAAAAAAAAAAAAACATTTGAAAAATTAGCTAAAATATAAAGGACGACTTACCCAATATATTCAACCAACTCTCCCATGGTCACTTCATCGTAAAACAAACATTTTTTAACCAAAACTAAAACCTAAAAATAAATTTTTTGTCATTTTTTCAACAAATATTTATTTCCAACTTTTTTTTTATATTTATTTTAAAATTTTATATTTTTCAAAAGGAAGCTAGAAAGAAAAATATCATCGGTTTTATTTTTTAATTTATGAATGATAATTTTATAACGAAAAATCACTAGACCTAGTTATGCTGGTTTTGCATTACGTCTGACTGGTTTCGTATTTCGTACTTCGTTTGTTCTAGTCTCACATTTAATTTCAACATTGGTCTCGTATATCTGAGAAAAGAAAATTTAACTATGGTATTGCACTTAAGATAAAAAAAATTAACTTTGGTTTTGCACCTCGCACTTAAGAAAAAACTCAAATTTAACGATGGTTTCGCATCTCGCATTCTGTATAAGCATGGTCTTGCACCTCGTAGAAAAATCAGTTTTAACCTTAAGCTCGCATTTCTCTATTACATCATGTATTGCCTCGCATCTCTCCATTACATTAGCGAGTCCAGAGCATGCCTAAGTGCGAGATGTGAGGCTACGAAAATGTAGTGCGAGACCATCATAACTCGGTCTGGCAAAAAAATCAAAAAATATCATTCATTAATCTAGTTTTTTTTTTTAAAAAAACAAAGTTGATGGTACTTTTAGTTTTTTTTCTGAGCTGTCGTTTGAAAGATACGAAAAGAAAATTTAACCATGGTATTGCACTTAAGATAAAAAAAAATAAACTTTGGTCTCGCACCTCGCACTTAAGAAAAAACTCAAATTTAACGATGGTTTCGCATCTCGCATTCTGTATAAGCATGGTCTTGCACCTCGTAGAAAAATCGGTTTTAACCTTAAGCTCGCATTTCTCTATTACATCATGTATTGCCTCGCATCTCTCCATTACATTAGCGAGTCCAGAGCATGCCTAAGTGCGAGATGTGAGGCTAGGAAAATGTAGTGCGAGACCATCATAACTTGGTCTGGCAAAAAAATCAAAAAATATCATTCATTAATCTAGTTTATTTTTTTAAACAAAGTTGATGGTACTTTTAGTTTTTTTTCTGAGCTGTCGTTTGAAAGATACGGAAAAGAAAATTTAACCATGGTATTGCACTTAAGATAAAAAAATTAACTTTGGTCTCGCACCTCGCACTTAAGAAAAAACTCAAATTTAACGATGGTTTTGCATCTCGCATTCTGTATAAGCATGGTCTTGCACCTCGTAGAAAAATCAGTTTTAACCTTAAGCTCGCATTTCTCTATTACATCATGTATTGCATCGCATCTCTCCATTACATTAGCGAGTCCAGAGCATGCCTAAGTGCGAGATGTGAGGCTAGGAAAATGTAGTGCGAGACCATCATAACTCGGTCTGGCAAAAAAATCAAAAATTATCATTCATTAATCTAGTTTTTTTTTAAAAAAAAACAAAGTTGATGGTACTTTTAGTTTTTTTTCTGAGCTGTCGTTTGAAAGATACGGACTTTAACAAAAACAAAAGGAGAGAGTGAATAACATGATATGGGATGAAGTATGGGTATTTGAGGTATTATGAAAAAAAGGTTAGGTATTAGATAGGAATTTGGATATTAGATAGATATTATTGATAGTTGAGGTATTTTGTGGTAGTAAAGTTTGGGTTTGGATACATTTACGTGTAATACCTTCATACTTATTGGTGTTGTTCATGACAACATTAGTGAAAAGATTCGGTTTTGTTAAACACTACGGTTGAATCCTATCTAACCAGAATTACACAAGGAAAATAGTTTTTTTAAATAAATTTTAAAAAAATTACAAATTTAATGAATGTTTATTGAGTCGTTCATCATTCACAATGTATCCCAATTTATGAGGTAAGCCTATTTATAGTTATATGAGTGGGTTTATGGAGCATGAGGCTCATCTACATATATATATATATATATATATATATATATATATATATATATATCATTATTGCGCTAGTGTTTACCCATTATACTTGGATATTGTTATATATCAATCCAAGGTTGTACGCCGAGTTGACTAATAATTCGGTTATCACTAGTCTCCTACTTCTTGCGAGTTAGTCGATGTAGGACTATATGAGTATCATGTGCGCTTTTTATATACTTGAAGAGGTTTAACTTGATATAGTCCAGATTGTGAACGGTCTGGAGTACTTAGGCTTTGACTGAGTTGAAATGATATTTTTTAGTGGTGCATGGGGTTCGGTAGTATGTCTGAGGGCGTCGGGGTCCAGCTTGGAAGATCAGGAGAATGAATTGAGTTGGTCCCGATTAGAAGGAGCCTAGAAGATAGTATGTTGTCTCAATGTTCAGGTATTCAAGTGGACTTTAACTAGATTTATGACCAATATGTCAAGTTTATCGAGGTCCATTTTGTATGGCTGTGTCGTAGGGTCTCGTTCGGAATCATTCAATGGTCGAGCTATACGGGCCCCATAAAGGCATTCCACTATATTTTCTGGTTGGAAGTCTAAATTGGAAAGTATTGGCCGATAATGTTTTTCGCTTGATTATCCTGGCATCGAGATCATACACAAATGAACACATGTATATGCTTAAATGGATTTGTTATGACTCATAATTATGAATGGCGCTAGACTCGCTTAGGTATCTCCAAGTGGGTGATCGTTTACTTCCATGCACGCTACAATTATTAAAAAGTAGGAAGATGAAAGATCAAAAATTAGTTTATATAAGTCTGACATCGTATTCACATTCATCTTTTACTCAAAGTTATTTATAGAAAAAAAAAATTGAGAACTCAACCATATTGAATTATTTTATAGTAATCTCCCAACTATTCCCACCACCAAGCATATTGCATACCTTACCCAGTTTTCTCAACTCGTCTAATCGTGTCAAGCATTCATAGACTTCTATCACTCAGTATTTGCATGTCTTACCCAGTTTATCACCTCTTATTTTTATAGTTAGTGTAAATAAGCATGTGGGTAAGTAAAGATGTTGATAAGGTTAAATATTTATATAATACTTACAAGATTGAGTGTAGCTCTAATTTCTCAGCTAAATACTTGAATAGCATAAAATATCCCATGAAATATGAAGGTGAGGGTATGGATGGTAATTTTTTCCGAACTCGCAGGTACCCGAGCCAAGCCGACCCGATGGGATGGGTTATGGGATTTTTTAAAAAATCGTGGATGGGTTGTGGGTTTGAAAATTTACTATCCGTCGGGTTTGGGATGGGTTATGGGTTTAAGAAATTTTCTATGGGTACCCAACCCGAACCCGACCCACTAAATTAATATTATATAAAATAATAAATTATTTAGTATTATTTATTAAACTTTAAAATAGAGTTATTAATATTAGTATATGTTTTCTGTAATACCAAAACCATATATTATTTGCTAATATATACAATATATTTTGAAAAATAGTAATTTATAATTAAACATTATATTTAATTTTTCAATTTGTTTCTTTTAAATATTTTTTCTTTTGTTTTCTGCAAAACTGATATTGACACTCTTAGTATTGGTCTAATATTATTAATATTATTAATTAAATTAAAAAAAATAACATATACCAAAACCATATATTAATTATTAATAACATAACAAAAATACGAAATATTTGTTAATTAGGATACCGTATATTTTTATACATTTAAATATTAGATTTGATTTTTCAATTTCTTTTAATGATAATAATAGTAATATTATTAAAAAAATTAAAAAAACCATTTATAGTAGAAACTCGATAAATTAATACTCGATTATTTAATAAACTCTCTAAGATAATATTTTTGGCCGGTCCCGACTCGACGATAGGGTACTAAATTAATAATTCGTTAAAATTATAAGATAATAAATTTTTGATAATTTCTTTAGATCCCATATAAAGTATAAATTAATAATTCCTTATATATAGCATATTACATGAATGATTTATGAAGGTTTCTTGAAAAATGACTCAATTGTCTTTTATTTTTTGTTGAAATCAATTTCCCCTTGAATCTCGTCTCTAATTTTCCTTAGCATGGTAAGAACTTCTGGTGTTGTTTTCTCATAGCTCAACAAGAAATTGTTCAATGTGATTGTCGTTTTAATAGCTTCGTTTCGCGAAAGGGGATTTATTGTAGAACTTTCATCATCTTCTTCATCGATATCATCTTTATTAATTCCAATAACACTTTCAATAATTTCTTTATCGGTCAACAACTGTACAACTACATTTTCTTATGGGTGATTCAGAACATCTTCGACATCCATTGCATTGCGATAACCCAAATCTGTGATCAAATTCTGGAGTTTTTGAGTGCTTTCACCACCTTCATTTGAGTTCTCAAAAGTCACGTTATTTGTTGATCGAAGTTTACAATGACGAAAGCAGTTCACAATTGTATTTGCACGAACAAAAGTCACGTTAACTGTTTATCGAAGTTTACAATGACGAAAGTAGTTCACAATTGTATTTGACGAAAGCAGTTCACAATTGTATTTACAATGACGAAAGGTGTTTGTAAACTAAGTATTTTACTATAAATTAATAACTCTTTTAATTAATAAATTTTGGTGGTCCCAAGTGTATTATTTTATAGAGTTTCTACTCTACTAACATATACCAGAACCATATATTAATTATTAATAGATTACAAAATATTCGATAACCATCACTAGATAACATAGATTTTGAAAATAGTATTTCTATATTAAATATTCAATTTAATATTAACCTAAAAAAATATAGCTTCGCTGGGTACCCGCGGATGGGTACCCAAACCCGACGAGTTTGGGTGTAGGAAAACAATATTACTACCCTACGGGTATGGGTTAGGGTATGGGTTTGAAAAATCATGGACGAGATGGGTTACGGGTTTAGCTATACCCGCACCTATCCCGACCCATTTCCATCCCTAGGTGAGAGAAATATTCATGCAGTCAACCGATCTAGCGATGATATTGATCTTTTACTAGTCATACTCGCATCAAAGTTAAGAACAGAAACCTGAATTTCTTGGATTCCCACTTTAAATAATGTGATTCAATGCTTACAACTCTGACGATCCCACTCTTGAAGGCATTCCTCTTCTGCAAGACATACAAGTCGAGGTAATTGTGACTGAGGTACACCAGGTTTAATATGTCACTGCAATCTTTGGGCGTTGGCGACTTTAAAAGGGTAAGTGGATTATTAAGGTCAACCCCAACTCAGATCAACCCAAGACCATATCCAATATTCCCATGAATGTTTACCTATTATAATGGATAAGTTGATGGACATCCACTAGAACCCGATCCTTGCTATATCACTAGAATTTGGCTTAAATACAGAATTCTTACTTTTATTGAGATTCGACTATCTGAGATCGGCGAGACTTTTTCCTCGTTCATGGAAGATAAGATAGTGATTTATATCGATATGGTTGATTTGAGATTCTCGCTAACTCTGCACCTCAAGCTAGTAAAATTTTATTGAGCTGCTAGGATGTTGAACCTTTGGAAGAATGTCATGACAACCATAGTAATTTCTAGACAGTCTGGAATCCACTTCAAGCTGGATGAATCCATAACGGTTTGTAGAGTTAATCTTGTTAACATGTTTTTCTTTTATCACCTTACCATTCCGGACGAGTACAAGATGGTAGATAACTTGTATGGGTAAGATAAAAAAAATGCAAAAAGCATTTCATCTTCATATGTGAATAGTAGGAGTCTGGACATAAGAAAGGTCGATGTATGACGATAAGTGGTTGACAAAATGAAGGTAAAGGGTAGTTTTCCTAGTTGAAAGAAATGATGGTCTCATATATCTTGCTTTATTTTGGGTACATGTTATATTATCACTTATTCTTGTTTTATTTTTTACTTAGAGAATTTTATTTTTATATTGTTAGTGTTAATTTTGTTTCATCTTGTAAATTTTATGCTTCTATTCTCGGTCTTTGACCTCTCATATGAAGAAACATGTTTTGAACTTGACACTTACGATGTTGCTAACTGGAGAATAAATATCAAAGACTCTTCACACCTGGGAACTTATATGTGTATGGATTTAGGTTTAGAGAATCATAGAGAACTAAACCAGACATTTCTGACTCACGAGAAAATTTGGGCCTAAATCATGGTTGTAATCGCTCAACCCTTAGTCAAACTTTATCAAGACTAAGTTTGTGAAGTGTCCTAAATATTTTGGGATACTCCAGCCATGTGGGTGCTACCAAGGGGCGGTTTTTTCTGGAAAATTGATTGGTCATAGGACCTTGGCAGGTATTGGAGGCACGACCCATGTCAGGACTCAGGCTGGCTCAACATTTAGTCATAGAGCTTGAGGTAGTCATGAAGAGAATAACACAGTAATTACTGTCCTATAAGAATCAAGTACCTTAAATATGTTGCTTCCAGTTACAGACAATCTACTAAAAGTCTTTTTATAGCCCTTACTAAAAAAAGGGTTGGTCGATGTATGTGTTTGGTATGTAGCTCTCGGTATTCAGGTTAGAACTTGGAGTTGTACTTATTTAAATTTGATAAGTTTGGTTTTTATTTCTATAATTTGACCATCTTATTTTGTAGATGATGCGCAATATCACTGGGATATCCAAACTATGGCCGAACATAACCATATAGATTGTTTAAATCTGCTAGTATCTTGAAAACTCTCTTGAAGAATTCTGAAGATATGGTTGAAACTAACACTAAGTTCACCCGAACAACTATAGACAATCTAAAAATCAAGTGGGGGATTATTATGTTGGCTTAGGAGAAGGAGATTTCCAATTTAAATATAACTTGTATGGTGGAAGTAGACTTGTTAAATCACGAGGAGAAGAATCTGGAAGATAATAAGATTTTTTTCATGGAGAACAATTTTAATAAAAGCGATGATTAAAAAGGTAAGGTTGTTCAAGAGGAAATATACTTGTCTTGGAAGTATCTTTTGAACAAGTCATTCGAACTCGGTGTGAGGTGGTTCCTAATATCAACGATTTGTTTCTTGATTTTCCCTTAGAAGATTATAGAGTTGTGGTAATGAAAAAAAATCGGCCAGAAGAGGTTGAGGTGGACTATCTGGCAGATGAAGACATAGATGATTGAAAATATTAAGAGGCTAATCATTTTTATCAAATTCTAGGCCAATCCACTAGATACGTTTTTCTCGGTCATTAATTGTACCTTTTTATTGTCGAGTCTAAGGTCATGAGTACGCTAAATGAAACCCTTATCAGAGAGATCTAAATACCTATTATTGAAAAATATAAGACATTTATAAATTATGTGATCAAGAAGGAGAGCGAGAAAAAGGGTGGTAACTATTTCGGCTAACCCTTTTCTAATTTAGCTTATTTTTTATTTTGGAATGTATGTTAGAGTTTGGAGGTTTCAAAAACAAATATCATTTTTTTAAAGATTGTATTTTTTTGTATATTTCCTTATGGATACTAGGTTTTGACTACGTCTAGAGGTGATAAATCTTTGTTAAGGGAGGTTGAATCTTAAATTTAATCCATTAAATTTCAATACTAACAGTGGGGTTTGAGTAGCCGATCTTTCCCCATTTTTTACGGCTTAACATGACCTAGGATGTGTATGGTGTCGAACCTCCCAAGAAGCTATTCCAGTGGAATTTGTTGTTGAAATGTCAATATTATTATAAATTAGCATGACCTATGAATGGCAAGGTGTTGAACCTCCTCAGGGGCTCTACCAGTAAAATTCATTTTTTAGACCTCGATATATTTTTATGGCTTAACAAGACCTAGGAGTTGAAAAGTTTCGCACCACCGTAGGGCCCTGTCAGCGGAATTCGTTTGTTGGACTTCAATTGTTTCTAATCTCTTAACAAGGCCTCGGAGTGGCATGGTTTCGAACCTCTTTAGATACTCTACCAGTGAAAGTCATTCGGTGGAATTTAATTCTTTTTTTTATGGTTTAACGAGACCTATAAGTGCAAAATTTCAAACCTTCATAGGAGAGCTGCCAATGAAAATAAGTGTAACATGGATTTTTTATATATATAGTTTATGATGAAGAGGGTAATAATGGAAATTTTTATCAAGATTTTGACTTAATGTAAAAAATATAAACTTTGTATTTTCATAAATTTTAGTTCTAATTGGTCAAACTAAAATTTAAATAAAATAAACCATATTAGATGTGTTGTGCCATGAATCTATTTATTGGTAAAGAAAATCTCAACTAAACTATGATTGATTTTAGGTTGATGATGAAATTACTAATTTCAGATGGCATGTTACTAAGTTATGTCATTTTGTTATCAAATAATTATCGTTAGGTATTAAAAATTGATTATTATTATTTTTGGTGGTTTGATATCTACACAAACATCAATCCCAATATCAACAAAATTAGTTTTAAAATCTTTGAATATATTCTGAATTTCGTGGTTTTCGACTTTTATCCAAATTATGCGGATACAATAGAGGGATTTTAAAAAAGGGTTAACTTTTGAGGTTTTATGTGGTGTTTCTTATCTAAAATAAATATACACAATAAAATATATTTTTAGAGTCAATATTATGTAACAATCTGCATGTAATACAATATTAATATAATAGAGCAGTGTAACTACATAAATGGATAAGTTACTTATGTTTATTTATATATATTGGTAAAATTATATACGGTTTAATATCTAAACAATACTAGCTAGACATTTAAACTAGTTTTTCTATCTATTAGTGTTGTTCTTTTATTATAAATATAAATTGTAAATAATTAAGCTCATTTTATTTTTATTTTTTATCTTTTGGTATAATTCATCTCTTTTTTTTTTCTTTTTTTTTTTCGGAGGGAACCCGCAGCCGCTACTCAGAGTGCAATGAGTGCGCACAGGGTAAACCCTCAGTCTGACGCGATAGCCTGCAAACCAACGCCAGAAGGTAAACCACACAGGGTGACAGGCTCAGCCGAGAAAGCGTATGTAGAATGACTCGAACTCGTGACCTTTTGGTCATAAGAATGCCATACTCAACCAACTCGGCTACCCCTTGGGGGCGGTATAATTCATCTCTATTTACGAGGCTCAATGATTTTTTGACCGTGTGTTTGTCTCTTATTTTTCGACACTATTTTTTTATATTTGACGAATCTTATTTTTATTTGACAATTTTTTGTTGCATCTCGATAGTTTATCTTATATTTTTCTATAGTTTGGATTGTTATTTTGTTATACAATTTTTTATTTCGATAATAAAAATAGAAGATTTTTTAATTTCATTAGTTTTTTTTACAACATATCGATAAGAAAATTTAGTCATATCTTTAAAGTTTGAAGAATAATGTTGAAAAATAATTGTTTTTATGGTTTTGAGTTTTAAGGCTTTCTAGGTTTTGCGATTTATGGGTTTGATGGTGTAAATTCGTAGCTTTCGCCATCAAGATTTTTTCAGAACCTCTTCTAAGTTAAATTTTTTATATTTACATGGTAGTGTTAGACTATGTTATTAGTATCTTACTTGTAAGAAATGTATAGAACTATTGCAAACCTATTCACTAAAAGTTTTTTAGATGAATAGACAATGTATCTACAATCGAAAATATTGGCTCTCGCTTTAGTCTTGGAATCTAGGAAAATGAAATCGTACTTCCAAGGGAACTTCATTATCATCTGAACTTATTTCCCCCTTGGAACTGTACTACAAATACCATATGTCTCGGGATGATTAACCCATTGGTTTATAGAGTTAGGGGATTATGAAATATCCCTCTAACCGAAGAGATCTATTACAGGCCATGAAATGGCCTACTTTTTAACTTTATTTCACTATAATAGACCTTCACCTACCTCCAACATGGATAGTCCTGATAGATGTTGGGTTGTGCTCTTCGGGTTGTAGAGCTAACATTCAAATGGTCACTTCTTTAGAGGATTCTATGCATCAACCCATGCAGTTTGGGTTCTAAGAAACTAATAATGATGTTAAGTATGAATCGTTGATCCCAAGAGTACGATTGGCTTAGATCTTTGGCATGAGAAAGGTCAAGGTGTTCAGTAATTCATAATTAGTTTTAAGTCACGCCCTCAGTGAAGTAGAAGCACGAAAAGGTAACATCATTTAATATTTAAAAATTCTAAATAACCTGGTAAAATAACTTGATAAAGTAAACTTCAAACCATTCCTAAACATGAGAACTCCTTGGTCAACTCCCTAGCTATATCGGCATGTACGAACGTATGCTATAGGTTATACTGCTAGAAATACTATTTGCTAACCAAGAAACTCGGATCTTCCAACAATAGCACAACCTAATTCAATTCTCTCGACACATAGATAAATTGGCAGGTTCTTATTTGGCATTACCTTCTAACTGAGGTTTCACCAAACGATAAGGTCGAAGCATGTAGTCTAAATCAAAAGTAAAAAAAGTACGTGTTGTTATGAGGGACTATATACTGAAATAATCTCTAAAAATCTATGCTAAGATGACTAGGACCAATGGAGTCATAGTATGTCTTGATTGAGATACATGAATGGATAGGCTCAATTCATTGTGGTTATAGAACTTTGGCAAGAATGGCCCTTCTGGCAATATGCTATTGGCTAACCCTGTATGAACAACACAAAAAAGATGGTTAAAAAGTATGATGCCCACCACGGATTTTTCATCATCACTCATAGGCTAGAAATACCACTCAAGATGATATCTAAACCTTTGATATTCAATCGTTGAAGTCTATATTTGGTTAAACCTCTTTATAGGGCCTCGGGTGGTCGTCAATATATAGTAGTTTGGATAAACTAATTTTATAAATAGGAAGAAGTCGATCCCTAAATAAGATCATATCAAAAGAGATACTTAAGTTCTTGAAAAAAAAATATGTTGCAGCTTTGGAATGCCAAAGATATTTACCAATGACAATAGTACCTATTTCCGAAACGAAAAAGTTATCTCTTATTATCAAAAAAATAAGGCATACAACAATATTTTTTGACACATTTCCACCATCAAACTAATGACTAAGTCTAGGTTACTAACAAAAGTATAATTGATAGCCTGAAAATATATTTGAGAATTCATCCACCAAGTGGCCAAATTTATTGCATGATTCCTATGAGCTTATCGAATCAAACCTCGGACAACAATTTGAGACACCTTTTGCATTAGTTTATGGTATGGAAGCGATAGTTCCAACATAAATAATAGTTTTTCTAACATGGTATCTAATTACGTTGACGATGATTGAAATGTCAATGAAGACCTTAACTGAAGATAGAATAGAAACAAGCCAAAACACACTTAAGGTTTCAATACTACCAAACGCTAATAATAAGTGGGTACAACTTGAAGATGTGCAGCAGAGCATAAGTTTCTAAGTTGGCGAGAATTTTTTGAGAAACAAATTTCTACATATTATAGTGTCAATTGGGAAGGTTCTTATACATTGGTGGAAAAGGTCAAGGAAAAAGTATACAAGTTAGTTGATGAGCAAGGCATACCATTGCAACATCCTTGAAACATAGAGCACTTGAAGCTCCACTTAAATTTAACAAAACAAATACTAGACCTATATTTTATTTAAATATATATCTCTTTTTAAATATTTTTATTTCTCGGTAATGTGTCATTTTATATCTTGGTGACGCAATGAGGTTTTAATAAGGTACCTACATAGCTGAACATTTAAAAAAATCTAAATAAAAATCTATATGTGTTGAATGATGAACTGGGTACAACCAAACTTAACTAAGTCATAGAGTTCACCCCTCTATGGAGACCGATCACCTCTAAGGGAGTGTAAGCCTTTAATAAATACAACACAACAATTAAATAACGCAAGTAAAAAATAAAGCAAAGAAACATGTCGAACTCGCCAGACATCAAACCATATTGTACAACATCGTCTCGGTTTTCTAAAGAGTTTAGCTCAAAAAGAGATAAAGCGCATAAAAATGTGCCAAGGACTTTCGGGCACTTGATTTCCAAAAGAGATATAAAAAGAAACAAATTAAGTTAAGCATACAGATAACTTAAGTATTCTTAGAATTATTATTCTCTTCAACAACATCGAACAACTTTTGTAATGCATTATGCACGTACATCTCGACTTTCTTTGCATGAGGCTCATTTAAAGTGTCTAATACGTGCGAACTTGGCAAAGTATGAGAAGTTTGAATTTCCAAATCTAGGGCATCTAACAAGTTAATTTGT
The DNA here is from genome assembly GCA_036936605.1 of Limnanthes douglasii subsp. nivea. Taxonomy (NCBI): domain Eukaryota; kingdom Viridiplantae; phylum Streptophyta; class Magnoliopsida; order Brassicales; family Limnanthaceae; genus Limnanthes; species Limnanthes douglasii. The sequence continues at coordinate 57,568,005 of JAUPFV010000002.1, read as the reverse complement.
TATTCGACATGTTCGGTAGGGTCGATAACTTATGGATCCATCAAGTAGTCTATCTCTCCCATCTTCTCATCTTCTGCCATCACTCCATCTGGATGAAGCTCCTTCGGTATATAATTTCAAGACCCTTCCAAGGTCAAGTCATGAAGTATCTCGTAAATGTTGAGGAACGTTTCACTTCTAATCTTGGAACCCTGAGTCTGAGCCACGTCTGCAACTAAATTGGTATCATCTTATACTATTTTGGAACTAGAACCATCACTCTTGATTTCATCGGATATTTTTTTACTATCATCTTACAACTCCTATTTCTTCATCTCCAAAAGAGTGATATCCTTTTTATTATTATTCTTTAACAAAGTGACAACTTTCTCTCATTCTTTCTTCTTTCTCAACAACTTGTTCCTCGAGGTAACTAGCTTCATTTGAAACTTTGTTAGCTTAGCACCAACTTCGGCCACGTATGAAGGTTTCTTCAAGGGGTTTTCAACAGGTTGGGGAAGTCTGACAGAATGGTGTTGCTCTTCTCATACAGAGTTTGGATGGCAACTAACATGTTCCCTATCATTTACAAAACAACAAAAAATTAACACAAGTTAGAAGACATATGTTCGAATCTGATGAGTTTGGATACTTCAGACACAAGCCACTGCATAATCCGGACAGGGGTAATTCGGACCATAACACTCCACTAAAAAATCCAAACACGACAAATGTAAAAAACCTTTTGACTAAGCTATTTTCTAATCAACTTAAAAGACTAATGGGTCTTTAAACTTGACTCGATTCCATAACTTGACCCGGTAAACCCATGGGTCATTAATTAAGAGTATAAATACCCCAACCACTCTCATTAATGAGGGTAATCAACATTTTAACAAGCAGGATGCTCAATTATCTCACTACTCCTCACATTAAACACAAAATACTTCAAACTTACCAAAATACTTTACCAAACTACCCCCAGCCCAAAATAAACCAAACCAGAATCGGTCTAACAATATATGAATACGTGTAAAACCCTTACCTCAACTGTCAAAGCAACCTATCAAGAATAGGCGTCAACCAACCTTCGATCAATGGAAGCAATAGGATATTTTTAGTAGTTTGTCCATATCTTGCGACGATATAACCAAGACCATGGATTATGAGGAGTCCAGTTTTGGAAGGTTTCTCTCATTAACTCTTCTCTGTAACTTGGCTTGATTCTGATACCCTCTCTAGTAATAGGTTTTCCTTCATTACCCTCTGAAGCCTCAAGATTAATTCTTTTGTGGGAACTTTTTGAACCCTATATACTATATTGACTGATGGATTTATTGATCCTAATATGACCCGCACAGCTTTCTATGTAGGCTTGATTGTATTTTCGTTCGATCCTTCTACCTTTAAATGTTTTAGTGAAGATGTTACCCTAATAGTGTTTGAACACTTCTGTTATCTAGCTCTTGAAGGGAGAAACAACTTAGCCAAAAGCTTAACCATAGCTAATAAAAGTTAAAGCTTCACTTGCTCTTGTGTGAGCGTCGCAGATTTCGACTTTTTTGGATTCCCCGTTGGTAAGTACCCTAATGTGAATATGTTATGTGGAGTAAAATTTTTATAGAATCTCTTTCTTAAAATGATGGTTGTGTATGCTCCAATTCTTTCTAATACTTTTTCTCTTTTAAAGTTTGTTATCTCATACAGAGTCCCGAATTTTATAATACAAAGCAAGGTAAGTTAGAGATATAAGTGTGAAAACAAACAAGTATAAGAATAAAATAAACACATGACACCTAAGGTAAAATAGATGATAGATTTTGAGCAAGATAGTAAGGAATGGTGTTTTCAACTACTAAGAAGGATAGTCCGTAATTTTGTCTTACTAACCACTTCTGGTTATGTCCCAACATTTTTTGTGATCGGTCTTTTACTCTCCACAAACAAATTTAAATGATATTTTCACATCTTGTCCAACTTATTTATATCAATCACGGCCCTACAATTTCTTGAGATAGCCAAATGATAAAAATGGAAAGTTGGCAGACGATTAACCGACTAACCGATTCTAATTCTTCCACATGGAATAGGGTTTCACCTAGTCCTGAAATAATAATTATGGTCATCAAGCTCTTTCAATCTGTCGATGTTGCTTTGCTAGGGTAAAGTTCGAGTAGCTCAAAATATATAACCAAATGTTGATGCAAGGGCAGTTGAAGTCCCTAATAAAAAGATCCACATAAATCATTATATCATCCTCCATAACAAGGGCATGAGTTGCACCATATTCATGAAACCATACGGTGATCAAGGAAGATATATCGTGTTTATCCCGACGACGGAAATAAATCAAGGTCATGGTATTTCTAATCAACACGATAAGTTTTCCATTATGGCTCGATAAATGTTCATAGAAATAGTGGCAACGGTTTTGGGTTGGACCAATCTAGATTGATACATTTGAATTCCTTTTACCTTTTAGAAGGTGGCGAATATTATGTTTTGGGGTGATCAATTCATTCTTGTGTATTTATACTATTGTAACCTCATTAGTACCTATTTGAAACAATGAAATTTCTTGAGGTAGTGGATCAACGAAGATGTGGGTTTTAGACATATTATTTATATAGTTAGGCCCTACATGAGTTTCGCTGCTAGGTTTTATTTTGATAGTGATGGGTCTCTTAGAAGGGGACAACCTCTATGGGGTGACTTATTACTTGGAAAATGTTATTTCCTTTTTCTTTTGACAAAAAATCGATACTATCAATGTCATCAACCGAGGATCCGAGAGAAATTATACTTCTTTATCACTATAGAGAGTCTTAAGTTTGCTTGCATTCTTACCGATACTCATAACCAGTAAATGATAAAACAATAACAAATTACATGAGCTCAACGAATGTCTTAGAAGACGACCTGAAGAAGTCCAGAAATAACACAGATGGATTGGACTTGTTCGCATCACTAAAGAAGTAACTACATAAAACTCATTGAGGCGCAACCGGGATATCAAACGACTAGAATAGAATTAACGGCGGATGGTAAGGCTGAGAAACTAAAACTAGGGATTATCTCTCTAAAATAACTAAAGTAAAACAATTCAATTAATAAGGGTCCAGTTTATATAGGAAAAATCTAACCCTTCTTTTTTGTATTCTAATTATTGTATCGTGCATGAAGCAACAAATCCATTTTCTCGTGTCACCTATGGACCGTTAAAAAATCATAGCTTTTATACAACAGTTGATCAATTCTTGACACATGTCAACTTTTATATAGGTCTCAAGTCCGAGTATCCAAACCAATAAAAATGTTGAACAATCTTTATGCCTCTGAATCTTAGCGAACCTCAACACTACATCATCACAATACTAGTTCGGCATCATCAGATTAATAAATCAAAGTGCCGGATTGACATCTTCGGATGGCCAGAAGAAAACAATCATTGAACACCAAACTTTACAAATAAACCATCTTTATCTTTTGGTTTTTTATCTCAAGAGTTGGACAGAGGATAGGTCGGACATACCACATACACTTTGGATCTGGAAAGTGCGGTTGTTTCTTCTCAAGATAATCATCTCTCAACTAGTTTACGAGAATCATTGGGCTACTAAGATGGAAATTATTATTCACATCGTTATACATATCTGAACCGGATATTAAACTTGTTTTTTATCATAAGAAAACAACTCATTAACTCATTGGTCCATTAATGACCTTAATTGTAATTGGTCTCATGTATTATAACTCCACTTGTAAAACTTTTTAAAATGCTCTAACCAAATTTAGCATCATCGATATACTATCAAAGTTTTGGCAAATTAACACTTGCCAACTAATATATTCATTTGACATACTCAGATCATATATAACAAATTTAATTACTTTATAACTAATTAAACAATATAAACTTATATTTTGAACCACTTAAAAAGATCAACTAAAAAACTTCCACAAAATAATTTTGAATATATCTCAAATTATCATTTTTTTATATATTTTTTTAAACTATAATTTGGTGTTTTCAACGGTTTTTTATTAAATATATAACAAAATATATTATTTTTATTTTTTGAGAAATTTAAAGTTGATTAAAAATACGACTAGGTTAAACTGAAACTCGTTTTTTAAAATGAGACCCCGCATTTTCTTACTAATGAGACCCACAATATTTACAGTTATGCCACTGATATAAATACTTTCTTATCTCTAATTTAAGCCACAATACTTCTTTCAAACCCTAAATCTCTCTAATTCAAATATTTTTAAACTTCAAATTTCTCGAATCCAACTCTACAATCTTGCTTCAGCTCTACAATCTTGTGAAGGTATGTTTTTTGTACTAGCTTATCTACAACCCCCTCTTTCTTGCTACTCATGTGTGTATGCCTCAAGAAAGAAGTTTGTAGTGACCCCTTCAATTTTTGTTGCTTCAATATCAATTTATTATATCAATATTAATTATTTGAATAAAAACAACAAGTATTGATTCATTTGCCCAAACAATAAATGAAAAAAAAAATAACACCCCTAATATTTTCAAAAGTTAGTTATCATACTTCAATTCAAACCTTACGAAGTATAAAAAACAAGTTACTATTGTGAAAAGAAAACAAGTTATTAATAGATATTTATACCATTTATCACAAGAAAATCCTATTTAACAATGTTCCGGATTTGGCACTTCAAATAATATGTATTTTGAAATATATATTTGTACATTACATTAATACTAATCTAATTTATATATTAAAACTATATTGCATATATAATACTAAATTAATAAGCCAGTAATTAAATTTGATTTTTTAAACTAACGATAAATTGTCACGTCCCGTGATGTGTGGTATTCAAGATGTTTTCCTAAAAACGTTAAGTATACATATATCGTGTTTTTGCTAATAACAGTCAGTTTTACAAAAAAAATCGCAACTCTAATTTTAAAAGATGTAAACAAATACATATTAACATACACTATTACAACAAGGTTGTTGGTTCATGGGTGGTGCATTAGACTACCCACAACATTTGGCATATTTCATTTCTTAAAAGTGCATCACATCAGCGCCACATCAGCATAATCCCCAAATAATTATGCAAAAATTATCACTCCACATAGCAGAGCATATTTCATCTTTCAGCATATCCCAACATATTTTTCTCACTTCCACATCTTTCTATCCTATAATACCCTACCATATATTTTTATTTATCTTCCATATTATTTAATATAAATTTACATTGAAGTTATATATATTAAAATAAATAGTTTTCATAAATTAACATAATATATTTTCTTTATAAATACAAATTATAAAATTAAAATAATTAAAAAAATACATAATATATAATCTAGTTAAATTTAAAATATAAAAATAACATTGTAGAATAAATAATTTACATTTTACAAAAACAACCCACGATATTATTGATCACCTAAATTTATTTGTTTAATTTTTATTTACGACAAATTAATATTTATATTATAGTGATATAGATTACAATTGTTATCATGTTAAACTTTTTTATATTATAGAGATATATATTACAATTGTTATCATGTTAAATTTCGATATAGATTACAATTGTTATCATGTTAAAAATTGCAATATGTCCCAAAGGTATGGATAAAAAAATAAAAGAGGTAAAAAAAGATGTAGTTGTGGTTAGACATATTGAAAGTTGCTCACAAAGCATCATTAATTTTAGAAAAGATGAAATTTAAGCAACAAGATATCAAAGTGATTCTATTAATGAATACAAACATAATTACATCGTCAAATTAAAGTTGAGAGAGAATGAAGTTGGAAGTTTATAGAATGCGGTTATATATGGAGTTGCTAAATAAAGTTCGTAGTCTAAAGAGATAATATTTCAAGATTTGATAAAAGAATTATATTCAGAGTAACATTTTAGTTGTGTGAGGTCTTCAATTGTTGTTGTTTATGTAGTGTGAAAATGGTGTAATTGTAAAATAAATTTCGATGTACAAATCAAATAAACCAAGCTTCAATTTACAAATTTCAAAAAATTATAAATAATGGTTTTTTTTTATTTAGTAAAATATTCCAAAAATTATTTCAAAAACATCACATAAAAAAAACTTTAAAAATTTAAATATCCGAATCAAACAAACACGCCTCAATTTATAGGTGTTGAAAAATTATAAATATAGTTGTTTTTTAACATATTAAATCATTCCAAAAATTATTTAAAAAAAAAAAACTAAATTAAAAGAAAACTTAAATAATTCAATGTCGAAATTAAACAAAAATCTTAACCTATAGATATCCAAAAATAAAAAATAGTGGTGTATTCCTTCTATTTTTTCTTACCAACTATTTTTTCTTACCAACTATTTTTTCTAAAGCGATTTTTCAAAAAAAGTTATAACCTGGCCACTGCAAAGATGACACGGGGTTCATCTGTTGAACCCCATATTATCTCCTGAGCCACGCAAGCAGAGCACGAAAATACGCATTTTTGGCGTATTTGGTTTAATAATTAGCTGCTGTGGGTGGTCTTATAAAAACAATGGATGCCAAGAACAATCGATAGCAAAGAATTAATTACTTCTTTTAAAAAGACTAGACAGAACCATCTGTCAATTAGGTTAATTTTTTAGATAATAAAATGAAACTAGCCGACCTAAACAAACAGGGAGACTAGAAGAAAAGCAGAGTAAACAAGAATTAGAAAAGAAAGCAACTTCAACAAAAAGCTGGGTAATAGATCAAACAGGTGCAATTACCATTTCGTAAATAGAGACTTTGTTTAGTGGGCTAGCCAAACCAAATTGTTAATGCCAATTACAACTTCATAAACTAGTCTGTAACATTTCTATTAAAAAACATAAACCAAAACTTAAATAGCCTGCTGAAGCATACCCAGATCCCTTAACGATACTGCAAAAAAAATGAAACCAATTAAAAATGAAGTTTCTAATCAGAATCTGAAACCTGTAACAGGATAGAGCTCTCAATATTTAAAACAAAATTTTGGGTTAGGGTCAAAAATTTAGGACTTAATGAAATATAGGGCCGAGACTAACATGACAAACAGATCAGATCAGGTTAGGAGCTATCCATAAACCCAAAAATTATAAGACAAGGGTTTGGATTAACAAATCTCACTGTATTTAGTAGATTTCGGAAGTTTAGACTGCATTTTCATGAATACTAAAGCTGAACTTCATTTTTGGTTCGAAAAGGTCAGGTTCGGGTTAGAAAATAAGACCCCAAAAAATACAAGTCCAATAGGGTTGTATCAGCAGTTGCAAAACAAAACAGATGACCTGACAGTGACGCAAAATTTGGGAATTACTTTCCATTATTGAACCATGAGGCTGATAAAGATTAAGGGTTAAGTTACTTTACAATCTAATATGTTAGAAGAAGTTATAGTTACAAAGAGAAGTAACAAACCTTGATGAATCCAATCTCCTTGGCGTTGCTGCGAAAGCACTGTCTGCAGCACATCAGCCCATACTTCCTGATCAACCCATGAGAATTACCACACACACGGCTGCCATTACACAACATTCAGTACTTCAGATTACAGTACAAAACAATAGTACTGACAGATTTTTGATATATTAGAAACTAATGAACTCAATACAATAAAATTAAGAAAAAATACGATAATTCTAAATTACGTTATTATAAAAAGGTAAATCCAAACCCCTAACTTAAGCTGAGTTTTAGCAATCTAGAAACCTGAAAAGCAAAAGAACTAAGCCATAACCCCTATTACTTAAAAAAAAATCTAACAAGTCAGCAATTTTCTTTCGAATTCCAAGTCTATCGACAATTAAAACGACGAACACTATTATAAATATAAGAACAACTGTAACCAGCAACGGATATGAAATACAAAATTTTGTATCCATTAATCTAAGGTCAGAATTCTAAAACGAAAGAATATATATATATATAGGAGACCATAAAGCCTATAGGAAATACCCTAAAATTAAATTCAATTAATAAGAACCGGTAAGAGTAAAGATCGATCGCAGTTTAGGATTTTAGAGTATTACCAAGCACGAGATCCAGGACCATATGTCTTTGGATGTGCGTTCCATACGTTAGAGTGCCCCATCTTCGATTGCTTCTTTGTGAATCAGAGAGAAAACCCTAGCTCACAGAGGAGAAAAAGCTATCGAGGCTGCAAATACGATCGATAAACAAGCCTAAAACCCTAGATTTGCTTTTTAAAGACAATAAGTTTAATAAATATGGGCTTATACGATTTGGTTTGGGGCTTAATGGAAAAGGCGCCGTAGCACACGAAGGTAAGGCCCATCTAATTATTGAAACCTTTAAAAAAAAGAATGGATTGGGCTAACATTAGAGATGGCGATGGTTTGGGTTGGGGGCAGTATAGCTTATCTCGTAACTCACTCAACTTATTTATGTTTTGGCATATATTAGTTTTTTTTTTTAATTTAATTACCAATAATATTATTGGACCATATTTTAAAAATATTAATTTAAAAAATAAAATTTAATGTTTCAATCTAAAATGATATTTTTCAAAATATATTGTATTCAATAATAATTAATAAATATTTTGTAGGTTATTAATAAATAGTATATGATTTTGTATTGATGCGGATAGGGGTGTCAAACGGGTTGAACCAGCACCAACCCGCACCGTTTAAATCAGAACCACGGGTTGCAGTCTTGCCAGGTTGCGGTCCTGGCGGGTTGCGGTCCTGCCGGGTTGCGATCCTGCCGGGTTGCTCTTATACGGTCTTGACGGTCTGGCGGTCCTGTCAGGTTGCGGTCCTGCCGGGTTGCGATCCTGCCGGGTTGCTCTTATACGGTCTTGACGGTCTGGCGGTCCTGTCAGGTTGTAGTCCTAATGGCCAGTTTTACAGTTAAACCGCCAGTTCAAATCATCAGACGAAACATTTAAGAACCGTTTATCACTTCAAACCATCAGCCAAACCATTTAAGATCTGTTTATCAGAATATTTTATAATGTTATTTAAAATTAATATGTAAGTGTTAATTGAATCTAATTTCAATAATTGAGATATTTACCATATACACGAGTTAATTATTCTATTTCATGTATTTTAATTTAAATATGTTATCATTTTAATCGAAATTTTATAATCATCAATTACATTCTAAAAAAATAATTGTAATTTGATTTTGATACGTTTTCTTTTCTATTTATATTTATGTATTTAAGATATTTTATTTAATATTATGTAGATATTAAATAAAATAAGTACATCTACTTGTATTTCGATTACAAATTTACAACATTTGAAGTATAAATTTAATATTTGAAGTATTCAATTTTTGAAGTATAAATTTAAAGTTTTAAAAATTGTGTAAATTTGGATTATGTTCCAATTGCATAAACACATGTAATTTGGTTGTGAAATAAATTCAAAAATACCAAATGTGTTTCAATTAACTATCTGTAATTTGGTTCCTAAAAAGAAATTATATTATGATGGGATAATTAAATATAATTAATTAAATATATTTATTTAGGAGATTAACATCATCAACAATATAAACTATCTATTATGTTCCAAATTAACTTGTTAATAATATAAAATTTCTTTCAATAAACTAGAAAAAAAAGGAAGGGTTTATAATATAAAATTTCTTTCATTAATCTAGAGAATTTAATATATATTTTTTTCATAAAAGTACTAAAATTATTAAAAAACTAATAGTTCGAAAAATCTATTTATAGATTTTTATTTTTATTTTAAATAATAGTTCGAATTTCCTATTTATATAATTTTTTTTATTTTTTTTTAAAATATTAGTGCGCGAAATCCTATATATAGAGTTTTGATTTTTTTTAATAGTTTAAAGTGCATAACTTTTAAAAAAAATTAATTTTTTTTAAAAAGAATCAGTCACGGATGACGTCAGCAAGTGACGTCATCCGTGACGTCACCGTGCGGACCATCCGCTCAGACGTACGGATGGTCCGCACGATTCAAAAGCTAACGGCTAGTTTTAGAAACTAGCCGTTAGCTTTTGAATCCGGGGCATCCGGACGCAGGTCCGGATGGTCCGAATGATAGGTTCAGGCATCCGGACGAAAAAAAAATCGGATTTTTCAAAAAAAAAAAATGGGTCACCCCTATAAATAGAGGAGACCCCAACTCCAACCTCACACACTCTCTAAATCTACTATAAACTCTCTAAATCTCTCAACTTGTTCTAGATTTTGTTATTAAGCTTAACTTTTGTATTTTACATATCGTACTTCTGTTTTCGAAATAGTTAGATTTTTTTTCGAAAAAAAATTGTTATTAGTTTGTATTAGTTATTATTTGTGCTTATTTCCTATTTCTAATGTCGTCTTGTGGCTTCAACAACAGGTAAGGACAAGCAACTCCGAAAACTGATTTTTCGGAATTTTCTTCTTTTATGATGTCTCCTCCACCTGAGAGGGATCCGATCACACGACGCATCAAATGTGTCACAGAGCCTACGAATATGAGTAAGACTCTCAAACAAAATTTTAGTTTGAAAATTTCTGATAAGGAGAGGCGAAACATCAAACTTGTTAGTAAGACCGCCAAACCAAATTTTAGTTCTAAAATGGTCGACAAGGTACACGAAGTGTCAAACACCCAACTATAACCAAGACTAAGAGTAAGACCGTTGTTCCTAAACAAAGTCTTAGTACGAAGACGCAGATGGTCGATTTGATTGCTCCTGCGTTAAGTAAGGTTAATCGTGAGACTCGAGGACAAGTTTTGGGAGATCCATTACAAATTGCAGCTACTGTTGAGAATGTTTTGCGACTTAAAAAAGTGGTTAGCGGCAAGAGACTAAAAATGTATTTTAGCAATTATAATATTAAATATTTTAATATAACTTGTAATATTTTAGCATTTGTAATATTAAATATTTAAATATGACTTGTAATATTTTAGCATTTGTAATATTAAATATTTTAATATAACTTGTAATATTTTAGCATGATAAAATATGATTTTCGTTTAAAAAATAATAAATAACACTTGTTATATTTAAAACCAAATCACAATAATAAAATTCAAAATTTAATATTAAAATTATAACAATATAACTTAAAAATAATAAATAACACTTGTAATATTTAAAACCTAATCACAATAATAAAATTCGAAATGTAATATTAAAATTACAACAATATAACTTAAAAATAATAAATAACACTTGTAATATTTAAAACCAAATCACAATAATAAAATTCAAAATGTAATATTAAAATTATAAGAATATAACTTAAAAATAATAAATAACACTTGTAATATTTAAAACCTAATCACAATAATAAAATTCAAAATGTAATATTATAATTACAACAATATAACTTAAAAATAATAAATAACACTTGTAATATTTAAAAGCAAATCATAGTAATAAAATTCAAAATGTAATATTAAAATTATAACCATAAATTTTGTAATATTTTAACATGATAATATATAGTTTTGGTTTGTAATATTAAAATCAACACTACTAATATTAAATCTAAAAACATAATAATAATATTGAAAATGTGATAATAACATAAGTAATATTTAAAATTTTGGACTATATAATAATTACAACACTTAAAATATTTTAATCACAATATTTTTTAAATATAACATTTTGGTTATAAAATAAATAAAATCAGCATAATATTTACCAATAAACCGCCGGTTTTTTACAAATAAACTGTGGTTTCGCAGTCCTGCCGGGTTGCAGTCTTGCCGGGTTGCTCCTTATGCGGTCCTGGCGGGTTGCGGTCCTAATGGGTCAGTTTCGCAGATAAACCGCCAGTTCTTAAGCAGGTTGTCAGCTTTGAACCGTGGTTCCAGAACCATTAGACACCTCCAGATGCGGAACAAAGCGAGAAATGATGAAAAATAACTTTTAGAGAGAGAAAGTCAAGAAGTAAATAGTAGTTTAAAGTCAGAATCTCTTTCCTCGGATTTCATTGGCACATAACCATGGTATATATTCAGAGGGCTATTCGGACATATCAAATATCATGCATCACCGAACAATACAAGTCGCTTCGTCCTTTGGGCTAATGGGTTTTTTAACTTAACCTAAACCCATTACTTGACAATTTAATTATCTCTCTAAATATTACCTTAAACACCATATTTGATTTAGGGATGTGGCGCAAAAGAAAATGATTAACTCTCTCATGTGGTTAATTCAAGAATCCAAAATATATATTTTTTCTTGTAAATTAGGTTAATTTTTTCAATATTTATTAGAATACCTTGCCCCCAAGGGGTAGCCGAGTTGGTTGAGTATGGCATTCTTATGACCAAAAGGTCATGAGTTCGAGTCCCTCTACATACACTTTCTCGGCTGAGCCTCTCACCTTGTGTGGTTTACCTTCTGGCGTTGGTTTGCAGGCTATCGCGTCAGACTGAGGGTTTACCCTGTGCGCACTCATTGCAATCTGAGTAGCGGCTGCGGGTTCCTTCCGGAAAAAAATAAATAAATTTGAACTTGATTGCATCAGTGTTGTAGAGAGAAAAAAAAATGTTTAAACAAAAGAAATTAAAAAATCAAATATAATGTTTAAATATAAAATAATCAAATATATTGTATAAATTAAATTAGTATATAGTTGAAAATGAAAAATATTGTGAAAATATAAATTAAAAAATAAAATATTGTATTTAAATGTAAAATAATATTTTCAATATATATATATAACAGTAATTTTTTAATTAATAAAAAAACTAAAAGACTTTATACCTTAAATTCCCTTCTATATAAAATATAGAAACCAACTTCTCTTTATTTGTTTTTTTTTATTTTAATTTTTAAAGGTCTGTATCTTTTAAAACGTAACTCGGAAAAAGAGTCCGAAAATACCATTTGTTTTGTTTTTTTAAGACGAACAAAACTAGTACCATTCATGATATGATATGTTTTGAATTTTTTTTATAAAAAAATTATATTTTACAGTTATATGGTTTCGCATCTATCAAAATAAAGAACGTTTCGCATCTACTGACTCGTTTCGCATCTATCAAAATAAAGAACGTTTCGCATCTATCAAAGCAAAGAGGTTTCTCATCTACCAAAATAAATAAGGTTTCGCATCTATCAAAATAAATAAAAAATTGCATCTATCAAAATAAAGAAGGTTTCGCATCTATCAAAATAAAGAAGGTTTATCATCTATCAAAATAAATAAGGTTTCGCATCTATCAAAATAAAAAATGTTTTGCATCTATCAAAATAAAGAAGGTTTCGCATCTATCAAAATAAAGAAGGCTTAGCATCTGTCAAAATAAAGAAGGTTTCGCATCTAGCAAAATAAAGAAGGTTTCGCATCTAGCATAACAAAACATGCTTAACGAATAAGGTTTTGCATCTTCTTCGCGAAACCCTAAAAAATTTAAAACTTTAAAAGTCTGTATCTTTTAAACCGTAACCCGAAAAAAATCTGAAAATACCGTTGGTTTTTTTTAAAACGAACAAACTAGTACCACTCATGATATGTTATGAATTAAAAAATAAAAAAAAGAACAAATAACGTTTCGCATCTATCAATAACATGTTTTTTCATCTACCATTCCAGAAGGATTACATGTTTCGCAACTACCAATAGGTACAGATCCAAACGTTTTGCATCTATCACAAAATATGTTTTGCATCTACCAGTGAAGAAACATACAGGTTTCGCATCTCCTTCACTGAAAAACCAGAACCTCTTACGCGACTGAAAATCCAAAAAACACAAAATAAAACACTAAAATCAACAAAACACTAATACAATGCTACAAATAAACTACATTACCGTAATTCGAACTCAAAACTAACAAAAAAATCGACTTGAAACACTACGAAAACAAATCTTAAAAAACATCAATTTTGAGCTCAAATTCGAGTTTCAAACACACAAAACATTGAGTATCTTCGCATAATCAAGTAAAAACACAAATCAATATCATATGAAAACAAAAGAAAAAAAATTGAGTAAAAATGAAAGAATCGCCTAATAACAGAGTTGTTTTATTCACGAAGAAAGAAAAAAAATTGGGGAAAAAGATGAAGAATAGGTCTAAAAGCCTTTTATATTATAAAGTATGGGTATTTAGGGTATTAATGGGTCTTTAATAGTAAGTATTTCAGAAAAACGGGTCTTTCTTGGAGATATATGAAAATATGGGTCTTAATTGGATAATACTTTGGGTATTGGGTCTTAAATGGTACTTTACCCTTAATAATATTAGATTTATACTTAAACATATTAAAAAGTGGAAAATCAAATTCAATGTTTAAATGTATAATAATATTTTAAAAATATATAGTATACATTAGCAAATAATATATGGTTTTGATATGGTAGAATACATATACTAATATTATAATTTTATTATAAATTATGATAGATAATATTAAATAATTTATTATTTTATATGATATTGTAGGATATTATGGAGTGGGTCGGGTTTGGATTGGGTATCCATGAAAATAAAATTAAACCCATAAGTCATCCCAAATTCGACATGTAGTAAATTTTCAAACGGACGATCCATCCGTGAGAAATTTTTAAAACCCATAACTCATCCCATTGGGTCGGGTTGGGTAAGATACCCGCTTGTTCGGAAAAAAATTGTCATCCCTAGACTTAAGTTCAACGGAGTTTGTTAAAAAAAAAGTCATATTGCCTTCTAGCTCTTTACTTGTATATAAAAGTCTAAATCTCTCTCCCAACTGTATAACTTATCACGCAAAGTCTTATTTATTACATTTTGAACCTCAATATTATATTTTCTTATAAAGCATATGTTAGTATTTTTAAATTAAATTAATAATATTATTATCAAACCATTTTGTATTTGATACTGCTATTAATAGTATTCGTCTTGCAAAGAAAAAAAAATATTTTTAAAAAATGTTTCAAAGAAAGAAATTAAAAAACAAATTTAATGAATAATATTTTTGAAATATATATTATATATATATTAGCATATAATATATGGTTTTGGTATTATAGATACTAATATTAATAATTTATTTAAATAATATTAAATAATATATTATTTTATATAATATAAATTTAGCCGGTACGTAGTGGGTCAAGTTCGGATTGGGTATCCGTGAAAAAATTATTAATTCCATAACCAGTCTCAAATCCGGCGGGTAGTAAATTATAAAATTCACAATCCATCAGTAGAAAGTTTTTAAAACCCATAACCTATCACATCGGGTCGGCTTGGGTACCGCGGATTCTGAAAAAAATTGACATCCCTAGCTGAAAAAAACTCTATTTTTTTAAAATAAAATTATACTTTAATGAGATTGTTTTTTTAAAATGAGACATTTGTTATTTACAATATTGTCACTCATATAAATAGTTTTTTCTCTAAATTCCCTCAACATTTATTCTTTTAAACCCTAACTTTCTCTAATTTGATTTTAAAAAAAACTTTAGATCTGGTGGATTCCATCAATAATTTAATTTTCGAAAACCTTAATTCCTTAAGACTTTCAAGGTTAAATTCGATACATAGATGTTTACTTAAACTTTAATTGAGTTTCGGATTTATCTAAATTGTGTTTTGGCTCTTCATTAAGGTTAGATTTTGATATCTTGTTTGTTCGTTTGTGGAGCTCTGATTCCTAAAAAACAAGATTTTTGTAAAAAATCTATTTAATTCGAGTTTTTTCATTCATTAGAGGTCTATATTCATTCTTGTTTTCAGAAGTGGACCACATCTCGGGTTTAGTTGTAAATGGTTGTTATAATATCCATGAGTGTCCAAGCCCCATGTTTGGTTGAAAAACTAAACCTCTTATGGTTTTTTGTTCTCCTTTTGGTTATTTTTGTTATGGTAAAAGGGTCTTCATTGTGGCTACTCAGTAATATTTTGACTTTTTTGAACTGAAGCGCTTGAAATTAGATCGACTAGTATATAATATGGATGTTATAAAGGACAAGCATTGTGCTTTTCTAGCATCCTCACACACATGGTTTCTTAAAATTTGATTTGTTTCTCAACCTGGGCTAAGAACTGGCTGAAGGTCGGAGCCATACACTTTATAATGTCTTCGTTCAAGAGGTGGGGGGGATATTATGCCTGTAGACAACAGACGTCACGAGATTATGGTAGTTCACCGAGTTATTTTTAATTTTCAAAAACCTCTTTGTATATTGCCTCAAACTTCTGTTAGGATCCTGCTTGTAAGCTTGCAATGTATGATGCAATCATCATCTCTCCATGGGGTATTTTGTTTCGTATAAATTGGTATATAAATTTTGTTCATAGTGTTTCAAAATTATTAATTGAGTATGAAGTTAACTTATTGAACCATATAGACGCCTCATCAAATTTATCATCGTCACTGAATCCCAAGAATTTTTTTTCAATTTTTTTCTAACATGTTTCTCATGCCTCTTGTTTTGTCATATTTATCTATTTTGTACTGGTTATGATTATAAGATATGTCTCTTTATTTGAAGGAGAGTTAGCTAGCCAATCTGTTGCATAAATTTGTTGTCTTGGAATACGTGTCAGAGACATACGTGCTTTTAGATGTGTCTTAGAATACGTGTCAGAGACATACTTGATATCTTGAATTATTAATTCTTGATTGGATGTCATATTTTGATGTTTAGCCTTGTTCATGGCCCTTCATATTGACCAACAAATAAATTGGTGGAAGAATGGTTCGAATATGTATGTTTTTGGGGCTTGACCAATACCAGTTTCTGATAATATAGGCTATAAACATGTGGTTTGTAATGTAGATATAAAATAGGTCAGAAAAGTGCATACAGGTTTCTTAGGCGAGTTTACATTCAACTAAAAAAATGTTTAGGAGATTCGAGGTCCATATAGAATTGGCACTTGGTTGACATTTAGTAGTGTATATGCTGCATAATAATATCAATAGAACGTAAGTCTTTTAACAATCTCTAGATGAGAAAATAACATTTGTTTAGTGTTATGTTATTCCAAATCCTTAGGAATAATTTAGAGTTCCTTGTGTCTCTAATTTCATTCCAAGTCTCCTTGATACTATAATCATCATTCTTAAATGCCATTCACTTGATTTTGTACTTAGCTTGAGAGTTAACTATAATTTTGGTGATTTTAGCTATGTCGAATGGAAGGACAAATGTCCTAAGTTTTTCTAAGTCTCGTTTGTTATCGATCTAAAATAGAAAAGCTAGGTGAGGATTCAGAAAATAGAATGTATGGGTGTTTGTCACTCCATCGTTCCATCGACAAATCTATTAAGCCTTTCTCGACGATCTAAATAGCATAGTTTTCTGCACGGTCTAAAATGTTGATTTGTTTTTTCCAGATTTTAGAGAGAATATAAAAATCTATAGATAATATTTTGCAAGTTGATAGGTTTTTGAACCCGGCCTCTATTGAAACAATTTTTTTACTAGCCTTTATTTCAATTAAATTATAATAATGATTTAATTTTCATGTTATTTGGTCATAATATTTTATATTATTACCTAATAAATAAGTAAATGAAAATTTTAATAAATTTCGAACATAAAAATCAATTTTAGAGCATATTTTTTATAGAAAGTTAATATTGTGATTCGTTTAATTTTAACGAATACAAAAAGTCATTAGTTATTTAATTTTTATATTATTCATATTCTTCTATTTTAAATTAATATTGTGATTTTATTTAAAATATTATTGTTTTTATTGAAATTAAAAAAATTAGTTTACAAATTTTTCATTGGGATAAACGCAACCGTCATTTCATATTTGACTTTTTTTATTATATCAAATCATACGATAATTATTATTGTTTTGTTTAATTTAGATTTTTTAATATAATTTGTTTATTTCAATTTAAATAAATATTTTTTTTAATGGGATCCAATAATAATTTTTTATTTATAATTATACACTCTTATTTATTTATTTATCTGCGACAATGCGCAAAAATTCTAAGATACGTTACTTTCTAACATCCAACATCAAAAAAAACTTATTATATTTTGGTATCCAAAATTTCATCTATTTATTATCCAAAATTTCATCTATTTATTATCCATTTTTTTTTTCAAAACAATTTATACAAACATCAAACATTTGTATATATAATATATTCAGCTAAGATTTCGATTTATCTAGGAAAAGATAAAGGTGATGCTATACCTTCTCTCTTCCTCGACCCCAAAAAATCTCTTTCTGAAACCTTAAACTTTTTTTTTTCTCGATTCGCCTCCCCAAATTTGTTGTCATCATCATTCAAGTCTCTTCACATTGAAAATAATAAACATTTCATCCCGGAAAAATCCTGTAAGAATTCCACTCGACTCTCAGATTATAAAGATCGCAAAGATCTGAAAAATCCAGATGACTACTGAAGATACCCAAATTCAAAACTCGGTTGAAACCTTAAATTGATCTCATCTTGAGATTGATTTAAATGTTACAAAAAATATTTTTTAAACAAAAAATTCCAGATCAAGCTATGGAGACTTTTCTTCTCTTCCCTAGAGACCAGGAAACAAGATTTCACCTCAAGAAATACATAATATGGTGAACAACCCAATATTTGAAATTGAAGACCTTTCATAAAAAGATTTCACTTATACCAAACCCAATGGAGTCAAATCGTATGCTGAAGCCACTAGAGGCCACCCAAGATCGTATGGAGCTGCCTTTAATGTTATCAGGAAGAATTTATCTCACTCGAATGTTATCTACAATGAGCAAAATGAATTCAAAGTTGTTGAATTTCAAAAATCAAATAAGGTTTCTCTCAATTCTTATGCTAAAATAACATTGATAGCAAAATTTAGTTTCGGTAAACCTAAAATCATCGATTTTGAAAGAATTTCTAAAATCTTTT
This sequence comes from Limnanthes douglasii subsp. nivea, assembly GCA_036936605.1. Taxonomy (NCBI): domain Eukaryota; kingdom Viridiplantae; phylum Streptophyta; class Magnoliopsida; order Brassicales; family Limnanthaceae; genus Limnanthes; species Limnanthes douglasii. The sequence continues at coordinate 57,549,193 of JAUPFV010000002.1, read as the reverse complement.
AATTTTAATGGTACTTATAATATCTCTACCTATGATTATCGCCATAGATTCCTTAAATTTGAAAATGAATCTGATGTAAATAAATTGTATAAGAGAAATGTATGGTCCTTAGGTGAGCATATCTTTAGAATTCTGCTTTGATCTCCTTCTTTCAGCCCCAAGTGAAGTCTTCTTTAACTCCAATTTGGATTACCTTCCCAAGAATTCCATCATATCTTTATAATCCTGATTTTGTTAACCATCTTGCTAAGGTTATTGGTTTACCCTTAGCAACTTATATTCCTTTAAAAAATCAAGCAAGCTATAATTATGTTAAAGCTTCGATCATTTTTTATGTTTCTGCTTCTCGTCCTAAAAAAATATGGGTTAGTTTTTTGGGGCAAGGAAGGCTTTTGGCACGACATCACATTTTATGATATGTTTGCTTAATGCCAAAAATGTAAACATTTTGGTCATTCACATAACACTTATAAAAAATAGTTAATCAACAAATAAAATTCTATTAAAATGAATTGTGAAATTTGATGAGTCCGGATTCTATTACCACACTTTATGGGAACCGAACAGGGTCAATTCGGACAATGTCCACCTCACCGGACAGGGGCAGTTCGAACAACTATCATCCACTGAACTATCCGAACAGAACTAAAGTACTTAAAACCTAATCAATTTTTGACTAAGCTGTCTATTTACTTACTTAGAACTAATGGGTCTTTAAACTCGACCCGAATCCGTTAAACACAATCTGAAAGCCCATGAGGCCCAAATATAAGGGTATAAATACCCAACCACCAACATTAAATGAGGGTAATGAAAATTATATACAACCAGTGAGCTCAATTCTCCCTATACGTTCTACCCAAACATTAAATACCCACAAAATTCCACAAAACTCTAGAAAAAAGTTACAAACTTACCCTCAAACAAAAATAAACCACATCAAATTGGCGACCACAGTGGGAGTGCAGACGGTGCCTGAATCTAGCATTCAAAACCATCAGAAAAACCAGTCCAAATGAATCCGGACGCCCCGGAAGTACCACCAGCTTTGCTTGAAGTGGTGGGAGAGAATGATGAATATACCATCGAGGAGCGTGATAGATGAAAGGGAGAGATAGAAGCTCTGAGGACAGAGAAGGCAAAGATGGGCATAAAAGAGAAGTCAAAGGCATGAGTTGCTCATCATACTGACAACCCTAGAGAGCATGAGCCTTCGAAGACCCATGTGAGTACGAAGAAGACTCATGCTAGCTCTAGAAAATCTCACCGGTCCAAGCCGGTGGAGAGCTCTGATTCAGACTCAGAATCTTCCAATAGCTCCTCAGACGAAGATGGAGTTGAATAATCCTTGTCCTCCAGAAGTGATGAGGGCAGATCTAAAAAGAAACAAAAGTTGGTTAAAAAGTATTCAAGAAAAAGGGATAGACATGGAAAGCTGAAGAGGCATATAGGCAAATGGTCATCACATAGCCGGAGACACATTGACCGGATGTTGGTGGATCCTTTTGCCTTCCATGATGAGCCAGGTATCTTTGCAACTCCTAACGAGGATATCGTTTTCAGTCGAGGCCCGAATTGGAGACAATCTCCTCTGTCTTCTAAGATCCTGTCCGGGAACCTCCCCAAGAGGTTTGATAGTACAAAAATAGAAAAATACGATGGTAGTAAAGACCCGGAAAATCACTTGGAACAATTCAAAAAAAAATTATGATGAATCTCGATGATGATGACAAGTTTCTTTGTAGAGCTTTCTCACAATCCTTTACGAGCAGCTCCCTGAAGTGGTATAACAGTCTACCACAGGGGTGCATCCGAAATTTCGATACCTTTTGGGTGGCCTTCCGGAGGCAGCTTGTTGGAAGTAAGGAGGTGAAGGGAAATGGAGATACAATTATCCATTGTGCCCAAGAACCAAATGAGTCTATGAAGGAATATATTAGTCGCTTTGTAAACACTAAAAATGGGTTGGCTGATTGCTTCGAGCAAGTAGCAATAACTTCTTTAAGACATGGCTTAAATTCTGGAAATTTGGATGATTCAATGACCAGAAAAAATGCCATGACATGGGGAGGTCTACTGAATCAGGTTGGAAAGAAAATTAACGTGGATGAAACAAAGAAAACTAGGGTACACAGGCAGGTGAGGACTGCCCCGGTTGCACAGAACCCCAACCAAAATCAGTCCGGAAACAAGGCAAGGGAGACCGGGCAGGGTCATAACAGAACCAAGGCTCAGTCCCAGCCAGCTGCGCCTGCCCAGAGTCAGCAATCTAGAAATAAGAGAGGGCCTTGGGTTCAACTGGAGTGGTTTACTGAATTAAAAGAAAGTATAGCCACCATTTATGACAAAACGAAGGAAGAAGTGCACTATAGAAGGCCGGCTGCACTACAATCTCCTAAGGAGCATCGTAACAATTGTTTATGTTAGTATCATAATGATACTGGCCATACTATTGAGGATTGTATTGCTTTAAAGCAAGAAGTCCAGAATTTAATTGAAAGAGGAAACCTGGGAGCATATGTTAAAAGAATAGGAGGAAATAGGCTTGATAATGCTCATCGGGTTGGACCAAACAATGCAGGCACATCCGTTCTGGAGGGAGCTATGGTGATAATCGAGAGATTTGATGTAGATTCGGAGTACTTGGACCCTCATCCAACTCGAAACAGAGTGGGTATCATTGAGGAACGTTGTAAAACAGTGTCCGGGCTTATTAACGTTTTTGAGTCACTCACAATTTTCGGAGGGGATACCATGACAGCACCCACTGCTTCTTCGAGGAAGAGGAATGTTCATACTTTAGCTACCCAACTGGAGGGAGGCATGACTTTCTATCAATCGCAGATTCCATTTCTCTTCATTGTGTTCGATGAAGATGACTTGAGGGATATAGCAGGTCCTCATGAAGATGTTGTTGTCATAGGAGCATCCATTGGGGGCAATGACGTAAGACGAATTTTGGTGGATACTAGGAGTTCAACCAATATCCTCTTTTTAATTTCCTACAAAAAGATGAAAAATCCCGCGGTAATTCAGCGTTCGAACAGGTCAATTGTGGGTTTCACTGGAAGCTCAGCAGATGTGATCGGGGAGTTTGAGGAGGAAGTTTTGTTGGGCAATGGCCTTTTTAAGAAGATGGTTAGAATACTGTTTGTCGTAGTGGATTGTCCCACTTGTTATAATGCTATTCTAGGGAGGTCTTGGCTCTCTAGGATGCATGCAGTGGCCTCAACAGTCCACCAATGTTTGAAATATGTTGTGCAAGGACAAGTGGGAGTTGTTCGGAGCAGCTAAAAGATTGCAAGAGAGTGTTATGCAACAGTACTGGCTCCTCAGACGTTGGGAGCAGTTCGTATCAATGAAGAATAGCAGTTTGAGGGGCTTTCTGGGGGTGAGGGTGAAATTGATGACCCCAGAGAGACCCCTGGAGTTTTAATACCAGTTGAGAAAGTTGAAACACATTCTTTGGGAGAAGGAAAAAAATGTTAAGATAGGGTCCAAAATGGCATCCGAGCTAAAGGGTAAGATGTTGAAGTTCTTAAAAGACCATCAGCATGTTTTTGCTTGGTGTAATGCTGATGTTACCGGGGTACCAGCAGATATTATATCACACCAACTGTCCATCCGAAGAGACATAGCACCCGTAGTACAAAAGAGAAGAGCTTTTTCCAAAGAAAAGGCTGATATCATAGTTCAAGAAGTCGACAGACTTACCAAAATGGGGCACATAAAGGAGTCTCATTATCCTTTATGGACAGTCAATCCGGTCTTGGTGAAAAAGAAAAATGGCAAGTGGCGTATGTGTATTGATTTTACAGATCTAAACAGAGCTTGTCCAAAAGATTTGTACCCTGCCCCCCAGATAGATCAGCTGGTGAATTCTACATCTGGGAATAAACTACTATCTTTCATGGATGCCTTCTCCGGGTACAACCAGATTCAAGTAGATCTGAAGGATCAGAAGCATACTACATTTGTTACTGATAGGGGCCTTCATTGTTACAAGATGATGCCCTTTGGGTTAAAAAATGCTGGGGCTACTTATCAGAGGTTGGTAAAAAAATATTTTGCTGATTAGATTGGAAGAAACATGGAAGTATATATTGACGATATGATGGTAAAAAGTATGGACGAAGAGCTACACTTGGCAGATCTCCAAGAAACTTTTGCTAACTTAGTAAAAGTAAATTTGAAACTAAATCCAGAGAAGTGTGTGTTCGGAGTACAGTCCGGAAAATTCATAGGGTATATAATAAGTGAGCAAGGGATACAGCCTGATCCGGACCAACTTAATGCTTTATTCCAAATGGAGCCTCCTCGGAATATTAAAGAAGTACAAAGGTTGACTGGGAGGTTAGTTGCGTTAAATCGATTCATTTCAAGGTCGTCGGATAGGTGTGCCCCGTTCTTTCAAACTTTAAAAGGTGCAAAGGGATTCGACTGGACTTCACAATGTGATGAGGCTTTTAATGAAGTTAAAAAACATTTGTCCTCCCCCAAGACTTTATATAAACATGTCAATGGAGAGACACTTTTCATATACTTGGCAGTTTCCAGTTGTGCCATAAGTGTTGTGTTGGTGAGAAAGGTGGATAATTATCCCCGTCCGGTGTATTACATCAGCAAGAGGTTGATAGATGCAGAAAAATGCTATCTAAAGCTTGAAAAGGTAGCACTAGCCCTGGTAATTGCTGCTAGGAAGATGAGGCCTTATTTTCAGGCTCATCCTATTATTGTCCGGACATCCTATCCCCTGAAAAACGTTCTACAAAAGGCAGATATTTCGAGTAGAATGACTAAGTGGTCAGTATAACTGGGGGACTTCGATATTGATTTTGCTCCTCGAACAGCAATCAAAGCCCAGGCCGTGGCTGATTTCTTAGTTGAATTCCATTCAGATAGGGATATAGAGCAAACAACTGATGTGAAAGATAAAAAGGTCTGGGTTGTCCGGACTGATGGTGGATCAAGTACCATGGGATGTGGTGCTGGGGTGTGCTTGACCTCTCCGTATGGTGATAGAATGTACCAAGCTATATGTTTTTCTTTTAGGGCTTCTAATAATGAGTCTGAATATGAAGCTGCTATAGCTGGTTTAAAATTAGCTCTTATTTGTGGAGCCAAAAGGTTCAAGTTGATGAGTGATTCCCAGATTCTTATCCATCATGCGCAAGGTCAATCTGAAGCAAAAAAGGAGCAGCTAATAAAATACTTACTCCTTCTCAAAGATGTGGCACTCAAGTTCAAGAGTATTGTTTATGAACACATACCCCGAACAGAAAATGAACTAGCAGACTCCTTGGCAACCATAGCCTATACCGAATCATATCCTTGGATCCACGTGCTGGAGTGCCCTTCCATTCAACTCAATATGGGTAAGGAGGAGGAAAACTTTGATATACAGATGAAACAGCCCCAAGATTGGAGGTTTCCTCTCCTTCAATATCTCTCTGATGGCATCTTGCCTCCGGATAAGTCAATAGCAAGAAAAGTAAAGTACAAGGCTCGTGGTTTTATCATACTAAGAGATGTTCTTTATCATAAGTCTTACAGTAAACCCCTTTTACGATATTTGGGGGATGATGAATCTCAAATGGTGCTCTCCGAATTGCTTGATGGCGAGGGATCAGCTCACTGTGGATTCAGGGCTCTAACAAGGAGAGATTTGTTGGCTGGTTATTATTGGCCCTCTATAATGCAAGATGCTAAGGAGCTGGTGAGAAGGTGTGACCCATGCCAGAGATATAGCAACGAAATTCATGTTCCAGCCACCCCGTTAGAGTCAATTTCTGAGCCTGTACCATTTGCTCGATGGGGGCTGGACTTGGTGGGACCTCTACCTATGACATCCGGAGGACGCAGAACAATAATTGTGGCTATTGACTATTTTTTAAAGTGGATCCAAGCAGCTCCATTAGCGGGTACAACATCAAAAGCTGTCATAAAATTCATTTTATCTAATATCTGTTGCAGATTTAGAATTCCACAGAAAATAACAACAGACAATGGGCCACAGTTCGACAACAATGAAATGGAGAGTTTTTGTGCCTCTAGAGGTATACAACATTGTTTCTCTTCACCTTTCCACCCGCAAGCAAATGGTTAGGTTGAAGTGGCTAACAGAACTATACTGTCTGGTTTGAAGAAAAATTTAGAAGGGGTTGTTGGAAAATGACCTAGTTATTTACAAGAGGTTTTGTGGGCTTACCGGACTACACCTAAGGCTGCAACACAAGAGTCACCTTTTGTCTTGGTCTATGGGATGGATGCCATAGCTCCCATAGAAGCAACTCTCCCTTCATTTCGAGTTCATAATTTCTCCGAAGAATAATAATGAGGGGATTATCCGAGATCAACTTGATTTGATAGAGGAAAGAAGAGTTAAGGCACACCTTAGAGATGTGCACTATCAAGGTTTAATGAGAAGCAGGTTTGCTTCCAAAGTTAAGAGAAGAGATTTTCAGCCGGGGGACAAGGTGTTAAGGAAAGTCTTCTTACACACTAAAGAGAAGCTGCTCGGCAAACTAGCCCCAACTTGGGAAGGACCCTATATGGTCATTGAAATGATTAAACCTGGGACATACTGGCTAGAAGACAAGGATGGAAGGATTTTGAATCACCCTTGGAATATTTAGCACCTCCGGATGTACTTGGAGTAGAAACTATGTAAATATTTACTTGTTTAAAAGTTCATGTAAATATTTGGGGGCATACTCTTTCCTACCCTGGTGGCGCGGGGAGGTTTTAATGAGGTGTCCGGGCTCTTTTATAAAATTTGATGCCTTCTTAAAAATTCAGAGTGTTCTTACTTAATAGTTCATTGTCAAATTTTTATTTAAACACAGGCCGGCTTAAATTAAAGGAGTGATGACTACTTAAACATTTGTCATCGGAGAATTTGAACACTCTCACTTTAGGATGTTTGTGAAATAACTAAGGGTTGTTCAAACATTAGCCACCAAAATTGAAAACCTATCAAGGAATGCAAGAATTGTGCAAAGTAAAGATATCAATTGAAACAACCGAAGGGCCTTGACCATTCCAAGGACTTTAAATTGTCAAACAAAACAAAAAGATATATCCGGTCAAACACCGGACACAATTACAAAAATGCCTTGGCCTTCCAAGAACTTAAGTTCAATCAAAACAAAAAGCAAAAAACAATTGATACTCTAAGACTGAGCCTTTGAAGATGGCTCAGCCTCGCTCGTTTTCTTCTTGTTGAGGTCATCATTTCCCTCGTCTGGACTCTCTCCGGTGTTCTTCTCTTCATCGGATGAGTCAACACTAGAATAATCGTGCTTGTCTCCATCAGCCATTTTATGGAAGGGAAGGTCGGGGTACTCTACAAAAGTCCATAAGTCCCCCAGATTCCTCTTCAGAAACTTCTCACGAAAGAGTAGAACCATGCCCGACTTCACCTTGGCATACATTTCCTCTTGAGTGTCTATCACATTGTTGGCATAAGCATCGATTTTGGCTTGGATTTTTGCCTCTTACTCCCTTAGCAGATCAGCTTTTTCCTCTGCAGCCTTGGATACCGAGTCCTCGAGTGCGATCTTGTCGTTGGTCAAAGTATGAATGACTTGGTCCTTGGCCTTCATCTCCTCTTTCGAAGAGGAGAGACCTTTCTCCAACCTGTACTGCTTTATCCGGAGGTCTTTGATAGTATCTTCTAGGGTAGCTACCTTTGTGACCCAACCCTCCTAGTTCTTCTTTAACTCCTCGTTTTCGCTCTTCAGAACATCAGCCTTTTGGTTGGCAATGAGGAGGTCACATGACAGTCTCTCCTTGTCAGAATTAAGGGCGGTAATGACAGTTGAATGACCTCGCACTTGTCTCTCCTGATTAAGCACTGGCTGAATATTACTCAAAATAGAGTGAGCTATAACATCTCTTTCACTTGAAACGGTGAAAGACTTACCATTGAAGGTAACGATGTTCGAAGTGCTTGGAGGGAGATAGGGGGCCAGCAAAATCATCATTGGGGAGGTTTTCGAAGTATTCACCAAGCCCCTCAAGCCCAGTAATATCAACACCGTCAATACTGATGTCTCCTCCTCCAACCTCATCGGTTCGAAAGTCACCAGGGATCTCTTCTGCTCTTGTTGGATCAGTAAGGTCGACAGGAGGGAGGGGCTCCGGAGGCTGGAGAGAAAGTTCATCACCCATGGAGGTCTTTTTCTTCTTGGCCTTCCTGTCTTTGCTTTTTGCTCCCCGTTTCCTATCTCTCTTAGGAACCCTTGGAGGCTTTGGAGATCCTGCCTCTTCCCTAGTACTCTCGTGCTCCACGACTTCTAGAAGAGCAGCATCAATCTGACTTGGAACTGGCCCCTCTTGATTTGTTGGGGCAGTTTCCTCCGCTTCGGTGGGGTTAGCTTCAACCACATTCTTCTTGCTTTTCCCTTTTTTGCCTTTCATCTTACTTGGGGCCTTGGCTCGACCAGGCAAGTACAATGACCCGTCCGGAGCGTGTGTTCTTTTAAGGACTACATCCGGAGGGGGTGGAGTGGTAAGTTCCTCCCAAGTTAAGTCCTTCCGGTCATTAGTATTCCAGAGGTGAGACCTTGCAAGATTGCCTCGAGTAAAGGCGTTGTGGAAGCGATTATCCCACTTTTCAGCAGCCCAAGTGTTTATCTTGGTGCAAGTAATATGCCCGGCCTTTAAGTAATCATTGAAGTCTTTAGGCAGCACTGTAAAACAAAAAGAGAGAAAATAGGCAAGACAAGTCAGTTAAACGAATTTGATAAAAATAAAAATGAGAATGTAAGGTGGGACTCTTACTATCACTTCACCACCTGCTGGTGAGGAGACTTGGGTTGACTCCGGCTTTGATCTTCCTCCCATTCTCCCAAGTGCCACTCACGAAAAAGAAGTGAGCTCTCCAATTTCTCTCCGACTCAAGAAGGTCATCTACAACTTTTTAGTTATCACCCATGTTGAAGTGATAGAAGGGAAAATGAGGATTTCTGCATAGGCTGGCCACAACTGCGAATTCCTTCATTGGAAGAGGAATTCCGGAGAGCCTGGAAGCTATGATACAGGCCATGAGAGTGTACCAGGCATTAGGGCTCAGTTGACTTGGGCAGAGCCTGATGAGGTGGAAATATTTGACTATCTCTGGATCTAAGGGAAACCTTAGTCCCCAGTTAAAAAGTTCAGTAAAAATGACCACTTCACTAAGCTTGCAGTCCATCGGTGTTTCAGGGTCTATTGGGATCCTTATTTTTACATTCTCCGGAATCCCCCACTTCGTTCGCATCCGACCCAGTTCGGCTGTGTGGATGAATGCATAATTAAATTTTTGCAAAGCAAGTAAATACTTAACACTGACCTTGTGGAAACAAGGTCCAACTTTTCCCTTAAGGATCTCCGGCAGATCCGGATGCCTTAAGCATAGATTTTCTTTGCCTTTATCCTTCTTGGCAGCACCAACATCACTCATTTGTCCGGAGACTTCAGACTCGAACGAAGCCTCTTCAATAGATACCTCCATTACTTCCTCCATTACCAAGGAGGGGTTTTCAGTTGTTTCTGGGTGAGGGGAGTTAGGAGTTGGTTCAGTCTGACCCCCGGACTGTTGGGCTTCAATGCTCTCCTGAACTCTGACCTCCGGCTGGGGCTCAGATGCGGTGGTTTCTTTTCGGAGGCTTGAGCTAGATACCTCCGGTCCGGACAGCTTGTCCTTAGGAACTTTTATGGGTGCTTTTGACCCCGTGTTGCTGTCTTTGGCCCCTGATTTTGAAGGTGTACCTTTTGAAGCCTGCCCTTTTACCAGTCGACCTTTTCTCCGATCAACTAGTTTGTTGGGAGAGATATCTACATCTGATCCCATGTCGATAAATGGGGAAGGCCTCTTGAAACTGGTAACTGTTTGCCATGGTTCAACAGTGGGCTCTGATTCTTGAACCGACGAGCCTGAAACAATAGGTGAAAGGTTGGTTTGAAACAATCTCCTCGGTTTAACACTTCTGGTTGAAGAAGAGCCCTGGTTAGGCTCTGTGTTTGGGATTTCTGGTTTTTCGATAGGGGAAGTAGGGAGGTCTGCAGCAATGCGCCTTTCCCGTTCAACTTTTTGTGCCTTTTCTAACTCTGATAGATTAAGCCACCCGCCTTTGATTAAAGCGTTCCTAGTTGTGAACATAAACTTACACCGAAAAGAAGTGTTTGTTTTTTGAGAGAGAAAGCTATGAAGTCTAGCAAAGTAAGAATGAATAAGATAATAAAACAGTAAAGGAGTAACTAATTTATAGTAAATGTGCAAAAAATTACTTTGAAACCTAGGAGAATTCGAAAGGATTGCAATGATTAAAGACAACGCTGATGTCATCTTCATTAAATAAAGAGGTTACTTTTTCAAGAAGGTGGGAGTGCTATTCTAGGTGAAAAAACAGCTGATGTGACGAACCAAAGTGAGACACGTGTCCCACGAACTCTGGCAAGAAACCGTTTAGTTTTCAAGAGCTTTTTCAGTTCGGATAAAGTTATAACACAGTTCGAAGGACCTGTCCGGATGTAACTGTCACCAGCAACAGACTGTTTTTTTAGGTATTGCTAAAGGTTTTTGAACACCACCTAAAAAAGGGGCTACTGATGAGTCCGGATTCTGTTACCATACTTTATGGGAACCAGAGAGGGTCAATTCGGACAATGTCCACCTCACCGGACAGGGGCAGTTTGAACAGCTATCATCCACTAAACTATCCGAACATAACTAAAGTACTTAAAACTTAATCACTTTTTGACTAAGCTGCCTATTTACTTACTTAGAACTAATGGGTCTTTAAGCTCGACCCGAATCCGTTAAACACAACCCGAAAGCCCATGAGGCCCAAATATAAGGGTATAAATACCTAACCACCAACATTAAATGAGGTTAATGAAAATTAAATACAACAAGGCAGCTCAATTCTCCCTCTACGTTCTACCCAAACATTAAATACCCACAAAAATCCACAAAACTCTAGAAAAAAGTTACAAACTTACCCTCAAACAAAAATAAACCACATCAAAATTTATTCAAATCGCAAACATCATATATCCTCTCTTCCTCCCCAAGAAATATGGGTTCAGAAGGAAAATTTCAAATATTTTGAAGATTCTAATAATCGGATTAGTATTTATACTAGAGATACTAATCATTTTATCCATGAACATACTCCTGAAGATAACAATATTTCCTATCAAACATCTCACTGATTTTCTGTTATCAACCAAACCATTGTTATTCCTATAATGAATCAGTCTAATAACCAGGTTAGTATTGACTCTATCAATACTAATTATATTATCAATGAAATTCACATTCTGAATGATAATATCCAACAAAAAACCAATCATCATTCTCCAAAACCTCTAAAATTAATGTCAAAATCATTAAAGGCCCCCAATTTGCTAATGACCAGTCTAATATTCCATTTGAATTAATTGAAAATGACAAAATTGAAGCTATAAACATAATTAATCTTAGTAATTCCCTTAAGTCATTAATAGACTCTAATAATTTGAACCCTGAGCCTACCCCTCTTCTATCTGGTAGTGTCCCAACCTTACCTTTTGTGAAATTGGTAACCATTAGATCTGCCTTTACCAAAAACTTAGCCAAAAATCCTATAAATACCTCCAAGAAAAACAAAGGCCCCTAAAGAAACAAAACTAATAACATTAAAGGGTCTTTGAGATCCTCTTATCCTTCATCAAAATGATTTTAAACATACTTAATTGCAATGTTAGAGGGGTTGGAAATAAGGCAACACTTAGAAGAATTATATCAATCATCAAGTCTCATAATATGATTTAGTTGCTCTACAAGAGCTTTTAATTTCTTCCTATAATATTAGCACATTGTTAAGAAAATTGGTTTCAATTCTGCCTTGACCAATATAAACAATAAAATTTGTTTTTTAGTAAAGATTACCTTAACTTTCAAATCATGTCCAATACGGATCAATCTCTTCATCTAATAGTCAACTACACTTCAACATACATTGAAGTGTTAGTCACCGTCATTTATGGCAAGTGTATTAGATCCGAACGAATGTCTCTTTGGGAGTATGTTGAAGTGTTAGTCACCATCATTTATGTCAAATGTATTAGATCCCAACGAATGTCTCTTTGGGATCATTTTAGATTTACCTCTCTTGTTAATCAACCATAGTTGATAGTATGAGACTTGAATGAAATAACTAATGCTTCTGAACAACTCTTTTATTTTATCATTAATTTACGTATAATCAATGAATTTAATCAAATGATAATTAACTAGCAATCTTGAGGATCCTAGTTTTACAGGATCCCTTTTCACTTGGATGAACAATCACAAATGGAAGCGTCTCGACAGGGCATTATACAATGTTGTATGGAAAGACACTTTTGATATTACCAAAGTAAGTCATCTAGCCATAACTGGCTCAGATCACTCGCCTGTTTTTATATATTTTTCTTCATTCACAAATACTCATAAAACCCTTCTCAAATTCCAAAATATGTGGCGTCTCTATTATGATTTCCTCAATACCGTTGAGCTCAACTGGAAAGAACCTTTATATTGAGATTCTATCTCCATATTCTGGTTTAAATTAAAAAGATTAAAAATAAGACTTAAAACCTAGAATAAAATTACATTTGGCAATATTTTTTACCGTATTGCCAGAATGGAAGAAGATATCCAATTTGCTGAAAATTGTCTTATGGATTCTAGCACTCATGCCAACATCTCCAATCTTCATAAACTTAGAGCTAAGCATCTTAATCTTTTGACCAGAGAGGAAGGCTTTTGGTAGCAAAAGATCTCTACCCTCTTGATCAAGTATGGTGACAAAAATACCAAGTGTTACCATAATCATGTTAAAAGAGTCAAAAGAATAATAGGATTCATGGTATATGGACAAATGATTATTGGACTGAAGATATTAATATGGTTTCTACCTCTGCTGTTGAATACTTCAAATCTATATATAATAACTTTAATACTTCTAATATGGATAACTTGGTTGATGTAATCCTAAATTTAATCAATGACTATGATAACAATACGCTCACTTCTATTCATTCTTCTGGTGAAATCTTTAATGTTGTTAATGCCCTAAACACTAATAGCATCTCTAGATTTGATGGATTTAACTATAAATTCTTTCAAAGTTGATGGTCTATTATTAAATATGATATGTGTCATGCTATAAGTTTTTATTTCAATGGTACTAACGCCCCAAAAGGTTTTTTTGCCACTGCAATATGCCTTATAGCAAAAAACGTTATCCCAAAACTTGGCTTGGTTATAGTCCCATAAGCCTCTGCACAGTATTCAACAGAATGTTGTCCAATCTTATCAATAATATAATTGTCAAAATTGTACATAAGATGATCTCTGATGTACATGGAGGTCTTGTTGAATTTAAGAGCTTTCATGAGAACATCTTAATCACCCATGAATTAACTTATGACCTTAATATAAAAACCATAAGTAATAATATCATATTAAATCTTGATATGGTTAAGGCTTTTGATAAGCTTTCTTTCAAATTTTTATACTATATTCTCAAATCCTTTGGTTTTAATGAAAATCTCATCTACTTAATCAAAAATAGTATTATCAATGTGGCCTCTCATTGCTTTTTTTTCTCTCCAACAATGGTGTAAGGCAGGATGATCCACTTTCACCAAGCCTTTTCATCATTGCTGAAGAATACTTATTAAGAGGTATTAAGTATTTTTTTCCAATAATTCTCATATGCAATACAAGCACAAAGGATATACCAGTATTTCTTATCTTGCCTTTGGATATGATGTCATTATTTTAATGAATGGAGCCATTAATAATGTCAAGAAAGTTTGTAACTTTCTTGACCACTATCAACTTGTCTTTGGTCAGCAGATTAATAACCAAAAAACCACTTTTCTTCACTCTAATAAAATGGACAAATCCAGAGTTAGATTTGTTGCTAATTTAACTAGTTTAAGCAAGCTAATCTCCCTTTTAAATATTTAGGAGTCTCAATCCATTCCAAAAACCGTACCATACTCTATGATGACTTTGTTTTCAAAATTAGGAACAAAATCCTTGATTAGGATAGTATAAATCGTGGAATATTAATATTGTCTCAATCCATTCGTTTCTCGATTTCTATATTCCATATTCAAAATAGTCTCATTCCCAAATCTATCATCTCCAGAATCAATAATTTAATAAACTAATTCATATTGGGTAATAAGGACTCTAATAATTCAATCATCTGAATTAAATGGTCTAATATTTGTTATCCTTCTAACGAAAATGGTCTTAACCTTAGAAGTCTTAAAGAAATGAAAACTATTTTCTCCTTTAAGCTTTGGATGAACTTTAGAGAACATAAATATTTATGGCCCATCCTAATGCATTCTATATATTTCTCTAATCACCATCCTTTCCAAACCAAAGCCAAACAAACTGACTCCAAAGTCTGGAGAAGACTTTTAAAGAGCAGAGACCTTGCTAAAATCATATCTACTAGAAAATTGGTAATGGTAATAAGATTGACTTCTAGTTAGACAAAGGGAATAACTCACACCTTTTTATCATTCTTCCTTTAAATATTGACAATTATTGGTATAACCCTACTAAAGTTTCTAAATTATGGAATAAAAACTGTTGGAATGTTGACAAATTATATGAAAATATTCTAAAATATGACATTTATAGAATAACTAAACTAAAAATTTCTAACACTAATGACACTGTCACTTGGAACTTGTCCCATGATGGTAATTTCTTTGTTAAAATAATTGGAACATTTTAAGACATAACAATTCTAAATCTTTAATTCACAAAAAACTATGGAATGGAATCACTCCAAATAAGTGTTCATTCACTCTTTGGAGGATTCTTAAATGTTTTATTCTCATTGACTCAATTATACAAAACATAAACTTTAAGTTAGCTTCCAAATGTCAGCATCGTAATAACGATAAAAACATTTCTCATGTTTTTGTAAATTGTAACATTGCTTGCAGGTCTGGCAACACTTTGTTGGTCTCTTTGGTATTATTCTTTATAAATACATGAACATTAATCACTTACTTAACACTTTGTTTATGTCCACTTCTAAGCAAACTGACATTAGGGTCATTCTTCCTCCCATTAATTGCTAGGCTATTTGGGCTGCCAGAAATAACCTTAAGCACAATAATATTTCCTAACATTGGTCAAGGGACTTAAAAACTGCTAATATTCTTGGTTGTAATCATCATATGCCTATTTCAAACAAAATTACTTATATAAAATGAAATCCCCTTGACATTGATAGATTTAAACTGAACTGTGATGGATCTTGTTTAACTAATGGTGAGTCCACTGGTAGATTCATTATTAGAAATCATATTGGTGATCTTATTAATGCCCAAAGAATATTATTTGATAAAAATAATCCATTAATTGTTGAATTTAGAGCTTCTTTAGAAGATTTATTAATTTGTTACTCTAATAATATTAATTGCTTGGATATTGAGATTGATCCCATAATTCTATTTGATATATTAAGTTATTGAAACTTTCTTTTGTATCTTGTAAACTTGCTTTCTTTTTATAGATCTATAATCAAACCTCAAAATAATTATAAAACACATATAAACAGCAAAACCTTAAGGTTGACTGGATAGTCAAATGGTCTCTCAACTTAATGGACATTGGAGTTTTATTTCAGCTCCCTCCCCTCCTCCTCTAAAAGTAGATATACTCCCCTCCCCCATCTAAAAGCAACGTATATTTGGAAAGTATCAAGGTAGACTAATTTTATCTTAGCATACCTCATTTATGTCAGCTCTAATAAATTTTGAAAGGGTAAAATCTGGCCATGTTCAATCTTTTTTTTTTTTCAGGTAATTACATGTCAAAATCAAAAGCTTTTCTCCCTGGATGATTGTTGAAGACTATAAATAAAGAATGCTGCATCAGAATTCAAGTGAAAAAAGTTCTTGTTTTTCTCAATATGTTTGGCCTTTTAGATTTGTAACAATAATGTAATAATTTTGTTTGGGCCAAATTCTGGTCGGTTGAAATTCATGGATGAATAACAAAAAAACTATAAACTACGATTATATACAAATCCATTCTGATTGTTTTGGAATATGTTCGATCCCAAGTGCAAATGTAGTAATAAAACTCAAAACTAAAAAGATGCGTAAACAAGAATTACAGTAACAGCGTCCTTCTTAGGTAGGCTGTTTGCTATTCTTTATTGAAAAGTCGAAAAACTAACATTTGTTCACCACTCAAAGATTAAAAAAAAAAAGATTCCTTTAGAAAGAAAGGAATAATTAGATTCTAAAATATTACAGGTACACACAATGTGGTACAAGAATTGGTATGACACCGACTGGCACCGTTCCTTGGCGGGTCTCACACAATATCATTTGCGTTCTTCCAACTAGAACTACTTTCAGTATAGCTAAGTTTCTGATCACTAAAAGTAATTCTATTGGTAGCAGAATATTGTTGTATGACCAAAACAGAAGCACGTAATGAGAAACTAGATGAAGCCAATGTGTCTCCAATTGACCCCAATTCCGGACTGCTGTTCCAATCCGATATCACTTCTACCAAAGGCGACTTCACTCCGTGCCCTCTTCCCACAATATATAAGTCGTAGTTATGTACTTCCAAACCTTTTATGACATTTATGGTCTCTTGAGCATCATTCACCACTTTCTCCATGTAATCCACTGAAGGATCATTAGTTGTTTTGTACGTAAACTCGTATATGTACTCATCGTCTATCTGATTCTCTATTTCGTGCCATGTAGTTTCTAAGATGCTGTGCTCGCTACTTGTTTCGTCGTCACTGCTGTTGTTGTGCATGTGCGTGGACGTAATTGCTTCTCTCCCGGGAACGAATCTTACTACAGTCAAGTTAACAGACGGATCGCCTGCCATTCTCCATGCGTAAGTCAACGCCTCGCGGTCATCTGGCCCGCCTATGAATAGCATTACCACCTTTTTATGTGTTAAAACGACATCAGCATCAATGCTGGAATCAAGTACATCAACATCATTCATTCCTCGGTCGACTAATATCCCAACAGAACAAGGAGCATGGGATAGTACGCGACGGTTGATGTTCGCATGAGACGAATTTCCCTCTCCTAATTTTCCGTCCGCTGTTAGTTTCCTGTGATACGGCAAAATGATAAAGCTGACGGACTTATCCTCTGCTAAGCTACAGATGTCCTCATGCATCGTCGTATAAGAGGACACCGCTTTAATTGTCTGGACTTTGACAGCGTCACTAATCTGTTCGAGGTTGCGAAAAACATCAACGATCTGATCGGCTTCTGATTTTGTACGGTCGTCGTGAACGCTGTGTCCCTTTCGTTTGTTTTCGTTGCTCATGATAAGCATGGATGCTGTGGTGCGGCCCGTGAGTTCCACCAGGTGGATCAAGAATACACGGAGAGGAGATAAATTTGTCGGGTTGGAAACTTGAAGGAGCTTCGCGATTCCTGGTGCTTTTTCCATGTTGTGGATACAGACAAGGATAGACAATTCTGAGTCGTAGTCCATTCTTTGTATTGTCCTGTTCTCGTAATCGACTGCTACTTTTTTTGGCTTGTAACCCAAAGCCATCAGTGGCTGGACCACAGTTGACATAACAAACATTGCCAGAACCATGATGGAATACGTTATGTTGTCCAAGGCCTGTCAATCAAATTACATGTAAATTTAAATAATGTTATTAAGATATTCTATAATTCCAATATGGTATTGGACGTGGGATACCGGTGTGATGACATAGTGAAATAAAGGGATATATACCATGAAGGCAACCCTTCTTTATGGAGATATCTTTTGAAAGTGAGAGCAATGCCTAATACCTACTTCTAACAAAAGTAAATGACATTAAAATAAAAGGAGAAAAATTTACCCGGGTATCACGACCAGCATTGACGATAATCAAAGCTAAAACCCCTTTGCTGTTCATAAGCAATCCGATAGCAAGACCATCTCTAAATGGAATGCCATGAAACAAAGAGACAAAGAACGTGCTGACAATCTTGACACTAAAAGACAAACAGAGAACAAGCACCAGATACCGGTAATCCGTGAATTCCCACAGGATTTTCCAATCAATTCGTAATCCGCTGACAATGAAGAAAAGAGGCATTAGAATTCCCGACATTAAATCTTCGAGCTTCTCTGTAAGTATACTTCTAAGGACATGGTTTTTCGGCATGATAACGCCCAACATAAAAGCTCCAACTAGTGAGTGAGTGCCACACGCATCTGTGATAAGTCCACAAACCATAACCCCAATAAGAATAAACAATATTTGGTTCTCGCTCACTTTTCCTCTTTTCGTCGTTTTGTTGATAATCCACGAGATAGAAGGACGCAAGACAAAGATGCAAAAAAAGATAAACACAGAAACGGAGAGAACAGCATAGCTCGTTAGTTTGTTAAAATCTCCTTCTTTGTTGAAAGCCAAAAGTGTGATTACGAGTAAAAACCAAGTGCCTAAATCAGTAGCAACAGCTGCAGACATTGCTGTTTGAGCCATATCTGTACGAAGAAGCTTGAGGTCAGCCACGATTGTACCGAGTTCAGGGAAATTTGTAGCGGCCAGAGCTATGGCCCAGAAGGCGGCACCAGAAGGGTTTTTTAAACCTTTTGCTGTGTCTTTTAATTTAAAGTATAACGCAGCACCAACACCTAGTGGCACTATAAAACCAGCCACGGCTATGCTAAGAGATCTAACCCTGGAACGCCTTATAACGCTCAGGTCCATTTCAAGTCCTACCAAAAACATGTGGTACACCACTGTGTAGTTTGCGAATGTCTCCAATACCATT
Source organism: Limnanthes douglasii subsp. nivea (assembly GCA_036936605.1). Classification (NCBI taxonomy): domain Eukaryota; kingdom Viridiplantae; phylum Streptophyta; class Magnoliopsida; order Brassicales; family Limnanthaceae; genus Limnanthes; species Limnanthes douglasii. The sequence continues at coordinate 57,530,374 of JAUPFV010000002.1, read as the reverse complement.
GTAAACCTGTAAGGAAAGATCCATTTCTCGAAGAATTCTGTATATCCCATCACTGATGCAAATACACCAGTCTACCTCAAAACATAACATCACACAATCAATTAATGTGAAAAAAACCAAAGATTTATCGAAAAAGAAAAACAAATTACCAGAATTTGAGCGGTAAAACGGGAAATCGACAAGGGCCGGCATAGGTAAAATAATATGCGATAAGTGAGGTTGGAAACGAAGAGCTGTGTTATGAAAAAAGGGAAAGAAGTAGTCATTGTGGTTCCACTATGCCATCCGTTAGCCGAAGAAATTACAATCTCATAGACTGAATTTGCCTGTCTTGCCGGTTGATAGGCAAAATCGTAACATGCTATGAGACCGAACCGCGATGTCGAGACATTGTATCCTTCTCTCTGGATCAGCAATGCCATCCTCCCTTATATTTCTGATTAACCCACCATTACTCAGAAATATTAGGGAGGAAGAAAGAAACAAGAAAAACAAAAAAGTTTTTCCTTTGTGTTTTTGTTTTGATGATCTATAACATTGTTAACAAATTGGTGTTTCCTCATCTTTGATTTTCTTTTCCCTTTCATGTTAGTTTCCTACCCTATTCCTCTATTTAGCAATTTTTTTCCCCTGGTTAAATGATCTATAGAAACCTATTTTTAGATTCTCTATGAAATCTTTTTTTTATCTAAATCTAATCCTCAGCTTAGTATTCCGCAATTTAAGTCTTCTAAGCTATTACCAAATGAGTTTGTGAAAAATAAACAGCATGGACCAGGACCAACCATGTTCAATACTATATATATTAGCATCCCTATAAACTAAATAAAATTAGATACAGAACACTATTAAGTTTTTTGTCTCTTTTGGACCCTAAGGAATATGAACTAGATCTCACTCACTATTATTATATTGTTCATCTTGAATCCGAAAGGCCTATGAGATGTGTTCTCACTTATATACTATTGACTTTTTTATGCCTAGGCGATGTGGCGATATAGCATCAAGTTTAACTCTTCAACACTCCCTTCTAAACTTGATCCAACAGTACCGCTCTGAAAAATCATCGCGGGACGGAAAAGAAAATGATAATCACAATTTCATACAAGATTCATCGAAATCTATATTTAGATTATTCTTTCCGAGTTACCACACTTATTGCAAAGTGAATTGGTATTACAGGACAAAAACAGAACCTTTATTAAACAGCAGTAAAGGATGACTAGTTTGTATTGCTAACAACTACTTTTTCAAAGGTCCAGGTCTTGTCATATTATAAAAGCTAAGAGAAGTTGGATCCAACTTCATAACCACCACCACCTCTACCTCCACCTCCATTGAGCATTTAGCTCTATCTACTTTATACTGCGTGGCAACCATTTTAAGAGTACAACTAGCAAACAGTTGTTTCTGAGGCTACTATTCATCTATAGTTGCATAACATACATATAATATTCAAACAACATAAAAAATACATATATAAAGTCTAAAGTTAAAGACTCCTTTCTTTATAAAAAGCAAAATTGACATTTCACCTGTCCATTTAATAATATCTTAACTTTACAAAGACTTGAACAACCATCTTCATATAATTAATTGGTCAGATCACCAGAAACCAAGATAGTCCCAGTTAAACTATAAACAAATAAACAATGGACCAAGACACCTAGTAAAATCTTTACTAAGTTCTGTCGGTAGACAGCATCTATAGTTTTCCTCTGATTTCCTCAGACACCTAGTAACATATTTACTAAGTTCTGTCGGTACACAGTATCTATAGTTTTCCTTAGATATCCTCAAATTTAAGTTCTATTTCTGATTGTCATGAGCCGGATTAATTCAAACTGCATAAGATCTGGCAAAGAGAAGGATGATACCGTATTACTACTACGTAGTTTATTCTATATAATAGTAGCATAAACATGACAAAGTTCAAAACATACAATCATATACTAAGTTTATTTCAAAAGAGAACATAACAAGGAGAAAAAGGCAGAGACGTATCACATCCATTACGGCAAGGCAGCTTGACATATATACACAAAAGAGCTGAATTTGACAGAGCCAGTAAGAGCATTCGTCGGTTTTTATTTTCCGATCGTCTAACCGCGGTTATCTTCTACCATCAAACTTCAAAAGCTGCGGCAAAAATATGGAGCCCCTCTACACATAAACAACTTCCAACAATCTTTCTTTTTTATACCCGGCGAAGATCGAGCTAGCTCTTCGTTTTTATGAAGTATTTGCCACATCACATGGATGTCTTCGTATTCACACGATTTTACGTCGTTTTGAAGTTTCAATAATCCTGCGTAAGAATTAACACTATAGGTCAGGAACCATTCGATTTCACATCCCAAGCTCTATAACATACATTCAAAATTTTGAGCTATAAAAATAAAATTGAAAAGAAAACAAGAATCAAAGTCATCAATTTCGACCATCCATTGATTTATAATTTTAAACCCTAAAAACCTAAAAGGACATTTGCATAAGTCGATCAAATCCATTCATGATCATCATCATACCATATTCAAGGTTAATAAATTCTCCACCGACACTTCTATACACCTCTCTAGTGAATCCGAAAATCATGAATCTTCTTAAAATTCAATTAAAAAAAAGAAAATTAACAAAATATAAGCATCACCGAAACCGATCCGATAACCAAAATATCAAAACTACCAAATGATTAACAGCAAATCAAATTCCTCCTACTAATTCCTAAGTCATACTCCACAGTCCACACCACTAATAATTCTAATAAATTGACAATATAAGCGACGAAATTCACCTCTATTGCGAAATCCAAGACGAACAACGACTCTTTTCCAGATTCTTCGCATAGGAAGAACCACCTTACGCCACCGGATTCGAATTTCCGCCATGGCAGATCTTTATCTTCTCCGACGAGACGAGCGAGAGAAACAGAAGAAAAGAAGAAGTTGAAGAAGAAGAAGTGTCGTATGCACTCTTTCTCTCTCTAGAACCTCAAAAAAATATTTAGGTGTTTTTTTAGACGATTTGAAATGTGTGAAATTAGAGATAAATATAGATAGCGAAATAGGATTAATTAGAGTTTAATGACGATGGTTAGAGCAACTAATTTAACTTACTTTCGGCTCAACTTGTTGTATCTTCTTTGGTAATGGAAGATCTTTTCTTTTCTCGCTTCACCTGAAATTTTTAGGTTACGCGCGCTTCGATTGTCACGCGCCTTTTGGTTGCACCACGTGTGTTTTCTTTAACCTACTCGGGTCCTCCGTGTCCGCAACCACTGCCTCTCGTTTCTGTTAGTGAAACTGTGACACTAAAATATTCATGTTTAGCCCCTGGTTTTTAGTATTTTTTAGTTTGGTCTGCTTTTTTCTGTTTTGTTTTAGTTTGTCAAATCAATATATTAATTGGAATCATAAATTAAATTAATTGTCTCGACTTATATTGTTGATTATATTATTAGACTGGTTATATATAATTATAACCTCATTTCATATGATAATTTATATGAGCGAATACCGGCTAAAAGTCAAATATGATGGTTTTTTGTCTAATTCCCGATTGAATAAAAAATTAACAATATATTTTACTATCCCATTAAATATTTTATTTTACCATTGCGGTTCTTTTATTAACTTAAAAATGATCTTATGACCGAATTTACTTTTTATAAGTTTAAGCTTGTAATCAATTTAAAAATATAATAATACTTGGGAAATTGCACCTAAAGTACCCACTCAACTATTCGATTGTCACTTACAACCCAAGGTTTGATCAATTGTTACTTAATACCCATCTCAACTACCTTATTGTCACTAACAACCTAACTTTATTTTAATACCCTAACTACCCTTAACCCACTATATAAACGTTATTTTCTTGCTTTTTGAAGATTTGAATTTGTTAGCCGCTCTAACCACCTAACCCTACTAACCACCACGAGCTGGGTTTAAATCACATTTTCCGGTGATCGGAAGCTGCTAAAGGTTTGTTTCTTTATGTAAGTTGTTGTGTTAGACCTGTCTAACCTCTGTTTTATACGTACAGGAGTTCATCACGACTTTTTGGAATCTTGTAGCTTACAAGTAATCGTGTTGCGAGCTTTTTAGGTAATTACCTACCGATTTCGAAGTTTTTTATTCGTTTTCTCTGTTGGAATAGGTTCTAGTCTACTGTTTTTAGATGCCATTGCATGATTTCGAGCTTTTCTCTGTTTTTTTTTGTTATAGTGATCTGTTTCGTTAATATTGTTCACTATATAGTTACGTCCTTGTTTTCTGATGTTATATTCTAATTTGGTACTGCTTTAGTTTGTGGGTAATGTGTAGATTACGAGTTTTTAGGTCAGTTAGAGTATTGTATTTCGAAACAGATATCAGGACCGGTGTTACATAGAAATATCAGGACAGGAAGCGAATATATATACGTAGATATACACAAATATCAAGACAGGCTGCGAATTACTAGATGTATGTACGCATTTCGCATGTTATGATGCGAATTGTTTGATGGTGCAGTAAATAATCTGCACAGTTTTGTGACTAATGACAAATATCAGGACTTTGTTACCTACAAATATCAGGACAAGATGCGAATAGATCGTGTAGGTATACACAATTCGCACCTTAGGATGCGAATTGTTTGATCCAGTAGTAAATATTTTGCACCTAGTTTTTGAGACTAATAACTAATAACTTGTATTGTCCAGGTTAAGAGATGTCTAAATCACGAGTTTGTATTTTTAAATATGGTCACCAAACTGCAATTGTGCCTTTCACCGAGTTTGAAAGCTTCGAAAGTATCCAAGCTTATGTAGAGAACACGTGGGAGGAGCTTGCCACAGGTGAGTACCTAATTACTTACTCCTGCGGGGATCACAATAATTGTTTCTTTAATAACCAGAGTGATTTTGTTGGGTTGGTGTTATATCTTGATTTGGAGCGTTTAAAACGGGTTAGTTTTCTCATAGAACAACACGTCTTCGATAAGGGTTCTAATAATAAAAGTTTTGTTGATAAGAGCTCTGGTGGTAAGGATTCTGGTGGTAAGCGTAAAGAGCGTAGCTTGGTTTTGGTAGAACCATCTCTTGATCAAATAGTTAGCGGGGAGAGTAGTAACGGTTTAGTTAATTCTGATCAGAGGAAAAAACAACTTGCTACTGCTGGTTGGGCTGATGCTATTACAGGGGTGGGTCAAGCTTTTGAAGAAGGTGCTGCCGGTCTGAGGTTATCCTTGTGCAAGTTTGCGTTAGAGCGTGGTTTTTCTTTCAAATACCTGCACAACACAACAAATAAGATCACTGCTTATTGTGAAAATAAGCTCACAAGTGGGTGCAAATGGAGGGTTTATGCATCTATTGACTCAAGCACCGGCCTTATGACGATAAAGAAGCATTTCCCGTACCATACTTGCAGTCCTGTTTTCTCCCAGAAGCATAATCATAAGCGGCACAGGCATTTGACATCAGATTTGATTGCAGAGGAAATTCAGGATTCTCTCCGGACCTGTCATTCGTTGACAGCCAAAACCATACAATCGACTGTCAAACAAGATTACGGTCTTGATATCTCTTATCGTTTGCCATGGAATGCTTTAGAGAAGGCTAGGAGGGGAGTTTTTGGAGATAGTTCAAGTTCTTTTAGTTTACTAAGCGGATACTTCAAACGCTTGAAGAGCCGGGATATTACTTCAGACTGCCAGTTGGAGTTGTCAGCTGGAAACCGATTCAAGCGCTGTTTTGTAGCATTCGGTTCGTCCCTTAGTGATTTTCATTCATGCCGTCCAATGTTGTTTGTCGATGGAACCCACTTATATGGCAAGTACAAGGGTACATTGCTCACTGCTGTAGCAAAGGACGGAAACAATGGTTAGTTACATTTATCTAGTTAATCTGAACGATGTTTTTTGTGTGAAAATATTGATGCAATTCGCACCAGGTGATGCGAATTAAGCAGTGTTGTGGTCCTCACATTTCGCATTTGAGGCTGCGAATTAGGTATTATGCTGAATAAACTGTACTTACATCGCATCTTGAGTTGGGTATTATTTAAAGTTTACCACAAGCTGCGAATTCACATAACAAGTTGCGAACTGTTTGCATGATCAAATAAAATGTCAAACACATTTCGCATGACAAGCTGCGAATTGTTACAGGACACCATGCGAATTGTTGCCAATTTTTAAACGTTTGCATACTGTTGTAGTGTTTAATTGATCTGCCTTTTTCTAGGACTATTCCCTGTTGCTGTTGCTGTAGTTAGCATTGAAGATTGGGACAATTGGATGTGGTTTTTGGGGTGTTTGAAACCACATTTGCTGGATCGCCAGATCACATTTATTTCAGACCGTCATTCTGGTATTGTTAATGCTGTTTCTGTCCTGTATCCCAACTGATATCATGCGTACTGTTATTTCCATCTCATGCAGAATTTGAGAGCCAAACTGGAACATACTAACAGGGAGTATAAAAAAAAGATGTTGAGTTTCTTCCACCGTCTTGCTTATGCTCCCAGTCAAGAGCTTTTTAAAGAGATACTAACAGGTTTTTTATGTGAAGGTGGTAAGAGAATGATTGATTTTCTTGCAAATTTACCCCCTGAAAAGTATGCCCAGGCTTACGTAAAAGGGAAGCGATACGGCTCTATGGCTTCTACCGCAGCTGAATCGTTTAACAATCAGATCAAAAAATATTGCGGCTTACCAATTGTTGAATTTATTGATTGCATTAGAGTCTTGCTTATGACTCAGGTTTCACGGAGATACGAAGAAGGTCTCAGCTGGAGTACTAATTTGGTTCCCGAGTACGAGAAGCAGCTAAAGTAGAATGTTGACATGTGCCGAAGTTGGGTAGTACGTAAGTCCTCTTCCGCCATGTTCGAAGTCTTTTCGACTCTTGTGGCTGTTGTTAATCTGTTGGATTTCAAATGTTCATGCGGATCATGGCAACAAGAGTGTTTTCCATGTGCTCATGCTCTAGCGGCATTACAATACACTGACCAAGATCCATTGACTGTAATAGAACCCTTCTTTACGGTTAAGAATTACAGGGAAAGTTACTCTTTCAGCATACCAGCTCTAACTGATTTTGGCGAAGGGTCCAGCGCTAACGATCCTTCTTTCGTTGAAGTTCTGCCTCCGAACGTTAAGAGACGCTCCGGAAGGCCTAAGAAAAAGCGAATCCCTTCTAGAGGAGAAATCTCAACCAAGAAGTTAAGGTGTGGCCGATGTTCGAAATCAGGCCATAACCGGAGGACTTGTGATGTTCCAGTTTAAGGACATTTATTTGTGTAGCATAGTTATTGTTCTGTACAGAAAACTAGAAATTTGTACATTCCTGTGTTTTTTGTTTTTGCTACTATTGGAGTTGTGAACATTTCGCATCCTGTGCTGCGAATTATGTACAATATGCATACATATTTGTTACAAACATCTATCAGGATTACATGCGAATTATGTACAATTATGTGAAAGTTTAACAGGGTGCGAATCATTTGTAAAATCATATCAAACATTTGTATTATCTTACGTTTCGCATCATAGGCTGCGAATTAGGCCCAGAGTTGTGATGCGAATGGAGTTCAGTTAGGAGTCCTGATATTTGTCATGTAATAAGCTGCGAATTGTCATTTAATAAAATACCAGGATATTCAGTAAGGTTGAAAAGGAGGATTACAAGTCGGATTACAAACATCTATCAGGATTACATGCGAATTATGTACAATTATGTGAAATTTTAACAGGATGCGAATCATTGGTAAAATCACATCAAACATTTATCATATTGTACGTTTCGCATGATAGGCTGCGAATTAGGGCCAGAGTTGTGATGCGAATCATGGTTCAGTTAGGAGTCCTGATATTTGTCATGTGATAAGCTGCGAATTGTCATTTAATAAAATACCAGGATATTCAGTAAGGTTGAAAATGAGTAACATAGCAGGTTAACATGCGAATGATGTACAAAATATATTTGGATTACAAAAAGGAGGATTACAAGTTGGATTTCAAAAAGGAGGATTACAAAATATATCCAGAAACTAACAACTGTTTACACATATCACTACAAGCTGCTGTTGCTAGTTAGTTGCATTTCAAAAAAACAAAAAACAAAAACCAACTCTAGCAGTTGGTAGATGATTCATCACCAACTGTTTCCTCTTTCTCCTTCTCTTTCTCTTTCTCTTTCTCCTTCTCTTTCTCTTTCTCTTCTTTATCCTCAGCTTCAACATCTTTCGCATGTTCTTCTTTATCCTCAGCTTCAACATCAACGTCCATCATGCTTAAAAATTTTGTCCTCGATGGACCAGCTTCGTCTTCCCTCTTCCTTTTGTTGTTTTGAACCTCTGCCGTTTGAGGTTGCACCATTTCTCGCTGAGGTGCAGCAGGAACCTGTTATGGCTGAGGTTCAGCAGCAAGCTGTGGAACAACTTCCAATGGTTGAGAGTCAGCTGAGTAGTAGTCATCATATATGTCTAACCCAAAAACAGATACTGGGCTGTTTGGTGGTGCTGCTGGCATGATCAAGTCATCACTCCAGTTCACGGTTAAGGATGACCAGGAGTCACCCAGAGAACCGATTGAACCAGAATTTGAGACTGAGGTGGTGGTTGTGGTGGTGGAAAAAGACATGACTTTTTGAATTCGAAGAGACGAGGGAAATGAGTTTGTTAAAAAATAGCTCTGGTTTAAAATGTAGAGTTTGTTTTAAAAATAGCCTCTGGTTTTTCTAGTGTTATTTATAGGGAAAGGAGGTGATCATTACATAGCCTCCATGTCCAATCAGCAATTAATGGGTTCAGGACATGATTAGATTGTTTTTTGCGTGCTCAATGCAGAAAACGTTTACCAAGGCATACGCCATAGCCTCTTCGTATTCTTGAATGATTTTATTTAATATTTTATTTATGCACCAGGCTGCGAACAGGTTATAAGCTGGTATACCAGGATGCGAATTGTGTGTGTAGTGATAACCATCTCTCAGGTTAGGCTGCGAACTATTTGATATAATTTAGGCTGCGAAGTATTCATACAGGTTTGGCTGCGAACTGTTCATACATACCAGGATAATAATCAATCATTATATATCAGGTTATGATGCGAACTAAAAGATAAGAATATTCATTATATATCACAATTTTGTTTATGTATGCACAACAAAAAAAAAATTTACAACAGATATATGTATTTACAAGCAACTAATGTATTTAGAAGCAACACACGAATCAACCATATGTGACGGTGTCTATGTCATTTAAAAAGTAATGGAACATTTGTGCTCTTAAGGCAGTCACCATATTTGTATCGTATTTTTTCTGGACTGATCCATGCTCAATAATATCCATGGCATATTTGCAGACGAAGACACCACAGTCCACGCTGCCTTTTTTTGTTGTGGGAAGCCTCTTTCCACTTTCACCTTCCACCCTGTACTATATTTGGGTAGGAATCCTCTATCTAACAAATATTTGATCTGTGTATAATAATTAGTGTTAGGAATATGCACAAAAACAAAAACAGTTGGTGACATACAATTCGCATCCTCAGGCTGCGAATTATATGACAATAAATCATACACAATTCGCATCTTAGGTTGCGAATTGTATGGCAGCCTTGATAGGCTGCGAATTGAGTTATGAACAAGCTGCGAACTGTGTCCAACATAGATAGGCTGCGAATTAAGTTATGGACAGGCTGCGAAAAAACATCTTGATTACTCAGTAATTCGCAGCATACCAGATCTCATTTCGCAGCATGCATACTAAAAATGTGTTCAGATTTAAGTGTATAGTTTGGAATATTTACCAGTAGTGCAGGTGTTCTTGCGGTGTTGTCTATGGCATGAAGCTTAGGCAGAAGCGAGTTGTAGTTTGAAATTGTGCAGGCGTCAATGTCGATGACGAGCAACGTCCAGTGGTTTGTATTGTCCTTCGACTCGGTGCACACTGGAACCATGATGATGTTGGCATTTTTGCGCGCCTTCCTAAAAGCCATGTCCACCAGATTTTCCACTTGCCACCCTGATTTCATTTGATGCTGCATCCAAGCAAGAGTATATTAAAGTGATAACATTTCTGAGAACTTTGGTCTATTTACGTGAGCTAAACTTACCGCAGTCATGCCAGAAATCAGTATGGCGTCGTGATGCTCTCCAATAGCTTTAGTGCATGGAACTTTGTAGTCTGCATCTTCAAGCATCTTTCGAATCCAAGCATCGATAAGCTAACAAAGGAGTTGTAGATTTATGTTAAATATAGAATACATATTTGAAACATTGAAAATAAAGTTGGTTGACAATTGGATACCTTTACGTCCAGCTCCTGTTCTAAAGGTAGTGCCATGAGGTCACTCGCTTGCAGCCTGATTCCGTACGTAAACTTGGACTCCGGTAACTGCCATACCACTGGATCAGGGGTGTTGCTCTCGTAGGCTTTCACCAGCTGTATTTTGTGGTATTGTGCCAGATCGATACGCTCAGTTACTTTGGTTTTCTTTGGCCAATCGCTGTATTCTACTACTGGCGGTTCCCGTATTGTTATTACGAACTCTTCTTCTTCCTCTGCCACTTGAGGCTTCGTTTGTGTCAGTAGCGCAAAACTTGGCTCCTCTATCTCATTAACTGTCTCGAGCTTATTATGAATCAAAAATCAAAAGTAGAGGGCGTCAGTGATTATAAGTGCAACGAGTCTAAGCAGTTCGCAGCTTAGGCTGTGAACTGTAAGGTAGCAGTTAAATAAATTTATTCTTATATATCAGGGTAGGGTGCGAACTATTCGAGGTTCCACTGAACAGTTCGCATCATACCCTGATATTTGTTTGTAATACTCCAATCAGCATTTGCCACAAGTCACATGTTATGATGCGAAATCATTGTAAGTAGGCCTTACCGCACGGTCAGCGACAACCACTGCCGTTGACTTGTTCGGCATAGAGGCTGGATCGTGTCGGCAGAAATCATTAATGTCATCCTCCGACATGTTCTCCAGAGACCGTTGTATTATAGAATCGTAATATACATTATCAATTTCATTTAAAAATGTCTGTGAAACTTGAGTACTAATACCATCAACAAAAGCATCAGGTAAATCTACTGTGTTATCGTGGGACTCTGGAGCTGGCAGTTGATTTGTTACCGGGCCTACAGTTTGACGCTGGCTTAGCAATTCTGACTTTGCTGACAGCACTGTTGGTCTTTGAGGTTCCACCGAAGAATTGGTCATGTCTTCTAAGGATTGTCCTTCCTGGCTGAGTAGTTCTGTCTTCTCACCGGGATGGACAGGTTCTGACTCTTGAGGTGCTACCTCTTGAGTTAGCCTTTCTCTCTTGAGCTGCTGCTGTTGTTCTTCTTGTCCTTGTTGTTTCTCTTGTTGCCGGTCATCGTGTTGAACCCGTGGCGTCTGGTGTTCTTCGAGTTGTTGTTCTTCTTGTTGTTGCTGGGGGTGTTCTTCTTGTTGTTGCTCTTCGTGTTGTTGTTCTTGTTGTTGTTGCTGTTGTTCCTGTTGTTCTTGTTGTTGGGGGTGTTGTTGTTGTTCTTCTTCTTGTTGCTGTTGCTCGGAGTGTTCTTCACCTTGTTGCTGTTGTTGCTGTTGTTCTGTTTGCTCTTGTTGTTGTTTCTGGCGATGTTCTTCTTGTTGGTGCTGTTGTTCCTGTTCTTCTTGTTGTTGGGGGTGTTGTTGTTGCTGCTGGTGTTGTTGTTTCTGCTGGTGTTGTTGTTGTCTTTCGGTCTCCTATTTCATACCAAAGCATATGTTAATCATCGTGTAATCATATTTCGCATCCTGACCTGATATCTATGTTATACATTCCCCCCGTTATTACCTATTTTGCATCCTGATCTGATATATATGTTATACAGTCCCCTAGTTTATTACATAGTTCGCATCCTGACCTGATATCTATGTTATAAATTCCCCCAGTTTAGTACATATTTCGCATCCTGACCTAATATATATGTGTAATAACTAGCCCACCAGTTTATTACATAATTCGCAGCTTAAGCTGCGAAACGGTTGGCCATCACTGCACAATAGTCCTGATATTTGTTTAATAACATCATATGGTCTACTTACATTATTTACCTTCTCTGTATGTGTCTCCGTGATGGGTGAATTGTGGGCATCATCATCCCTTTCTTCCGGCAGTACTCCAGGAAGGAATGTTTGCTGATCAGCATTAGACACAGATGCTTGCTGATCAGTTGATTTTTGTCCCTCTGGAAGTGCTGCTGGTATCTGCTTTATTGGGCTTTCAGTACGTCAGATTGGCAGAGAGATAGCATTGTGGAGTTGTTGTGCTTCGAGTTCAGCTATCTTGCGTTTCAATTCTTTCAGCTGCAAAAATGATAGCAAACTTTTTATAAACATATTAAGTGCTGATTGTAGTGATTATTTAAGGTTCAAGGCATACTTACTTCTCTGGCCTGTTTTTCTATTTTTCGCTCGTACTTGTTCTTGTCGGCGTACGTCTTCAAACGCTTTGATTGAGCAGCAATATCGGGATTAGGGTCTCTGCGTTTGAATAAATAATCACCGATTGTTTCACTCATACTGGTTGTGTCGGTGTCGGAGGGCTCTTGCCTGGATTTGCGTTTGGGTTGTGGTGGAATTGTTTTCTTTGGGAGTCTTGGTGGTGGAATCGATGGCTCGGGTGGTGTTGGGTGTTCGAGTGTGGGAGACATCACCTTATTTTTTACATTGTGTGATGCTGGTCTCCTTTTTTTTGGTTTTGATGCTGTGCTTTTCGACCTCTTCCTAGGTCTTTCTTCCGGTGAAGGAGGTACCGTTACTTCTGCATCTTCACCATGTTCATCATCTTCTCTTTCTCCGAAAGCTTCAATTTCAGCCTCGGTAAGCTGTAATGGACCTTCTAAAACCTACCAACAAATGCACATGTAAGTAAATTAATTGTTTCGAAAGAATGAGGGTGTAGACAAACAAATTGTTTTTTATAAGCAGTTCGCATCATATGATGCGAACTGTGTGGTTTTAAATCACATTTCGCATGTTAAGCTGCGAAATGATTATGGGTCAGTATGATGCGAACTATATGTAAAACATATGATGAGAACTAAGTGTAAACCATATGATGCGAACTAAGTATTAAACATATGATGCGAACTGTGCTGAACATGAAGCTGCGAAGTAAAATTCATATCAGGCTGCGAAATGTTTGAGATATTTTTATAAGCAGTTCGCATCATAGGCTGCGAACTGTATGCACCCCAAGTTCAATACATATATTAAGCTTATACCTGGTCAGCATCCAGGTAGGGTGTTTTAATAAGATAGCTCATGGTTGATGCGTGGCACTCTAACCCCAACCATTTGAAGAACCTTGGTATCGAGGTTGGCTTCGCTACCTCGTGGCCGATTGTTGTGTGCTCCATGATGAAGGGCTGCATGGGGACAAGTTTTATCAACACGATTCTATGTACATAACTAATTGTTATATTGAATAGATCAATCTTACAACTAAAAGGGCGACGCAGCCGACGACTTTATCGGCTCTTTCTACTGCTAAGAAAATCCTGATAGACTGTCGAAGCTTGAACAGAATCGATCCAGCCCAGTCGTAATTGTTTATTCTGTTGAGGTCTTCAACGTAATAAACCGTGCTCCAGCCCAAGATATCTCCAGATACGGAGTAGAATAGCGTGGAGCACAAAAACAGTATCAACAGCCTCGCCACGTCTTCCAATTCATGTTCCCCTCATTCGGTTATGGCCTTCTCTATACCCTCCTGTAAAACCAATGACAACATTCTATGTTAGAAATGTACAGAATCTTGCTTTATAAAGATGAAGTCCATTTTAGACGTACCTTTATGATGGCATTTGTTATTGTTTTTGTATTACTAGCTGATGCTTTCCTGCCAGTTTTTGACATGAAGTATTTCTTCATCATCCTTGATTCGTCCTCCTCGCCGTCTGCATACTTGTTGTGAAAAGCGCCGGTTTTTGTTAACTCCATTTTCTCGGTGCCATGCCTCAGCCCGAATATGATCTTGATATCGTTTGTAGTTAGCTTTACATACTTGGTGCCAATCCTAAAGGCGTCTCTTTCCAGAGAATATTTCTCGAGGATATACTGAATGATTGTGTAGAATTTTTTCCTTGGCAGCTCTTCCTCATTACGGATTTCGAACGCCGTTTTCAGAAGCGTGTAGAAGGGTGTGTTTCTACACGCTTCAATATGGGCCCTTGTAATACCCATTCCTTTGAGTAGCTTCAGAAGGCTCACCAACCCTGATCTGTAGTAGCTAGGTTTTGTTGTCATACTTTCTGCACAAACACAAATCAGTTGGAATGTCACAAATAATTCGCATCTCAAGCTGCGAATCGCATACATATAAATACGGTACATAGCAGACAAGCTGCAAAATAAGTTATGACATGATGCGAATTATGTAGCTCAAGCTGCGAACTGTTTGTAAATAACTATAACCATACAATCGAGCTGCGAATTGCTTGCATTGTGGGTGATCAGGGTGCGAACTGTTACACTTTTTACATGCACGTTGCAGGGATCTGGGAATTATGCAACAAACACCAAAATCAACAATGAACTACCTAATGCAGATCTAACATACATAATATTTCTCAGGAGAGTATCAGTATTACATGCAACTAAAATTATACCCTGGCTTCGACTATAAACCCATAAACTGAGCAACTATCGTCAGTAGATACTTCATTCTAGTATCAACAGCGTCGCCTATCGTGAATTATGAGAAAAAAGTGGTTCAAATTCGTCAAAAACGCAAAAAAAAAGTATACTTTCCACGATAATGCATACCTGTTAAATTTCACCGGTCGGAGAACGAGATAGAAGTTTTCAGAGACGACTTCACGACAACTTTTTCGAATGAGATTTGAAGGTGTTAGTGACTGTCTGAGTAAAAGAGGCTGACCGGTGCGATAGTGACGAAGGTGAGAAGTTGTAGGGTTTCTGGGTTTCAGAGAGAGAGTATCAAGAAGTCGAACGGTTTGTTTTCTGGTGGTTTCTAAAATTAGAATTTTGCGTTTGTTTAGGGTGATAGGAGGGTCGAAAAAGTGGGATGGAATTGAAAAATGGGTATATATAGTGGAAGGGTATTTTTGTCCAATTTATTAGTCTGGGTATTAAGTAACACTATGTTAAAAGCGGGTGCCGCCGGGTAATAAGATAGTTGAGTGGGTATTTTCAGGTACTTTTCTCATAATACTTTTACTACCGGAAAATAAAATAATATTACATAACCAAATTTTATCAATTTTAAAGATTTATTTTACGTTTTATAAAAAATTAACCAACAACTTAAAAGTACATAAAAAGTAAATTATTTATTGATATTTAAAAAGATAAACTACACATAACTATAAAAAAATCTATAAACTGAAAACTACGTGTTTTTAGAACTTAATTGCGGATAACTATTTGGATTTTTTTATTAATATCCATATATTTTAAATTATAACTTAAAAAATGAAAATATTGTTGGTTTTGTTGTTTAAGGCGAACAAAACTAGATCTATAGAGATTTGTGTTGCCTAATTGTGTGTAGCTAGGTTGTGAAATAAGTTGGATTGTGTGAAAAAATAAAATACAACTTCTTTTTGTGAAAATAAGTGTTAATTATGTGTGAAACAACTAACTTTTGTTGTAGTTGCTAAAATATGTATATTTTTGTGTTGAAAATACTGGTCTTTTAATATATGTATATATTAAGTGCATTAGGTTGCAAAACTAGGAGTAAATGTGTTGCGAAATGTAAAAAAAAGTTGCATAAAGAAGACCTCGGTGGTGAAAAAAATAATTGTTTTAGAGTTTTTCTTTTTCAATGTCATTTTCAAACCATAGCTTTAAAAAGAATGTGAAAATACCATTAGTTTTAATTTTTTTAAGACGAACAAAACTGGATCCATGAAAACTATTTTTTTTTTTGAATTTTTTTATTGCATTTAGCTGCAAAAATAGAAGTAATCAGATTGCAAAATTAAGCAGAAAAGAGTTGTGTAAATAGGGTTTTAGAGGCAATCACCCTTGTCTTCAAAATTACTCTCCGACCATCTTCCTAAACGGTTTAACAGTTCCAAAATGGAAAAGTATGATAGAAGTAAAGATTCAGACAATTGTCTCGAACAATTTAAGAATTGTATGATGAAGTTTGATGATGATGACAAGCTGCCGTGTAGAGCCTTCTCACAAACCTTTAAAGGAAGTACCCTGAAATGGTACAATAATCTCCCTCAGGGATTCATAAAGAATTTTGATATATTATGGGTTGCGTTTTGGAGGCAGCTTGTTGGAAACAAGGAGCTTAAAGGGAATGGTGATAAGATTATCCATTGTTCCCAAGAGCCAAATGAGTCATTGAAGGAATATATTAGTAAGTTTGTGAACATGAAGAATGGGTTGGTTGATTGCTTTAAACAAGTAGCATCGTCTTTTTAAAACAAGGCTTGAGCCCAGGTAATTTAGCTGACTCAGTAATCCGGAAAAAAAACAATGACTTTTGAGGGGCTGTTAAACCAAGTGGGGAAGCAAATTATTGTTGAAGAAACTAAGAAGTCTAGAGTGCCTCGTCAGAACATATCTACCACCACAATGTCAACTCCACAAACCAGTCCGGTTACAGATCAAAGGAGGTTGGGCAGGGGTCACATCGGCCCAAGCAAAGTCAATCCAATCAAAACCAACAAGTTAGAAATAAAAGGGGTCTGTGGGTTCAGTCTAAATTGGTTTGTTGATTTGGGAGAAGTTATAATACCAAAGGAGGCTCCTAGTGTTATAATACCTATTGAAGAAGTTGAAGTCCACTGCCTAGCATAAGGAAAAAGCCTTAAGATTAGTACTAAATTGCCAAAAAGTTTGCAGCAAAAACTTTTATCTTTCTTGTCGGATAATTTACATATGTTTGCATGGTGCAATGATGATGTAACCGGGGTACCCACTAAAGTAATTTGCCATAAATTTTCAATTCCATTTGATGTTGGACCAGTAGTTCAAAATAAAAGGTCTTTTTCCAAAGAAAAAGTCGATGTGATAGTACAAGAAGTGGATCAGTTGACCAAGATAGGTCATGTAAACGAATCTCAATACCCATTGTGGACTGCTAACCCCGTTTTAGTCAAGAAAAAGAATGGAAAATGGCGCATGTGTATTGACTTCACTGATCTTAACATAGCACGTTCTAAAGATCATTTTCTGGTGCCTCAGATAGATCAGTTGGTAGACTCCACATCGGTGAACAAGTTGTTGTCTTTTATGGATGTATTTTCAGGGTATAATCAGATACAAGTAGATCTGAACGATAAAGATCATACCACCTTAATCACGGACAGATGGCTTCATTTTTATAAGGTGATGTGATTTGGGTTGAAGAGCGCTGGAGCTACTTATTAGCGATTGGTAAAAACAACATTGGCTAGCCAGATTGATAGAAACATAGAAGTATATATAGATGATATGATGGTGAAGAGCCTCAAAAAGGAAAAACACATATTCGATCTTCAAGAGATTTTTTCTAACTTGGAAGTCATCAACCTAAAATTAAACCCAGAAAAGTGTAGTTTTGGGGTCCGATATGGAAAGTTTCCATGGTATGTCATAAGTGAAAAAAGGATACAGACTGATCCAGATAAGCTAGACGCTCCATTAGCTATGGATCTTTCCTGAAGTACTAAATAAGTCTAGAGGTTAACCGGGCGGTTGGCTGCGTTAAATAGATTTATTTCAAGATCATCATATAAGTGTGCTCAAATGTTTTTTCAATTTTTAAGGAATCCTAAAGACTTTAATTGGTCTCCGCAGTGTGATCAATCCTTTCTTGAAATAAAAAAACATTTGTCTTCACCTAAGATGTTATTCAAACCTATTCAATGGGAGAAATATTTTATGTATTTGGTTGTATCGGAATATGTCGTGAGTGCCGTTCTGGTAAGCTAAGTGAATAATTTCCCCCATCAAGTTTATTACGTGAACAAGAGTTTGCTGGAAGCAGAAAATAGGTATTTAAAGTTAGAAAAATTAGCCTTAGAATTGGTAATAACAACTAAAAAAATGAGGTCATACTTTCAAGCATATTCGATTACGGTTTGAGCATCTTTCCTCTTAAATAATGTTCTCCAAAAAGATGACATATCAGGAAGAATGACTAAATGGTCAGTTGGGCTTGGAGATTATGATATTAATTTTGCACCTCATACCGCGATCAAGCCTCAAGATATAGTTAATTTTTTGGTAGAATTTCATACTAAAAGGCCTCACAAATAAGAGCAGGAGAATAATTCTAAGAAAGAATGGTTAATCTGAACATATGATGGGTCTCATACGATGGGATGTGGGGATGGAATTCGTTTAACTTCCCCTTTTGATGATACCATGCATCATGCTGTATGTTTTGGTATCAGGGCATCTAATAACAAATCAGAATATGAAACGACCATTATTGGATTAAGACTAGCTCAAATATGTGAAGCACAGAGGGTCGGTTAGTAAGTGACTCCCAGTTGCTTATTAGTCAAGCTCAACGACTATCTGAAACTAAAAAAGATCAGTTGATAAAATATCTACAAGTACTAAGGGAAGCTTCCATGGGTATTAAAAGCGTCTGGGATGAACATCTTAGATCGGAGAATACTATGGTAGATTCTTTAGCTACCATAACTTATTCTGAAGCCTACCCATGGATTCTTATGCAATAATACCCCTTCATAAGTTCAATTCAAGTATAAGAGAATGAATCTGAAGAAAGTTTGAGTGTGTCTAACATGCATTCCAAAGATTGGTGGTTTGAGATACATTAGTTTATTTTCGATTGGGTTTTACCTTCAGAAAAAATCTTGGCTAAAAAAATCAAGTATAAGGCTCGTGGTTTTTTGGTGCTGAGGGAAATTTTGTATAAAAAGTCTTTCACCAGGCCTCTCCTCCGTTGTTTAGGATTTGAGGAATCTCAAAGTGTCCTATTCGAATTACACGATGGAGAGGGATCACCATGAGAGTTTTGTTAGCAGGATACTACTGGCCTACTATAATGGCAGATGCCAAAGATATGGTCAGGAGGTGTAATCATTGCCAAAGATATGGGAATGAAATCCATATGCCATCGATACCTATGAAGTCAATATCTGAGCCCATACCATTTGATAGATGGGGTTTGGACTTAGTTAAACCTCTCCTCGTGGCATCCGCAGGTTATCGAAATATAATAGTGGCAAAAGACTATTTCTCCAAATGGATAGAAGTTGCCCCACTAGTTGGAACCACTGCTAGGGCGGTTGTAAAGTTTATTATGTCTAACATATATTGTCGATTTGGAATTCCCAGGTGAATTACCATGTAAAATGGGCTAAAATTTGATAATAAATATTCAAATGCATTTTACACTTCTAGAGAAATTCAACATTGCTTATCTTCTCATTTTCACCCTCAGGCTAATGGGCAGGTTGAAGTTTCTACTTGAACAATTTTAACAAGGGTGAAAAAGAATTTAGAAGAAGTTGTTGGGAAATGGTCGAGTTACTTGCAAGAAGTATTGTGGGCCTACCGAACTACTCCACGAACAACTACCCAAAAGTCTCATTTTGCCCTTGTTTATGGGATGGATCCAATCACACCTATAGAAGCTAATTTGCCATCATTCCGGATACAAAATTACTCCGAGAAGGCTAATGAAATGATCGTAAGGAATCAGTTGGATCTGATTGAGGAAAGAAGAGTGAAGGCATATTTGAGAATAAAACATTATTAGGGTTTAATAAGAAGTAGATTTACATCCAAAATGAGAAGAATAAATTTCAAGTGATGAGACAAAGTATTGAGAAAAATTCTTTTTACATACCAAAGAAAAATAGTTCGGAAAATTAGCTCTAAATTGGGAAGGCCCATACGTAGTTATGAAAGGATCAAGCAAGGAACGTAGAAACTTCAAGACAAAAAAGGAAACATGTTGAAACACCTATGGAACGTTGAGCATCTCAAGTTGTATTTAAAATAAAATTAACTTATAAATATTTACTTTGTCATACTTCAATGTAAATATTTGGGGGCATACTATTTCCTACCGTGATGACGCGGTTTTAATGAGGTGTCCGACATTAAATAAATGTTACCTTGTGCATTTTTCAAAGGTTTTGGTAAGTACGAGGATATCAGATCTATTGAAACGCATTCATCCTTCGAATGAAATATCGTTTAAGTGATCGGATCTAGTAAACACCTTCATCCTTCAAATGAAATATCTTTGAAGGATCAGATTTATTAAACACTTTTATTTTCAAGTAATTTAACGAGTTAAACACTCATTAAACACGTCGAAAGAATTAAATATTGGTTAAATACTAAACATATCTGATCTCAAACCCTCACCAACTATTTCAGTTACTGCCTCTAACAATACAACATTAATTCCTTCAGGATTCTCCGAACTGGCTGGTTCGAGAAATTGTTGAGATGGGTTAACTTCAGATTTTGTATTCTTTTTATTTTTCTTCAACTTGTCCAGGTAGCTGGGAGTTTTGGATCGGGTTGGTAAGTAGATTTTTCCATCCTTTGCCTCAGTTCTTTTTAGGATGATGTTCAATAGAGAATGAGTGGTTAATTGTTCCTAATAGAGATCTTTGCTTACAACGGTATTCCACAAGTGAGCCTTCAACATGTTTCCAAAAGTGAAATATATATATGAAAACCTCGTTCCCAATTATCTGATGCCAATTTATTTAACTTGGCAAAAGTGGCTTTTGTAGCTTCCAAATGCTGTGAGAACAAATTTGAAAACACTACAAAGAGACATAATGATCAGTTTGGTATATCAACATAGAATCTAAGTACTAATAAAAATTCGAACAAAAATTACCTAAACTCTTCCAATATCTAGTCAATTATCTTGGATTTGACTAATAACTTATCTTTTTCCCATTCTCTCAAGCTCCACTTACGAAAGGGAACAGACTCCTCCATGGTTTCTCAACCTCCAACAAATCATTCACTATTTTTCAATCATTTTCCCATGTTGTAGTGATAAAAATAGATCTGATGGTTTCTACACAAACTAGCCACAACAGCAAACTTCTCCATAGACATTGGGATTTTGGATAGTCTGGAAGCGGTGATGTTGGCTATCAAGGTATACCAGGCGTTCGGGCTCAATTGGCTTGGGAAAATTTTGATTAGGTGAAAATATTTAACTATTTTAGGCTCTAAAGTGATACGAAAACCCCAGTTCAACACCTCATTGTATCCCACTAAATCATTGGTTTTACAATCCATATGGGTTTCCGGGGTGATAGGAATTATCACCTTAACAGACTCCAAAAATCCCCATTTAGTTCTTATCTGATCTAACTCGGCAATGCGAGTATACACGTAAGAAATTCTTTGAAGGGCCAGTAAATATTTCACACTAACCTTGCGAAAGTTGGGCCTAACCTTCCCTTCCAAGCACTCCGGAAGTGACTCGCTATTTGGAATTCCTATTTTTCCTCTACCAGCACGATCCGATGTGGTAGTCCCTGTCTATCCGGGTGTTTCTAATGGAGTGTCTTCTCCACTACCCTTCATACGTTCTTCAATTATGTTGGGCAGCTGTTCTGACAGCTTAGCTCAACTAGTTTCTTGCCCAATCTTAGCAGGCTCATTAAGAGGAAGTGATGAATTCAGATCAACCAAAAGTTGGCAGGACTTTTTATTTCTCCTGAACTCGTGCCTTTTGAAGTGAGAGGGTTAATCCTAGCTTGGGAGAGCCGAGTGACTTTTTGGGGTGCAGTGTTCTCAGTATCAGAACCCATAACGATCAAATGCGAGGAATTCTTTACGATTAGAGTTTTCTTGACTCTAGAAAAAGGATTTATTGGTGGTTGAATAGAAGACTCATAGTCTAAGGTGGGTAAAGTTGGAGAGAAGAGAGTTTTTCGAATTATTGAGGTTCTGGATGAGGAAGAACTTTTGTCCGGCTTCGGTGTTGTCTAACTGATTACTCCACCAGAAGAGACATGAATCCCAGTAGCGTCTTTTTCTTCCTTTCTTGTCTTTTCCAAATCAGACAGATTTAACCAACCTCTTGTAATCAAAGCAGTTTCGGCTGTGAACACATAAAACTTTCAAAAGCTTAGAACAAAATTTCAACTTCAAAGCTTTTTCTCTCTAAAATATTGTTTTCGTTCTAAGGAAATGAAACATTTAAACAGGGTTAAATAAAGGTGAAAAGAACTTGAGTGATTTACCTAAGGGAGATAAATCGTTCAAGTAATGATTATGGGCTATTAAGTACACCCTAATTACATTTTGAAAAGATAGGCACAAGTACCAACGAGAAAAAATGGCTAAGAGGTCGAATCAGTATTGGACACGTGTTCTTTTAAAATATATGACTTTTGGTTAATCCATTTATGAAAAGGAAAACACTTAGGATCCGACCATGATCTATTCCTTGTGAACTAATTCTATAAAATAGCTTACACTTTGGAGATGGTCCGGATTATTTCTCATTCAATAATTTAGCTCTTCCGAAATATTCTTTGAAATACCTGAAAATGGCTACTTATAGTGTCAGATATTTTTGGAAGTACTTTTGTGCCATCTCCGAAGGGGTAGTTCGGGTATCATTTACATTAAAATTTTACATGAACAACAAACATGAGTGGATCATGACTCAGCTGTGTGCTGAATGCTGACCATATTTGGTATTGGGCTTTAAAACTTGACATGGATCCAAAGTCCGACCTGGATGGCCCATGGGTTACAAAACCAATATAAATACTCCAACCAACCTCATTTAATAGGTTGGAATTCAGCTAGAGATATTAAATACAAGCATACACCTCTCTTATGTTTTTACTCACTACTCAAAAGTTAATACTCAATTGAAAAACTACCCAAAATACCCTGTGACTATAAATTATCCACACACAAAATAGCGTAATTTCTTCATGAAAATCTGATTTAATAGTTGACTTATGTTGAAATGCTTCAAATTTCACTGAAAATTGTTGCAGAAATGTTTAATTTGAGAGATTTGTGAGTTTCAATTTTAAAGAGAAATCACGAGGTGAGGAACAAGATGAGAGTTCTTGATTTTTATGTTTTATATATGAAGGATATTTTTGGTATATTTTATGTAGCTTGTTGTTTTCGGGTAAACTTAAAAATTCAAGTTGTTATTGGTAGTTTTAATCTTTCTCGGTTTGTTATTGGTAATTTATCCTTTAAAAACCAAACATGAATAAGATAAGTCTAAAATGATAATTTAATAAAAATAGTTTCGGTTCGGAAGTGATGAGATAAATTATATAAAATAAAAATTGATAAATTGTAGTTTTTTTAACATAGTTTAATATTTGTTTTCATAATATTGAAAATAATATATAAGTTAAAGTTTATTGTATTTTATTAAGTGCAACTTAAATTTTAAACCAGAATTTAGACTTGTAAATCTAAGGTTATTAAGTCAATGTTATAACACAAATATACTTCTATCAAAATTCATAGAAAAAGTTGGTTAAAGTATATGTGTATAAATAACAACAAAAAGTTTCATTAGTGAATCACTTTGTTTTAAGAAATTAAAATTTTCTCTATTTGCTCTCCATCCCATTCAAATCCAAAATATACATCACTTCTAACTAATTCCATAATATATATTTATCAAACTTTTATTTTATACATCTTTATTCTCCAACAAATTTTGATCACTTACACCATTGTGCAAGTTTCAGTCATCACTTTATAAGTCTCGGTCAGTCTTCATAACATCTTTTTTATGACTTATTCGTCCTTCCAACCATACAATTTTATCAAATAACATCTTAAACACAAATCACCTCAAGAAATTGGTAACATCTGTAAAATCAACTGGTACCCAAATAATTTTTTTTAAAAACTAATAGCAAAACATCACAAAAACTATAAAAAAACACAAAAAAAATATATACATAAAGACATTCTACAATGACAAACTCATGTATGAAGTACGATCACTCAGTTGACCTAGAGACGTCTGATGGATAACCTTCTGCTCATGCTACTCCATCTGCTCCCACTATAGATGCCCAACAAAAACTGAATAAGTTATTTCAAATCTTTGCATGTCATGCTGACCACCCGTCTCACACTTAAGATATGTAAAAAACGTCATGGATGACAATAATCACAAAAGATATGGTGCAACAAGCGCTATGATAAGGGATCGCTACCGGAACATTAGTAACACGCGCATATTCCTCTTTCATACCAATGATGATGACCCCAAATACCACTCTAGAAAAAAATCATCTAACGGAAACGAGAGGCATCGTCATCGTATTCGTAACAAGAAAATGAGATGAACTTCAACATTAAAACACAAAATAAAAAGAAGAAGGAATAAGTCCCCTGAACATTACACATCCTAACATCAGCAACATGGAAATGTAGGAAGTCAAGCCATCCCACCAACAGTAATGCTGCTTTGGTAGAATGTACATCAAACTTCTTTAAAGCCACATGTGTCTCAGTAAAATTTTCCTCAAATCTCTCTACCACATCAAAAGACTTAGTCACACTTCCACCAGGTCCCTCCAACAGTACCTCTCACTAAGCAATAAAATTTATCTCGTGTTCCACCATTTTACCCAACAATGCAACAAGTTTACCTTTTAGTATCAATCACAAAAAATACAAACCAACATAACTTCATTTTAAAGTTTATATGGGTCAACATAACCCTTTAGAGGGCATCTGAAAATGAAACTGATCCCTTATTGTGATAGTGGCATGGTAACAGGAACAAAAACAAGCTTACCATTTTTTTACTAAAGAAACCAAAACAAAAAACTATATATATATATATATACTGATGAGGAAGTTCTCCTTGACATTGAATATTCATTAGTTTCACATATCTTATATGGAGATCTACCTCTAAAGTCCAACAAATACAAAATGGACAAGTACATTGGAAAAATAGATCATAAGCACCATATACAACAATTCAAAAGTTAAATGATATGTTTTTTGGGGGATGACAAGATAATATGCATGGAATTATCCATGACATTTATGGGTAGTTATTTGATTTGGTTCAATTACATTTCTTCATTATGCATCAAAAGCTTCAATATGCTTCGAATAATCTTAAAAATAAATACATTGAATCCGAAATCAATAAGATATATAATAAATATTCAATTTATTGTAAGTAAAGGTCGATAAATATTTTGAGAGATTACACCCAAAAGTTTGTGGAAATAAAGAACGGGTTGTAATATTTCCATGATTTGATGACAATTACAACATATAAATAACATATTTGTTGATACTTCTGACATAACCTATTATGAGAAAGAAAACATTCAACCTCTGGTAATTATTGCTTCATGTAGAAAGACAAATAAAGGTGAAGGAAACTATACGAGCAATGATGGATGCAGACATTATAACTTTAAATCCCTACCCAAATTACAATATTAACAAGCAACTATGAATTACTATAAGTGGCACTAGTTAACTTCAAGTCTCATATTTAACCCCTAATAATGTTGAAACCTCATAATGGACAAGATATTATAGTCAAGGCCAAATTTCTAGAATAAAAGCAATAGAAAACTACAACTATAGTTACAACAATATCCAAAACTTTAAATGTTTTAAAATTGACATTAAACAAAGCTAACCAAAAACTTATGAATTATTTATGAAAAAACCAAAGATAAAATCAAGTACTAACGACCATAGAATTTGTAATTTCCCAAGTAGCAGAGAGATAAAATATTTTTTTGTAAATAACACAATGATATTAGACATTACACAATGAACTTCAGGTGTTTGAAAGATAAATTCTGAAATTTGATAAATGAAGGAAAACTTTCAGAATTTTTAAAAAGAATATATAGGAATGAGCCAAGACATGTTTTCGCTGAGCGAAAGCCTTCAACGAGGAAAAAAAGATAAGTTGCAGTAGTGGACCACGAGTCGAGAGCTTTAAAAAATAATGCAACTATAAATGGAGAAAAAGAGAAATATATGGATTCATATCCTAACATGCAAAACATTTGCATATTCATGAGACTTGCTCTCATTAATTTCTAAAAAATCCAAAAAAATGACACGTTGATGATCTAGAGGTTCAGTATAAGGCCAAAAATCACCTCTTAAGAGAAGTTACAAATGTCATAAAAATCATAATATAACTGACAAAAGTATGAACATCCTATACAAAATTATAAAGTGCCCCGATTCTATTTCCATCTCAAAGAATTCTAATTGGCTTCACATGAGCAACTATAAATGTGGTAGAATATCTAACTTTGGACGTAGTTATAGGAAAACGATAGTTCATGAAGATAGTTAAATACTTGTTCATGATAGTAGATGCATTTTTATACAATATAATTTTGGGAAGGCCATGGCTGGATCACATGCATGTTGTAGTCTCTATATTACACTGACATCTTCATTATATAGTCAATATAAAGGTAGGAATGATTAGAGAAAACTAAAAAAATCAAAGGGATGTTATGCAAAGATGGAAAGATCAAAACCTCACGAATTGACTAAAACAAACCTACCGACCTTGTGTACAAATTATTTGATTATTTACAAAAAAAGGTTAAACATGTTTTATTAGACTGCCCATGATGTAAATGAAGTCCCGAGAAAAGTCATGTGTCATAAGTTATCCATAAACAATAAATTTTGGGCAATAAAATTTAATAGAATTTCAATTTCCCAATTATGGAGGAAATTAACAGACTCCATGAAGTAAGACACATTTATGGATAGTTAATACAATATTAGTAAAAAAACAATAACGATAATGGGAGGATGTATGATATTCACTTATTTAAGAAAATTATACTTAAAATAACTTTTCCATCTTCTTAATAATTAATCAGTTGGTGAATGCAACTTCAGGAAACAAATTCTATCCTTCATGGATGTTTACTGAAGATACAACCAATTACCAATGCATAAAAATGATCAACGTCATACTACATTCATCATAAAATAGAATTTTGTTATAAAGTGATGTTTTTTGAGTTGAATAACGATGCAGCTACTTACCAGACATTAAATATCTCTAAAACCTAACTG
This sequence comes from Limnanthes douglasii subsp. nivea, assembly GCA_036936605.1. NCBI lineage: Eukaryota > Viridiplantae > Streptophyta > Magnoliopsida > Brassicales > Limnanthaceae > Limnanthes > Limnanthes douglasii. Next base: position 57,503,336 of record JAUPFV010000002.1, on the reverse strand, counting down.
CAATGAAAGGTTAGCTGCATTAAACATATGCATTTCAAGATCTTCAAGCAAGTGCCAACCATTCTTTCAAATATTAAAAAGAGTATGGAGGTTCAACTGGACTCTAATTTATGATGAACTGTTTAATAACATACATCTTTAGCCCATAGGTATTGACCAAGCAAAATTCATAAGATATTATAATTTTGTATAGTTTTATTTTATTTTAATGTTGGTGCAATACTAATTAGAGAATAAGGAAAGGATATGAGATCCATATACTTTGTAAGCAAGTCTCTTTTAGACGCTAAAACCCGAGACATACAACTAGAAAAACTTGTCAGAGCTTTGGTATTTGTAGCCATGAAGATGAAACCTTTTTCATTAGGGTCGCACAATAGTGGTAAGAAATTTTTATTTTAAGAGGTGTAATACAAAAGTTTGTTGTATAAAAAAATTGACTAAATGTTTAGTCAAGTTAGGGGACTATGACATAAAATTTGAGTCAATAATTTCCATAAAGGCTTAAGCCTTGGTAGATTTTCTAACATAGTTTCAATCATAAAAATATATACCTTCAATTGGACAACCATAAATAATTTGGCATGTCAGAACAAATGGAGGAAGCAACAAGGCTTCAAAGCATGAATTTGATTAACATAATTAACATGAGAATTTATGACTGCTATAAAATTTGGTGTCTATGCTTTAAAAAATGAGGCAAAAGATTAAGCTCTTAACAAACTTTCAGCTTTTTCTCAACCAAGCTTTAGGCTAAATAGAGGCCATCAAATAAAAATTTAATACAATACCTCGAAAAAAATCATCTTCATATATCTTTATTTGAGCATATTTTTTTTGAACCAATATTAAGAGCATAAAATATAGTTGCTGATGCTTTGGCATATTTGACATGTGCAAATTTAGCACAACACGTAATCCTCCAAAAAAACCATAAATCATTATTCTAAATAGGTTATTTCTAATCATTTCAACTTTAAGATACATAAGTGTGGAATTAGATGAGGAAGAAGAGGATTGAAGACTTGTATCAAAATGAAAGCAACACGACTTGTATGGATAACTAAAAAATTATACAATATGGGAATCACCAAACCTTTGCTTCGGTGTCTCGGACCTAAAGACGTAACTTTTGTATTAGAACATCTTTATTATGGATAATGAAGTGTCTATTATGGCTACAAAGTATTGTATAAAGAATATTTTTGCAAGGGTATTATTGGATAAATATGATAAAAGTTGTGAAACTTGTCAACACGTCACCAATATAATCCAAGTCCTAACTACTGTATTGGAGGCAAACTCAGAGGTCATTCATTTTGACAAACGGAGACTTGATATTGTAGAACCCCTCCCAAAGGCTTCAGGAAAAATAAAATTTATATTAATAGTTGTTGACTATTTCATAAAATGGGTAGAAGTACAACCGTTGGTGAAAAACACAATAATAGAAGTTCTCCATTTTTTTGTAAAACTAACATTTTTTGTAGACACGGGATTTCAAGGCTTATCACAACAGATAACTGAACAAATTTCCAAAATGATATTATTATTTTGCACGACAAAAGGCCTAAAGCAAAACTTCTCTTCTCACTTCCATCCACAAGAAAATGACTAAGTGGAGGTCATAAACTTAATAATAATAATAATATATGCCATAAAAAAATGTTGGTGGGAGCAGCAAGAACATGGCCTGACTTTATGTAAGAATTTTTATGGTCTTATAAAACAATAACAAGGGCTGCAACAGTCGAGACACATTTTACTTGGTATACATAATGAAAGTAGTGTTATAAACAGAGACTGATATGCCCTCGCATAAAATATTAACATATGAAGAAGAAATCAATTTTGAATCAAGAGAGTGGAGTTAGATGTTATTGAATAAAAAGGGTAAAGGCTCACCTAAGATCAGTATATTATAAAACTCTCATGATGAACAAATACAATTAAAAAATCCACCTCAAAATTTTTGAGGTGAGAGATAAAGTCCTCATAAGACTTTTCCTCTTACAAGAGATAAATAGAAAGCATGGCTAAAGTGGAAATGTCCATAAATAATGGAATCAAAAGTCAAGCCCAAAACATACAAACTACTAGATGAAAAAGGATAATAGTTTTAAAATTCTTATGAAGCTCTATAATTCACTATAATATTTGGTTATTATATTTTAGTTATATTTGTATTTTATTATTATTAAATTTTCATTTTGGAATTTGCTATTTCATATGGTTGAGGTGCGAAAAGGTTTTAAGGAGACACATGTCCTCAATAAAAATTTATGCCATATACCAAGTATCAGATGATTTATCATGATGCAAAATCTATGAAGCTTCGATATTGTCAAAATAAAACTCTGATGATTTTACAACTGATCATAAACATTTCAGGGAGTCCTAGCACCCATCAAATAAATAAAAAATATATAATAGTAGTCTTCAACACCTTAATGAGTCACATCATCCCTCAAATAAACAAAAATGATAAGCCTAGGATGATTCAAAAAGTAGTCATGAAAACTTTATGGGATCTAAGCACCTCCCAAACAAATAAAAAACATAAGTTCTAAATTATTCCAAATGTAATCCTTGGCACTACGCAAATTCCAAGTACCATTTCATCAAACAAAATAAAGTTATACATGACATGATTTCAAAAGTAGTCCTAAATACATCCAAAGTTATGAAACCTTCAAATAAATAAAAAACAAATTTTGGATAATTCTAGATTTAATCCAAAAAAAACTCACGAGTTCCATCCTAAGAGTATATACATTTAGAATTGATCATTCTATTTAATAAAATATAGTACAATACAATAAAGTGTGTATCCAAAAAAATTAAATTAAAAAATTATAAAGATAAAAAACTAAAGTAATCTAAGAAGAAAACATAAATCATAAAAAACTAAGTTGATATTTATACTTAGAGTAATATCAAGCCAAAACAAAAGATGTAAAAATATAAATTACTTTAAAAATGTATCAGCCATTGGGGACTGGTTCAAGTAAATGCATCACGACATACAAAATGAATAAAAGTATTATGACAAATTAACCAAGGATAAACTTCTCAACATGAAAAAAAAATTAAATTGTTTACTAAGAACAACAATCTTGGTTTGACGAAATGTGGGCACATAGGTTACTTGACCATAAGAATAAATAACTAGATCTATAATAGCAGAAGATGAAACATTCTCAGGGGTAATACTCGAAATAGAACCACTCCTTTTGATTTTTAGCTTCAATAAAAAGCTCAACAACTCTAAATCTACCATTTTCAGCAGTTGAAAACAATCTATTTTCACTTGGAGAACTTGTCCAACCAACATATTTTAGACTTTCATCATAAATAACATAATAAGTAAGGAATTTAAGTTCAAACAACATATTTTATACTTTCATCATACAACTTCTCTCTTTTGGATTCAATATATTTCACAAATGCAACATATTTTTTCCCATGCAGACCAAATATTATGTTCAGTTTGAGCTTTTATAGAAAAAGTAATCAATTTATTAAATAAAGATGCAATAGTTAAGGCTCAGGAAAAATTTATATATATGTTGAAAGCATAAAACTTTTGAGTAAAAGCAAACTTTTACAGAGCATATTCCAACTCAGTTTGTAGTTGCACCTCCAATCTAGTTTTAACCTGAAGTTCAACTCTTAACTGTGTCTCATTATCATCATTGTCTTAAATATCAACTTTAAACTTCTCATTAGCCCTAGTTTAGCCTGAATTTCAGCCTTTAAATCTTGATTATCTTCAAATATCTTTACAATAACTTCCAGCAACGATCGAAGGTCATGGATAACAAGGTTAGACTTTCATAAGCTTCATGAAGTAATGTAAAATAACTGAATAAAGACTAAAAAATAAAATAAGAAATCAAATAGACAAAATTATAAAAAAAAATGATAGAAATTTACTTCAACTCCTATACTCATTTTCCATATGGGGCTTCTATGAAATTAAGGTGCTTTGGTAGGTTCCTCGTGCACGCAGAAGCTGAAAATTAACTACAAATCTTTATTACATGGTCTAAAAAAACTATAAGCGCATGGGCAAGAAGATTCATAGTCAAGCAAGGATTAAGACCCATTTGATATTTAGGGATGTCCACATGAGTTCCATTTTCTAGTATGTCAAGAGTTCTCAGAAAACTAGTCATTTTTAGACATAGTTGATAATTAGGTGCGTATGCATGGGTTTCATTGTGGGGTATTTCATGAGTGACCTTAATTATGTATATTTTTTGGACAATTTTCATTATCATTAACACTTATAATACATTTTGGAAAAAAATGAGCTTCTTCAACCACAACAGGGATTACAACATCAAACATCGGCTCATATATTGGATTAGGTTTTTTGGATCCCTTCAACATATTCTTCATTCTTGCATTTTGATCTCTTTATTCACTCACTACGACATGCCGAAATAACAATGGCCCTAAAAGTAGTGTTTTCCCTTAAAGCATTAAGAACTAACTTAGAGAAAACATCACTTATTTTACCTTTACATTTACCAACATAAAAAAAACCTTTTTCATGCCTTAGAACCACCCTCGATTATCGCAATGCCTTTGTTGGTATAAAGAGGAAAATTTATCATAAAATCAAGGCCACTTCTACTATATATTGTTTCACCAACAACAAGGCACTTGGCCATTAGTTTTAACATTAACTAGGGATTTTGGACCATAAGAAAAATCGACATAAACTTCAAAAATAGTAATGTTCAAATAAGATAAGTTTGAGGCAAGGCTTTATCACTTAATCTTCAGAAGCAATAATATGTAGCTTTGGATTAGAAACCAATATCTTGGTAATCAAGTTCTCATAAACTCGAGTCGTAGTAATCGAAACATCGACAACTCGAGTAGTAGACATTTTTAATTTTGGACTTTGGGCCGAATATTATTTTTCATTTTAGATAACTTGCCATAATTATATTTTGAAATATGATAAATATCATTTTTGATAAGTTTTGCCTTAGACTCAATGGATTTTAAAATAACATTTTCTAGTTGGAGAATGCCTAACATTAACCTTATTCACTCGAAAACCATAGCCTAACTCTTTAAGAAGTCTAGAATAATACCTTTAGGCATACAAAATATGAATCTTGTAAGACCTTTGTAGATTTGGAAATAATATGGGTAAAAAATATTAATAAATATAACACATATCGCCAAATAAAAAATTACAATAAAAACAAAAACATAATAGAATAAAAATATTTACCCAAGATGCAAACAAAATCTATCTTCCATATCTTGTTATAATCGAGAAGATGCTTAAGGATATTAGCACCAACACCCCATAGTAAAATAAAAGAAGGTATTATTATTTCTAGCATAAACTTTCATTAATGCTAAACAATAGTCAATGCTAAAGTGTTAGAAGAACCGTCAAATTTATTCCTGTCGTAATCCTTTTTTTATATAATCATATTGTGCTCAGTCAAGATAAAATTTTATAAAAAAAATCATAAAATTGCTCACGTAAAAAACATCATTCGACGTGACATTAAAACCCTATTCTGTTTGTAACGGAATCGAAGAAAAAGAACCACTGAATTGAACAATCTCATGTGAAGAATTAACAATCATAAACAAAACAAGAGGATGAGTATGATATGGAAATTACATATGTATGAGAGTGCCATTAATAAAATGGAGTAAGTAGGATTCCAATAGGTCATTGATTATTTTTCAAAGTGGATAGAGGCAACCCCCCTGGCAGGAACTACTTCAAAAGTTGTTATAAAATTTATCATATCTAATATTTGTTGCAGATTTGGGGTTCCACAAACGATAACCACGGATAATGGGCCACAATTTGATAACAAGGATATGGAGAGTTTCTGTGCCTCTAGGTGCATTCAGCATTGTTTCTCTTCTCCTTTCCACCCACAAGATAATGGTCAAGTTGAAGTGGCAAACATGACCATTCTGTCCGGTCTCAAAAAAAACTTAGAAGGGGCTGTTGGAAAGTGGCCAAGCTATTTACAAGAAATACTATGGGCCTATCAGACTACTCTTGGAGCTGCTACACAGGAATCTCCTTTTGCCTTGGTATATGGGATGGATGCAATTTCCCCTGCAGAAGCAACTCTTCCATCATATAGATTTTACAAATTTTCTGAACATGCTAATAAGTGGCAGTCAGAAGTCATTTGGATTTAATAGAAGAAAAAAGGGTTAAGGCTCATCTTAGAGCCACCCATTATCAAGGTTTGATGGGGACCAGTTTTGCTTCCAGAATCAAAAGAAGAGATTTTCAACCATGAGACAAAGTATTGAGAAAAGTCTTCCTACATACTAAAGAGAAGCAGTTCGGCAAGCTAGCTCCAAATTGGGAAGGGTCATATGTCGTCACTGAAAAACTTAAGCCTGGGACATACAGACTTCAAGACAAAGATGGAAGAATCTTAAACCACCATTGGAACATTGAACACCTCCGGATGTATCTAGAATGAAAGTTGTGTAAATATTTACTTGTTTAAAGTCCATGTAAATATTAGGGGGCATACGCTTTCCTACCTTGGTGGCGCGGGGAGGTTTTAATGAGGTGTCCGAGATTTTTAATGAAGTGAGATACCTTCTTAAAATATTCGGAGTTGTTTGATTTATAGTTTCTTTAAAGCCTTCTAAGTATCTTTGACAGATCGGATTGATCTGGTAGAATGATGACCATTTAACATTTGTCATCGGAGAATTTAAACACTCAAATGCTTGTAAAATAAATAGGGGCTATTTAAACATCAGCCATTAAGATTGAGCGAATATGAAACAAAGCAAGAATTCAGCAAAGTAAAACTGCCCGGCTAAAACCGGAGGATGATATTAAAACATAATGAATACCTTGGCCATCTGAGGACTTTAAGTTTAAGAGGAAAAGCTTGGCCGGACTCAAACCGGACACAGTTACAAAAATTCATTGGCCATCCAAGGACTTTAGTATGTCATAAAGATAAGAAAAAAAACATAAAATAGTTAAAACTTCAGGGCTACTTTCCCTTAGATGTTCCTGCATCATCTTTTTTCTTCTTCGGATCTGTGGGTTCGTCACTGGAAATCTCTCTGGTCCATTCTTCCTCATCGGTAGTATCATCAATACCACTGGAATAGTTTCTCTTATCACCATCCGCCATCGTGTGAAATGGGATATCTTCAGATTCAACATACTGCCACAGAGTACCGAGTGTCCTATTCGGGAATATTTGATGAAAAAGCAAGACCATGCCAGATTTAACTTCGGCATACCTCTTTTCTAGGGAATCTATCACATCTTAGGTATACGCATCGACCTTGGTCTGGATCGTCTTTTCCTGCTCTTTCATCAAATATTCCTTCTATTTGGTAACCTTGGACACAACATCTTGAAGAGAAGTCTTGTCACCGGACAGGGTTTAGATAACATTGTCATTGGTCTTCACCTCTTCCTTCAAAGTGGAGATATCGTTCTCTAAGCCAGAGTACTTGGTTAAGAGCTCCATGTTAGCCATCTCTGAAGTGACCAGCCTGGTTGCCAAGTCTTCTTTTTATTTTTTAAACTCCTCAAGCTCTTTCCTCAATGCTTCAACACTTTGGTTGGCATTAAGAAGATCAGTGGATAATCTCTCTTTATCTGCATTGAGGGTGTTGATGATGGCAGACTGACTTCTTACTTGCCTCTCCAAGTTGAGCAATGGCTGAATATGGCCTAGCAAAGAGTGAGTCACGTATCGTTTTCCCCTGAAATAGTGAAAGACTTGCCATTAAAGGTCACCATGTTAGAGGAACTTGGGGGAAGGTATGGACCAACGAAGTCACCTTTTTCAAACTCTCCAAAGTAAATGCCAATATTTTGGAGACCGCTGATGTCTACTCCTTCCAAATCCCCTCTGGTACCCTCTCCGGTGTGTAGATCACTTAGGATTTGCTCTGCCAAGGTGGGGTCTGTTGGGTCGGCCGGAGGAAGAGACTCTGAAGTCCGGAGGACAACTTCATCCCCCAGTGAGACTTTCTTCTTCTTGGCAGTCCTCTCTTCACTACTTGCTTCCCGTTTCCGGTCTTTCTTAGGAGGTTTTGAAGTAGCTCTGGAAGGCAAGGGCAGTTTTCCATCCTTCTCCTCTGTTCTCTTTAGAATAACAGCCGGAGGGGGTGGTGCGGTCAGCTCCTCCCAAGTAAGGTCTCTCCGGCCCGTTGTGTTTTCAGATGTGGGACCTCACCGAGTTGCCTGATGTGAAGCATTTGTGAAAATCGCTTCCCCAATGTTCAGCAGCCCAAGCGTTTAATTTGACATATGTGGCATGCCCCCCCCCCCCCCCCTCCACATAATCGGAGAACTCCTTCGGCAACACTAACCAAAGAAAAAGAAAAGTAGTTCAGAAACAAAAAATTTACAAAGTAAAAGAGACAAACATAATAAAATATTTACCTGAGCTTTTCCATCTGCTGGTGAGCATACTGGGATTGACATCAGCCTTGATTTTCCTCTCATTTTCCCATGCCCCGCTGATAAATAAAAATTGGGTCTTCCAAATTTTCTCTGACTCAAGCAAGTCATCCACCACCTTAAACTTGTCTCCTATATTGAAGTGGTAGAATGGGATATGATGGTTCTTACAGAGGCTGGCCACAAAAAAAACTGCTCCATTGGAAGTGGTATACCAGAGAGCCTTGACGCCATAATGCAGGCGATGAGAGTATACCAAGCGTTGGGACTCAGCTGGCTTGGACATAGTTTTATCATGTGAAAATACCTGACAATTTCTGGATCCAAGGGAAATCTGAGCCCCAATTTAAACATCTCGGTGTAGATGACGATTTCGTTGAGCTTCCAGTCCATCGGGGTCTCCAGAGTGACTAGTATCCTCACCTTAACAGATTCAGAGATCCCACACTTCGTCCGGATCCGACCTAACTCAGTAGTGTGAGTATAGACATAATTAATATTATGCATGGCCAGCAGATACTTCACATTAACCTTGTGGAAGCAAGTTCTCACTTTGTCTTCCAGACTCTCCGGCAGATCAGGATGGGTCATACAAATTTTCTCCTTGCCTTTTCCTTTTTTGTCAAAGGCAGCATCCCCAGTCTTCCCGGAAGCTTCAGTCTCGAATGGAGCGTCTTCAACACTGTCCTCCATTACCTCTTACATCACTGTGGAAGGTTTATCATTCGTTGTTTATGGGAGAGTACTAGTGGGTGGCTCAACATGTTGTCCGGACGGTTGAGCATCGGCCTCTCTTAGGGATCTGGTGTCCGGCTGGGGCTCAGTTCCGGAGGGCTCAGTATGAGAACTGGTTCTAGTGGCCTCGAGTCCGGAGGATTTGTCTTTTGGGGCTCTAATAGGTGCCTCTGATCCGGAGGCTTTATCTTTGGTCCCAGACTTGGAGGGCCCTGACTTAGAAGACTTGGTTTGAGAGCCAGTTGTGTGACCCTTTACTAAACGGCTTGTCCGGTGAAGATTAACTTTTTCTGGAGACTTCTCTATATCTGACCCCATAGTAATGAACGAAGATGGTTTTATTGTACTTGAAACTGTTTTCTCTTGTACAACAGATGGCTGAGACTCCTGAACTGAGGAGCCTGACGGGATGGGTGAGAGGTTTGGTTGAAACAAACGCTTAGGTTTTGCATTTTTGGCAGAGGATGATCCTCGACCAGCTTCTAAGGACGGTGTGTCGGGCCTACTGATTGGAGAAACTAGATAACCTGCAGTGATACGTCTCTCTCGCTCAACCTTTTGTGCTCTTTCTAATTCTGAATGATTTAGCCAACCACCTTTCACAAGAGTGTTTCTCGCTGTGAACATAAACCTACACAATAAAGATTTGAAAGGAGAAGTAAAAAGCTCTAAAAAGAAGAAATGACAAAGTGATGAAGATGGTGAAGTAGTAAAAGGAAGTAATTTATACTAGTAAGGCAAAAAAGTTACTAATACCTAGGAGAAAACGAAAAGGCAAAGGTAATGATTGAAGGCGGCGCTGACGTCATGAACATTAAATACAAGAGTTGCTTTTTGGGAATAGTGGGAGCGCCGTTCTAGGAAGAAAACGGCTGGTAAAACAAATCAAAGTGTGACACGTGTCCCACGATCCAGAGCAAAACTCTTGAAATTCTGAGAAGTATTCAGTTCAGATAAACCCTGAACTGAATACAAGAACAGTCCGGAGAATATTGTTATTACCTAAGAGAGTTTTTTGATCTTGCCAAAGACCTTTGACAAAACCTAAAAAGGGGGCTACTGATGAGTCCGGAATTATTCACCACCACTCACTGTGAAAACCGGACAGGGGTAATTCGGGAAATAATTACCCACTGAAATATCCGGACAGGACAAAAGTATTAAAACACTAAACACCTTTTGACTAAGCTAATTGCTAATCTGCTTAATAAACTAATAGGTCTTTGAACTCGACCCGATTTCATAATTTGACCCAAAAGCCCATGGGTCCATAATTAAGGGTATAAATACCAACCACTTTCATTAATGAAGGTAATGAACATTTAATACAACCAATCACCTTAAATCTCTCACTACAAAACACTCAAACATTTAATACCCTCAAAATACCACAAAACATCTAACAAAACTACCCTTAGTCCAAAATAATCCTCACCATATCTAAACCATATTCGTTCTTTATAAACGACCATGCATTTTTTGTTGTCCCATCATTAGTGTATCCAATATAATCTTGTATCTTGTTAGCAATCGAATCCAATGTTAAATATTTGTTACTGTCTTAATAAAAACCAGTCTCACAAGTATGTTGTCCAATATATTTCTTAATGACCATAGCACAAAGGAGGTATCATGTGATGCATAAAGTCATTATGAACATCATTTTAAAAAATTATTCTCACAATAAGCATTGATTTTACTGTAATATGTAAATACTTAAAGATAAAATCATTATATATCGCATAACAAGATATAACTATTCTTAAATATATCGCTTCTTCCTTAAAAACTTACCCAACTCTTGTAATTTCATTAACCTAACAAAGATATGCAAGTTGGTTTCTCTTATGGTCACCAAAACTAGTACCAAAACTACTTTCCATACTAACCAATTTTTCCTCACTAAATAACTAGTCATTTGAAGCTTTAAAAAACTAAAAGTAGTTTCTTTTGGTGTTTCCAAATGAGCCACATCTACAACTATGACTATATCAATAGTTGGACAACAAATCAGTTCAATAACTGAACGTGTGTACACACAAACTCAGCATTACTACTTATAGTATAATTCTTATATTTACCGCATGAATAAAATAAGTGAAAAATTCCTCTAACAAGTTTCTCCCACTTAAATAAAACAAAATTAACCATACATTCAAAATCTTCAAAATAATTAATAAAAACGGTTAAAGTTTTGTCATTTAGTTTGAAAACACATAATACATGCATAGATATTGTTTACCTGTATGTAAGATTTATAGTTAGCTAGTTATTTGCGATATATAGTAAAATAAGCGTAATGATTTGTCATTTACATATCTAAATAATTCACGGTAAAAATGAGAATTAATAGACTATTATTCGCATAGACAGTCATGCAATGGTTCGTGTTAACATTACTACGTAATTTGCGATTATATCATCTTCTTCGCATAATGGTTGTGTGCGTGTTTCAGACTCAAGTTTTTGAATCTACAAACTTACAACTTAATATTTCACAACCTAAACAATAAATAAACAAATAAAAAATAAACACACACAAGACCTACAAACTAATTATTATACTAAAACAATCAGTTTATATACATAAGATTTAAAAAATTGAATTCTATGAGAGAAACAAAGGTTATAAGAAACTTACATAATCGATTCAATTCTAGTCGTAGTAAATCATATATTATTTTTTTATATACTATCATTTACCCTGGGACAATTTTTTTTAGATTTACGTTATATGCGATTACGACTTCTAGTTTCCTCATTTACGATTATTTTTGAATTTTAAAATTTCGAAAGAGAAAAACAATATAAAAACAAGATAAAATATAAAGGGTATTTGAGGCATTATAGGTAGTAAGTGGTAATCGACATTCGTGATTCATGTCTATTCGCCTTCTTCGTGTTTATTGGAGTTTTTTGTGGGGATTTACTAAATTCTTGAGTCACATTCGTCATTTTTTGTATAAAATTTTCATATTTATTTATGTTTTTTGGGTGTTATATTATTGAATTCCATTATCGTATTCGCCAATCATGTTTTTTTATAAATTATTCATAATTACTTGAGTTTTTAGGGGATGACTTAATGGTTTTTTCATCATTGTTTACGATATGCGTTTATAGTTACTTATTATTTTGCGTTTCGATTATCAATATATATATATATATATATATATATATATATATATATATATATATATATATATATATATATGTGTGTGTGTATATATCCATTCATGTTTTTATTGTGATTTATGTATATAAGATGAATCATGATTCGTGTGCACAATCATTCGCGTTTGAAAATCCTAGATACAAAATAACACAATTCGCCAATGGGAAGTAAGCAACCATTCAAAATTAGAATCTTTAAAACATAATTTGAGATTCATAAATAAAAAATAAAGAACAATTCGAGATTCGTAATCAAATAGTTCTAAAAAAAAGTTGATCAATGAACTTTACTTAGGATAACGAGCAAATGGTGGTTGCAAGATTTCTTACCATTTGGTTAAGGTTGATCTAGTGCGTTATCGTTTTGGGAGGATCGTGTTTTGCCTCTACTACCTGAGGTTTGTTGTAAAGAATCTATGGTAATTTCAAAATGAATTTGGGTAATTTTAGATTAATCCCAAATCAATTCAGACTCAACATCAAACTCTCGACAAATTTGAACCACATCTGACTCTTTGTTGGTATCAATTAAAGCCAATACGTCTATGAGTTTTTTTGTATTTGAGCTTACCTTCAGAAGAGAAGGTTCAAGAGTAGGTTGTATGTTAGGGTATTATGTACTCGTAGTTAAAAAATGATTCACGTTGATATCTATAAACGATTCATATTTCGAGATAAAAAAATATTGATAAGTGTGTATTTATGATATTAAAAAAATAGGTATTAAGTGAGAATTATTTAACTTAGTTGATGATAGATGATTTAAGTTTATGTGGTAGAAGGTATATAACTTTGGAATTGGATAATAATTTGGTATTTCGCGCCTCTAATATTTATATTTACTCTTGGACGAAGAAAAGATATAAATAGACTCATTCTTATATACATCTACTCTTTTCTCCAAACGGTGTATTTAGTCCTCAAACTTATGTACTCGTTCAATTTGAGTATTAATTTTATTAGCTTAAAAAAATACCCTTCTACTAAATATTAATTTAATAAATAAAACAGTAATATAATATTAAAGAAATTATTATTATTACGAATATCTCAAAAATTATTAATAATAAAATGCAAATTAATGATAAAGATAGTTACGTCCTTACAGAAATATGCAAATTTAATATAGGTGAATCAGATTTGTTAAATCAATTTGATTTAAAATAAGATTAAACTTTAATTTGATTTTGTGTAGAACATAACTTACATTTCGCGTATTTAGAAGAAGAAGGGTACTGTGTTTATCGGTTAGACCTGCAACCCGGCATACCTGTTTAAATATTATAAGTGTTTTAATTATTTTATAACCAAAATTATATCTTAATTTATATTTTAAAAATATTGAGATAATGTATATGATTATTAGTTTATTATTACATTTTGTTAGCATTAATTTGTTTTGGTTATTAATATTTTAAGTTTTGTAACTATTATATAAACCAAAATTTTAAATATTACTTTTAAGGTTATAATGTTATTATTACATTTTGAATATTATTATTATGTTTTGGTTTTAAATATTAGAAGTGTTGATATTATGTTATATATCAAAACCATATCTTATCATGTTAAAATATTACAATTTTATGGTTATAATTTTAATATTACATTTTGAATATAATTAGTGTGATTTGGTTATAAATATTATAAGTGTTATTTATTATTTTTTAAATCAAAATCATATTTTATCATGGTAAAAGATTACAAATTATATTGTTATAATTTTAATATTACATTTTGAATATTATTATTGTGATTTGGTTATAAATATTATAAGTGTTATTTATTATTTTTTTAACCAAAATCATATTTTATCATGGTAATAGATTACAAGTTATATTGTTATACTTTTAATATTACATTTTGATTATTATTATTGTGATTTTGTTTTAAATATTACAAGTGTTGTTATTATTATTTTTTTACAAAAATGTTATCTTATCATTATTTGATAGTACAATTGTTGTTATTATAATAAAAGGTAAATATATATTTTTTATTTAGTCGCTCACAGTATATACTCTTGCGGGAAGGAGTTGTACAAATGTTTTCAAATTAAAATTCAAAATCTAAAATACTTTTTTTCGTCTTTTGTCGCTAGCCACTATTTTTAGACGCAACACTTTCTCAACAGTAACTGCAATTTGTAAAGGATCTGCGAAAACTTGTCCTCAGGTCTCACCATTAACCTTACTTAACGCAGTAGCAATCAAATCGACCATCTTCGTCTTCGTACTAAGACTTTGTTTAGGAACAACGGTCTTACTTTTAGTTATAGTCGGGTGTTTGACACTTCGTGTCACCTTGTCGACCATTTTGGAACTAAAAGTTTGTTTGGCGGTCTTACTCAGAGTCGTAGGTGTAGTGGCAGGTTTGACGATTCGTGTCTCTTTATCGACCATCTTGGAACTAAAAGTTTTTTTGACGGTCTTACTCATATTCGTAGGTGCAGTGGCAGATTTGACGCGTCGTGTGATCGGATCCCTCTCGGGTGGATGAGAGATCATAAAGGAAGAAAAATATGAAAACTCAGTTTTCTTGGTTGCTTGTCCTAACCTATTGAAGCCATAAAACGCCATCGGGATAATCACAAATAACAACTAATAACAATTATTTTTCGCAAAAAAATCGAACTATTTCAAAAGTAGCACTACAATATGTAAAATAAGAAAGTAGAGTTTTATAGAATTTCTATAACTAGTAGAGAGATTTAGAGAGATATAGAGTAGATTTAGAGAGTTTGGAGTTGGGATCTCCTCTATTTATAGGGGAGACCCATTAAAAAAATTCAAAAATTCACAAAAACAAAGTCCGAGCCATCCGGACAGTTGTCCAGATGGCCCGGATTGCAAATGCGGACCCTCCGGATGAATTATCCGGATGCCCCGGATGGATGACATCAGCAATGACGTCTAACGGCTATTTAAAAAACAATAAAACTCTATAAATAGGGAATTCGAACTATTTTTCTAAAAAAATTAAAACTCTATAAATAGGGAATTCGAACTATTTAAAAGAAAACTCTATAAATAGGGAATTCGAACTATTAAAAACTCTATAAATAGGGAATTCGAACTATTTTTTTATTAAAATTTATTTAAATCTCTTTCAATTTTTTATTTATTCTATTATTCAGATGAAATTTATGTTTATGCGTATACTTATACAATTTTAAAAACTTTAAGTTTATACGAATAGTTAGAAAATATTTCAAAATCATATTACAATTATCTTGTTTAAGACAATCAAATTATTAATTTTATAATCGTAAAAATATTTTCAATAATATTGAAATTTATTATCAAAATACAATTAGATGTATATATTTTATTTAATAATTACCTAATATTAAATAAAATATCTTAAATATATAAATATAATCAAACATATAAAAATCATAATACAATTATATTTTTAGGAATAAAATTGCCTTGATTATAGAATTTCGATTAAAATAATATAATATTTAAATTAAAATATAATAAATAGCATCTAATTGTACATCGATTATTGAAATTCGACTCAATTAACACTTACAAATTCATTTTAAATATGTTATAAAATACTTTGATAAACGGTGCCTAAATGGGTCTTGTGCTTGGTAACGTGCGAACCTGGTCTGTTATACCTGTAACCCGACAGACCTGGGACATAAACTTTTAAACGGTTCTGACGGGTCCCGGGTTAAACCACCTTTACTTATGTATACCTATTAATAGTAATAATTATTTATATGAAAACTCCTTAAAATTCAAAAATGTGCTATTAAATATGGGCAAGGCTATATATAGACTCCATTATGCTACAATGAGGCCTTAAATCAAACTTTTTATTTTACTTTAAGTAAAATGACCATTTTACCCATCATATAAAACCAAGTTTTCGACCAAAATTCTAAACAATTTTATGGGCAAAGATATATCTAGGCCCCATTTGGCTATAATGAGACCTTAAATCAAACTTTTTATGTTACTTTATGTAAAATGACCATTTTACCCATCATATAAAACCAAGTTTTGGACCAAAAATCTAAACAATTTTATTCCTCTTCTCCAACCAAACTTCTCTTTAAAACTAATCTAATACCCAAAGAATGAATTACATTAAAATATAACTATTTTCTTCCTCTTCTTTAACAAAACTTCTCTCTATTTTTTTATTATATTTTGAATATCGTCTTGTGGAACTTTCCGACTTTTCATTAGCGTAAAAAGAACGAATCATACTAGTCGAATAGCCAAATTTTTTTACAGAATTATATTACAATGAAGTAATCTGTGGACCCACTAATTTGTATAATTATTCAATTAAGAAATAAACTAGTAAATGAGAAAATATTTCACAACCTGATGGTAATGGCAATCTTGTTCGAAACCCGGAAAGATAAGATAGCTGCAATTTTTTTTATAAAAAATCAAAGAAATCAATATTTGAAATCAAGATCTTTGATTAATAGCGAAATCAGAAACATCAATCAGATAACAAAACCACAAGAAAGAAAACAACACGTCGATTTCTAAGTGTGAATTAAATTTACAACCAGAAACCCTAAATCCCCAAATTCCATAACCTAAGAACTTGTAAACTTTGTAACAACATTCGTTCCTTCATATACAACATGTTTAGCCAATTCACCAGACAACACCAACCTCAACGAAGTCTGGATTTCTCTTGAAGTGATAGTCGGTTTCTTGTTGTACTTCGCAAGCTTCGCAAACTTACCAATCAATTTCTCGAAGATATCGTTGCTCGAACTCTTCATGATTCCCATAGTTTTGCTGGAAATACCGATATTGGGATGAACCTGCTTCAAGATCTTTAAGATGCATATCTTGTAGGTCTCGACGCTTTTCTTGGATCGTTTCTTCTTTTTATCAGCTCCGACGCCAGCTTCTTTTGGTAACTTCTTTATGGCCTTTGGTTATTTCTCGGCGACCTTCTTCTCAGTCGGCTTCTTTTCTGCTTGGGGTGCTATTGTTGATTTTGATTTGGAAATGAGTTCTCTAGAGAGAGATATTAATTGGAGAAGAGAAATAATTTTTTGATTTTGATCGGTGAGATGCGAGCTGCAACTTTAATTTGATAAGAAAAAGGAAAAAAAAAGAGAAGAGAGATAGTCGGCTCAAAAAAATTTACATATTAAAGGTATTTTAGTAAAATTTGGGATCTTATTATAACCGAAGAAGATCTCATTGTAATAGGGTCTCGTTCTAACCAAAACGGATCCCGGTTTAGCGTTACCCACTAAATATTTGCTAACCGATGCTCATTACGGATGTTAGCCGAACCCGTAAATAAAAATAAAAAACAATAAAATATCATTTACCAAAATAAATAAATTATTGCATTGATGTCAGCAAACTATAGTTAGACTGAAATTTATTTTACTCTAAAACCACCAATATTATATTGAAAAGGAAAAAATAATTTTTTTAATAGTAATTTAAAAATTAAACTACGACGGAGGGAGAAAGTATATAACAGGAAGATAGAAACTCCTATATATGGGATGCCATTGCCAATCTAAGTAATGTTATTCCAAAAATACACCTAACCAACTAGATACTAACACTATTGAAAATGAGGGAGAAACTTTAAAAGACCTATTTATAAACTTTATAGATCATTGGGGCGTAACAGAAACAATAAAAAAGATGGATGGGATGGACACGTAGTTTAGCATTACCAAATTATTTATTCCACGTGTTAGAGTTGTTAGAATATGAAAAAGTAAATAAGACTCAATGTATTAAACTGCAGCACAAAATGACTTTAAATAGCCTACAAGAAGCGTTACATATTCAAGTCAATAAATGATAAACTTTATTGACCAGAATAGTAACGTCTAAAATACTAATTGATGTAACGTCTAAAATACTAATTGATATAACGTTTAATTATTAAATAAGATAATTAAAGCAATTGAATCAATTCTAACAAATCCCTCCCTTAAACTGGATATGCTTGAAAAGCAGACAGTTTAATCTTCTAGTGCTTGCACTCCAAGTGAACTTCGAGAGTTAAGAAACGTCTTCAACTTCACTGAGTTAACAAACGTCTCAAACTTCACTGGCTTGGTCATTATATTTGCAACTTGTTCTTCTGTTCCACAATAAACCAGCTTCACAACTTCTTGATTTGTAAGATCGCGTAGGTAATGATACCTTACATCGATATGCTTCGTGCTTCTATGCATTACCAGATTCTTCGAGAGTTTAATTGAAGAAATGTTGTCACAATAGATTTCCAGACAATCGGATTGTTCAGATGTGATTTGTTCTATAATTTCTTTGAGCCATACACAATGACAAGCACAAGATGTTGCAGCAATATACTCTGCTTCAGTTGTAGACAAAGTAAGTACCTTATCTACATCGAGACTTACCATGATATACTTCACTCCTTCCCTCTTAATGAATAATGTGTGATCATAACTACTTTTGTCGAATCCTTCTTGCTTGAAATACCTCTCTACCCAACAAAACCAAGCCCGGGGAGCTTGCTTCAAACCATACAAAGATTTCTTGAGTCGATATACTTTATCTTCTTCATCCTTTTTGACAAAAACCTCTAGTTGATCCACATGCACCACTTCTTTTAATTCTCTATATAAGAAAGCATTTTTTGCAGCAACAACCAATAAAATTTTGATTGTATCCCATCTTGCAACCAGTGCAAAAACTTCATCATAATCAATATTTTTTTCTTGTGCATATTCTTTCACCACTAAGTTTGCTTTGTATTTATCCACTTCTCCATCTTCATTTGATTTTGTCTTAATGGCTTCGATTTCATATTTAATTGCTTCAATCCAATTTGTTTCTTTGACAACTTCTTTAAAACACATCGGATCAGCAATAAACATAAATAGTGCCAATTTCATTTGTACTTCAGCCTCTTCATCTAAAGTCCTTTCTGCACTTTCATAATCTTGCATCCATATTGGTGTTGTATGACTTCTTTTCTTATGTGTTTCGGGTTGAGATGACATGACATTATTTTCACCAATGTCATCTTCCTCGACCGCTTTGGTATCTTCATCATTCTCCTCTCTAGTAGTGTCTTCTTCTCTCCATTCAAGACTATCATTTGAATTTTTCACATCAACATTCCAATCCCACTTATCTTCCTCTTCGACTTTCAGACATCTATTTAAACCAGATTTTCTAATTGCAGATATAGTGAACATGCGGTTTATTGTTATTGTAGAGTTTATAATCAAACCTTTACGAGGATGGTAGATTTTGCATACTCCTTGGTCGATCAAAATAGTTAAACCTTTTTCTTGAAGTTGCCCAACACTTAGTAGATTATTAGTCAATTCTGGAACAAAAAACACATCTGTTAATATTAGGGTTAGCCCTTCAACTTCAAACTTCACATTTCCTTTTCCCATCACCTTCATTCGTGAGCTATTCCCTAGTTTTACTTCATGTCTAAAGTTTTCATTGAGCTCAATAAACCAATCTTTGTTACCTGTCATATGATTTGAACAACCCGAATCGATAAACCACATCCCTTTATCTTCAACCTCTTTGATATTCATATGAGCCATTAAAAGTAATTCTTCTCCTTCATCGAACTCGGCGTAGTTTGATTTATTTTCTCCATTTGGGCACTCATATTGATAGTGGCCTAGCTTGTGACACCTGAAGCATTCAACGTGAGCTCTGTTAATACTCCATCCTCTTCCACCTCTTCCCCTGTCTCTCGAGAAATTACTTCCCCATCTGCCAGAATTACTTATTCCACTGCATTGTTTGTAGCTGCGATCACCCTCGACTTTCAGTACTTGTTCTTCAGAGACTTTGCGTCGCAGCTTCTGTTCATGAACAAGTAATGAGCTTTGCAATTCATCGACTGTCATTTGATTAATATCTTTTGACTCCTCAATTGAACATACAATATAATTGAAATCATCCGTCATAGTGCGCAGGATTTTCTCAACAATTTTTACATCTTCCAGGTCATCTCCACAGTTTCTCATGTCATTTGCTATGACCATGACTCTTCCAAAATAATTTGTCACTGTCTCACCATTATTCATCTCCTCTGTTTCAAACAATCTTCGAAGCCTCTGGAGTTGAGCACGCTTCACTCTTTCATTGCCATGATACTTGGTCTTCATTGCTTCCCAAAGTTGTTTGGATGTCTGCTTTTGAGTAATAGTCTTCAAAATAGTCTTATCGATGGACTGAAACAAATAATTCTTTGCCTTCAAATCTTTAAGCCTTGATGCATCCAACATCTTTTGCTGCACTGCCGTCAACACTTCACCTTCTCCAGGTTCCTGGTGACCTGGTTGAATCACACACCAGTACTCTTTTGAACGTAAGAGATTCTCCATGAGTAAACTCCAATGATCGTAATCTCCATCAAATTTGGGTACACATGGGGCACTGAAATTTTTCGAATCCGATGTCATATTTTTCACACTTTCTTCACTCTTGTTTCACACTTTCTTCACTCTTGTTTCACACTTTCTTCACTCTTGTTTCACACTTTCTTCACTCTTGTTTCACACTTTCTTCACTCTTGTTTCACACTTTCTTCACTCTTGTTTCACACTTTCTTCACTCTTTTTCTGTTTCACTCAGACACACATACCTCACTCTTTTTGTGTTTCACTCAGACACACATACCTCACTCTTTTTGTGTTTGACTCAGACACACATACCTCACTTTTTTGTGTGTTTCACTCATACAAACATACCTCACTCTTTTTGTGTTTCACTCCGACACACATACCTCACTCCTTTTGTGTTTCACTAAGACACACATACCGCACTCTCACTCAGATTGTTTACTCAGACACACATACCTCTCACTCAAATTGTTTTACTCAAACACACATACCTCTCAAACACACATACCTCAAACACACATACCTCTAAAACACACATACCTCTAAAACACACATACCTCGCTCTGATACCATGTTAGAATATGAAAAAGTAAATAAGACTCAATGTATTAAACTGCAGCACAAAATGACTTTAAATAGCCTACAAGAAGCGTTACATATTCAAGTCAATAAATGATAAACTTTATTGACCAGAATAGTAACGTCTAAAATACTAATTGATGTAACGTCTAAAATACTAATTGATATAACGTTTAATTATTAAATAAGATAATTAAAGCAATTGAATCAATTCTAACAAGAGTTAGGCTGCTAGTTTTGATAATTGGATGGGATGGGACACGTGACGGTAATAACGTTCAACGAACCTAACCTAAATGTAAATAATGAGAAACCATTAGGCCCACTCGTTGACAAATCAGGAAACAGACTTCCATTTCACTGGCCCATATAATCATCTCAAAGTCGTTGTATTTGCATCCAAATTTTAGAAAACACCGGTCAGATATCGATTTTATAAATATATAATTTTATTTTAAATTTTAAAACGGTAATTAGGTTTTAGAATAGAATTTCTATACGACGAGCGTTATTTCAAACGAATAAAAATGTTTGAAATTATGTGCAAAATGTGGTGAAGAGTTGGATAATTATATAATATTGTGTACCAATTTAAAATGTTCAAATCAATTTTAGTTATCTGAATGTTAGATTATTATTTCATCCGTTTTATAATATAGATCGTTTAAGATTTTTTCACGGATATTAAGAAAAGTAATAATGACTTTGAAAGAATAGAAAAAAATAAATTTGATTGGTGGAAAGTGAAATATGTGTAATACATGCTGCATTGGAAAATGAGAACGACTTATATTATGAAACAAAAAATTTCTCATAAAAAGACTTATATTATGAAACAGAGGGAGTAAATGACAATCTCAAAAGTATAAGTATAATTATATATATATATATATATATATATATATATATATATATCCAAATGTGGTTTAAGTACACCCAATTTTGACTTTATCCAAAGATGGTATAAGTTTAACTCAATTTTGACAAAAATACTCTTTTATGGGTATATAAGGGTTTTTTTTACTCACCTTCATCCACCTCATTTTTTCTCCTACACTCTCTAACTTCTCTCTAAAACCTCAAAGTTCTCTCTAATTTATCCGGCAAACTAAAATATGGAAACTTAGTGTTAGTATCAAAATCCCGACTGAAAAATGGCCTACAAACACCATAAAATTATGATTTTTTAATAATTAAATCCTTATTTAAAAAAAACAAAAAAACAAGTTTTTACTTTAATTTCGGTTGATTCATGTTTAATTTTGTGTTTTTATTAGAAGAGGTTTAGAAACAATTGGAAAGAGTTTGAATGTTCTTGAGGCAACTTTGAATGTTCAAGAAAAATTTGAAGAACTTCGCGAAATTGTAGTAATATGGGGTTTGATCTAGTAGGGAGTTGTGTTTTTTGTGTATACATAGCCAAATAGATTGTTTTGTGAATTGAGTATATCTAGGATATACTTAGTGTTTTTTTACTTAGTGGCAATTCTGATATTAAATAAAAGTTCAAAAAAAAAAGTTCGTCCTATAAAAGTCAAACAAAAATCAACTGCGTTTTTTGGATAAACTTAAACCACATTTGGGTATATATAGTCATACCCTTATATAATATTGCGTACCAATTTATGTTCAAATCAATCTTAGTTATCTGGATGTTAGATTATTAAATGACAATCTCAAAAGTATTAGTATAATCTTTTAAATATATATATATAAACACAAGTTAGAAACACCAAAATGTTAATATTATTTTAATATAGTTTTTTTAAGTTCACTTTTTTGTATTAATTCTTTTTTATGTTTTTAAGTTCACTTTTTGTATTAATTTTTTTATACACATTGTTCATGGTGTAGTTTATGTAGTTGGTTCATTAATTTATATGATATTGTTTTTTATTTTTTATTTATTAAGATTATAGTTTTAATTAATAAAAATTAAGTTTTTTTGTTAGTTTCGTGTAGTATCATTTTTTTTAATATTTTTTTTTTTGATTTTTTGTTTTTTTATTTGGATTTGATTTCAATATGAATTTTTTATTTGGATTAATGAAATTGGTATGTATTGATTGTTTGATTTTGATCGGTTAGAATTTGTGGACTCTTGTCGTAAATATAACGGGAATATATGACTGGAATATATGACTTTGTACAATCTATTGCTACCTAGTTTAATGTAAAATGTATGCTTTGCTGTTTGATACGTGTAAACTGATAACACTAAGTTGTCAATTAGATTGGTAATTATGTAACTCATTCGATTGATATTCAATCAGCTAAGTATGAAACAACAAAAGAGATTCAAGATCATTTGGAGATACTATACACTATCCAACTTTGGTAAGCAGTACTAATTATAGTATGATATTCATGCTTTACAACATAATTATATGTTTATTTATGATTTTTTATGCTCGCATGTTTGATTTATGAGATCAATTAACTCTTATATAATCTGTAGATTTGAAGGGATTTAAAAATGATATTGTTAAGAGGGAAAAGCAAGACCGGTGAAGTTTTTTATGGTTCTATATTATACTTTGAAGAATTGCATGGAACAGTTATTCATAGATCCCATATTTTGACAATTGTCGGTAGTTCATGAGCTTATTGCAGAAATGACTCAAATCAAATCTCAAGTTGACAAGGGTCAAGAGGGACTAATATTATTGTTGTGTTTGATGTTCCACAACGCCTCCTGCTCCAAACCCGCATAGACAAGCAACACATGTAGCTTTTAATTTCTATAAAGAAAAGAATCATTGGAAGTCTCAATGGCCACTATTAAAATAAAAACAACAAGAACCTCTTCAACATCGACATTTTTACCAACGATCATTCGAGCAGCATAGACGTTTTCCTTAATTATTATGTATTTTATTTTGCCATCCATAAGTTATAGTTGTTGTTGCATGACTACGGGATACTGATAATACCACGCCATCCTCTGCATTGGACCCGCAGATTTTTTTATTCTTTTAGATATTATATTGTTTTTGATTTAGTTGTCATGTTTATATCTATGTCTTACTCTATTATGTGGTCGTCTTTTACTTAAGGTATTTTATCATTTTTATTGATTTTATATTTTGGCAAGTCTCATCATATATCATCTTACATATCATATTTTTTGATGGTCTCATATTTCACCCTTATATGTTTTGTCTTACAATGCTACATCAACGCGAGCACAAAGTGTTAGCTTTATGGTTGTTCTTCATATATCTCTCACTGATGTTTACTATGTTCCTCACTTTGTTTTGAATCTTATTTCGGTAAGTCAATTGTGTAAATATGGTCATTGGGTCTTTTTTCTGATTATATTTATGTTATACATGATCAACATACTCAGAAGGTGACTGGGATATGTCGTATACTGTATAACTCTATGTTTTGGAAGAACTCAAAATCATTATTGTTTATGACTGTAGTGTTTATTTTTCTTTGTTTCGGATGAGTCATTTGTCTTCCGAAATTTCTCTTTGAAATTCCCATTTTGGACATGTATATGAGTCATGTTCAAATTTTTGTAGTCTCTACATTTATTTTAGATCATATGAAAACTTGTAATATCTCTGATTGTATTGGATGTGAACTGTATTTTTTTTATCATTTAATAACAATATATTTTGTCTTGTTATTTTTTATGATATTATTATTCTGATGTTTGGGCTACATCTCATTTTCCACAAAAGATGGTTCGCCATATTGTGTATCTTTTATTAATGATTATACCTGTTATACGTGGGTGTATCGATGAAACAAAGGTCTGTTTTTCCATTGAACTTATAGATATTTTAAAATATTTGTAAAAAAATAATATTTTAATGTGATGAAGTTATTTAGGGGTGAATATACCTCCAATTACTTCAATTAGTTATTTACATCTGATGGTACCATACACGAGTAATCTTATACTAATGTCCTTAAGTAGAATGATATTGCAAAAATAAAATATTGTTACTTTGTTGAGACTACTCGGTTTTTGCTTTTATCTGCTGAAGGGTGTTAGCATTATAACTCATCATCTATTTAACCCACTAGCTCATTAGGTTATCATTCTATATGTTGTGACTTAAACCTTTTTGAAGATACACAATTCAATTGAATAAAACACTAGCGATTGTTTGTTTCTCTTGTTCTTCATATTCAACTTATAAAAAATTATTAATCGACCAAATTTTAATTTATCAAAACTTCATTATAAAGACTTGTTTTTATTTAAACTCGTAATATAAAGTTTAGTCTATAATTTGATTGAAGTATTATTTAAATTAGGTTATTGCCAAATGCATGTTTTTTTATTCATTTTTTTATTTTTTTTTTGTTTTTATCTTATTTAAATAAATATTTCCATGACCATCATTTGCACTCCATCTATTATATAACTTGTGTTTTTTTATGATAACCACGTTGAAGAATTGTAAATTTTGGTGTTTTAAAGCATGTTAATCCCTGTCAGTTTTTATGTTTATTTGTGTTATTTTATGATTTAAATTTAAATTTGTTGTTTATTACGTTTTATATTTTATTTATGTTGTTTATGAGGGCGATGTCGAGTATTTTTATATCTTTTAAATATGATGGTGAAGTTGTTCGTGTTTAAAAAGGTTATGTTTGATTTTATAATATATGAATTGGTTAGGTTGAGTAAATATACTATTATGATTAAATTTAGTTACGAGAAAGTAAAACAATATTTGTTATTAATGATGATATTATTTTTCTCAATTACTCGTATTTAACAAAATTGATTTTATCATAAATATATTCTGCCAATATACTATTATGATTAAATTTAGTTATGAGAAAGTAAAACACTATTTGTTCTCAATGATGATATTTTTTCTCAATTACTCGTATTTAACAAAATCGTTTTTATCATAAATATATTTTGACGTTGTGAGTTTTTATGTGAGTTTTTATGACAAGTCAATATTTAATTTATATGATTTGAATAAATAATCAAGTTTAATATGTAACTTTTAAAGCTCTATTCTTTTCAATATATATTTAAATAACTTTTTTATTAAGTTACAATAAAATTAAAGTTGTTTTGTATTTTTCTTAAATGGTGTTGTTGATGTTAGACATTTAAAAAGTTTACAATAGAACATGATTTTATATTTATATACAAATATAACATGAAAGAAATATGTTTTCCATGTTATGGATTCTAAAAAATAAAAAATGAGTTATATATATATATATATATATATATATATATATATATATATATATATATATATATCGTATAAATAAATTCAAGTTTATTAAAATTTTAATTAATTTGTTAATACCGTATTTTTATGATAATGTTATATAGATATATTATAATTTGAATTATATCTAGCATTAGAAATATATTAAAACTTTAGTATTGTTCTGTATGCTATAGATTAGCGTTGCATTTTTTTCAAGAAACAAAATACAAAGGTATTTATTCATCTTATGTTCTTTTTTAAGTCTATTTTAATGTCATGGAAAAATTAGATATAACAAAATGATTTTTCTTAAATAAAAATATATATATATAATTACATTTAACTATTGATTTATGATATTTAATGCATTTATGTTGATGTTATTTTCATGTGATCTACGTACTTGTGTAGATATTACATTTTTATTTGGTAAATATATATAATATCTATTTATGTTCAAAAATAAAAAATAAAAATTTAGATAGTCTATGATTTCATTATTATTGTTTTTAATTTTATTTTGTATATAACAAAAATAAATCTAATCATATTATTTTTATGTTTTCATTTTAATATAATTTTAATAAATTTATTCTCATTTTTATTTGGTAAATATAAATCATATTTGTTTTATGTTCAAAAATAAAAATTTAAGATAGTCTATTGATTTTATTATTAGTATTTTTAATTTTATTTTGTATATAACAAAATGAAATTTAATCCTTTTATTTTTGTGTTTTACATTCTAATATTATTTTCGTTAGTATATCTTTTGTATCTTTTTGTTACAATTATAATAAATTTATTTTTATCTTATAATAAAAATAATTGTATTCGTGTCATTTTTAATTTTGGATTAATGGTAGTAAAATTAGTTAAAATACTAATTATCATTCTTTTTTGGGAAGGAACCGGCCGCTACTCATGTAGAGGGACTAAGATTAGTTTTGGCTCTTTAAATTGTAACATTATGTATGAGCTAGCAAAAGTTATTTTTTATTTACGATTATTTATAAGGTATTCAAATATTATTTTTATACTATTTTTACTAAGTTTCGTGTTTTATTAGAATGTGAGTAATAAATTCGTTGGAGAATTATTTCTTAAATTGTAATTTTCATTCTATTCAATAAAAACAACAAATAAAAAAATAAAAACGTAAATAAAATCAATATATTACATGATTAAATAATTTTACGTTCATGAGTACTTGTCAAGTACTCTATTTTTATTATCAATGAGGTTATATAAACTCTCTATACGCAAATGGCTCAATCATTTGTATTACAAGACTCTCGTAGTTTACAAAGATAATGTAATTCACAATACGCTTTTTTGAGTATTTATTTCTCACCTCACTTCACTCTCTAAATACCAACCTTGTTCTTCATTCTTACAGAATAAACATAGGGTAAAAAACACCAATCATCCTCCACGTTTGCAGCTTGTAACAAGTTAGTCCCTGTCCTTTGAGGCCGTAATAAAGGGGTCCTTATCGTTTTATTGGGTAGAATAAAACCATCCTTTTCGAGTCCAGCCCAACATTTGTCCCCATAATACCCTTTGACCAGCCACATCAGCGATCCACGTAGGACGCTGATGTGGCAACCCTAAAACTTAAACCCGGCCCAACAACCAATCCTAACCCAATAACCCAGCCCAGTTTCTAACCCAAGAACCAACCCTAACCCAATAACCCAGCCCAGCCCTAACTAATAACCCGAAATCAAATCGAAACCCTCATTTTACTCCAAATCCCTAATCCCTTCCTCATGGGTCGGGGTGAACTGGGAGCTTAACCGTGTTACTGTGCTTCGCCTTCCGGCGTTTCTCTATCGGCGTCGACATTAGCTCCCTCACTCTCGCCGAAGCTCGCACTCTCGTCGACTACCTCCAAGACAAACTCGGCGTCTCAGCCGCCGCATTCGCCACCGCCGGCCCCGCTGTCGCAGCTCCCGCTGCTGAAGCCGCTCCTGTCGAGGTGGAGAAGACGGAATTCGATGTATTGATAGCTGAGGTACCAAGCAATGCTAGGGCTTTGACGAGCTTGGATTTGAAGGAAGCGAAAGAGCTGATCGAAGGATTACCGGAAAAATTTAGGGAGGGGGTTTCGAAAGATGAAGCTGAAGAAGCTAAGAAACAGCTAGAAGAAGCTGGTGCTAAGATCACAATTGCTTGAACAATAAATGAAAGGTTAATTTATTATCATTTTCGTGTCTCGTGTTCTTGATTGTTGTGTATCCGTAGCTTAATTGCAGTAGATTGGTACAGTTTTAATGGCGGATTTATACAATTTTCTGAAAGAACATAAGAGATGGATCCATTTGGTTGTAGATTACCTGTAAGGTGTTTGTTAAAATGCCAAAGAGAAATATTGCACTAATCTGTGTGGTTTGTATTTATCAGCTCGGTTTCTATATTTACTTCCAAGGCAAATGGATTAGAGTAATATTATTTTGTTTTAGTCAAATACATACTTAATATATATGATATAGCGAAACTCTCTCTGCGGGAAACCGCTTGGTCTTTGCCCTACCGACGGTACCGTCGCCAGTGATCTGGTCCTCAACGGAAATGATAACAATCCCACCAACAATACGAAGAACACAAAGAAGAAACTCTCCGCTGGCGCGATTGCAGGGATTGTAATCGGATCAATGATTGTTTTAGCTTTGCTTCTCTTGATTTTAATTCTTCTATGTCGGAAGAAAGAGAAACCAAAATCAAGATCGTTAGGATAATTGGGAAAAGAGGAAGGGATTAGAGATTTGGAGTAAATGAGGGTTTCGATTTGATTTCGGGTTATTAGTTAGGGTTGGGCTGGGTTATTGGGTTAGGATTGGTTGTTAGGCCGGGTTTAAGTTTTAGGGTTGCCACATCAGCGTCCTACGTGGATCGCTGATGTGGCTGGTCAAAGAGTATTATGGGGACAAATGTTGGGCTAGACTCGAAAAGGATGGTTTTATTCTACCCAATAAAACGATAAGGACCCCTTTATTACGGCCTCAAAGGACAGGGACTAACTTGTTACAAGCTGCAAACGTGGAGGATGACTGGTGTTTTTTACCCAATAAACATACATGTAACTGAATCGATAATATGTCTTCAATATATCGTATCACCGCTATTTTCGAGCTTTGTACTAACAATCATCATATACTAGCTCAACATTAACCCGTCTTCGTACTCACAATCATCATAGATTATTCTAGCATCTTCAACTTCAGTCTTGTAATAGTTGTTATCTTATTTTTTAGGCAGTTTTTAATTATATGCCTTCTTCGTTGCATACCCAAAAGATATTTTAGAACCAATTGCAAGCCTCATATACTTAGACTAAGATTTTCCTCTCTTTATGCTTGAATATCTCTTTTTTACTTTTCCTCACATTTAAATTGTGCCCTTCAGAGCAGTGGCGTAGCCAAGATCGAAACATAGTGGTGTCCTAGACCTTTTGATTATTATCAAATAAATTAAAATAAGATACAAAAGTTATAACAAACATGATTTATATTGAAATCTCAAATATTAAGTTTTTATTGTTATAATATACGTTACACAAGTAACTAAAATATGATTAAAAATAAAATAAAAACATAAATCTAAGTTAATTTTACTTGTATTTTTCTCTTATTCATAGTTTGAAAATGTTGAAGGGTAGTTATGTTACTAATCGTGCCACAAATATTACCAAAAAATCATTAAGACATGGATCACTCATTCTATTTTTCAACTCCTTTTTCACATAATTCAAACCCGAGAAAACTCGCCCAACACTCGCCGTTGCTACAGGTAAAAGCAAAGCCAACAATGGACAGAGTTATTATGTTTTATATATTCTAAGTAACTTCGATATAAGGATATTTCTCCTTACGAGGTTGTGTTAGACCCCTTAAAAGGTAAACTCTTTTATCCGAGTCTTGAATATCTGGATGAAAGCTAGAGATTCAATCTCTTTTCCCCGGATCAGGTTATGGATTATTGACCACCACAACATGTGCTTCTGGAATAGCAAGTTAATCTCGTGTCCCTCTGCGATTAACTTCACTGATTAAATTGGAGATATTTGTATTTTCTTTTCTAAATTTACTTGTTTTAAAATATCTATGCATCCTATAATGACAAACATAATAAATAAATCAATAATAAAATTTAAACTTAGCAAAGCAAATTAAAAATTATGATTTATGGAGGTCTATTTGCTTTGAAATTTAACTCTACGACTCTCTATCTTCAGAAAAAATATTGATCAACCAATGTTAATCTTTGTAACTAGTGAATAGTAATATAAGACATGTAGCAAAGCTTAAATTTTGAGAATTAAGAAATAGAGATACAATAAATACCTTCGTGTTTGAAGCTTATAGTTAGAGTTGTCTAATCGATAGTAAAAGAGAAATTGTTCTAAAAATTTGTATCTTATAGTTAGGGTTTTCTAGCAACATCATCAAATTTATATAAACTTACATTATTTTTTAAATCAATATATCTATTTATATGAAAATAATATATATTATATTATAAATTCGAAATAATAATAATATATATAATAAAAATTTATATCAAATTCATATATAAATTTATATTACTTAAATATATTAGTATTTTATATATATAATAAAAAATAAATGATATATTTACATTAAAATAATAAATAATAAAAATCTAACATAACTTCAAAAGGGACCTGGCTTTTTGCCAACTCGCCAAAGGTAGGAGATACAATTGTATTACTAAAGATATAATTTAATGGAATCAGGTGGGTGTGGGTTCCTGGGACCCACGGGCACCCACCTGGCTCCGCCTGAGTCACATGTATCTTTCTTTAAAAATATTTGAAGTTCAATGTGCTATTTACTTTTCCGATCGTAAGAGAGTATTTGCCATAGAATATGGTGTCATAAAGTTCTTGTATACTTTCAGCATAAAGTAAAGAGGATGATTTTGTTGATAATCTCCCTTTACAATTGCATTGAAGTCGAGTATGATTATTTTTGTTAGAGATATAAGGCCTAAGCCCATTAGCCCATATAGTTTATCTATAAATAATAGACTTAGACTCTATGTAATACACATTTTCTAATAATCAGAAACCCTAGCCGCTTATTGGCGACTACTTCTTCTTTTATCTATATTTGTTTGTTAACATGGTATCAGAGCTTTGGCTTAGATCTTGAAGTTTTCCTGTCTTCCGATGTGCCGGCGCGCAATTGTTTTAGCTGTCCGCCGGAAGTTTTGTAGATGTACCAGGTATTCGATTTCGTAGTAGTATTGGATTTTGGTTTGGAATTGGATTTATTTGGAAATCTTGGATCTGTTCGACAATTTTGGATTATGTATTGATATTTTTTTGGATCTGTTTTTGTGTGATTTCCAATTTTTTTATCTTGTTTTTCGATTGGATTTGTGTTGGAAATTTCGATTTGCTTTTCGTCAGAATAGATATAGTTTTCGGTTTTCGGATCTGCTGTGTGCAGCTCCAATAAAATGGTCCGATCGAAAGGCAAACTATGTCCGTTTTTACTGAATTTTGGAGAGCATGTTCAGGACATCCAACCCTTAAATATGACCGATCGGATTATGATTTGGTGCTACGGTTTGGGAGAAATCACAAATGGAACAGTGCAGCAGTCTTGTTGGTAAAACCGTGAATTCAAATTGATTTTGATTTTGGAAATTTAAAATTGGCAATTAGAAATTGGAAATTGAATTTAGTTTGGTTTTTGGATATTAGTTTGGTATTTGGATTTGAGATTGGATTTTTTTGGGTATTTGGAATTAAGATTTCGTCTGGATTTCATTTTGGTGTTTAGATGTCGTTCTTCGTTTATAGATTTTGTTTAGCTTCGTTTGAAGTTGTTTTGATTCGTTTTGGCTCCGTGTGGATTCGTTTGGCTTGGTTTGGCTTGGTTTGGATTTGTTTGGATTTTTTTAGCTTTGTTTTGGATTTGTTTAGCTTGTTTTGGATTTGTTTGACTTTGTTTGGCTTTGTTTGGATTCGTTTGGTTTCGTTTGGATTAGTTTGACTTCGTTTGGATTCGTTTTGACTTCGTTTGGATTTGTTTGGCTTTGTTTTGGATTCGTTTTGATTTGTTTGGCTTTGTTCTGGCTTCGTTTGGCTTGGTTCGGCTTCGTTTGGATTCGTTTGACTTTGTTTGGTTTTGTTTTGGCTTTGTTTGGCTTTGCTTAACTTCGTTTAGATTTGTTTGGTGTTTGGATTTTGTTTGGATTAGTTTTGAGTTTTGGAGTTTGGAGATTGGAGCTTGACGATTGGAGTTTGAAGATTGGAGCTTGACGATTGGAGTTTGAAGATTGGAGCTTGAAGATTGGAGTTTGATTTTTGGGTTTTGACGTTTCGATTTAGGTTTTGATGTTTTGTTTTGATTCGTTGATGTTTCAATTTTTTTTTTCTGTAACAAATTCACAATGCAAGAATAAGCATTGCAAGTTTGAGAGAGGGTGTTAGAGATATAAGGCCTAAGCTCATTAGCCCATATAGTTTATCTATAAATAATAGATTTAGACTCTATGTAATACACACTTTCTAATAATCAGAAACCCTAGCCGCTTATTGGCGACTACTTCTTCTTTTATCTATATTTGTTTCTTAACAATTTTGTAATCATCTAGGTGCCTTAAGATCTCTTTACTATTGTCTATAAACAGCTTCTGAACTTGTTTCTTGAGATATAATTTGTTCACCAATGATTTCTTCATGTAAATCGCCTCTAGTTGATTTCATATCCTTAGTGTCATATGCTCTTCAGAAAACTCACGCAATACTTTATCTTCCAAACTTAATACTAGGGCACTACAAGCTGTAAAAAATACCGCGACATCAACATGTGTAGATTTATCATCGATAGCAGCAATCAATCCCTTGTATACATGTAAGAATTAACTTTAATTATATAAAGCTTAAAGTAATTTTATTCGTCAATTTTTTATAAGATAAGCTTTTTTGGTTTCAGTATAAGATCTTATTATCAAACCTCCTGATCACCAATCGACCTACGACTGTCTTCCTTGTTGTTTCACGTTTACTGCACCATTTGTTAGGAAATTGTTTCTAAAAAATCTTTTAACATGTACAATGTAAACAATAAATAAAAAATAAAAACATAAATAAAACCAAGCACAGAAGACAATATTTTACGTGGTTCGAATTGTGGTGATAGTCTTACTTCCACGAGCAACGTATACTATATTTTTATTATCAAAGAGGTTATCTAAAAAATCTTCAAACACAAAAGGCTTAATTAATATTTGTTACAAAACTCTCACATAACTCTCTCTTTCTTTTTTATTTCTCACCTAACTTCATTCACAAAAGAACATAATTTGTTCTTCATTTTTGAAAAATAAACAGACATGCAATCGAATTGACACTCTCTCTTCAATTTATCGCATCGCTACTATTTCTTATATTTGTATTTCTTATTATATTTATAGACTTCACAATAAATTACATTTATTCACTTCATATCGGACGGTGCAGATACAACCATAATACTTTATATGCTCGAGCTTAAATCTTTTTTAAAAATGACTATAATAAATCTATAATCCAATTGCCACTCCATATTAAACTATTTTAATCAATGACAATAATAAAACCCTAATTCAGTAGATGCTACCCATTAAATATCTTAATCAGCGATAAAGATTAGAATATTAATTAAAAATACATAAGGGATAAACTCAATTCCATTCTAAACAAAACATAACTTTTCAATAGCTTTAGCCCAAGTAGTTTTTGCAGACAACTTCAGACCAGCTTTTCGGCCACATACTTTGGCGCAGGTCTTTTGTCACCTGTTTCGGCCCAGTCTACGACTACACCCTTCGACCACATGATTCGGTTCAGTTATTTTCTCCTTTGGCTCAATAGTTACAAGTCTCGACATTTTGCCACAGCACTTTGTTCCATGAGACATCTACTTTTCTAATTCTCGATCCAAGCTCCACCCTGAAAGTTTAATCAGTTTCTTCCACTATAAGTCTCGACTAACCCATCTTATGCCCTTGTAATATCTGTTTTGCATCTGATAATAAGTTACTTATAGCCTATATCTAACAAAACTTAATAATGTTTAAAAAATATTTTGAGAAAAAATGGTTTACAAATTTGAATAATAGGAACATGTTGTTATGAAATAACCTATTTTTAACTTTATGAAATAATTTTAAAAGATAAAATAAAAATATTTCAGATTGATTAAGATAATATATCTTCTAAAACTATGTAATATTTTTTAACGGAAAATATTCATATGTAGTTGAGTCATTTTTTTCAAATAATTTTTTTTGTGATCTTTCTAATTTTAAAATTGATTGAAAAAATTGTGTTATATTTATGGTTTTATTTTATAGACATTGATAACACTATTATAGGACGTTCATATCAATTTCATTCATCATCCGATATAATTTTTTAAATTTAACAGGAACCAACAATGGTTGTTAATCTTGTATATTATATATGTTCGTGTGAAATTTATCATGTTTTTATTGTGCTCATGTTTTGACTATTATTATAAAGATTAAATAATGTTTATTTAAGGTTGATGAAAAGTATTTTCATTTGAGTTCATATAAAGTTTGTTATTCATTACCAATATATACATTGTTTTGTTTGCCCGATCTTCAATTATTAATCAATCCTATGTTATTCAACCTCTTATTTAAAAATTTAACATTGTAGACAAAATAAGATAATGTTTTATCAAAATGTTAAATTATTGTAAAAATTTAAATGCAGTTGTTACAAAAAAAACTAAAAATTACAATAAAAAACTTATAAAGATACCAATATATAAGGTCATTTTTTGTGTGTATATCTTCTTTATGTTTGATGCATGTAATAGTTGTGTAGTAATTCACAAAATTCTACTGACCATGACATTTCAGGAAGTTCATTTGTTGAAACTCAAACTCTGGTTCTTCCCCCAAGAAAAAATAGAGGAGTTTCTCCTGACCGGTATTCACCGGAACACGTTCCTCGTGCTTCCACATATCCGGTAAAAACAGACAGGAAAGGAATGACGAAGATGGCAAATGCGTTTTCAGCTACTATTCTCTCTGAACAAATCCCTAAAACAGATCAAGAAGCTAAGAAGATGACTGAATGGCATGGGGAAATGGCTACCGAAATGGAAGCTCTAAAAAGGAATGGTACATAGGAGAATTATGTGTTACCACAAGGGAAGAAAGCAGTCGGGTGTAGATGGGCGTTTAATATAAAATATAAATCCGATGGCACCATTGAGCAACACAAGGCAAGATTGGTTGCCAAAGGATATACGCAAACATATGGTATAGACTACTCTGAAACGTTCTCTCTGGTTGCAAAGATTGACACTATCAGAGTATTACTTTTAATAGCCGCGAATAAAGATTGGCCTCTTCATCAGGGTTCTCTGATGGAGACTTGGAAGAAGAGGTATATATGGAACCTCCACCATGATTCTCTGATGGTTTTCAAGAAAATGAGGTATGTAAACTGAAAGAGGCATTATATGGGCTCAAAAAGTCTCCTCGTGCTTGATTTGGGAGATTTACAATGGCAATGAAGCAGTATAGCTACAAACAGAGTAATGAGGATCATACCTTGTTTTACAAAAAGAGAGGAGAATTAGTCACATTTTTTATAATATATGTCGACGATATGATTATAACGGGGAATGATGAAGCAGAAATTAGCTCTCTTAGGAAAAATATCTTCAAGGAGTTCAAAATAAAAGACCTTGGGGGATTGAAGTATTTCCTAGGAATCGAGGTTCTTAGGTCAAGAGGAGGGATTTATATCTCCCAACGGAAATATATATTGGATTTATTAGCTGAAGTTGGCATGGTGGATTGCAAACTAAATGACACTCCTATGGTTGTGAATCACAAACTAAAGATAATTGAAGAGGCCTGACCAGCGAGTAAAGAAAGGTACCAAAGGTTGGTGGGAAAATTGATTTACCTGGCTCACACTCGACCCGACATTGCATACGCGGTGGGAGTAGTTAGCCAGTTCATGCATCATCCTCAGGAACACCATATGGAGACAATAATGAGGATTATTCGATATCTCAAAGGCACACCAGGAAGAGGCATAATTTTTAAGAAAAATGGACACCTTGATGTTGAAGTATTCACAGATGCTGATTGGGGAGGGAATCCTAACGACAAACGATCAATTGCTGGCTACTTTACTCTTCTTGGAGGTAACTTGGTGACTTGGAGGAGTAAGAAATAGAAAGTAGTATCACTGCCAAGTGCTGAATCAGAATTTAGATGAATCGTTAAGGGGATTACCGAGATACTTTGGTTAAAGAAGATAATGAAAGAAATCGGAGCCCCTCTGAAGTGTCCAACTCAGTTAATGTCTGATAATAAAACTGCGATTAAGATTTCAGAGAACCCGGTACAACACGATAGAACAAACCATGTTGAAATAGATAGACACTTCATAAAAGAAAAGATTGAAGATGGGACAGTCGAACTTCCGTTTGTTAGATCCGAAGACCAACTAGCAGACATCCTGACAAAAGCGGTTGGTGCAAGAACATTCGAATCAGTTTTATCCAAGTTGGGTATTGGTGATCCCACTACACAACTTGAGGGGGAGTATTAGAATATTCAGTGTATTAAGTTTTCTTGTATAGGCCTCTAAGTTCTCTATATATTGAGACCCTTACTATTGAGTTAACATCTCTAATGCATCAATAAAACAAAAAGGAACATTTTCTAATAAACACAAAACCCTAGCCGCTTCCTGCGGCTACTTCTCTCTTTGTTTTTTAACAGTTTTCTTATAAAATTATTTATGAAATGTGTTATATATATACATACATACGCACACCATATTAACAGAAAATAACATCAACATATTAATATCTAAAATAATATAATATAATTATCTTTTAAAAATATAATTTATTTGGTTTTTAAACTTTATTTATCAATCAAAAACATAAAATATTTCCTTTCTAGTTATCATATCCTACAATATTTTTTTGGTAAATCTTTCATGTATGCACAACCATATCCTCATATATTATCGACAATGGTGTCATTCGAATTGATATTATCGACAACGGTGTCATTCGATTTTGAATTGTTTATAGGGTATGGCTAAATTGGGGCCCAATTAGCTAACCAGCCCCAATTTTAACCATACCCATCAAAAATTTAAGTAGCCCCAAACTAATACCCAAAAACCCTTCATTTTTTTACTAAGT
Source organism: Limnanthes douglasii subsp. nivea (assembly GCA_036936605.1). NCBI lineage: Eukaryota > Viridiplantae > Streptophyta > Magnoliopsida > Brassicales > Limnanthaceae > Limnanthes > Limnanthes douglasii. The sequence continues at coordinate 57,465,599 of JAUPFV010000002.1, read as the reverse complement.
CAAAACCCTAAACACTAACCATTCCCACTTCTAAAACAGCCCCAACCCAAAATCAGCCCCAACCCAAAATCAGCCCCAACCCAAAATCAGCCCCAAAACCCTAAAACCTCTCCAAACTCCAAACTTTTGCAATCTTGCAAAATCAGCCCCAAATTCAAATCCGAAGATCTCTACACATCAACAACAAGTCAAAAACTACAATGGGCAAAGGAAAAGATTAAGTTTTTACTATTGAATGTACTTTCTTTCTATATTTGGTTTAGGTTAGGTTTTTTGATTTTGATGCTAGGTTAGGTTTGTTTGTGGCTGATTTGGTGTTATATGTTGTTTATAGTTGTCTAGTTATGCTAGGGTATGCTAGGTTAGGTTGTTTGTGGCTGATTTAGGTAGATTTTGGAGCTTTTGAGAAGTCGTCAATGGCTGAATCGAGGTTCCCCCGTCGGGTCAGTTGGTGGTTACCCGGCGGGGGAGCCAATTTTTTGCAGGTGTTCATGTTCACCCGCCGGGGTGTAGGCCATTCACCCGGCGGGGACCAAGAACAACTGGGTTTTCCCAGGTTCACCCGCCGGGGTGTAGGCCATTCACCCGGCGGGGGAACCTGGGAAAACCCAGTTGTTCTTGGTCCCCACCGGGTGGACCCCGATTCACCCGGCGGGTGAAAACTAAAATAATTAGTTTTTTGTTTTCACCCGCCGGGTGAATAATTGTCACCCGGCGGGTGAAAACTCAAAATTAATTATTTTAGTTTTCGTGTATATTTTTATGTATATTTTTTATGTTCTTCTAACTTTTTTCTCACATGTTTTGCAGACAACACGAAGCACCTCGCCTAACCAAGGAGAATGCGGCCAAGGCGGCAAGAAAAGGTGAAGGTAGTAGCCGACGACCGGTGGTCGCCGCTAGGCCGGAACGTGGGGATCGGACAGAGCGTGTTCGCCTCCACCGCGAGGTGCGCGAGGAGCGCGAGGACCCGACCGAGCGATCGTTGCGGCATTGGAAATTCGATGCCACCAGGGATGCCCCCCATCGACGATCTTCTCCTCCACGAGAGGTGCTCCCCATCCGACGGCGTGCCCTAGTGGACGAGGAGGAGGAGGATACGGAGGAGGAGGAAGCGGAGGTCCCATTGCCACCACGTCGAAGAGAGGTCCGTGCCGAAGGGCCTCCAACCGATGCGGAGGGATGGAAAAATCTTTTCCTATCCCAAAATAGTGTGCTTCTCTTCCCCGAGTATGCGCAGCACGAGGCGTACTACGCCTTCAAAAACGATGTAAGTTAATTAATTTATTATTTTTTTGTTTAGTTAAATTCATTTTTTAACATTGTAGTTATTTTTGAATTTTTTTACAGGCGCGCTCGGGCATTACGGTGCAGTCGAAGTATGGTTTGCTTGGTCAGTGGGACCTTAGCAAACAACTGGGGGTTAGGGCTTACCTGGAGGAGACACCATTTTGGCCCTTGATGCGGCATTTACCGAGGTTCAACAACCACGTCCAGTTGGCGGAGGTCTTCGGTGAGAGGTGGCACCAGGAGACGAACACGTTCCAGTTCTCCTTTGGGGAGATGACGCTGACACTAGACGACGTGTATGTGATTACGGGCCTCCCGGTTGAGGGGAGAATTATTGACCTCTTTAGGCCTGATCTGCTAGAGGCGACGTATGCACGGTATGGGGAGCTGTTGGGAGTTTCGGCTGCTGATGTGCAGCAGGAAATAGAGGCGCATGACGGGAGCGAATTCGGCCTCCGATGGCTTAGGACCACATTCTCAGGGGAAGCGTACTTAGATTCCAACGCCGCCTGCACTCCGTAGATGAAGCAGGCAGCAGCTCGGGCATATATCCTGTTCTTCCTCGGGTGTACTATCTTCACCAACACGAGCCAGAAGAACATTCAGTGCGATTTCCTCCACCACCTTGAGGACTTAGAGAAGGTTGGTGAGTACGCATGGGGGACTTGTGCGTTGGTGTGGCTCTACAAGAGTTTGGGAGGCATCTCGAAGCACTCCTTGAAGACCTTGGTCGGCTTTTCGGCCTTGTTCGAGTGTTGGGTCTATGACCACTTCCCCGTCTTTCGCGCGCCATTGAACAGTGGTTATAGCCCGACGGATCCGAAGATGCTGGCGTGGTTGCCGAAAAAGATCCCGGTATCATTAGCTCGGGGGAAGCCGTACTACCGTGAGATCCTTGCGGCTCAAGGAGAAAAGGATGTAAGTTTTTTTTATACGTTTACTTAAATACATCTACTTTATATAAAATGTTTGACGTGTAAATAATTTTTTTTGTAGGTTATTTTCCGACCTTACGAGGATGTCCGTGAGGTATGGCCGGAGCAGGCAATAGGGTTGTACCGAAATCCTATTCGCTTAATGATGGTGAGCGAGGCATATCACCCCGACCGAGTGATGCGCCAGTTCGGTTGGATCCAAGAAAAGTCGCTCGACCCCCTCGTTGCTAGAACCAGTCTTGGTAGAGGAGACCATCTTCGGTATCCGGTTCAGGTTAGGCATTGGACGCACTGGAGGGAGCACCTATACGTGATCGATAGGTATTCGAGGCCTTTGGAAGGGAGTACTCACACCTCGTCCCCCCAGTACAAGGCGTACGTGAAGAAGTATGGGTGGTTTAATACCACACCTCAGGTTCTTACGGAGACGTTGGCGGTCGATGTGGTGAATACGATTAATCGTATTCGGACGTTAGACGACTCGAATGACGATATAATGGCTTTTGGGAGGAAGGTTATGGAGCTTACCGCACCGTGGCTTCTTATTATTATGCTTGGATTTTTTATATGCTTGTTTTTCTAGTTGTGAACATTACCTTACGTTTAAACTTGTTGACATTTGGGTTAGTTTTGTTTTTTAAAAACTTTGTTGTTGTATTTTAGTTTGAAGTTAAGAAAATTTTGTGTTTGTTTAATTATAGTTCGTTCTTGTCGTTTAATTTAAGTTGTCTAATTCAATCAATATACCCATTCACATTCTAGTCTTAAACAAACAAAACATGTTCTTCCTTAAGCACATGTTCGTGCCAACTTTTGTCGCGTTTAGTGGATGTATCATCGGCGGCAATAGATAACTTACGTTTGTTAGGTGGACGACCGCGCGCTTTTTGCTTAACCAATGGCTCCAAAATGTTAGTTGTTTCGGGATGGACGACGACAAACCGTTGTTTATAAATGTGCTTTATCCGTGCTTCGTCATTGGACGCCATGACATCGGATACTAGTTTGTCAAGCTTTGCTTTAAGTTGCTCATTCGTCGAGAGGTTGGTACGAACTAGGATGTCTAACCTCTTCCAATGTTCATGAAACAACTCAAGCGGCACCTCTATCCCTTTCGCAACAAACTCATAGATTTCGTGGGCGCAAGGCATGCCGTGCGTAGTTCGTATGGCACAACCGCAAGGCATATCCGGTGCGATTGTCATGTTCCGGGCACATTCGACTTCGTCGGCCAAAATTTCCATTGCATGGTGGGAGATGTTGTTTTTTAGTTGACCGTACACAATGTTTGTGAATTTATGTAGGGCCAACAACCGGCTCTTTTCAAAGGAAGCCTTGATGTCCCCGTGTTGCAATTCAATCAAAGTATGCAACTTCAACCAAAAAGATTCAAAGTTACCTTTGCTCGTACCGATGAAACGCTTGAGGCTCGAATGAGCGCTCTCCACGCGGTTTGTGGTTTGGTTACCAAAATGCATCCACTTGTTAGTTCTCCACGTGACAAACTTGTCACTGTACGACCCTACCCAACTTTCGGTATACTCAATCGCTTCCGGATAGTCTTTGAAATCGCGGTGCAATTCCGACCGGTAGTTCTCGTACGCTAACTCCATTTCCGCCAACATCATTCCGTTCCACACTTTCAAAAAGGCATTGGACACTACCTTCTCCTTTATGATCTTTTTTGTTTTTCCAAGGACGTTCATGTTGATGTGCCATCGACACAACATGTGCGTCGCATTGGGGAACACTTCCTCCACCGCATTCACAAGCGCCAAGTCTCTATCCGTCAAAACAATGGATGGTAATTCGATGGAGTGAGTTACCATCAACGAATATAAGCATCCTAACACCCACTTGTAGGCCTCGATTTTTTCACTCGACATAAAAGCAAATCCAATGTAGAATGTTTTCCCCGTACAAGTCGCACCCACGACCTCGTACAACGGCATCCCGTATTTGATCACCTTGTACGTGTTATCCATTATAATGACGTTCGGAAATGTCCGTAACAAATCCAAACTAACTGGGTGCGCAAAAAAAAAGCTCGCCTATGATATCGCTTCCGTCTTCGGACTTTCTATGGAATTCGTAGTAGTTTAGTCGCTTTAGTTCACCCAACAAGTATTGGAATTGCGACCTACCGCCTTTCTCGAGCTTCCGGTGTTTTAGTATTGCGTTGTACACGGTGCGGATTGTAGAAGAATTCTTAATGTTCAATTTCTTCACTCCACCAAGAATATCACGAGGACGGGATCCCATTTTATTCGAACTAACCACAAAATCCATCTCTTTTTTTTGAAAGCATCCCACGTAGGAATGACCTTCTTTGTAGGATGTAGTATTGTGATTGTGGGCATCCGCATTTTTTCGTTCCGGTAGACTTCCTCTTTAGATCCTTGGGGTCTACTAGTTTTGTGTAAACACCGGATCTTTCGCACACAAACTCTACTCTATGAGGTTTACGATCGTGTCTATCGCATCGGCGTAAAATAATCACAAACCCGTTATCCGATGCGGTTTCCTTAACCCATTCAATAAGGTCTGCCCGGGAGTAGTACTGTGATTTGGTGTTGAACAACTCGCTATAATCGATGGAGCAAGGCACCGGTATTTCCTCCTCCTCCCCCTTCGCCATGCATGAACTAGTCAAATAATCCTTTGACTCATCACCCTATGCATGTTAAAAAAGAAGCATCAAATACGAGCATGGATAAAATAAGCCAAAACCCCAACCCAACGGATAGACAAGGCACACAAAATGAAGGTTCGTTCCCCGCCGGTTGTACATGGTCTGAACCGCCGGGGACATTGTCAACCGGAGGTTGAAAATTCCCACACCGGCGGGGATGTAGTCAACCGGCGGTTGACAATTCCCTACCCGCCGGGGGTCGGGGTCTAAAACAAACTCCATGGGAGTTTAAAAACAGGTGTTGACACCGGCGGTTGAGGTTGCCATCCTCGGCGGTTGAGGATGCCAACCCCGCCGGTTGAAGTCTCAGACCCCGACGGGGACAGTCCTGTACTTCAATATTGGTTTATGGGAAAAAAAAGGAGGTCCCCGCCGGTATGCAGTGGCACAACCCCGTCGGGTATGGCTGTCTCACCCGACGGGTGGACATGGCGTCCCCCGGCGGTTGGACACGGCCTGCCCCGGCGGGGAATCTTCATCTTCTACATATGATTGTTCTTCATCCCCGCCGGTTTGGAGGGTTGAAACCGGCGGGGTAGTTCGGGTTCTACCTTTCTAAATGTAGAAGGTCTACTAAAATAGAAACTTTTATAAAAAAGTTGGTTAGAACAACTACCATATTTGGAGTCCCATGCTCCTCAGCAAGCTTCTCACATCCAGAGTCCATCCTTCGATTATTCCGAATTTATAAAAAAAAGTAGTGATTTTTTGGAGCTTCAAGTGTTTATTTGTGAGTTTTTGAATTTTTTGAAATTTTAGGAGTTTTTGAATTTTTGGGAGTTTTTGAAATTTTTGTTAAGACTAGAGTATAAAAGGGTTGTTTGGAGGAGAAATTTTGTGTTCTTCCACAATTGGCTAACCATACCCACATTCCACTACAAGACAAAAATAAAGATTCTTGGTCAAAGGGTAAAATCGTCTTTGACTATTGAATTAAAAAGATTCTCTAAATTTTGGGAATGCTTAACATTATTTGGGCCCTAATTTAGCCTATCCCTTATTTATAACTTATCATTTTATGGGACGAGCGGATGTTTATCCTTTATTTATTGATAGTATAGAGTTGTAATATATCAGTATAGCATATAGTGATATACTTATTTTCTTTGTTCTGTTAAATAAGATCGTTATATATTAGTATTAATATTTTTTTTTTTAAAGTTTGTCATCAATTATTATCTTTATTATTTATTTTATCTTATATTTTCATCTATTTTTATTTTATTTCTTCAAAATAAAAAATAAAAACTAGTATTATATCATAACAATTTTTAAATATAAATTAAAAAAAATTACGATTTTTTAGTTTATATTATAAAAACATATCTAATTTAAGAAAATTTTATTTTAACATTTGATTATCACGTACACATATGCCACGTAAACGTTTATTACATATACTTTTAAATAATGAAGATGTTAATTTTTAAAATAATAATAATATAATCATAAGAAAATAAATTCATTCGTGTAATCTAAAAGTTTGACTTATGAAGAAGTATTAATAAACTTATTCACGTTATTAAAAGAAATTAGTAGTAAATAAATCATTATTTTATTTATGGTTTATTTCCATTATAACACAATAACTAAATTCCTGATCCAATATTTGTCAATCCTAAAGTATTTATTTCTTTTTATGATCTAAAAAAGTTCTTTAAGTCATTTTAATACCAAACATTTCAAAAATAGCTACTTTACCCTTATTGTTTTACTAACCCTTGTTTGTATTATAATCTACTAACCTCTAACAAAATATAAGTTTTTTTTTCTTTTTTTTGTAAAGTTCTTATCTTTTGATTTATAATTCTAAAAATGAAATTGAAAGCACCATTGTGTTTATATTTACGAGACGAATCAAACAAGTGGTCTATATGATATGTTTTGAACAAAAAATTAGAACTACTAAAAAACAATAAACTAACACCTTTAAAATTTTAAAACTGCTAATTAGCAGTTTTAAGTTTTCTAATACTGCTAACTAGCAGTTTTAACAGTTTTATATAGTTCAATTAAGTTTTAACAGATTTGACTTATAACCGTTTTAAAACTGTTAAACCAGGCTTTTTTAACAGTTTTAAAGAAGTTCTTAAACATATCATTTGCACCACTTGTTTAATTCGTCACGAGAAAAGAAACACAACCGTGGTTTCAGATTTTTTTTGAATCATGTTTAGAAAAGATACGGATTTTCTAAGAAGAAGAAAATAAACCACTTTTTTCTTTAGTAGATACCGTAGAATATTACAAACCAAGAGGTATTAGAGTATTTTGTTTAGTGATTGGTACCAAATATTGATAGGGATCTTATTTAGTATTAAAAATTGATTTTGAACAAATGTTGGTACTTATATGAGAGTTTCTCTTCATTTATTTGAATAACATGGATATGTTTAATTAATATAATAATAATGGTATTTAATTAACAATCTTAAGTTGTCACATTATTTTCTTACCTCATTGTTCTAAATGACATAATTAATATATTGTTTTATTTTATTTTATGATTGTTTTTTTAAATTTATTTTTATTTTATTAAACTAATTTATCGAAAATATAATATATTATTGTTTATTAATAAATTGAACAAGAACACATTTAAAAGTTGTAGTTGGTGATTCTTCGATGTTAAAATTTTCAATTTTAAATGGCTTTTAACTTTTATTTATTGTCAATTTTTATTGGTTTCAAGTTAGTCTTTGTGTCATATTTGTGTTTTTGGTTTTTTTTCATTGTATTATTTTTATCGATGAAAATATAATATATATTTCATTTTTTTCATTTTAATTGTCTAACTAATCTCATTGAAGATTTTAATGTTTAAATTACTTGAAGGTTTTTCAAATATGACATTATGTTGTTCAACAAGTGTTTTAGAGCAATAACTTGATTGACCGAGTCTTGTTTTTGTTATAAATTTTACGAGAGTTTTGTGTTTTTATTTTTTCAGATAGTTTAAATATTTCATCAAGTTTTGTTTACTTATAAAACTTCATTTAACGTGGTTTTGAAGTTTTAAGATTTTATTGTAAAGTTTTATTATTATATCAAAGATTTGACTGTTTTTAAAATATGTTTAAAATTACATTTATATATGTTGAGGATGAGTTGAATAATGTTGACAATGTATATCGTGTCCACTCATACAATATTATGTCATTGATATTGTACCTTTGTGTAAAAATATATCATGTATGATAATTTATAGTTATGTATATAAGCTCATTAAACTCATTATCTAATAAGTATATTTATTATCTATAAACATATTACTAAGACTACACAAAAATAAAATTTAAAAATCTGCAACCATATTAATAGTGAAAGTTTTTTCTATGTCGGCACCCGTAAAGGTAAATATTTTCAAACCATGTTAAAATCATGTGCTCTTTTCTTTCATGTTCTTTATTTTGTTTTATGTTTGATCCATTTGTGATATATTGTATAGTGATTCATAACAAATTGGTATCCGAGATTTGGATTGTGGAATTAGGTTATGCAATTAGAGTTTATAATGATGTATACATCAACAAAATATAAAATTGAAAAAATTGATGAGTGGATTCAACTTTGTGTTGTGGAAGATTAAATTGAATTCTTTATTGGTACTGTAAGAATCATGGAAGACTATGGAGAATAAGTTGCCATAAGATATGAAAGAATGTAAGAACCAATATTTTCAAGAAATGGCTTTATGTTTGATGTTATTGAGTGTAAAGGGTAATGTGCTTCGTGAGACTAATGGTGAGAAGACTATTGCATGCGCATGAAAAACGTTGGGAGAACTTTACTCAAAGAAATTAGTTGTGAATTGGTATACTGGAAGAAACTCTTGTATGGTTTCAGACTGAAAGAAGGTATGTCCATAACTGAACATCTAAATAGTTTTAAATAAATTATTATGGATTTGGAGAACATTGATATCACCATTGAGGATGACGATCAATATTTGTTTGTATTGAGATCGTTACGAACTGCTATTTATGGATACCATAATGTATGCTAATGATAAGTTATCTACAACGGATATCAAAGGGGCATTGAAATGAAAAGAGTTGAGATAGTTACAGCCAAACAATAAGCATGAGATGAATGTTCTATGACTAGAGAAATATCTATCAACAAGGCGAGTTTTTTAAAGAAGAAGAAATAAAGGTCCAAATCAAGAGCCAATAAATTTCACTATTATGAATGCGTTAAGCATGGTCATTATAGGAAAGACTGTCCAAAACTAAAAAGTAAGAAGGGAAATCAAAAGTAAAATGTTATAAACCTTGTAGAAGGTGTGAACGACTCTAATGATAAAGAAAATAGTGGTAGATGAGATGTGTTATCCATGTGATTGTTGTTATGGGAAATTCTGTAGTAGTATCATCAATGAGTAATAACATGAGTCAGAAGGATCAAAGTTAGTTGTGGGATTGACGTCTCAGTCACATGAGTGAAAGAGAATTAGTTGTTTTGGAAAATAAAGATTTGTTGAACGGGTATAAAGCAGAATCGTTAGGATTTTGTGGATATTGTATGTTTTGTAAACAAACTATAGTCAAATTCAATAAGTCAGATATAAGAAATACTAAAAGGATAGTGGATTATATACACTTATATCGTTGGGGCCCAAATAAAAATTTATCAAAGAATGGAGCTAAATACTACATGAGTTTGATCGATAATCATTTAAGGATATTATAAGTTTATTTTATGAAAACCAAAGATGAGGCATATTCATTTTTGTCAAATGGAAGATGATGATTGAGAAACGGGCAAGAAAATCAAACATCTTAGTATAAATAATGGGTTAGAATTTTGGAGTCGTGAGTTCAAATAAGTTCATGTGAAATTACGAAAATAGTGCATCATCACACTTATTCTAGAACACAACAACAGAATAAAGAGATCATTTTATGAAAAGCCACGAAGTATACTCTCCCATTCCGATGTGGAGAATGATTTTTTGGGTGAACCTATCAATAAGGCGTGTACTTGGTAAAATATGTCTCTATCAATGACTATTCATTGTAAAATTCTTTTTGAGATTTGGTCTGAATCATTGATCTAATTTTGAATAGTTGAGGGTTTTCGATTGTCTTGCGCACACTCATTTGAGAGATGGTAAACTTGAGTCGATGGCAAAAATGTGAGTATTTATAGGATATTCTACTAGAGTGAATGGGATATCGGTTATAATGTACTTATTGAAAGTCTCCAACTTTTCTCATCAATAGAGATATGACGATTAATGAATCTATTTTGTTAGATATTCAAAAGAAAGTATGAGAAATTGTCAAATCAGGATCAGTTGTGAGTAAGCATGTGGATCTTAAAGTAGAATAAACTCCTAGTCGGTCAATGATTTAAATTGTTCTGAGATGGATCTAGAATTAGAAGGTGAAGCTTCAGCATCATATAATAGTGACGATGATGCGCCCATACATGACTAAAACCTTATAACATAGTATTGTGGATAAAAAAGAGAGATTATACCACAAAAAAGTATGTGAATCTAGTTGTATGCTCTGTTAGTTGTGGAAACAGTTGAGGTGCAGGAACCTAATAGCTATAGAGAAGTCCTAGCGAGTTCAGAAGCAGATCGTTAGATTGATGCTATAGGGGAAGATATTGAATATCTTCATAAGTATTAGGCAAGGAAACTTGTAAACTTTCCTAAAGGACATAAGGTAGTAGGTTGCAAATTGGTACTCAAGAAAAAAATAAGGTAATCTAGGGGTTAAGGCACCTCAATTTAAGGAAGGGTTGGTCACTAAGGGTTTTACTAAAAAATAAAAGAATCAACTTTAATGAAGTGGTTTATCCGATTGTGAAACATAGTCTAATTCAAGTTTTGTTAGCCATGGTAGTTTTGTAAGATTTGGAACTTGAGTAGTTGGATGTGAATACTGAGTTTCTACATGGTGATTTGGAAGAATGAATCTACATGAGACAACCATATCGATTTATCGAACCTAATATGGATGACAAGGTTTGTCTATTGAAAAATTCATTGTATGGTTTGAAATAATGACCTAGGAAATGGTACAATCATTTCGATACATTCATGGCGTCAAAAGATTTCATGAGGAGTCCACATGACAATTGTATGTATCATCAAAAGATACTAGATGATACTTATGTTTGATTGTTGTTACATGTGGATGATATGCTTATTACTGATTGTCGCATGTCACATGTTATGGAGATAAAGAAACAATTTGGTGTTGAGTTTGAGATGAAAGATCTAGGTTGGGAAAAAATATTATTGGGATGATATTACAGAAACATAAATGTATAAGCATTACACTTGTCTCAGCAAAACTACATTAAAAAATGCTACAACGATTCAACATGTTTGATGCTAAGGAAGTTAACATCCTGTTTGCTACTCATTTTAAATTGTCTACAATAAGATCATATTTAGTTGGAACAAATATCGAAAGTTTCATATTCAAGTGCAGTTGGTAGTATCGTGTATGTTTTGGTATACACACGTCATGATATTCACATATGGTTAGTGTAGTAAGTAGGTACATGGGAGACATTGGGAAAGAATACTGTGAGATAGTGAAATACATACTTCGGTATCTTAAGAATACTACACATGTTAGCTTGATTTTCAGTAAGACCAATGTTGATGGATAAGTGAATGATATGGTATGGTCAGTGGCTGGTATTGTTGATTCTGTATTTGCAGGTGATATGGATAAAAAAAATCTTTGACATAATATGTGTTTACTCTAGCTATGAGTGTGATCAATTGGAAAACACAGTTGCAAGTTACTGTAGTTTTATTTACAACAGAAGAACACTATATGACAGTAACATACGTATCTAAAGAGAAAATATAGGTGCAAGGTTTGTGACAGATTTTGGCTTTCATATGACTACTATAAAAGTGTTTTATGATAGTCACAGTGTCACACGCCTTACAAGAAACCAAATGTACCACGAGTATACAAAGCATATAGATGGAATCTATTATTGTATTCATAATATAATATCGAATGAAATTATTGATGTGAGGAAAATACCCATACACGATAATCCAACAGATATAATGACCAATGCAGTATTAGTTTGAAAGTTTAAAAAGTGCCTAAACTAAATTGATGTTCTAAGTATCAAACGAGTGCCTTAGGGGCATTTGGTCAGTGAGAAGAAGATGAATTTATTTCTTACCAGTGAAAAATGGATATTCTCCTCAATGAGAAGATTTGTCGAGGATGAGTCGAGTAATGTTGACAATGTATATTGTGTCCGTTGGAACAATATTGTGTCATTGACAATATACCTTTGTGTTAATATGCGTTATTGTTTATAGTTTTGTGTATATTAGACTATTATGTCCATTATCTAGTAAGTCGATTTATTATCTATAAATAGATTACTGGAACTACACAAAAATGATATCTGAAAATTTGTAAACCCTTTTTTTATCATACTGAAACTATTTTCTTTGGTGGCGCCTGAGGATGTAGACATTTTCCGAACCACGTTAAAATCCCGTGTTCTTTTCTTTCATGTTCTTTATTTAATTATGTGTCCGAACCATTTGTAATATATTGCATGTTGATTCAATACAATATAATATTTATTGTTAACAATAAAAATAATAGTTTATATATGTTATTGATAATTATTTAATATTCTCATAACTTTTATTTATGTATGTTGAAATTTATTACAAATTTATATCTCTAGAGTTTTAACTTTATTTACAAGATTTTTAAATCTATGCAATAAAACAAAAATAGTTTTTTTTATTGTAATACAAATGTATAAAAAAATATTTGGTATACAAAAAATATATATATAAGAAAAATAATGTTTACGGGTACATCAGGGCATTCCCCAGAACTGAATGAACATAGAGCTTAACAAAAGGAATTATTACGGAGAGTTACAATGAATATGGAACTCGTTCAAAATTACAACTAAGTAAAGGTTATCCGTGAGAAGTGAGTGCCATAGAACATGTAGCGAATATTATAAATTTTTTTGTCCCAGTGAACATCCTGAGCAGATGGACTCGGTGTACTAAACAATTATGGTATTACTTTCCTTCCATATTTCGTAAATGATTGCGCAAAAAGTAACTCTCATGTGGTGGCCAGTCCCTATCGGGCCTGGAGTCCAGGAGGCTGAATCGTTAATCCAATCATGCTAGTTAGCAACTACATGAGGTAGGCTGAGCCTTTGGGTTGCGAAATCCCAAAGTTGTTTGGTAAAACTACAATCGGTGAAGATGTGATTGGTGGATTTGGGGTTGTTACTGCATAGGATGTATATGGGGCTGGTTTGATAGCCCCAAGCAAGAAGTTTATCCCTTTTGGTTAATTTTCCTTGAATAGTAGCCAAAAGATAAAGGAGTGTCTATGGATGATATATTTATTCCAAATTAGAGACGATCAATTGACATGAGTGGAAGATTAAAGGATGGCTTTATAAATGCTACTAATCGTGAAGTTTCTCTTGTTGCGGTGGGGTATCCATATGAAATCATCCTCTCGAGGAGAAAGTAGGGGACCTTGATTAATTGCGTCTCTAATATCCAACAAGTGTTGGACATAAATTCTTCTTCCAGGGCGAGTCACGACATGCCAGTTCCAACTACCATTGCTGATTATATCATAGACTTTTTATACCATGGAGGTAGGAAGTTAAAACTATACTTGGTCCATAGCAGTCCACTAATTAGTTAGGTAAGAGCCATGGGTCATACTAGATAATGGTGTATTCTCCATTACCAATGTTTAGTTTGTAGAGCGGGCCGGTAATAGATCCAAGCTTGAGGATTTTCCTCAATTACGACTTAGGGAAGGACTAACAAGGAGACACCATATAATTTTATCCTTAAGCTTTTCACTAATTATCCACTGAGTCTAAATTGAAGCCGGGTTTTTTCTTATCAATATGGACCATAAATTTTTCTGGGTGGTTACCCGATTCCATATTTTTAAATCCAAAATCCCAAGGCCGCCCTCCTCTGATAGTAAGGTGATTTTTTCTCACAAAACTTTGGCCCCTCCGATTTTCATCGTTGGTCCAGACTAGAGAAATCTTCTAATGAGTTGGGAGAGTTTGTTGAGCATTCTGACGGGGAGGATAAATACAGAGGCTCAATAGACTTGTCTCGCAAATATGATCGATTTAATCAGTTGGAGTCTACCTGCATAAGAGATGTGTTTTTTAGTCTAGGAATTAATCCTATTAGTGATATTTTGAAAGAGAGTTATGCAGTTGTTGTAAGATAAACGAGAGGAGATAAGAGGCACTCCAAGATATTTTAACAGGAACGTCCTTTCAATAAATCTTAGTTACGATATGATGTCCCGTTTAACTGTGTACGGTGTGCTTGAGAAGAATACTTAGCTTTTTCTTGGGTTGAACTTGAGGCCCGAGAGGCAGGAAAATTCATCAAGATCCTCTTTGATTAGCTTGATAGAGGGTTGTTGGCTCAACAAAAATTATGAGGTCTTGGGCGAAGCAAAGTTTTATAATTTTCAGCTTGTAGAACTTCTAGTGGTAACCGAACTGCCTATTATTTCTTTTCTCTTTCATGATGTCGGAAATGACCTGCATGACAATAATAAACCGAGTTCTTGATTACGTTGGCCATGATTTTGGACATAGTTTTGTAGATGATGTTGCACCAAGACGTTAGTTCGCGGGGTTGGCAGGGGATTCCAATTTTGGGGTGAGCCTAATTATAGTCTCATTCCAGGTAAGATCCATTTTACCAAAATTGAAGAAGTGATGGATTACTTTGAAAAAATCATGACTAATGGTAGTCTAACTAATTTTGAAAAAACTAGCATTAGTTATGATTTTTTCAAAGTAATCCATCACTTCTTCAATTTTGGTAAAATGGATTTTTGAATACATTGGTAATCACTCTCGGATGCAAGAACGAGTTGTCGTTGGAGTCATTCATAATAATGATTTTATTTTTTGCTCTCTGAGATCTTATGTTATTTTGGAAAAAATTGGAGTGCGGTCTCCAAGATTTAACTAAGTTTCCATGAATTTTTGCTTAAAGAAAGATTTCTCAGCTTTGCTTAGGTAAATGAAATTTTTAGAGGCCAAGATTTCATACTTTAAAAGAGAAAGGTCTACGGTTTGGTGAGCAAGGAGAAACTGGGCTTGGAGATGCTTTTTTCAAGTCTTGTCAGCCCAATCACTAATATTACTATCAGTTCTCTTGTTCAGATCATAAAGAGAATCTTGGAGCCTGAAGAGCTTGTGGCTTATGAGAGCCATTGGGTCGCCCAAATAGTGTAAAGTGAAATTGTTCAAAACAATGAAGAGGTAGCTCGGGTAGTATTGGTACATATTAAAGTATATAAAAGGTTTTTTGGCTGGGATGCTTGGGAGGTTAGGTGAACTACAATGGGCGTACAGTTTGATGTACGAGGGATGCCAAAATAAGCGTAGGAATTTGGGTAAAACTCATCCCAATGAACACTAACGAGGGAACAATCAATTTTGGAGGAGACCTAGTTGTCAATCTGCTTGTTAATGCACGTAAATTGGAAATCATAAAATCAAAGAATTATGAGACCGCTCTCATAGAAGTAGTGGTTAAAGTCTCGCATGGAATTAGTCTAAATGTCGGTTTGTCCAAACTTTTAAGATGGGTATCTGATGGTATTGAAGTCACCAATAGCGGCCCAATGGTGGTATTTTTTATTACTTGCAAAGTAAGCTAGGTCATTCAATAGGGTCTACCAGTCTAAAAGGTCATTAACACCGTAAATAGTTATAAGGAAATATGGTTATTTCTAAAAATGTGCGTGATCTTACAGTTAATATATTTAAGGGATATGCTTTGGATGTCGATTATGAAGACGCTTGGGTTCCAAGCTATCCAAACTCTACCATAGGTATAGGTTTCATGGTTGGTTTTATAGTGTCAATAAGGAAACATTAATCTAATTATAATATTATGTTCTCTTTGCTAAGTTTCATCTCAAGTAAGAAGATAATTGTAATGCTATTGGACAAAATATCATCACAAACATCAAGTTATCTAATGGGGTTGTTAAGAACCCTTATGTTTTATGTAGCAATGATCATAAAGATAAACATAATATAAAAATAACTACAACTACAAGCATTAATTTTGGAGCCCTGCATTGTTCATATGCGTAGTCCTTACAGTGGTACCAAGAGGGGTTGATCTCGCCTACATGGGGGAAATGTCACTTTAAAGTTAGACTGGTCATTCCACAAAGTGTACGGGTTGATCTAGCCACCAATTGTGCTTCCTCCACCAGGGGAATGGCCTTGGCGCGTTTATCCCCACTTCTTCTACACAATTGCGAAGGTTGTCATAGGTAAGATGGATCATGTTTAGCTATCACTATAAGTCAGTGAGGTGTGTTAGTTATATTATTATATATGGTCCTTCCCTAGACACCTCGTCATTATGTTTGAGATTGATGTTTTTTCCATGTCATGGTAGTTAGAGGTGATGTGCCCAAACATCTTACATTTCCCGCAGGTTGGGGGGGGGGGGAAACCCTTGGTATTTGATTTTCAGGTTGTGGACCTTTCTAAGATAGTTAATACTAAGGGTTCTCGGGTATATTTCAGTGGCTCTTATAATGATACAGATGCAGGAAAATCTAAGCCTCGAATGACTTACCGTGTGGGTATCAACATATATTTAATTGCCAAAGAATTTTCCCTGGATACTCACATCTCGCTCAGTCCACAAATCATGCGGAAGCCCATGGAACTTGACCAAAATTGGAATAAATATAAAGGTTCTCTGCTTGAGTTGTCCATGGGTTCCCAGCGCTTCAAGAATATTGGATGATTATTGAAGAACCATAAAGACAACTCCAGTATTTGGGTAGCATTGTCCGTTGTTGAAAAATTGAAGAAAAAATAGCAAGAAAGAGTTGGTTTACATTCTTGTAGCCCGTGAGACCCTCAGATTCTTGAAGCAAGCGTTTAGACGTAATAGGGTGCTCTCTTATTCTTTAAAAAGTACCCTGAATATGCATTTAGACCATTTGGTATGGTCACCAACAAACGCCTCAGATGGGAAGATCATGATGCTTTTGTCAAAGTGGAGAGAGTGTACCTTTTCCACACTTATGCTAGAGCGTATATCTTGTTGTAGAGCCACAGACTGAGCCCAAGATTGACGTTATGGTGGAGCAGGCGGAGGATTTGGTCATTTCTGAGGGCATGAGGTTTGATATTAACAAGATAAACGAGAAAGTTATTGATCATGCTGGCAGTGATGTTGAAAGTTGAGTGCCTATACGGGGAACGAGGTCTGGATGCATGGGCTCGACTTGTAGTGTATCCATGCACACAAGGATGACATATGGCACATCTAATATTGTTTTTGCATGAATAAGTCTCATTGAAGGGTGCATAAGGGATACAAATGGAGAATATTTGGCTTATAGTAGACTAGGTGGTGGTTTGGAAAGTATTATATAGTATAATATGGATTACAATGGATTAGTTAGGGATTGGAATGGTGATACCAGAGTTATGGATGATCGTGGATTGATTTTAGAGCTGCATGGATGTTGATTTATGAAAAAGATATTGTTCAGAAGGAGTTAAGACATTGTTAAAGAGATTAAGGTTTTGGATGGGTTTGGGTTGGCTTCTATTATGTTGAAAGATGTACTTATCCATGATACTTTCACACTGGGCCAGAAAGGGAAGATACAAGTTTAAGGCCCGAGATTTGAGGTGTACTTGAGCCATGCAAGGAAACTTTATTAAAGGAATTCGGTAAGATGAGGTTTCTTAGAACTCTTGTTCAAGGCTTCATGGTTGTTGTAGGTTCCACCTCCCAAAATAATTTTGGTGTTGCCATCTTAGATAGCCTTGAGACGACTGACCTTCAAGGAGGCTAGACTGCCTTCATACTCTGAAGGATCTCCATCTTGATCGATATGCATATCGGTAACTAGAGAGGGAAGAAAAATCAAGAGTTGAGCAACTTCATGGTCATTAACCACCCGTATGGCCATGCAAAAGGGACTTTTGAGGGGAGTGGTGCTTTGAGGGGGGCTGAGGAGAAGGAGTGGTGCAACATGGATCAACAAAGGGAGATCATGAAAGGGTGAGAGGCCATTGATGCTAGCAAAGGGGCTTTGGATGGTGAATTAGAGGGTGGCCATAGATAGAGAGAGAGGTGCCACATGAACTTTATGGGTGAAATGGAGAAATCATGGCCAAAATTTTGTTTGGTTGTGGTTTACCCTTAAAATTTTGAGTGATTTTTCTTAGCCCTCCCGACTTCTTCTTTGAGGCTCTTTTCTTCTTTATTACTATTTCAGGTTTCGACCATGGATGATAAATGGAGGTCTGGTGGTTTTATTAAAAGTTCTTGAGTGCTTGGAGTGATGGTTGAGGAAAGGTGGTTGTGGGAGGTTCCTGATATATAATAGTTGGGTGTTGTTGGAGTAGCAAGGCTGGTTTAAAAATCAAGACCATGAAGAAGGAGAGTGGCTGAATTATTACAATGCGGTAACAGTTAATGAAAGTTGGATTTTGCACAAAAACAGTTTCCACATTTAATGAGGATAGAGAATCATCTAAGTCACATCCTCTCTCATTAGTGAGAGAAAGTTTCTAGCTCATGGAACAACATGTCTTTTTAGGGGTTTGCTTCTGTCTAGTGAGAAAGAGTGGGCATTCGTGGGATGGGGGATGTGGAAAGTCAAATGTCTTTATGCCACGCGTGAGAAGCCCAAGGGAGAACAGGTGGGAGACAACACATAGCTGTTGGATCCTTTTGGATATGAGGTGATCATGGCTAACACACCAAAGCAAAGGGGACTGATCGTGATTGTGATCAAGGGACCCAGCTCTAAATAAGTGGGTATTATCCTCTAAGGGGTAATATCTAAGCTTATCAATATTTACAGAATTACCACAAGGTAAAAAATTCAAAAAATCATTGAAACTCTATATAATTACATGACATACCATTATCTACTCTATGAGGTTGCAAAACATAAACTAACTTATAATCCAACATTCAACTTCACAAAACTAACATAAACTAAAAAACTCTAAATCCATAAACCTTTTTTGCTCAAATCTTTTAAAGTCTCTAAAACATGACCGAAATGGAATCTGAACCAGTTCCTATGTAGACCAGTAGGATGTTGAAGAGGTACATTACTTTCCATCTTGTTTTTTCGAAAATGATTTTTTAAAAAACCCATAATTTGGTGTGTTTTTCTATTCTCTGTCATCAATATAGTGTTCTTTATCATTCGAATGGCAGAAGGATGCATTGGGCCGTATATGGTATGGCGTAATGGGGCAATGACATGTCACAGATGTGACATGTAATAAACCCATTACACGAGTCGTTCGCGTGTATATTTATCCATCTTTCTTATCCATGGCAGAACAGCATAAACTAATCCAGAATTCCGGTTGTAATGATTTGTTTACTTTGTATGTATTGCAGGAGGTTATCCAATGCGAAATTTCACTTGTTTCCGACTACGCTCATTATTTCGTGACTCATAACGAGTATACCGTAAATTCGATGACCGAGTGGGTAAAAAATACGAGGAAGTCGTTAGGATTCTCAATTAAGATAGCATCTAGGAAACATGAGAATGTATGAAGAATACCAAGAGTAGATTATCAGTGCAAGCGATCCGATATATTTAGGTCTACCGTTAGAAAGTATAACCTTAAGCATAAGACTACCGGTAGTAAAAACAATTAACTACCCTTTTCATTTGGTAGAAAATCCGGTAATAGATGATGATAAGTTGGATTTAAGTATCCTTTCCGGCAAGCACAACCATGATCTGATTGTATATGCACAAGGACATTTGCAAAGGTTGAAGTTTTAAAGCGGAGGAAAAAAAGCTCGTTGATGTTTTGATGATCAAGGGAACAACTCCACGATAAATATTTGGTGCCTTAAAGAAGGCTGATCCGGATAGTGCGTTAAATATCCATCACGTATACAATCACTGTCAAAGAACAAATATAGTTGAAAATGGTGGTCGTTCCCAAATGCAACGCTTGTTAGGAAAATTACATATAAGCAAGTACAAGTATCGAAAACGGACGACCAATGATGGATCGAATATGATAACCAATTTATTTGTTGCACACCCGCTTAGTATTGGTTTACTACGGACCTTCTCACAATTACTAATCATGGATAACACATGAAAAGTTATTGGATGCGGGATGCCTTTGTTCGAATTATTCGGGGTAACATCGACCAACAAATTGTTTTGCATTGGTTTTACATTCACGATGAAAGAAACACAAGACATCTATGAATGGTCATTAGGATGTTTGAATATGGTAATTGAGGTAAATGATTGTGAATTTCCTTGTTTTATAATCACAAACCATGGATTTTTTGATGAATAACATAGATAAAATATTTCCTAGCGCAAGTCAGATGTTATGTGAATAGTACATCAACAAGAACTTTAGCGGGAAAAAAAAAAGAAAGTTTAAAGATGGTAATGTGTTTAAGACATTTTTTGCGGTTTGGAATAACGTTCTTTCATCCACCACCGTTGACGTGATGAACAAGAGGTTGGATAAGATGTGGATGATGTTTAAAGAGCATGATAAGACAGTCGATTATGTTATAGACTCATGGATTACGCAATATAAATAGAGGTTCGTTCATGCCTACACTAACAAAATCATGCATTTTAACAATCACACCTTTAATAAGATGGAAATCTCGCATGCTACGTTAAAAAAATATCAGGTCAAACCGACTGAATTTTGATAAATTTTGGAATAAAGTACATGGTTTATTAGCGATGCAACATTTGTCCATAAAAGAATCGATGAAGCTTAGCAAATGTCGTTTAATTCATAAATTTTAAGATTTTAACTTTTCAAATTATTACGGGGGTATGTATCACCTATTTCTTTGACGATGTTATACAAAAATTATCTTGATAAAATCGAAGGTGACAAATTTTCATGTCCTTGCATCGATCGTATGATCCAAGAGAGTACTAGTATGTACCGAACCGAATTATAGACGAGCATCGGAGGATACTAGATATTGTTCTCCGAGTTAAACTAACCAACAAAGAAGAGGTGAAAGTTAATTTTTAAAATTTAGATACGAAACTCGAAGAGTTTGATGTTTATAATCAAAGACATTAGTTTAAAAAATTCCAATGCATATTGAATCATTTAATGTCATTCTTTTGCAAACCCCTCTAAAAGGTTAAAACCTACGGTAGAAATTTGGGACGGTATCCAAGGTCGCGGTAAATGTACTAAACTTCGTATTGATTATTCTACGAAAATGGAGTTGCACGAATACACCAAACAGGAATGGTTAGAGTCTCAGATAGTTCCAAAAATCTAAAAATAGTACACCCACCGCGAGTTTATGAACCCCGATCGACACTTTTGGTAGCACCAAACGATTATTTGCCGCACATACTCGTACTAATTCTGGAGTAAAACTCCCAAAACAAAAAAAATGGATTGCATATGTATATGAAGGAACTATGATTGCGTCAAATAACATTATCGCAAAATCATAATTTCCGGTAAACCAATTCCGTCGAGGTTTCCCAACATGCAGAACTCGAGGTATTCGAAAGACATACCTTAATTTATGCATCCTTTCATACTCTAAATTACAAACGTGACGCGCGATGGAAATTGTGGTTTAGAGCCATCATACATTGTTTGTTCGGCGCCAAAAGTAGACTGAAGTTGTAAGACAAACCATGGTTCACTAGCTAGAGATACACATAAACATTTATAAACGTGTTGCATATTATGACGAAGATAATGAGGTCGATAAATAGCTACACAAATTGAGTTGTAATAAATAAAATGCACCAATAAAAAATTGGATGTCATTACCTAGTTTCAGCAAACTATTCGCCACCATATTCAATTGTGTTTTCTAATTTCCTAGTACCTGATGGATGTACGACTTACTTACCAGTGAAAAATGCACCACCAATGGAGGGTTCTATAAAAGAGATCAATGTCGCATTCGTAAATATTAACCATTTTGTTTATGTAAGTAAACATATTTTAATTTTAGATGCATTTAGTTATTTATTATCTAAACTTTATCAATACATTTAATTTCAATCTTGAATTATAGGTCGATATGGTTAAAGGTTTACCTTTACCGAAAATGGATCCAACATGGATGCGCACAGCTAGAGATGACGCTAGTCCTTGGTCGATATCCTTTCTTGATAGAGTCAGCGTTTTTTCACGACTATAACATCCCACACTGACATAATCCGTAAAATGTGAGCAAGTTATAGTAGCCTTAACCAAAGACTTCAAAAGGTGTTTGTGTTGTAATTTTTGAATAAAATTGAAAGTACTTATTGTTTTGTACTTTTAAATGTGTAAACTTTTTAAATTAATGAACCATTAATATTGTTTTTGCGTTGAACTATGCATTGTTAAACTTTAAATTAGTAATGCATAGTTCGTATGCAAGCTTTTAATTTAGTCTGTATGCAAGATTTAAATTAATTATGTATTTTTATGCTTCTTGTAATGCTTCTGTGATGTATCTTTATTTTTTTAATTAAATGACTCTTAGATAAAAAAAATTATGCTTATTGTAATGCTTTTATTAAGTATCTTTTAGTAGTTTAATTTTTTTTTGTACATTAAAATATCTCATAACATATAAAGAATATATGCAAAATTAAACTCAATATTAGAAACAAAGTTCACAACAAAATAAGGATAGATAAAATAGCCATAATTTTTTACAATAAATTATCTAAGCATAATAAAAAGATAGACAAATGAGTCTTACAAAATAGACATAAAAATTCACAACATAATATTCAAATCAACACGAGAGCAAAGTGTCAAATAACAAAAATATAAACATAATGTATAACCAAGTCTCTTGTTGATAGACAAAACGTCCTTGTATGCCCCATCAATATTAAAAATCCCTATCAAACTCATCAAATCTAGGAAATAACAAAGTCTTACGCATACCAGCGTCCAATTATGTATAACAGCTCTATTAGGATCCTCGTAGACATAATCATCCAACGGATATATTGTCATATTAAATAGGCTAAACCAGCTAATCATATGATGAGGCATAAGATAATCAGGAGTATAAAATGATTTCATCTCATCTCTAACAACAGATCTTAGAACACAAACACTAACTGATTACCTTTCCAATTCTGCCAACTATTATCATCAAACGCGTAGGCCATCGTCTTCGATTTCTTTTTTTTACTTACACTGTATTTTGAGCAACAGAAACGGACTAACCCTTTGTACACGTCCTAACTACCTCAATACCCGCTCGAGATAGTATGTCTGCGAATTCTTTACACCTATAACGACATCATGATACCAAGCTATATCCTACAACAGGAAATGATCGTGTATGACACGCTAAGGCTCAAACAAAACCTACAAAACAAAACAATACAAAAAATAAAACATATACGATTTGGTAAATGTTAGAATCTATGCCGCACAACACAACCAACAATAAGACAAAATCAGACAATTATATTTTATTCAATTCTAACCATATGTTAAACTAATCCTCGTTCTATACCAAAATATACTAAACAATCATATACCAAAATAGTATAAAACTTACATCCAGGTTGTTGATGGTGATCCTCTAGTTGAGTTTGGTCCGGGAATCAGAAATCACCGTACCTATATCTGATCAAGCAATTGTAGATTGGTGCTCAGTGTAAATGGATCGAGTAACAGGGTGAAGCATGACAAAATGATCATCTATCCACGTGTCTAGCAAATCGATACATCCAGCCATAATCCTCATCTCCTGAAGAAAGGCCTCTCCAAGATGGTGATACAAGTAAGCCAACACGTTTGTGCCCCATGCATAATGTACAACCGGCTCGATCAAATCATGTAGTAGGAACAAGTACTTAAAAAAGTGTCATTCTTATCGGAAAAGAGAACATAACCGAATATATGTAGAATATATGCATGCACAACATGCTAGACCATAACGTCAGTGGTATGCTCGTTATCGTCACGGAACTGTGCCTCAACTATACCTATTATGACGCCATGCTAGACCCAAAACTTATACCTTTTTATTTATCGACCTCTCTGAAAAACCCGACCTCATCAATCCCAAGTAGTTCAGCACCCTCATGCATGGCCAACGACTTGTCGGATAAAACAGGTAGAGCAACCATAATTCCTTATACCTCGAGTCCCAGTATCGTATGCATATCGTCAATGGTGATAGTCATCTCACCGAAAAAAAAATAGAAATTGTTAGTTTCCATATGCCAACGCTCCAAAAATACCTCTGTGATGTTGGAGTGCGTATGCATACACGAGAACGACTCGATGAGCCTACCAAAATATGTGGCATCCAGTACAGCTCGTACCTTACATTGAGCGCCTAGACTCTAACTTTTATGGCTAATAAATTGGCATATATATATATATATATATATATATATATATATATATATATATATATATATTAAATTACCACTAAATATTAACAAGAAATCTAGATATTAACTCCATGCCAAACATAGTAGGGAGCATGAGAGGTGATCGTGTCGCTGAATAATGAAGGTAGTTTAACGGGGGGTGGAACTCTAGGTTGAGCTCTAGCAAGGGAGGCGGGCACCACCTAAGGGATGTGGAACCGGATGAGGAACCAGATGGAGTGGGTGCTGAAATAAGAGGTATTATCTTCATCAGCACCGTTGAATTTTCTACTACTTCGTGTTCGCTACCGGCCCTTTTTTCGTACGATTCTTGACTCTATTCGTCCATGAGACATCACTGGCCTCTGAAGAATGAATGTGATCTTTAACCTAAAAAACATAAAAAACATGAATGCCTACTTTAAAGGACCAAAATGGTAATTAGAAAGGTTTTTTTAAAATAAAACAACGCAAATATGTAATGGAAATAGAATAATTTGATAAAACTGGTATTCGGACCTACACCCTACGTATGGTGCATGAACATAGTATCACACCATGTGTATGGCGTAGGAACATGGTACCATGCCATATATGTGTGGCGAAAGAACCTTTAATTTTCGCTCGTGTTTGGCAAAAACTACCAGTTTTTCACCAATTGCTGGAAAACAACAGCAGGAACCCAAATACATTCACTTATTGAAAACCTAATTTATATTAATCTAAGCTTTATCATATACGAATCAAATCCCTAAACTACGAACCGAAAACAACACAGGTTTTAGGTAACTTACTAGTGTTGAATTACGCCGATTTGGGTAGATGAATTCGACGGTGGATTATCAGTATTGCTGCTGTCAAGGGATCGATGAATTCACCTCATGGCTTGCTGGTGTTGCTATTGGTGGATGTATGTCTAAGGTTGAACCAGAATTATGGCTTATATATATGACATTATTGTTTAAAAGGAACGATGAGATGGTGCACATGTTGGCATTGTTTATGCGTTTTGATAAATTTTATAATTAAAATTTGAAGCTAAATATAGTGAAGTATTCTTTTGGAGTACAAACAGTAACTTTTTAAAGATATATAGTTAGTAAAAGAGGAATTAAGACTGATCTTGATAAATGAAATCTTTGATGTTTATGATTCCACCTAAATGTATAACATGTGTACAACAATTGACAAGTGTTTAACAACTTTATCGAAGTTTATATTTAGAGATACAAAAAGAAGTCATTATTTTTTGTTTTAAAATGATAACTATTCAAATTAGGGTGAGAAGTGCAACAAGTCTGTTGACAAAATAATATTTTATATAACATCAACATATATTTTATCCACACCAAAAGAGGGAGAAATGTGTTTGCTATATTTTCCAGTTTCAAACTTTGGAGTCTTTGTTGTACTTGTTTATGAAAATGATATGGTGAAATGAACGGTGTACTATGTAAGAATTTTTTTGGTTGATACTAAAATAATGTATCTTAATCTTGAGAGGTTAACTCTTGATTTGGTTATAACTTCACAAAAAATGTGACCATACATTAGATGCCACCATACTTACAAAAAGTTTGTCATGTTATCATACTTTGCACATATATCCTTTTAAGAAGTTTATTATAAAAGACAAATGTTTCATGTCATGTGATGCATTGATCTATTAAGTTTGGTGAGTATGAAATTTAATATGAGCCTTGAAGATAAATAAAAGATAAGAAATTTATGGATTTTATTAATGAATTGCAAAAAGAGCGACCTAATATTGACAATGAAAATTCAAGTAAATTTTTTATTCTAAAGAACATGAGGGGATTATTAGTTCTTGGAAGTGGAAATATGACAAGTCATCAAATTTGGATTCACTACTATAAATAATGAAGTTTAATATGATGTAACATTGGTATAAATGCATTTAGCTCATATTTATGGTTCTCAAACCATACAATTGACCTCAGATTATCAATTGATAATTATTCAAGCTTAATGGGAATATGAAGTACAATAAGAAGAAGTGGTAAAACAAATAGAAATACAGTTTGATAATATCGTATATGAACAAGTACCTCATCAAGAAAATGCAAGTGTGTTTTTTTTACCTAAGTTTGGATGTTAGGAAGATAATACTTTTTTATTTGTCATGACAATCCAAAAATTGTATGTAAAGTTACAAATATAAAAGTATTATCGATTAAAGAGATTAAGGATCGACGTCAATAATTTTTTTTATAAAGAATCAAAATTTACGAACAGACAAAGCTCAACCACAAGCATTGCGCTTATGAGCAACTGAATATGTAATCCTTGAAGATGTACTTTATAGAAAAGCACTACCATACGAATTTTGCGTTGTTTAAACAAAAAAACATTATTTTCTTTGAGGATTTTCAATGAGGGTGTTGCAAGAGCATACTATGGATATAAAAGGATAGTTAGATATTTTCTTCTAACATGGTATTATTGGACTACAATAACAATATATGTAAAACATATGATGCAAAATTGTGATCATTGTTAGCGGTTTGCTAATATTACTCATTTAACGAGTGAGATTCATTGTTGAAATTATTATTCATACCCATTTGATAGATGTGATTGACTTTGTAGGTCCATTACCAATGGCTATATGAAGAATGCATATTTTTTTATGGTTGTTGTGGTTTATTTTACTAAATGGGTGGAAGCGAAACCTTTGGCCATGATTCAATCTTAAAAAATTTGTGAATACCTACCAAACTAGTATTTTAAGTTGTTATGGAATTCCAAGTATACTTCTGACTCATAACGGATCTCAATTTCAAAACGGTACGGTTATAGTGTTCTACCGAAGATATGGAATACAACAACATTTTTCTACCCCGTACTATCCATAACCTAATGGACAAGTATAAATTTTGAACCGACATATCCTAAATGATATTAACAAGAAGATTTAAATTATGAGAATGATATTGTTATACAAAGATATAACAAATTATGACAAGAACAGAGTTTTTTTGTATTATGTCAAAAAGATACAATTCTTTGGGTCTAACACCCTTTTTATACACTCTCTCCTCTATAATTAATATACATTCTCTTTATTCAAATATCAGACTAATATTTATGAATAAAAGCACTAAATTTATGGTTATAAATTCGGTATCCTATCATTAATGTTGTTGATTTATTAATTCCTTGGAGTTTCTATTGACCTTTTTTATTGCTTCTTCTGTTACTACCGCCTCAGCTCGGTTTGGGTTGCTCTACTCGTCTCCTGCGCGGCTCTAACCGAACTACACTTTTTTAGCAGGCTCTTTTTATTCCTAATCCGACATGACGATGAATCTCTGCTCGGCAAGGGAGCTTCGAGTCTTTTGGCTAGTCCTCAGAGATGGAGCTCTGCTCTATTTGAAGCTCTTAGGAAAACCTTGTTGTCCTGATCCTCATAGCTGGATTGCGATGATGGAGCTCTGCTCTGCCGGGATCTTTTAAGCCTCTTATTTAGCCTTATTATCTTGATCGTCTTGGTCGGCCATTTGTTATGGGGCTCTGTTCTGCCTTGTACCTCTGAGTCTCCTACTTGGCCCTCAGAACTAGAGCTCTAAACCTTCAAGATACTTTCACGTGTTCTTCATCTTGTCACTTGCCTAGTTTAGTTTTATGCATATCTTCTTCCATTTCCCCTATGTTCGACCATGTGAGGCGATGAAGATTCCCTCATCATATATGATTTTTTCATTAAGTATTATGGAGATATCGAACAACTCCTAAAATAACTACTAATGAAATATTTTTATATAATATATAGAATAGAAAGTGTTGTTCCAACAGAGTTATTAATATTTACCCATCAAACTTAATTTCATTTATCATGAGTATATGGAATGGAAAGTGTTGTTCCAACAGAGGTATTAATCTTTAGCCATCAAACTTAATTCCATTCATCATAACAAAAGGACAAAAACAATTGAACAAGTATTGGTTTAATAGAAGACCAAAGTGAACAAGCGCAAGTACTAACAGAATATTACATTGGGTTGATAAAAATAGGTATGATTCAAAACTCAAGAGTAGAATTATAAGACATGATCCCTCATTTTTTAAATTATTTCAAAGAACAAAATATAAAAATGCATGGAAGTCAGCTCTAGTTTAAGATAAGCTAAATTCTATTTTTTTATTAAAAAAGTGAATCGAATCAACCCTATATATATATATATATATTACTTTTATATAATATGAATGGATTTTTCATAACTATTCTAGGAGAAGTTTGAATATGTTACGTCTAGGTATTGATCGTATTGGTTTCACATGGTTTGCACGTCACTGATTTCTGGTTTGTATCGATTTGTATTAAAAGAACATCATAAGACCTATAGATTAGCTGGCATGGTTGAATAAAATTTAAAACATGCATCAAATGTACAACATATGAAGTGTTAGTGTACTATTTTACCCACCTTGTGGTGCGGGTTCTCTTTTTAATTCAATATAAAGCCATATATCAATATAATTTATTTTGTCGTTAAGAAATCTTTCAATAGTAAATCAAGCAAGACAACAATAAATAGATAGAAACGATTTTAACATTACGATTTGTAAACAACCTACTTAAGCAATATAAAATATCAAAGGTCACGCAATAGTAACAAAATACTTTAAGTTTAATGACACGATTTGGTAAAACCAATTTTTGTTAGAAGATTAAGATAATTTAATAATGTTTCTACATGATTGCAGAATTAATAGTGATATGACTTCAAGTCAAACCACTTCTTGATATATCAAACACCATGTGATAATTACAGCATGACTAAAAATCAAACAAAACTATCTAAACGATAAAGAGGGCATGCAACAAATGTCGTAAATGTCGATGAATAAAAACCTTAGCGAAATAACTTCAAGTTAATCTAAAGATTCTTATAATCAAATGTCACGCACCAGAGGTCACAAAGGTCGGATAATAAAAACTCTGATTATAAATTAAGCTAACGATAGAAAAAAAAATCATAAGCCATTATATTAAACTATAAAAACTAAGTAATAAATTTATAATAAAATAACATTAAGGTTGGCAAAATAAATCTATATATGTAAGTAATAATGGAAAAATAAATATTCAAATTATTTATCAAGGAAAATGTGTCGTAATATATGGAAAGTAAAAACATGCTTTAAGTATTATGATGAAATCTGTTATAAAGAATGTTATAAAAAATAATATGATGAGATCAAATAGATTTATGAGAAATAACATTAAAAAAAATATTGTACTTACTATGCAAGTTTCAAGCAACGCACTAAAACAAAAACACTACGCGTCTATAAGATTAAGCCACACAAATTACCTATCGGGCGCTCTAGTAAAATTACAAATGATTCAATACAAATACACAAACATAAAAAAGAGGTTGTGTACGATCAAATGTATTGCTCTAGTTAAACGGACATGAAAAGTTAAAAGTAATAAAACTAAAGCTCTTTATTAAAAATTGAGCCATCAACATGTGTATTATTTGCTTCATCATTATCTTCCTCGTCGTGAGAGTCATCGTCATAAGTAAAGTCTATATCTATGTTTTACAGTTTACACTTAGGGAAAAATTAAATTTAACTATCATTTAACATTCCGCATTTCATAACGTTGGTTTTGTATTTTACAATGAGAGATGTTTATTTGAGAATTTCCTATATCTAAACTTTTGCATTTTACATTTGCAGATCGTATTTTTGTATTTATTTTACTTAAGATTGTATATTTTTTATATTACTTTTGAAATAAAGACAAAACATATGATTTCACTTCACAATCCATAATAAAACACAGGTGATGCTATTATAGTATGAATCAAGTTTATTTTATAATTCAAACAAGAACAAGACAAAATTAATGAAGCTAACAAAAAGATGGAAAAAACTAACTAAAAATAGAGAAAAGTACCCATAAATACCTACTGGTAGGCGATATACTCAATCTGTTATATACGAAAATTACCCACTATTTCGCTATGTGTGTCAGAAATTTGGACACAATCACTCTATTTGTCCATCTACAGAGCAGAGTAAAACTAAAATCAGTGAGAAACAGAAAGAAACCTCGACACGACCATCTTGGGCAGCTCAAAACCTACGCCAGAACGCAAGTGACATAACAAGCGGTCCCAGAGGTAATCCTATCACTTCTACACCATCTCCGAAAGTCACTATTAACCCCATCGCACGCCCCAAAACATCTGAAATTCCCACCCCTTTTATTGGAGAAGAGATGAACAACACCAATAAAGAAAACGTCCGTTCAAATAATACCGACTACTTGCCTAGCCGAATCAGCCCCCTAGTTGACACACTGATGACTTATGTTAATGACCGGGAACCTATTTTTGGCCATCAGCAAGACAAAGATGAAACCATACCTTTCACCAGCAAAGCAGATGATCCATCAACCGTTCCATGGCAAAAAGTACAAAGCAAACGATCAAAGAAAAATGCGAGGCGCGGAGTGCCCACAAACTCCTATGTTGATAAATGAAGATACTTATTTGGAACATCAGGGGCCTGTGTGGGCGTGCAGATCGAGGTACTTCTCTCTCCACAGTTTGTAAGGTCGTCAAACAAAATTATTTGCCCATGTTTTGCCTCTTAGAAACTGAATTCTCACAAGAACGTTTAGATAATTTTATGTCTTCTCGTTTAATAAGCTGGAATCATGTTTTCAATCTTGATGTTATAAATAGAGGACGCATCGTTGTTGTTTGGGATGCTAGCAGGGTGGCATGTACGGTGATTAAAATTGGAAGACAACACATCCACTTTCAAGTCCATTGCAACGTCACTCAAGAAAAGTTTTATGTTACGTTTGTTTACCCTTTGTATACTGTACCACAAAGGAGAGTTCTTTGGGAGCACCTAACCACCATAGGGGCCAACATTTGTTTACCTTGGATGATTATGGAAGATTATAACACCTACTGCGCTCCAGGAGACAGAATTGGGGCTGCCCCACTTCGAAATGGTGAGTTAATTGATTTAAATAATTTTAGGATATCTCCCGGTCTTGTCGACGCTCCTTCCACATGTCCTTTCTTTACTTGGACAAATGGTACTATTTGGGCAAAGCTTGATCGAGTCCTTATAAACCATGGGTGGAGTGATAAAGATCTCTTATGCAAAGCCGCATTCCTTCCGATGGAACCCGTTTCCGATCACTATCCAGTTATAGTCTCGATTATTCGAGATTTTCAGCATGATTGCCGGCCCTTCAAATTCTTCAACATGTGGCTTGATCATCCCAGATTTGCTAGCATTGTAGAAAGTTTATGGGGGCAGTCTATTGATGGTACAAAACAGTATATACTTGCGCATAAGTTGAAATCCTTAAAGCATCTGTTAAGAGATTTGAATAAAGCTGAGTATGGTGGCATTCTAGAGCGTACAACTACTGCAAATTCAGCCTTTAAAGAGGCTATCTCCTCACTCATGGCTAATCCTGATAACGTTGCTTTGAAGAAGAGGTACACAGATTATGGGATCGTGCGAATTTCCTTCTTGATGTAGAAAAGAGCTTTCTTCAACAGCGTATGAGGACCACCCACCTAGTTGACGGTGACAGAGGTACGAAATACTTTCACAGCTTAATCAAACAAGATAATGCAAGAAACAAAATTTCCTACATCGTCCAAGATGATGGTACCCGCACCACATCCCCTACAGAAGTTTCCTCCCTCATTGTAGATTTCTACACGGACCTCTTTGGCTCATCTCGGCCAAGCTCCCCCATTGATCCGACGATCATGAGTCACAGATCCCTCGTCGAGGATCAACATTATGAGCAGCTTGTCAAACCTGTTGAAGTCGATGGAATCCGTAATGCCCTCTTTGATATCGAGAATGACAAGGCTACGAGACGGGACGGCTACACCTTGGGTTTCTTCAAAAAGAATTGGGAACTTGTAGGAACATATTTGGTTGATTGTGTTCATGAGTTCCTTGATACTGGTAGACTCCTCCGTGCAACAAATCACGCCATCCTTGGCCTTATTCCGAAGAAAGAAAACGATCCTAAGGTGGGTGACTTTAGGCCAATTGGGCTCACAAATGTTACTTATAAAGTGATTACCAAAATTTTGGCTAACCGAATGACCCCTTTACTTCCAACTCTCATTGACAAAGGACAAGGTACTTTCGTGAGTGGTCGAAATCTTGTTGATAATGTTTTCATTGCCCAAGAGTTGGTAAAAGGTTTGAACCGTGCAAGAGTTTCTCCGTTATATATGCTCATGGTGGATGTTCGCAAAGCATTTGACACAGTCTCATGGGAGTTCCTATCGGATATTCTCCATGGTATCGGGTTTCCTCCGAAGTTTGTGGGATGGATTCTTGCTTGTGTCACTACGGTGTCCTTCTCGGTTTCTATCAATGGCGAGCTTCATGGCTTCTTCCGTGGGCAGCGGGGCTTAAGGAAAGGTGATCACATGTCCACTACTTTATTCATCATTTTCCTCGAGTATCTGTCTCGTTTGTTAAAGAAGAAATCGAGAAAACCAGGTTTAAAATTCTATCTGAAATGCGCCCGCACTCACACTACCCACCTCGCTTTTGCTGACGACTTGATGCTACTTTCTAAAGGAGATGAGACATCGGTTAATATCCTTATGGAAAACTTGAGCCATTTGGAAGATGTTTCGGGACTATCACTGAATCCTTCTAAATCTATAATATACCTAGCTGGGGTTAAAGGGATTGTTTATGATTGGATCATGGAAAGAGTCGGATTTGAAGTTGGCACTTACCCTATACGTTACTTGGGGATACCTCTCACTCCTATGACCGTCTCGGTTACTGATTTTTCCCCTTTGACAGAGGCTATCTCGAGTTACATTAAAAAATGGGAACATATAAAAGTTTCCTACGCGGGAAAACTTCAATTGATCATCTCCGTGCTTCAAAGGATCAAATCCTTTTGGTTCCGCACTTTTCTTTTGCACTCAGCGGTGCTTAACACCATCCGCTCGCTCTGCCTCAAGTTCTTCTGGGGGGGTAGACCTGCTCGGATTGCTTGGGACAAAATCTGTAAACCCAAGGATAAATGAGGCCTTGGCCTTATGGATATCCGAGTTTCAAATTGTGCCCTTCTTTACATTCTGACTCCGAGTCGTTATGGATAAAATGAGTGCATGAGTATTATCTTCGATGACAAACTATATGGGACTACCAAAGACGAGATAAAGACAGTCATCTTATTTGGAAGCTTCTTGATATTAGAGACTCTTGGATACAGATATTTGGGGGTCGAGATAATGTCATTCTTGGTCTTGAAAGTTGTACTTTGGGTGGAAAGCTAATTACTAGACGTGTCTACGAATCCATGAGAACAAAGGGTGAGGCATGCCCGAATCTATCAAAGATATGGAAGAGATTCATGCCACCTAAGTTTTTTTTCACTGTTTGGCTAGCCTTCAATCGCCATCTTGCCACGGAAGACACTCTCCACTACATGGACTTGCCTAACATCAGTTGACCATTTTGCAGGCACTCAGATGAGTCTGGTGCCCATCTTTTCTTTGCTTGCAAGTTCACTCAGGAAATCTGGACTCGTATCCGATCATGGCTGTGGATTACTCGAGAAATGACGACGCTTGATAGTGCACACAAATGGATTAGGAAAGAGCATCGATGAACATCATACCGATCCCGTGCCATCAATCTTGCCTTCCAAGCCACTGTTTTCGAGATTTGGCGCGCCCGCAACCGCCTTGTGTTTGATGAAGAGACTGTGACTCAAGATACCATCGTCATCGGAATCACTCTCATGACCTTGAAGATTTTATTCAGATTATATCCGCATTATCGACTCATATGGTAGAGTCTTTTTTCATTGATACACTCAGTTTTTCGGATTTTCTATGTAATAGTCCATTAGTGACAGCCTGGAGACTTGTACTCTTTTTCCTTAGACCGGGTTTTTACCCAACGGGTGGTTAAGGTTTTTTAAGGAGGCAAGTGCTCTAGACCTTTATCAAGGCACTCTTGGACATGTCTTTTTCTTTTAGGTACATTGTTACCCTTCATTGTACTCACTTGAGAGATCATATGACTCTCTAGACGATTGTAACCTTGTACATATATATATATATATATACACCCACATTTACCCCAAAAAAAGTATGTAATACCAAAGTGGTACCCACTTTTAGACTAGTTTCATAAAATACTTAGAATAATAGTTTGGACTAAATAATACTTAGAATAACAGTACAACCCACTTTTTTCATCTCATAAGCCTGGCTTTTGGGTTCCAATTCCCTCCATTTTCACTTTTCTAATTTTAAGGAGAGAGAAACACAAAACACGAGAGTGAACCAAAAACCACCTGTAACACAACCGTGAACTAACCTTTCAGGCGGCGATATCAGTTCCGACTCTGATTAACGGTTAGAAGAGGATGTTGCTGGCGACGATATCACATTCTGATTTAGTTCTGACGTCGTTGTACTGTTAGAGGTTAGTTTCCTTGTCCTGGTGGTTTTTTTCTTGTCCGGACGAGACACTGTAACGTCCTAGACTAGTATGTCAAGTGTTATTTCTGTTTTGAAGTATTGTAATGGACAGTAGACAGTTCTCCGACGACGTTTTTTCTTAATTTCGGTTGTTCTGATGTATGTTGTTGAGATGTCGTTGTTTTTTTCTAAAATTTCGGTATGTTATGAGCATATAGTTGTTAGTTGATTGTTTGACTTGAATCGAAACCTCGCCGTGAAATTGTAGCCATATCTCACAATGTATTTGTTTCATCAAGTATTGACATCATATGCATAAAATGTTGTACACATCTAGCAATGCATGCAATCTGTGTTGCAATGTCTAGCAATGTTAGTGTTATGTCTACAATAACATACTACATCTCTAGCAATGTATGCACTGAATATGCAATAGGTCTAGCAATATGTATAAAGTTAGTTGATGTTGTTGTTTGGTTAGTGAAACCCGTGGATTGTTTGGTTTGGTCGGTATGCTGATGGAGCTGAGAACGATTCGATGTTTATGCAGAAGTATTTTTTGAGTCCCTGCACAAGGAGAAGTGGGCCGACGAACGACAAATCATTGTCTAATGTATTGATAAAGGTGAACGAAATCTCGAAATTTGTATTTGTTTTGAATTGTTGTTGCAGCATATTAATATGTTGTTATTTTTTACATGTATCTAGCAATGTTATCGTAGTCTATCTAGTAATGTCAGAATAGGAGTATCTGTTTCGAATTGTTATTGCAGTATATTAGTATGATGTTATTTTTTACATGTATCCACTAATGTCATCGTAGTCTATCTAGCCATGTCATAATAGGAGTACTTGTTTGGAATTGTTGTTGCAGTATATAAGTATGTTGTGGTTTTTTTACATTTTTTCTTGATTTCGTCAGTTGTATATGGTGTGGTTTATTTTGGGTTGGGGGTATTTTTGTAAAGTGTTTTGATAAGTTTGAAATATTTTGTGTTTAGTGTGAGGAGTAGTGATATAATTAAGCAGTCTACTTGTATTAAATGTTGATCACCCTCATTAATGAGAATGGTTGGGATATTTATACTCTTAATTCTAATGATCCATGGGCTTACCAGGTCAAGTTGTGAAACCTAGTCAAGTTTAAGACTCATTAGTCTTTTAAGTAGATTAGCAAATAACTTAGTCAAAATGTGTTTTACATTTGTTATGACCGGATTTTTCAGTGGTGTATTATGGTCTGAATTACCCCTGTCCAGATTAAGTGGTGGGCTGTGACTGAAGTATTTGCACTCATCAGTAACCCCTTTTTTAGGCCTCACTAAATGTTTTTAGTAGGGCTAAAAAATCTACAAAGCCAGTATCAATTTTATCTGATCTGCTCGTGCTGTCCGGACCAAGAAGTTTACTTTCAACACCAACCTAGTTCAAAATTTGTCAGGACTGGTTTCTCTTTCCAGAATTCCAAAAGTTTTCTTCTTGGATCGTAGGACACATGTCAATATTTGGTTCGACCTACTAGCCGTTATTTTCCTAGACCGACGCACCCACTAAGTCTATAAATTTACCTAGGCTTTTGATTCTTCACGTGTTTGCACAACCTTTAATCATTGCAAAAACCCTATTCAACTTCTCCTAGGTAACTGTTATTTTTTACTGTTATATAAATATTCTTTTATTATTTCATTGTCTTCCACACTCAAAGCTTTTCTAGAGAGAAATTTACTTTTTGTGTGGATTATTTTTGACTGAGGGTAATTTTGTCAGGTGTTTTATGGTGTTTCAAAGGTATTTAATGCTTGGGTGTTTAGTAGTGAGAGATTTAAGCTGCCTGGTTGTATTAAATATTAATTACCCTCATTAATGAAAGTGGTTGGGTATTTATACCCTTAATTATGGGCCAATGGGCTTTCGGGTCAAGCTTATGAAACAGGTCGGTTTCAAAAACCCATTAGTGTATTAAGCAGTTTAGCAATTAGCTTAGTCAAAAGGTGATTAACTTTTAATACTTTTGTCTAGTTCGGATGATTCATTGGGTGGCATTTTTCCAAATTTCCCCTGTCCGGTTTCTACAGTGAGTGGTGAAAATATTCGGACTCATCAGTAGCCCCTTTTTTAGGTTTTGTTTGAAGGCCTTTGGAAAGACCTAAAAATCACCTTTGGGTACTTGCGACATTTTCCGGACAGATTAAGTATTTAGTAAAGGACTTATGCGGACTAAAAAACTCTTCAGAAGTTCAAAGGTGTTGCCAAGGATCGTGGGACCCGTGCCATCTTATGATTTGCCTCACCAGCCGTTTTTTTCCTAGAACGGAGCTCCCACTAATCCCAAAAACTAACCTCTTCATTTAATGTCCATGATGTCAGCGCCGTCTTCAATCATTACTTTAGTCTTTTCGTATCCTCCTAGGTTTTTTAGCATCTTTCTACCTCATTAGTATAAATTGCCTCATTTTCACTGTTTTACCATCTTCATTACTCTTGCATTCTTTTACCTCAAAGCTTCCATCTCTCTTCTCAAAATCCTTTTGATGTAAGTTTATGTTTACAGCAAGAAACGCACTAGTAAAAGGTGGGTGGCTTAATCTCTCGGAGTTAGAAAAAGCACAAAGATTTGAGCGAGAAAGGCGCATTGCTGCAGGTCTTCCAGTTTCTCTAATCCACAAGTCTGAAACACCCAGCTCAGAGCCTGATCGAGGTTCAACTTCTGGTAGGAGCTCCAAACCCAGAAGGTTATTTCAACCAGGTCTTTCACCAATCGTCTCAGGCTCATCAGTTCAAGAGTCACAGCCCACTGTCGAATAGGAGAAAGTTGTTACAAGCACAAAGAGACCCTCTCCGTTTATAGTTATGGGATCGGATGCTGATAATTCCCCTGAAAAGCTGATACTTCGACGAAGAGGTCGCTTAGTAAAAGGCCAGGCTGTCGCTCTACAGTCTAAGTCTCCAAAATCGGGCCCCCCTAAGTCTGGGGCTAAAGAGAGAGCAACAGGGTTAGAGGCACCCATCAAAGTTCCTAAGGACAAATCGTCTGGTCTGGAGGCTAGCGGAACAAGTCTACAAAATGAGCCCTCCGGATCTGAGCCCCAACCGGACACTAGAGCACACAGGAAAAGCGAGGCTCAGCCATCCGGACAGCTTACTGAGCTAACTACCAGCACTCCTCCACCAAAGACAACTGATAATCCTTTCATCGTGATGGAAGATGTGATGGAGGACAGCGTTGAAGAGGCCCCTTTTGAGACTGATGTCTCCGGGCAGACGGGAGAAGCTGCCAATGCCAGGAAGGGCAAATTTAAAGAGAAGTTATGTTTAAAGCATCTGGACCTGCCGGAGTCCCTTGTAGGCAGAGTGGGACCTTGCTTACACAAGGTCAGTGTAAAGTACCTGCTAGCCATGCAAAATATTAACTACGACTTCATTCATACTGCTGAATTAGGCCGGATCCAGACGAAGTGGAGGATCCCAGAATCTGTCAAAGTAAGGATATCGGTCGATCCAAAGACGCCAATGGACTGCAAGTTGATCAACTAGGGGGTCAGATTTCCCTTGGACCTAGAGATCGTTAGATATTTTCATTTGATAAAGCTCTGCCCAAGCCAACTGAGTCCCAATGCTTGGTTCACCCTTATGGCCTGCATCATAGCCTCTAGGCTCTCCGGAATCCCGCTTTCGATGGAGTAATTTTCTGTTGTGGTCGGCCTTCGCAAGAATCACATCATCCCTTTCTACCATTTCAATATGGGTGACAACTATAAAGTGGTGGATGATCTGCTTGAATCGGAGAAAAACTGGAAGACTCAATTCTTTTTCATCAGTGGAGCCTGGGAAAATAGGAGGAAGATTAAAGCTGGTGACAATCCAAGCATGCTTACCACCAGATGGAAAAGCACGGGTAAATATTTCATCATGTTCGTTTTTCCTTCCTTATAAAAAGTTTGTTTATTTAAATGCTCTTCTTCTTCTTTTGGTAGTGCTACCGAAGGAGTTCTCCGACTACTTGGAGGAGGGGCAGACAACTTGTACCAAGCTGAATGCTTGGGCTGCTGACAAATGGGGAAATCGCTTCCACAATTGTTTTACTGCTGGATATATGGTGATATCCCACCTCTGGAACACGACCGGCCGGAGAGACTTGTCTTGGAAAGAATTGACCACACCACCTCCTCCGGGTGTTATCCTATAGAGGACAGATGAGAAGGATGGAAAGCTGGCCTTGCCGGACAGAGCTAAAGCCCCAAGTAAAATAAAGGGCAAGAAAGGCAAGAAAAGGCTAGATGTAGCTGAGGTCAACCAAGGTAGTGTTGAGGAGACTGTCCCAGCAAACCAGGAGGTGCAGGACCAAGGAGGAATTGATGCTGCTCTGCTCCAAGTGGTAGAAGATGAGAGTACCAGAGAGGCAGTTGGACTTTCAATACCCTCAAAGGCTCCCAAAAAAGATCGAAAACGGGGAGCTGATGGTGGAGATAGGGAAGGAAGCCAAGAAGAAGAAAATCTCCAAAGGAGATGAAGTAGCTCTTAGGCCTCCGGAGTCTCTTCTTTCGGTCAACCCAACAGACCCAACACAGGCAGAGCAAATCCCAAGTGACTTTCACACCGGACAGGGTGCCGGAGGGGATATTAACATTGATGGGGTAGACATCAGTGGCCTTCAAGGCATTGGCCTTTACTTTGAAGACCTCGAGAATGAAGACTTTGCTGGCCCTTACCTCCCTTCAAGCTCTTCAAACACCGTTTCCTTCAATGGTAAGTCTTTTTCTGTTTCATGAGAGAAGGACATGGTGACCCACTCCTTGTTGAGAAATTCAACCGGTACTCAACTTAGAGAGACAAGTGTGAAATCAATCCACCCTCATCAACATACTCAACTCAGATAAAGAGACCTTGTCTAACGACCTCCTTAACGCCAACCAGAATGTTGAGGCATTAAGGAGAGAGATTGAGGAGTTGAAGAATGGGAAAGAGGAATTGACCACCAAGCTGGCCACTTCGGAGGAGGTTAACAAGGAACTCCAATCTAAGTGTTCTTGCTTGGAGAGGAATCTCTCCACTACAAAAGTGGAGGTGAAGGTCAGAGACAATGTCATCCAGACCCTAACCAATGATAAAATTTCGCTCGAAGCTGTTGTGTCTAAAGTCAACCAGGAGAAAGACGATTTGATAAATGAGCAAGAGAAGACAATCCAAGCTAGGATTGATGCATGAACTAATAAAGTGATAGATTCCCAGGAGGAAAGGTATGCTGAAGTCAAATCAGACATGGTCTTGCTCTTTCATCAAAAATTTCTGAAGAGAACACTAGGAGATTTATGGCGATTTGTGGAATACGAAGACCTTCCTCACCATACTATGGCCGATGGTGATAAGCACTGCTACTACAGTGGTTGGGATGATACTACCAATGAATATGAAGGGACCGGAGAGAGCCCTAACAAGGAACCTAAAGACCCCAAGAAGAAACCAGATGAGGTTGGACCATCTAAGGAAGCTCAGCCTTAAAATTTTTAACTATCTTTTTATTTTCCTTTAATTTTTTTGTTAGACTAAAGTCATTGGATGGCCAAGGAATTTTTGTAATCGTGTCCGGCTCTTGTCCGGATAAACATTTTTTTTAAACTTCAAAGTCCTTGGATGGCCAATGCACTTTACATATTTTAATATCACTCCCCGGTGCTAGCCGGGCAAATTTATCTTACACAATTCTTGCATTGTCTTATAGTTACCCAATTTTGATGGCTAGTGTTTAAATAGCCCTTAGTTATTTTATTAGTATTTTGAAGTGAGAGTGTTTAAATTCTTCGATGACAAGTGTTTAAATGGTCATCATTCTACCAAATCAACCTAGTCTGTCAATAATACTTTAAAAAGTTTCAAAGAAGCTATCAATCAAACCACTTCGAATTTTTCAAAAAGGCGTCGAATTTCATTAAAAATCCCGGACACCTCATTATAACCTCCCCGCGCCACCAAGGTAGGAAAGAGTATGCCCTATAATATTTACATGGACTTTAAACAAGTAAATATTTACATAGTTTTCATTCTAGATACAACCGGAGTTGTTCAATGTTCCAGGGGTGATTCAAGATCCTTCCATCTTTATCTTAAAGCCTGTATGTCCCAGGCTTAAGCTTTTCACTGACCACATAGGGTCCTTTCCAAGTTGGAGCTAGCTTTCCGGACTACTTCTCCTTAGTATGTAGGAAGACTTTTCTCAACACTTTATTCCCTGGTTGAACATCCCTCCTTCTGACTTTGGAAGCAAACCTGCTTCTCATCAAACCCTGATAGTGTGTGGCTCTGAGATGAGCCTTAACCCTTTTTTCTTCTATCATTGGCAAATGGGGATTCCTGTATAGCAGCCCCAGGAGTATTCCGGTATGCCCATAGTACTTCTTGTAGATAACTTGGCCACTTTCCTGCAGCCCCTTTTAAATTCTTTTTAAGACCGGATATGATGGTCTTATTTTCCACTTTAACCTGACCATTCGCCTGTGGGTGGAAAGGAGAAGAAAAGAAATGCTGAATGTTTTTAGAGGCACAGAAGCTCTCCATATCCTTATTATCGAATTGTGGCCCATTGTCTGTGGTTATCTTTTGTGGAACCCCAAATCTGCAACAAATATTAGATAATATAAATTTTATAACAGCCTTTGAAGTAGTTCCTTCCAATGGGGTTGCTTCTATCCACTTTGAGAAATAACCGATGGCCACTATAATAGTTCTGCATCCCCCGGACGCCATAGGTAGAGGTCCCACCAGATCTAGCCCCCAACGAGCAAGATGTATTGGCTCAGAAATTGACTCTAATGGGACAGCTGGGATATGAATTTCATTACCGTATCTTTGGAATGGATCACACTTCTTTACCAATTCCTTGGCATCTTCCATTATAGAGGGCCAGTAGTATCCGGCCAACAAGACTCTTCTAGTTAAATCTCTATAACCACAGTGTGCTGACCCATCACCATCATGTAGTTCGGACAACACTACTTGGGACTCTTCAATCCCCAAACATCGCAATAGAGGCTTACTAAAAGACTT
The DNA here is from genome assembly GCA_036936605.1 of Limnanthes douglasii subsp. nivea. Classification (NCBI taxonomy): domain Eukaryota; kingdom Viridiplantae; phylum Streptophyta; class Magnoliopsida; order Brassicales; family Limnanthaceae; genus Limnanthes; species Limnanthes douglasii. The sequence continues at coordinate 57,423,721 of JAUPFV010000002.1, read as the reverse complement.
CTTGTAAATAACGTCTCTTAGGATTACAAATCCACAAGCCTTATACTTTACTTTCCTTGCCACTGCTTTCTCCGGAGGCAAGATACCATCTGAGATATATTGAAAAAGATGATACCTCCAATATTTAGGTTGACTTACTTGTATATTTAAACTTTCCTCCCCCTCCTCATTCTGATTGAGGTGAATGGATGAGAATTCCTGCACGTGAATCCATGGGTAGGACTCAGAATATGCTATGGTTGCCAAGGAGTCTGCTAGGGTATTTTTTGTTAGGGGTATGTGCTTATAGGTGATGTCTTTGAAGATAAGTGCAACTTCTTTAAGAACGAATAAATATTTAATCAATTGCTCTTTTTTTTTGCCTCAGATTGACCTTGTGCATGATGGATAAGAAGCTGAGAATCGCTCATTAACCTGACCCTTTTGGCTCCAAAAATTAGGGCCAACTTTAAACCGGCTATGGCAACTTCATATTCGGACTCATTATTGGAAGCCCTGAAAGCAAAACATATAGCCTGGTACATTTTGTCACCATACGGAGAGGTTAAACATATTCCAGCACCACATCCCATGGTACTTGATCCACCATCAGTCCGGACAACCCATACTTTCTTAGTCTTTTCACCTGATGCTTGCTTAGTATCTCTGTCCGAATGGATTTCAACTAAGAAGTCAGCAACAGACTGAGCCTTGACCGCAGTTCGAGGGGAAAAATCAATATCATAATCTCCCAACTCCATTGACAATTTGGTCATTCTGCTTGATATGTCCGCCTTTTGAAGAACATTTTTCAAGGGAAAAGATGTCCGGACAACAACAGAATGAGACTGAAAGTAAGGCCTCATCTTTCTAGCAGCAATTACTAATGCTAATGCTAGCTTTTCAAGCTTTGAATATCACTTTTCAGTATCCATCAGGCTTTTGCTGATGTAGTACACTGGACGAGGATAATTGTCCACTTCTCTAACTAGCACCGCACTTATGGTACAATCAGAGAATGCTAGATAAAGGTACAGTGTTTCTCCATCAACAGGTTTAAACAAGGTTTTGGGGGAGGATACGTGTTTTTAAATTTCATTGAAAGCTTGGTCACACTGTGGAGACCAGTTAAATTCTTTTGCACCTTTTAAAGTTTGAAAAAACGGGGCACACATATCCGAAGACCTTGAGATAAAACGGTTTAGAGCAGCTAACCTCCCTGTCAATCTTTGTACTTCTTTAATATTCTGAGGAGGCTCCATCTGCAATAAAGCACTAAGCTGGTCTGGATCAGGTTGTATCCCTTTCTCACTTATCACATACCCCAAGAACTTCCCGGACTGCACTCCGAAAACACACTTTTCTGGATTCAACTGTAAATTTACTTTCACCAGGTTGGAAAAAGTTTCTTGCAAATCTGCCAAGTGTAGTTCTTTTTCCACACTCTTTACCATCATATCATCAATGTAGACTTCCATGTTTCTTCCAATCTGATTAGCAAAGGCTTTGTTCACCAACCTCTGATAAGTAGCCCCAACATTTTTTAACCCAAAAGGCATCACCTTATCACAATGAAGGCCCCTATCAGTAACAAAAGTAGTGTGCTCTTGATCCTTTGGATCCACTTGAATCTGATTATACCCGGAGAAGGCATCCATAAAGGACAACAACTTGTTCCCAGACGTGGAGTCCACTAACTGATCAATCCGAGGGACCGGATATAGGTTTTTTGGGCGAGCCCTATTAAGGTCTGTAAAGTCAATGCACATTCGCCACTTCCCATTTTTCGTTTTTACTAACACCGGATTGGCTGTCCATAAAGGGTACTGGGATTCCTTTATGTGCCCCATCTTAGTAAGCCGGTCGACCTCTTGAACTATGACAACAGCTTTCTCCTTAGAAAAAGCTCTCCTCTTTTGTACAATAGGTGATATATCTCTTCGGATGGATAGCTGGTGTGATATAATACTTGCAGGAATTCTGGTCACATCAGCATTGCACCAAGCAAAAACATGTTGATGGTCTGTTAAAAAAGACAGCATTTTACTCTTCAGTTCTGATGTCATCTTAGATCCGATCTTGACATTTCTTCCTTCAGCCAGAGAGTGAGTTTCAACCTCTTCAATTGGTATTAAAACAACATGAGTCTCTCTGGGGTCATCAATTTCACCCTCTCCCCCAGAGGTCCCATCCAACTACTAATCATCACTGATCTGAACTGCCCCCAATGTTCGAGGGCCAGTACTGTTGCATAACACTCCTTTGCTATCTTTTGACTACTTCGGACTACTCTCACTTGTCATTGCACAATGTATTTTAAACATTGGTGGACTGTCGAAGCCACAACATGCATCCTGGAAAGCCAAGACCTTCCCAAAATGGCATTGTAACAAGTGGGACAATGCACTACAATAAAAAAATACTCTAACCATCTTTTTAAAAGGACCCTTGCCCAATAAAACCTCCTCTTCAAACTCCTCGATCACGTCCGCTGAGCTTCTAGTGAAACCCACAATTGACCTGTTTGAACGCTGAATCACTGCTGGATTCTTCATTTGTTTATAGGAAGTCAAAAAGATGATATTGGCTGAACAACCGATGTCCACCAAAATTCGTCTGATGTCATTACCCCCAATGGATGCTCCTATCACCACTGCATCTTCATGGAGACCAACTATGTCTCTTAATTCATCTCCATCAAAAACAATGAAGGGAAAATGAATCTGTGATTGATAGGAAGTCATTCCCCCTTCCAATTGAGTAGCCAGGGTATGAACATGTCTCTTTCTCGAAGATGCAGTTGGTGCAGTCATGGTGTCCCTCCCAAATATTGTAAGTGACTCAAAAAAGCTGATGAGTCCGGACACCGTCTTGCTGTGTTCTGTGATAACGACCACCTTATTTTGAGTTGGATCAGGATCCAAATACTCTGACTCCACATCAAATATTTCAATTATCACCATAGCCCCATCCGGAGCCGATGCTCCTGCATTGTTTGGGCCAGTCTGATGAGCATTATCAGGCATATTTCCACTTCTTCTTTTAACATAAGCACCCAACTTCCCTCTTTCGATCAAATTTTGCACCTTTTGCTTCAAAGCGATGCAATCTTCTATGTTATGACCAATATCTTTATGATATTGGCGGAAAAAATTATTATGACTTTCCATAGGAGATTGAAGCGCAGCTGGCTTCCTGAAGTGCACTTCGTCTTTTGTTTTTTCATAGATGGTTGCCACATTCTCTTTTAACTCGGCAAACCACTCCGGTTGAACCCAAGGCCCTCGCTTATTTCTGGATTGTTGACTCTGAGCTGGTGCTGGGAGGGATTGAGCCTTGGCCCTACTGGGACCCTGTCCGGCTTCTTTAGCCTTATACCTGGACTGATTCTGGTTCTGGTTTGGTGCAACTGGGGCCGATCTCACCTGCCTATGTACCATGGTCTTATTTGTTTCATATATATTAATTTGTTTCCCAACCTGATTCAGTAAACCGCCCCACTTCATGGCCTTCTTTCTGGTTACTAAAAAGAGAAGCTATTGCTACTTGTTTAAAACAATCAGCTAATCCATTATTGGTGTTCACAAAGTGACTTATATATTCGTTCAAGGATTCATTTGGTTCTTGGGCACAATGGATGATAGTGTCTCCATTGCCCTTCACTTTCTTACTTCCAACGAATTGCCTCCGGAAGGCCACCCAAAAAGTATCAAAATTTCTGATGCGGCCCTGTGGCAGACTATTGTACCACTTCAAAGCACTCCCCGTAAAAGACTGGGAGAATGCTCGACAAAAAAACTTATCATCATTGTCAAAATTCATCATAAATATTTTGAATTGCTCCAGATGATTATCTGGATTTATACTCCCATTGTATTTTTCCATCTTTGTGCTGTCAAACCTCTTAGGAAGGTTTCCGGACAGTATTTTGGAAGACAATGGAGATTGTCTCCAATTCTGGCCACGACTAAACACAGTATCTTCATTAGGAGTTTCAGAGATACCTAATTCATCATGAAAGGCGAAAAGATCCATCAACAATCGGTCTACATGTCTCCGGCCATGGCTGTGACTATGAGATGACCCTTTTCCTAGATGCCTCTTCAACCTTCCATGCATGTCCCTTTTTATTGAATACTTTTTAACCAACTTCTGTTTCTTTTTAGAACGGCCTTCATCGTTGCTGGATGACAAGGAATCTTCAACTCCATCTTCGTTCGCTGAGCTACTAGAGGATTCTAAATCTGAATCTGAGCTCTCTACCGGTTTAGATCAGTGAGACTTATTTGAGCTAGCATGAGTCTTTTTAGTACTTATATGGGTTTTTGCTGATGGGTCATGCTCCCTTGGATTGTCAGTGTGGTGAACAGCTGACACTTTTGATTTTTCTTTTAAGCCAATCTCCACCCTTTTAGCAGCCCTCAAGGCTTCTATCTCAGCTTTCAATCTATCTCGCTCTTCAATCGTGTATTCGTCATTTTCTCCCACCACTTCTGCCAAAGTTGGTGGCACTGCCTGCTCGTCCGAATTCATCCGAACTGACTTTTCTCGATGGTTTCAAATGCTAAATTCAGGCACCTTCTTCTCCCACTGTGGTCGCCAATTTGGTGTGGATTATTTTTTACTGAAGGTAATTTTGTCAGGTGTTTTATGGTGTTTCAAAGGTATTTAATGTTTGGGTGTTTAGTAGTGAGAGATTTAAGCTGCCTGGTTGTATTAAATGTTCATTACCCTCATTAATCTAAGTGGTTGGGTATTTATACCCTTAATTATGGGCCACATGGGCTTTCGGGTCAAGCTTATAAAACGGGTCGAGTTCAAAAACTCATTAGTGTATTAAGCAGTTTAGCAATTAGCTTAGTCAAAATGTGATTAGCTTTTGATACTTTTGTCCAGTTCGGATGATTCAGTGGGTGGCATTTGTCCGAATTTCCCATGTCCGGTTTCTACAGTGAGTGGTGAAAATATTCGGACTCATCAACTTTTACCTTTAAATTGTTCTTGAAAGATTTTATGTTCAAAGCCAGAAATATTTTAGTTAAATATGGTTGGTTCAATTTGTCAGAGTTAGAGAGAGAAAAAAAGGTAGAAAGAGAGAACTGTATCGCCGCCGGCCTCCCAGTTTCTCCAGGGGAGAAAAACAGTCCACCAACTTAGGACTCCGATCAAGGGTCATCATCTTCCAGAAACCCTAGGTCCAAACAACTTTCATTCAAACCAACCCTTTCACCCCTCCTTTCTGGTTCTTCTGTTCAAGAGTCTCAACCTCCTATGTCCAAGGAAAAAACCATTTCAAGCATCAGAAAACCCTCTCTATTTATTGCTATAGGTTCTGATATAGAGAATTCTCTGGAGAAAATAACCCCTCGCCGGACGATTTGCCAAACCAAAACCCAATCCACAACATCGCTGTCAAAACCCTCTGGATAGAAGGCAGCTAAAGCAACTCCGCGGGCCCAGCCCTCCGGATCACAACCTCCACCAGACATTAGGACTTTAGAGGCTACAAGTTCTCAACCACCCGAACAACCTTCAATGCAAGAAACCGAACTACCTTCTTTAGAGGCCACTAACAAACATTCCACAGTAATGGAAGAAATTATGGAAGACAGCCTCGAGGAGGCCCCCTTCGAGACCGAGGCATCAGGTCAAACGGGAGATGTTGCTTCTGATAAGAAAGGAAAGAATAAGATCAACGTCTGTATGAGTCATCCGGACTCGCTTCCAGAGTGCTTAGAGGGCAAGGTGGGCCCTTGTTTCAAACATGTCAGCGTCAAATACTTGTTGGCCTTGCAAAACATCAACTACGTCTACTCCCACACTACTGAGTTGGGATTAATTTGAACCAGGTAGGGGATTCCGGATTCTATAAAGGTAAGGATACCGATTACTCGGGAGACCCCTATGGACTGCAAGCTGAATGAGGTGGTAGTGTACACCAAAATACTAAACTGGGGACTCCGGTTCCCACTGGACCCAGAAATTGTTAGGTACTTTCATTTAGTCAAACTCTGTCCCAGCCAGTTAAGCCTCAACGCCTAGTTCACACTTCTTGCCTGCATCATGGCATCAAGGTTGTTGAAGATCACACTTCCGATGGAGCAATTTGCTATTGTAGCCACCTTGTGGAAGAACCATCAGATTCCATTCTACTATCACAACATGGGGAATGACTTTAAATTTGTGGACGACCTGTTGGAGTCTGAAAAGAACTAGAGGAAACAATTCTTGTTCGTTAGTGCAACGTGGGAAAATGACAGGAATATTAAGGCCAACAACAACCCTAGAATTCTCACTAGCAGGTGGAAAAACACTGGTAATTTCCTTTCTTCCCCTTGTCTTCCAAGTGTTTTCCTTTTTAAATTATAAGTTTTCCTATTCTGACTATCTTGTTACTCATTTTCAGTACTACCGAAGGAGTTCACCGGACATTTGGAGGAGGGGCAAAAGACTGTGCAAAACTCAATGCATGGGCTTCGGAGCACTGGAGGAATGCATTCCACAATTACTTCACATCGGGTCATGAGGTCTCATCTGTGGAACACCACAGGCCGAAGAGACCTCACATGGGAAGAGCTAACCACGCTTCCTCTTCCTGATGTGATTCTCAAAAGGACAGTGGCCAAGGATGACAAGTTGTTCTTACCTTCCAGAGCTAAGGCTCCTAACAAGATGAAGAACAAAAAGAAGAGAGTTGCAACATAGCTGGTTCAAGCAGCTACAGAAAGGAGTGGTTCGGGGAACCAGAGGGGAATTGATGTAGCCCTACTCAAAGTAGTGGAGGTTGAAATAGTCAGGGAGGCTGGAGGGTCGCAAAACCCACTAAAGCCTCCTAAAAAAGACAGGATACGAAGGGCCAGTAATGATGAGAAAGTTGCTAAGAAGAAGAAGGTTACCCTTGGAGAAGAAATAATTCTTCGTCCTTCAGAAATTCAACCTCTACCAGCCCCTGTTGATCCTACATTGCAAGAGAAAATCCCAACAGATCTCCATCCCAGAGAGATTACTGGGGGAGGGAATAATGAAGTGGACATCAGTGCCCTTCAAGACGTTGATTTGTATTTTAATGATTCTGAGAAGGATTTTGCAGGTCCCTACCGTCCCTCCAGTTCTTTCAATATGGTGACCTTCAATGGTAAATCCTTCTCCATTTATGGATAGGAAGATGTCTTGAGCCACTCTATCATCGGTCATATCCGGCCAATACTTGATCTGGAAAGGTAAGTGAAAACTCAGACCAACCTTATCAACTCCCTCACTTCTGACAGACAATCTCTGTCAAACAGTCTCTTGAACGCTCAGCAAAGTATAGAGGAACTGAAGAAGGAGATTGAGGCACTGAAGAAGGACAAGGAGGATTCGGCGACTAAGTTAGCCATATCGGAAGCAGCCAGAACTGAGCTCCAGACTAAGTATTCAGATTTAGAACCTCTTCTTCAAAAGACATCACAATGTTGAAGGAGGAATTGAAGAATAAAGATGGCGCCATTCAAACCTTAACCAATGAGAAGACTAAACTAGATAACACTGTTTTGGAGATGACCAAGGAAAAAAGGAATTAAAGAGCCAGTAGGAGCAAGTTATCCAAGCGGGTATTGGTAAGTATACCAATGAAGTAATCGACTCTTTAGAGAAAAAAAGATGATGGGATCAAGTCTGACATGGTGATGCTGTTCCATGAGACCTTTCTGAAGAGGACCATGGGTCCCCTATGGAAGGATGTGGAATATGAAGACATCTCATTTCATACTCTAGCAGATGGTGACAAACACAACTACTCCAGTGGAATCGATTACACTACTGATGATGAAGAGGGAACTGGTGAGAGTTCGAGTGCCGAACTCAAAAGTCCAAAAAACGGTGATGGTGGTGAAGGAACGTACGAAGGGAATAAGCCCTAAGGTTTTATCATATATTATTTTTTGTCTTTCCAAACAATCAAAGTCTTTGGATGGCTAAGGCACGTTTTGTATTACTATTCTGTTAAAGTCCAAATAGGTAATTTAAACACCCAAAGTCCTTGGATGGCCAATGCATGTTTTGTTTTCCTGTTCGGTTCAAGTCTGAATAGGTTTAATTCATCAAACTTTCTTTTGTTTAATACTTTTCTTTAAATTTTTCATGGCTAATGTTTAAGTAGCCCCTAGCATTTCAGAAGTATTAAAGTGAGAGTGTTTAATATCTCCGATGACATGTATTTAATAGCCACCACTTAACCCAGTTTATCTGATCCACTAAAGACCCAAGGTGTTGAACAAGTGATTTATACTTGAATTGAATTGTAGTAAAAACACTCCGAATGTTTCAAAAAAACATCATATATTATTGAATAAAAGACCGGACACCTCATCAAAACCTCCTCGCGCCACCGGGGTAGGAAGAAGTATGCCCCATAATATTTACATTAATATTTAACAAGTAAATATTTACACAAAATATTTTAATCTAAATATAACCTGAGATGTTCAATATTCCATGGGTGCTTCAGAACTCTCTCTTCTTTGTCCTGAAGTCTATATGTCCCAGGTTTGACCTTTTCACAGACCTCATAGGGGCCTTCCCAGTTCGGAGCCAACTTACCGAACTGCTTCTCCTTAGTGTGTAAGAAAACTTTTTAACACCTTATCTTCTGGTTGAAAATATTTTCTTTTGAGCTTGGAAGCAAATCTGATCCTCATCAAACCTTGGTAGTGAGTTGTTCTTAAGTGAGCTTTAACCCTTCTTTCTTCTATTAAGTCAAACTGATTCCTAATTGTTATCTCATTAGTTTGTTCAGAATAGTTGTGGACTCTTTATGATGGTAGGGTAGCTTCTATGGGGGTAATTGCATCCATCATATACACTAAAGAAAAATGAGACTCTTGTGTAGCAGCCCGAGAAGTAGTTCGATATGCCCACAACACTTCTTACAAATAGCTTGGCCACTTCCCCGCAGCTCCTTCTAGATTCTTTTTTAGCCCAGACAAAATAGTCTTGTTGGCAACTTCAACCTGGCCGTTTGCTTGTGGATGGAAAGAAGAAGATGTACAATGTTGAATACCTCTAGAAGCACAAAAATTCTTCATATCTTTGTTATCACACTGTGGCCCATTTTCTGTAGTAATCTTTTGAAGGATCCCAAATCTGCAACATATATTGGATAAGATATATTTAATGACAGCCTTCGAAGTGGTTCATGCCAAAGGAGCTGCCTCTATCCATTTTGAGAAGTAATCAATAACAACTATAATAGTTCTGCACCCCCCCCCCCCGGATGCCATAGGGAGAGGTCCAACTAAGTCAATTCCCCATCGAGAAAAAGGTACTGGTTTAGAATTAAACTCAAACTCCATAGGTACTACTGGCACATGAATTTCATTGTTATACCTTTAACATGGATCACACTTCTTTACCGTTTATTTAGTATCTGTCATTATGGATGGCCAATAGTACCAAACTAACAACACTCTCCAGATTAGTGCCATGTACCCACAATGTGCTGAGCCTTCTCCATCGTGTAGTTCGAATAAAACGACCTGATATTCTTCAACCCCCAAACAACACAGGAGAGGTCTACTGAAAGATTTTTTTATAGAGAACTCCTCTTATGATAAAAAAAAACATGTGCCTTGTGTTTAATCTTTCTTGTCATAGTTTTATCTGAAGGGAAAACTCCATCAAAAATATATTGAATTAGGGAAAACCTCCAATATTTAGGCTGAATCACCTGTATGCTCATGATTTCCCCATCTTCCTTGTTCTGACTTGGCTGTATAGACTGTCATTATTGTATGTAAATCCAAGGGTAGGACTCAAATACACTATAGTTGCCAAAAAATATGTCGGGGTGTTCTACGATCTGGGAATATGCTCATAACAAACACTTTTGAAGTTGGCTGCCACTTCTTTCAGGATGAGTAAGTACTTGATCAGTTGCTCCTTCTTGGCCTCAGACTAACCTTGAGCATGATGGATGAGCAGCTGAGAGTTGCTCATCAAACGAACTCTCACAGCCCCACACATGAAAGCCAATTTAAGACCAGATATAGCTGTTTCATATTCGGACTCATTGTTGGAGGCCCTGAACCCAAAGCATATAGCTTGGTGCATCTTATCACCATACGTAGAGGTTAGGAAAATTCCAGCCCCACAACCCATTGTGCTCGAACCACCATCAGTTTGGACTACCCACTCTTTCTTGGTTTTATCTTCTGAAGTTTGTTGGGAGTTCCTGTCCGAGTGGAATTCAGCAGGCAATCAGCCACTGATTGAGCTTTGATAGCTGTTTTGGGTGCAAATTTATGTCGTAATCGCCCAATTATACTGACCACTTGGTCATCCTGTTTGATATATCTGCCTTTTGAAAAACATTCTTTAATTGGGAAAGATGTCCGGACAATGATGGAATGAGATTGAAAATACGACATCATCTTTCTTGCCGCAATCACAAAAACTAATGCCAACTTTTCAAGATTTAAGTACCTCTTCTCAGAATCTATTAAACTTTTACTGATGTAGTATACCGAACGAGGGTAATTTTCCACTTCTCTTACCAATACGTCACTTATAGTACATTCTGATACAGCCAAGTATACATAGAGCGTTTCCCCTTGAACAAGTTTGAAAAGAGTCTTTGGTGAGGACATGTGTTTCTTTATTTCAACAAAAGCTTGATTACACTGTGGAGACCACTTAAAATCTTTAGCATTCTTCAAAGTTTGGAAAATGGAGCACATTTATCTGAAGACCTTGAAATAAAATGGTTTAGGGCAGCCAGCTTTATTGATGGATCATTCTCCATAGGTTTGTTAGTATGTTGAATAGTTGACGCCCCTGACTTCTCCCTTATACCATTTTCTGCTTGTTTTATAGCCCTTAGCACCTCTATTTCTACTCTTAACTTGTCTCGATCTTCAATGGTGTATTCTTTGTTTTCCCCAACCGTTTCTAGCACAAAAAGTGGAGTTCCTTGCTCGTTCAGATCCATCAGAACTGATTTTTTTTACTGATTTTGAATGCAATATTCAGGAACTTTTGTGCTTTCACTGTGGTCGCCAATTTGCATGAAATGTTGTACATATCTAGCAATGCATGAAATTTGTGTTGCAATGTCTAGCAATGTCAGTATTATGTCTACAATAACATGCTACATCTCTAGCAATGTATGCCGTGAATATGCAATAGATCTAGCAATATGTATAAAGTTAGTTGATATTGTTGTTTGGTTAGTGAAACCCGTGGATTGTTTGGTTTGGTCGGTATGTTGATGGAGCTGAGAACGATTCGATGTTTATGTAGAAGTATTTTTTGAGTCCCCGCATAAGGAGGAGTGGGCCGAAGAACGATAAATCACTGTCTAATGCATTGATAAAGGTCAACGAAATCTCGAAATTTGTATTTGTTTTGAATTGTTGTTGCAGCATATTAGTATGTTGTTATTTTTTTACATGTATCTAACAATGTTATCGTAGTGTATCTAGCAATGTCAGAATAGGAGTATCTGTTTCGAATTGTTGTTGCAGTATGTTAGTATGATGTTATTCTTTTACATGTATCCAGTAATGTCATCGTAGTCTATCTAGCAACGTCATAATAGGAGTACTTATTTTGAATTGTTGTTGCAGTATATAAGTATGTTGTGGTTTTTTACATGTTTTCTTGATTTCGTCAGTTGTATATGGTGTGGTTTATTTTGGGCTGGGGGTAGTTTTGTAAAGTGTTTTGATAAGTTTGAAATATTTTGTGTTTAGTGTGAGGAGTAGTGAGATAATTAAGCAGTCTGCTTGTATTAAATGTTGATCACCCTCTTAATGAGAGTGGTTGGGGTATTTATACTCTTAATTTTAATGACCCATGGGCTTACCAAGTCAAGTTTAAGGACTCGTTAGTCTTTAAGTAGATTAGCAAATAGCTTACTCAAAAGGTGTTTTACATTTGTCTTGTCCGGATTTTTCAGTGGTGTGTTATGGTCTGAATTACCCCTGTCCGGACTAAGTGGTGAACTGTGACTGAAGTATCTGAACTCATCAGTATATAGTTTAGGTTTTATATATTTGAGATATCGTTGTTTTTTTAATTTTCATGTGTTAGTTAAGGGTTGAAGATGTTTCTGTGAGACTGTAGGTGTTATGTTAGTGTCAATGTTGATATCGGAGCATGCCGACGGAGCAGAATGTGGTTAGTTGATGGTTTTACATGAATCGCATCATCGCCGTGATATGTTGGCCGTATCTAGCAATGTCTGCAGTTCAGCAAGTATTGGCAGAATATGTACAACAACACATTCAATATTGTACATTTCTAGCAATGTATGCAATATGTGTTGCACTGTCTAGCAAGTCTGTAATATGTCTACACTAACATGCAATATGTCTAGCAATGTATGCACTGAATCTGTAATATGTCTAGCAATATGTGTAAGTTAATTGATGTTTTTGTTTAGTTAATGTCTAGGATTGTGGAAAGTTTTTTCTGTTATGTTGGGGTGATTGCGATATAGGTTACTATTGTGATATTTTTCTTCTGTTCTGTTGTTCATATCCAGTAGTGTCTGCAAAAATTATGGCAATGTCTAGCAATGTTCGGAATATGTGTACACTGACATGCAATACGTCTAGCAATGCCTGCATATATGTCTAGTAATGTCAGCAATATGTCTAGCAATGTCTGCAATACGTCTACAACTGTCTTAAATATGTCTAGCAATGTTTGCAATATGTCTAGCAATATGTAGCAATGTCTTTTCATATATCTAGCAATATGTGTAAGTTAGTTGATTCTTTAGTTTTGTTAGTGAAACCCAATGACTGATTGGTTTGAAATGTCTAGAAATGTGGCAATTTTCTGTTTTGTTTGGGTGATTGAGATGTAGGTTATAACCGCAATATAAATAATATTATTAAAGTGACAAGAAATTACGATATGTGCATGCAAACATGACTGGCCGGGCTTAGTCAGTAAAATCAACCTCCTAAGATGAAATATAATAACAACAGAACACATAGAAGCTGCTCGAGACACCTATTTCTATACGTTTCTCAAAATATCGTTCAACGTAAGGAACGAGGATATGCCCGCAAAAATGAGAGCCAATAAATTTAAGTATTTCCTCAGTGATTCAAACACAAACAGACGATGGTAGTTATATTTGAATTTGAAATAGTTTTATTTGGGACAACCGTATAATTGTGTAATTCATTATAAATTGAATGTTGTTTGTAAGGATCTTTTTTAGACGTTAGTGTTGGGACAATAACTCATTATTGTCATTTTTAAAGCATCTAGAAATATGAGATTACGTGTATCTAGCAATGTATTTTTATGTATATAGCAATGCCATAATTGAATATCTAGCAATGTCGTAAGAACGTGTCTAGCAATGTCATATAACTCGTATCCAGCAATGTCATAACGTCATATCTAGAAATGTCATATAACTCGTATATAGCAATGTCATATAACTCGTATATAGCAATGTCATAATTGAAAATCTAGTAATGTCGTAAGAACGTGTCTAGCAATGTCATATAACTCGTATATAACAATGTCATATAACTCGTATATAGCAATACATTAATAAAGTATCTAGCAATGTCAGATAACTCGTATCTAGCAATGTCATAACATCGTATATAGCAATGTCATAACGTCGTATCTAACAATGTTATATAACTCGTATATAGAATTGTCATATAACTCGTATCTAACAATGTCATCAGGGTACCAAGTGCTAATATGTTTGGTAATTAGGTACATATAATGTCATTTCCAGATACTAATATGTATTATTAATGTAGCAAGCAAGATCCTACCATTCCTGGTGTATCCAACCATTTAACAATTACTATGTATCTAGTAATGTCATAATTGAATATCTAGAAATGTGGTAATAAAGTATCTAACAATGCCATACAACTAGTATCTAGCAATGTCATATAACTAGTATCTAGCAATGTCATATAACTTATATCTAACAATGTCATATAACTCGTTATAGCAATGTCGTATAACTTGTCTCTAGAAATGTCATGTAACTAGTATTCAGACTGATGTTATTGGAGTTCATGCAGCATGTTTTTTATTTAATATGTTTTTTTTTACAAAAATGGACCAACCCTCTGAGATATTCTATTTTTTGGGAGGGTTGTTGTACTTGGAAGTTGTAAAGACACTATTTAATGTTTTAATCTATTTTATAATTATGTTGTTAGTTTTTTTGGGTGCTCAATGGATGTTTACAGTAGCAATGCCTTTATTTACAGTATCACTAAGGATTAAAGAGTCAGTAGTTCCAGGAAGCAGTTGTAAAGGCAGTTATTAAACACAACCGCAATATAAGAAGTGAGATTAAGGTATTTAGCAAACTCATATCAATGTATCTAGCAATGTGATATTTGAATTACAATCACAGTAACAGTTCCCATATCTAGAAATGTTTTATTTGTGTGCATAGCAATGTTATATTAGTGTGTCTAGCAATGTGGTAGTAGTGTATCTAACAATGTTGTATTAGTGTGTCTAGCAATGTCTTCTGAGTGCATCGGAAAATCCAATAAAATGTATCTAGCAATTTTATTATACCGTATCTAGCAATGTCTAAATACAAGCCGAAAATCGCATCATTTACACAGCAATCGCATCTTGTTCGTTAAATCTTCATTCACCTGTAAAATGACCCATGACAAAGTTATTAGCGGCATTTTCTTTACCAAAAATAAGTTGTTCGGGGTGGAAAATTGTATGTAAGTACCGATTCTGACTTCATTAATGACAGTGGGCTCTAAATTAAGAAATATGGCTCTTTGCACGTGCTTTCCTGAACCAGTCTCACTAAAGAAAGTATTGAAAACATCATTTGATTCCCATAGAGAGGTGTCGCTGAAAATCATAGAGGAAAGCAAGTTCTATAAGCTTCCAATTTAAGAATAACTCCAATTTATACAGAAAATTACATGGACAAACGAGAACATGAACAACTGTATAATAATGTCAAACAATAAGGTTGCAAAAAGGAAAATGATTATAAAAAACTAGTATTTTAGTGCAAGAAATAGAGAGGTTACTTGGTAACAATAAATGGAGAAACATACACCCGAACAAAATTTGAAAAGATCTATAATCTTATAAATCAATACTGCTGATAGATAGATCAAGTGGTCAAGCGAGATAGTGTTCACAAACTCATAACGCCAATGCATTAATGATTAGAGTGAGAAACCAACTACACACAACAACCCAAAAACTTTGTAGAAGTTTGGAAACACCGTTGAAAAATAGAAACTTGAAACGAACTCAGAACTAACTGTCAACAAGTATCAATGTGTATATATTTATGCATATAGACAGCATTATGATCCAAAATAATGAAGGTAATCATGGATCAAGAATACCATATTTGCCTGCTTCAATGAATACAGTTTTTACATCATTGATGAGTATAATAACTCATTGCCGCCTATGAAGTAAACAATCCTCCAAACGTATTTGATTCCATTTTAGAAAATAACAAAATGTAGTAACAAAAAGCCTTGAAATGAACAATCCATCAGTAAAAGATTGATAAAATGGATCTATAGACCAAAAGAAACTAAACATATAGCTAGTAATTGGGAGAATCCTGGACAAAATCCTCTCGATTTATCGGATTCACAATTTTCTTTACATCGAATTCATAGCCAGTCTTCTCAGTTCACCTGATTCAATAAATTCACTTGACTTCCATGGTATGAATAAGATAATAGCACACATCAATCAAACAATTGACGACTTCAAATCCAAAGGATGAACTAGCAGATCAATCAAAAAATACGAAAATAAAAACCTAATCGTTGAATAAGAGCAAGGTTAAATCGCAAGCGCGATACATTATACACACACAAGAAATAATTTGTACGAATCGAGTACAGATTTGGAAGAAAATGAGTAAAAATTATGTACCTAGGCATGGTTCTATCAGGATGAATTCCATGTTCAAGACAATAAAGCTCCTAACAAGAATTCTCAACCTGAATTCCAGCTTGACTGATGTGAAGACTTATAATTTCTCTCGTCTAATTTATCTTTTGTGTTATCTCTGGGATATATGAAGATTAGGTTGGAAAATGAGAGAGGGAAAGAGACAGGAGGTTGACGGTGGTTTAGGGTGGTCGTCGGGATGATGGTTTCGGATATGCCCGTCCAAACATGTTTTCTTACAATTGAACCCGGAGGCGATCTGATCATCTCTCGACTTGATATTTTTAAACCCGTAGCAATTCGACCAGGCATGCGAACATCAATTTTAATATTTTTCTTATATATTAAATATATTATGTTATTTTTATTATATATAATATTATATATAAATATGATATTATATATAATAATATATTTATAATTTTCAGAGCAGATCGGATCAAACGAATTAAAAACTTGAACTGATTTGTAACGTTTGCTGGAACCAAACAAAACTGGAGCGGATTTGAATCAAATTGAAACAAGATCTATGTTATCATTTTAATCGAGAATCTAACAAATAAATAATTGAGTTATGCTAGATTGAGGTATCTTTTGTTTAAACGAAATTCCGCTATAACGAGATTCTTATTTTAATGACGAAATCTTAAATTTTGATTTTTATTAGAAAGACGAAAAAATCATACCTTTAGAGCATGTACAACGTACATGTTAAAGGATGCCTTAAATACATTGTTTGTTAGCGCGTTCCCAAATTCACTTCAATGAACATGTTAAAGTAAGTGTTAACTAATCGCAAACTAATTAAATCTCTATATTGAGAAAAGCTCCAAGAACTCCATGAACTGGGCTCTCCTTCTTTCTCGCCAGAATTCTTTTCCGATGTGCTCTATCTAATCTAGCCTTCGTTATTCGCCTTTATCCTTCTTCTTCTTCTTGTCTTTGTGTAATCTCTATCACGGAGATTAGAAATAACATATTATTTAAAAAAGAAGATTTCCCATCTTTGTCTAAAGATCAGAAACAGAGCATGTCGGAGGAAAATGTTCAGAAGAAATCTTATGCTGATATGTTCAAAAAACAACATTTAAATCATCCAAAAAATGATTAGAAACCAGAATGTATTACCAGTAAGCAGGATCATATCTCGGTTCAATTTTCAAAGGAAACGAAAGAGGCTCTGTTACAGAATTCTACGACTATGCTAATTGGGAAATTCTCTTTAGGTTTGCCAAAGAAAGACGTGATGAACAGTTTCTTGATTGCCTTCAAGTTTAAAGGGACTATTCGGTTTTCTAATTGGGATTCTCATCACATTTTTATAGAATTCAAGTTGAAAGAAGATATTTGCAGGCTTTGTTCAAGAATGTGTGGAAGGTGGGAACTTTTACGATGAGGATTCTACGTTGGACCCCTAAATTTCGTCATAAAATTGAAAGCCCAATCACTATGGTCTGGGTGAAACTTGAAAACATCCCTGAATTTTTTACAATAAGGAATTCCTTAAGTAAATAGCTGCTTCCAAAGGTACTGCATACAAAGTTGAAGTTCCTGAGGAAAACTGAGCTTGTAAAAATGCGGCATACGTTTTGATTGAATTTGATGTTTCAAGGAAAATGCATAGTAGTATGTGGATTGGATTTGACATAAATGATGGATGTTGGATTTCAATTAAATATAAAAAAACTAAATTCTTACTGCAGTTATTGCTCACATTTGGGTCATAATGTAAAAGATTGCAGATAAAAAATTTCAAATAGAAAGGTTTCTAAGGAAGATAAGTTATTGCAGATTAAGAGTAGCAAAATTCAACATGTTACAAGAAAAGTAGCTAACGATAAAGATTACAAATTCTGATGATGTAGAAAATCTTGAAGTTGTCTGTTCTAATACTGAGTTTGTTCCAATTGTTAAATCAATAATTGTTCGTAAAGACCAGAAGAAAGCTTCATCAAAAGAGGAAATCTACGCTATCAAACTGAAAGAAAATTCTACTTCTGTTAACAATAACAACTCAAAAATGATTGAAGGAAATACGCCAATTGATACTGAAATAATTGAGGTTATTCAGCACTTGAGTAGTAACTGTGACCAAGGGGAATTACATGAAGGAGATATCTCTGGCCTAAAATCTCATATTCAAGATAACATTGGCAGCCTGCAACACTCTCTTTTATGAAATTTGTCTTCTCCAATGGTTTAAGATTTCAGCACTATAATAAAGAAAAAGCTTAAATCATCAAGGAAGATAAAAAAAACAAGCAACAAAATAATAAAATCTCTGAAATATACTGGGATAAACAAAAAACAAAAATCCTTATCAGATAATAATAAAGATACTTAATTGGAACTTGCGTGGAATAAACAACACTTCAACAATTAGGAGACTGAAAGATATTATATTTACTGACAAGATAAGCATCCTGGTTATTCAAGAGCCGCTGGTGAAGGCTGATAAAATCTCTGATATTGCTTCCTCTTTGGGTTTTTTCTAACTTTACGTTTAATGCTTCAAATAAGATTTGGGTTTTTTTGGATTTCTGATCTGTGTATAAACATTATGATTAATCATGATCAATACCTAAACTTAGAAATTAAAAATGCTAACAATAACATCTTCCTTTTAACAGTGGTGTATGCAAAATGTAACAGGTTGCTTAGACAGGGTCTTTGGGATCAATTAAAGATGATTGCTAATACTGATAAATGATGGGTCATTGTGGGCAATTTTCATTATCTGTGAAGAAGTTCTTATTCATGGTTTAATCAATCTGTTTAATTATAACAAATCTATGTAGTTTGCGTCAAGATCATCTATGGTTATCCCTATTATCTCTTTTGCTGATGATATTTTAGTATTTACTAACTGATGAGTCCGGATTCCGTCACCACTTCGGACAAGGTCAGTTCACACAATGTCTACCTAACCGGACAGAGGCAGTTCGGACACCATTATCCATTGGACTATTCGAACAAAACTAAAGTACTTAAAACCTAATCACTTTTTGACTAAGCTGCCTACTCTCCTACGTAGAACTTATGGGTTCTTAAACTCGACCCGGGTCCATTAAACACGACCCGAAAGCCCATAAGGCCCAAATATAAGGGTATAAATACCCAACCACCAACATTAAATGAGGGTAATGAAAATTAAATACAAACAGGCTGCTTAATTCTCCCTCTACACTCTACCCAAATATTAAATACTCACAAACTTCCACACAACTCTAAACAGAAATTACAAACTTACCCTCAGACAAAAATAAACCACATCAAATTGGCTACCACAGTGGGAGCACGACGGTGCCTGAATCTAGCATTCGAAACCATCAGAAAAAATTAGTCCGAATGAATCCGGACACCCCGGAAGTACCACCAGCTTTGCTTGAAGTGGTGGGTGAAAATGATGAATATACCATCGAGGAGCGTGATAGATTAAAGGGCGGGATAGAAGCTCTGAGGGCAGAGAAGGCAAAGATGGGCCTAAAAGAGAAGTCAAAGGCATCAGTTGCTCATCATACCGACAATCCTAGAGAGTATGAGCCTTTGAAGACCCATGTGAGTACCAAGAAGACTCATGCTAGCTCCAAAAAATCTCACCGGTCCAAGCCAGTGGAGAGCTCTGACTCAGACTCAGAATCTTCTGGTAGCTCCTCGGGTGAGGATGGAGTTGAAGAGTCCTTATCCTCCAGCAGTGATGAGGGCCGATCTAAAAAGAAACAAAAGTTAGTTAAGAAGTATTCAAGAAAAAAGGATAGACATGGAAAGTTAAAGAGGCATATAGGCAAAGGATCATCTCACAGCCGGAGACATGTAGACCGAATGCTGGTGGATCCTTTTGCCTTCCACGATGAACCAGGTATCTTTGCAACTCCCAATGAGGATACTATTTTCAACCGTGTCCGGAATTGGAGACAATCTCCATTATCTTCCAAGATTCTTTCCGGAAACTTCCCTAAGAAGTTCGATAGCACAAAAATGGAGAAATACGATGGCAGTAAAGATCCGGACAACCACTTGGAACAATTTAAAAACTTCATGATGAATTTCGATGATGACGACAAGTTGCTCTGTAGAGAATTCTCCCAATCCTTTACGGGGAGTACTCTGAAGTGGTATAACAGCCCACCACAAGGCTGCATCAAAAATTTTGATACCTTTTGGGTGGCCTTTCGAAGGTAGTTTGTTGGGAGTAAGGAATTGAAGGGCAATGGGGACACAATAATCCATTGTGCCCAAGAACCAAACGAATCACTGAAAGAATACATAAGTCGTTTTGTAAACACCAAAAACGAGTTGGCTGATTGCTTCTAGCAAGTAGCAATAGCATCTTTGAGGCAGAGCTTAAACCCTAGAAATTTAGTTGATTCAGTGACCAGAAATAAAGCCATGACTTGGGGAGGTCTACTGAATCAGGTCGGAAAGCAAATCAACGTTGATGAAACAAAGACAACTAGGGTGCACATGCAGGTGAGGTCTGCCCCGGTTGCACCAAACCCCAACCAAAATCAGTCCGGGAACAAGGCAAGGGAGGCCGGGCAGCGTCATAACAGAGCTAAAGTTCAGTCTCAGCTAGCTGCGCCTGCCCATAGTCAACAATCTAGAAATAAGAGAGGGCCTTGAGTTCAACCGGAGTGGTTTGTAGAGTTAAAATAAAGTGTGGCCACCATTTATGACAAAACAAAGGAAGAAGTACACTATAGAAGGCCGGCTGCACTGCAATCTCCTAGGGAACATCGTAATAATTCCTTCTGTCAGTACCATAATGATACTGGCCATACCACTGACGATTGTATTGCTTTAAAACAAGAATTTCAGAATTTAATTGAAAGAGGAAAGTTGGGGGCATATGTCAAAAGAAGAGGAGATAATATGCCTGATAATGCTCATCGGGCTTGTCCGAACAATGCAAGCACATCTGCTCCGGAGGGAGCTATGGTTATAATCGAAAGATTTGATGTAGAGTCAGAGTACTTGGATCCTGATTCAACTCGAAATAGAGTGGGTTGAGGAACGTTGTAAAACAGTCTCCGAGCTTATTAAGTTTTTTGAGTCACTCACAATTTTCGGAGGGGATACTATGACAGCTCCTGCTGCTTCTTCAAGGAAGAGGCACGTTCATACTTTAGCTACCCAGCTGGAAGGAGGCATGACCTCCTTTCAATCACAAATTCCATTTCCCTTTATTGTTTTTGATGAGGATGTGAAGATGTTGTTGTCATAGGAGCATCCATTGGGGGCAATGACATAAGACGAATCTTGGTGGATAGTGGGAGTTCGGCCAATATCCTCTTTTTAACCTCTTATAAGAAGATGAAAAACCCAGCTATAATTCAGTGTTCGAACAGATCAATTGTGGGTTTCACTGGAAGCTCAGCAGATGTGATCGGGGAGTTCGAAGAGGAAGTTTTGTTGGGCAAGGGCCCTTTTAAGAAGATGGTTAGAATACTTTTTATTGTGGCGGATTGTCCCACTTGTTATAAACCTATTTTAGGGAGGTCTTCGCTCTCTAGGATGCATGCAGTGGCCTCAACAGTCCACCAATGTTTGAAATATGTTGTTCAAGGACAAATGGGAGTTGTTCGGAGCAGCAAAAAGATTGCAAGAGAGTGTTATGCCACAGCACTGGCTCCACGGACGCTGGAGGCAGTTCGTATCAATGAAGAATAGCAGTTTGAGGGGCTTTCTGGGGGTGAGGGTGAAATTGATGACCCCAGAGAGACCCCTGGTGTGTTGATACCGATTGAAGAAGTTGAAACACATTCTTTGGAAGAAGGAAAAAGTGTTAAGATAAGGTCCAAAATGCCATCCGAACTGAAGAGTAAAATGTTGAAGTTCCTAAAAGACCATCAGCATGTTTTTGCTTGGTGTAATGCTGATGTTACCGGAGTTCCAGCAGATATTATATCACATCACCTATCCGTCCGGAGAGACATAACACCTGTAGTATAAAAGAGAAGGAATTTTTCCAAGGAAAAGGCTGATGTTATTGTTCAAGAAGTTGACAGGCTTACTAAAATGGGGCATATAAAGGAGTCTCAGTATCCTTTGTGGACAGCCAATCCGGTCTTAGTAAAAAAGAAAAATGGCAAGTGGTGTATGTGCATTGACTTCACAGATCTCAATAGGGCTTGCCCAAAAGATTTATACCCGGTCCCCCGGATTGATCAGCTTGTGGATTCCACTTCTGGGAATAAGCTACTGTCTTTCATGGATGCCTTCTCCGGATACAATCAGATTCAAGTAGACTCAAAGGATCAGGAGCATATCACGTTTGTCAATGATAAGGGTCTTCATTGTTACAAGGTGATGTCATTTGGGTTAAAAATACTGGGGCTACCTATCAGAGGTTAGTAAATAAAGCCTTTGCTGATCAAATTGGAAGAAACATGGAAGTGTACATTGATGACATGATGGTAAAAAGTGTGGATGAAGAACTACACTTGGCGGATCTCCAAGAAACTTTTGCTAACTTAGTAAAAGTAAATTTGAAACTAAATCCAGAGAAATGTGTGTTCGGAGTGCAGTCCAGGAAATTCCTGGGGGTATATAATAAGTGAGCAAGGGATACAGCCCGATCCGGACCAGCTCAATGCTTTATTCCAAATGGAGCCTCCTCAGAATATTAAAGAAGTACAACGGTTGACTGGGAGGTTGGCTGCTTTAAATCGATTCATCTCGAGGTCATCGGACAGATGTGCCCCGTTTTTTCAAACTTTGAAAGGTGCAAAGGGATTTGACTGGACTTCACAGTGTGATGAGGCCTTCAATGAGATTAAGAAACATTTGTCCTCCCCAAGACTTTATTCAAACCTGTTGATGGAGAGACACTCTTCGTATACTTGGAAGTTTCCAGTTGTGCCATCAGTGTTGTATTGGTAAGAGAGGTGGATAATTACCCCCATCCGATGTACTACATCAGCAAGAGCTTGATAGATGCAGAAAAATGCTATTTAAACCTCGAAAAAATAGCATTAGCCTTGGTAATTGCTGTAAGGAAGATGAGGCCTTATTTTCAGGCTCATCCTATTATCGTCCGGACATCCTTTCCCTTGAAGAATGTTCTTCAAAAGGCAGACATTTCAAGTAGAATGACTAAATGGTCAGTAGAGTTGGGGGACTTCGATATTGATTTTGCTCCTCGAACAGCAATCAAAGCCCAAGTAGTGGCTGATTTCTTAGTTGAATTCTACTCAGATAGGAATATAGAGCAAACGACTGAGATGAAAGATAAAAAGGTCTGGATTGTACGGACAGATGGTGGATCAAGTACTATGGGATGTGGTGCAGGGGTATGCTTGACCTCTCCGTATGGTGACAAAATGTACCAGGCTATATGCTTTGCTTTTAGGGCTTCTAACAATGAATCCGAATATGAAGCTGCTATAGCTGGTTTGAAGTTGGCTTTCATTTGTGGAGCCAACATGGTCAAGTTGATGAGCGATTCCCAGCTTCTTATCCATCATGCACACGGTCAATCCGAAGGTAAAAATGAGCAACTAGTGAAGTACTTACTTCTTCTTAAAAATGAGGCACTTAAGTTCAAAAGCATCATCTATGAGCACATACCCCGAACAGAAAATGAACTAGCAGATTCCTTGGCAACCATAGCCTATACTGAGTCATACCCTTGGATCCATGTGCTGGAGTGCCCTTCTATTCAACTCAATGTGGGTAAAGAGGAAAAAAATTTCGATGTACAAATGAAACAACCTCACAATTGGAGATTTCCTCTCCTGCAATATCTCTCTGATGGCATCTTGCCTCCGGATAAATCACTAGCAAGAAAAATGAAGCACAAAGCTCGTGGTTTTATCATACTAAGAGATGTTCTGTATAAAAAGTCTTAGAGTTTTGCGATGTTTGGGGGATGAAGAGTCTCAAATAGTCCTCTCCGAATTACATGATGGTGAGGGATCAGCTCACTGTGGATTCAGGGCTCTAACAAGGAGAGTTTTATTGGATGGCTATTATTGGCCCTCTATAATGCAAGATGCTAAGGAGTTGGTGAGAAGGTGTGACCCATGCCAGATATATAGCAATGAAATTCATGTCCCAGCCATCCCTTTAGAGTCAATTTCTGAGCCTATACCTTTTGCTCGATGGGGTTTGGATTTGGTGGGACCTCTTCCTATGGCATCCGGAGGACGCATGCCGATAATTGTTGCTATTGATTATTTCTCGAAGTGGATCAAAGCAGCCCCACTGGCAGGAACAACATCAAAAGCCGTCATAAAATTCATTTTATCCAATATCTGTTGCAGATTTGGTGTTCCACAGAAGATAACGACAAATAATGGGCCACAGTTCGACAACAAGGAAATGGAGAGTTTCTGTGCCTCTAGGGGTATATAACATTGTTTCTCTTCACCTTTCCACCCACAAGCAAACGATCAAGTTGAAGTGGCTAACAGAACTATACTGCCCGGTTTGAAGAAAAATTTAGAAGAGGCTGCTGGAAAATGGCCTAGTTATTTATAAGAGGTTTTGTGGGCCTATCGGACTACACCTGGGGCTGCAACACAAAAGTAGCCTTTTGCTTTGGTCTATGGGATGGATGCCATAGCTCCCATAGAAGCAACTCTCCCTTCCTTTTGAGTTCACAATTTCTGCGAACACGCTAACGAAGTGGCAATCAGGGGTCAGCTTGACCTAATAGAGGAAAGACGAGTTAAGGCTCACCTTAGAGCTGCACACTATCAGGGTTTGATGAGAAGCAGGTTTGCTTCCAGAGTTAAAAGAAGAGATTTTCAGCCGGGGGACAAGGTGTTAAGGAAAGTCTTCTTACACACTAAAGAGAAGCTGCTCGGCAAACTGGCCCCAACTTGGGAAGGACCTTATATGGTCATTGAAAGGCTTAAACCTGGAACGTATTGGCTAGAAGACAAGGATTGAAGGGAATATTGAGCATCTCCGGATGTACTTGGAGTAGAAGCTATGTAAATTTTACTTGTTTAAAAATCCATGTAAATATTTGGGTGCATACTCTTTCCTACCCTGGTGGCGCGGGGAGGTTTTAATGAGGTGTCCGGGCTTTTTTATAAAATTTGATGCCTTCTTAAAAAATCGAAGTGTTCTTATTTTGTTTCTTGTCACACCATCCGGATTGAATTAAAGGAATGATGACTACTTAAACATTTGTCATCGGAGAATTTAAACACTCTCGCTTTAGAATATTTATGAAATAACTAAAGGCTGTTAAAACACTAGCCACAAAAATTGAAACAAACTATGAAAGAATGCAAGAGTTGTGCAAAATAAAGACATCCATTAAAATAACCGAAGTGCCTTGGCCATCCAAGGACTTTAAGTTTTCAAAACAAGCAGATCTGTCCGAACAAACACCGGACACGGTTACAGAAATGTCTTGGCCTTCCAAGGACTTTAGTTCAGACAACATAAAAGGTGAAAAGATAATTCATAATCTAAGACTGAGCCTTTGAAGATGGCCCAACCTCATTTGTCTTCTTCTTCTTGGCATCGTCCTTCTCCTCATTTGGGCTCTCCCCGCTGTTCTCTTCTTCGTCAGAGGAGGAAGCACTAGAATAATCATGTAAGTCTCCATCAGCCATAGTGTGGAAGGGAAGGTCTTCGTACTCTACATGAAGCCACAAATCTCCCAGGTTCCTCTTCGGGAACTTCTCATGAAAGAGCAAGACCATGTCCGACCTCACTTTGGCATACATTTGCTCTTGAGTATCTATTACATTGTTGGCATAAGCATCGATCTTAGCCTGAATTTTGGCCTCTTACTCCCTTAGTAGATCTGCTTTCTCATGTGCGGCTTTGGACACCGAATCCTCAAGTACGATTTTGTCATTAGTCAAAGTATGGATGACTTGGTCTTTGGCCTTCACTTCCTCTTTCGAATATGAGAGATATTTCTCCAACCCGGAAAGCTTTGCTCGGAGGTCTCTGATAGTATCTTCTAAGCTAGCCTCCTTTGCAACCCAACCCTCATGTTTCTTCTTTAACTCCTCGTTTTCTCCCTTCAGAATGTCAGCATTTTGGGTGGCAGTAAGGAGGTCGTTGGACAGTTTCTCCTTGTCAGATTTGAGATTTTTGATAATATCTGCCTGACCTCGAACTTATTTCTCCAGAACAAGCATTGGCTGAACATTACTTAATATGGAGTTATAATATCCCTTTCACTTGAAACAGTAAAAGTCTTACCATTGAAGGTAACGGAGTTTGAAGTACTTGGAGGGAGGTAGGGCCCAACAAAGTCATCTCTGGGGAGGTTCTCAAAGTATTCATCAAGTCCCTCAAGCCCAGTGATGTCAACACCATCAATGCTGAGGTCTCATCCTCCAACCTCGTCAGTCTGAAAGTCACCAGGGATCTCCTCTGCTCTTGTTGGATCAGTAAGTTCAACATGAGGGAGAGGCTCCGGAGGCCGAAGAGAAAGTTCATCACCCCTGGAGGTCTTTTTCTTTTTGGCCTCCCTCTCCTTGTTTTCTGCTCCACGTTTTCGGTCTCTCTTGGGAACCCTTGGAGGTTTGGGAGACCCTACCTCTTCCCTAGCACTCTCTTGCTCCACCACTTCTAGGAGAGCAGCATCAATCTGACTTGGAGGTGGCCTCTCTTGGATTTTTGGAGCAATTTCCTCCATTTCAGCAGGGTCGGCCTCAACCGCACTCTTCTTACCCTTCCCTTTCTTGCCTTTCATTTTACTTGGGGCCTTGGCTCGACCTGGCAAGTATAGTGACCCGTCCGGTTCGTGTGTTCTCTTGAGGACTATATCCAGAGGGGGTGGAGTGGTGAGTTCTTCCCGGGTCAAGTCCCTCCGGCCAGTAGTGTTCCAGAGGTGAGACCTTGCGAGATTGCCTCCGGTAAAGGCGTCATGGAACCGGTTTCCCCACTTTTCAGCAGCCCAAGTGTTGATCTTGGTACAAGTGGTCTGCCCGGCCTTTAAATAATCATTGAAATCTTTAGGCAGCTCTGTCAAGAAAAGAGACAAGACCAGTCAGTTAAACAAATTTGATAAAAATAAAAATGAAAGTGTAAGGTGGGATTCTTACGATCACTTCTCCATATGCTGGTGAGGAGACTTGGGTTGACTCCGGCTTTGATCTTCCTCCCATTCTCCCAAGCGCCGCTTACGAACAGGAATTGAGTCCTCCAATTACTCTCTGACTCAAGCAAGTCATCCACTGTTTTATAATTATCACCCATGTTGAAGTGATAGAAGGGAATGTGGTGGTTTCTTCAGAGACTGGCCACAGCTGCGAATTCCTCCATTGGTAAAGGAATTCCGGAGAGCCTAGAAGCCATAATACAGGCCATAAGAGTGTACCAGGCGCTGGGGCTCAGTTGACTAGGGCAGAGCTTCATAAGGTGGAAGTACCTAACTATCTCCGGGTCTAAGGGAAACCTTAGACCCCAGTTAAATAGCTCAGTGAAGATAACTATTTCACTAAGCTTGCAATCCATTGGAGTTTCAGGGTCTATGGGGATTCTTATTTTCACATTCTCCGGAATCCCCCACTTCGTACGCATCCGGCCCAATTCGGCTGTATGGATGAAAGCATAAGTAATTTTATGTAAGGCAAGAAGATATTTAACACTAACCTTGTGGAAACAAGGTCCCACTTTTCCTTCAAGGATTTCTGGTAGATCTGGGTGCCTAAGGCATAGTTTTTCTTTGCCTTTATCTTTCTTGGCAACAACAACATCACTGGTTTATCCGGAGGGTTCAGACTCGAACGGAGCCTCTTCGATAGAGTCCTCCATTACTTCCTCCATTACCAAGGAGGGATTCTCAGTTGTTTTGGGGAGGGGGAATTTGAAGTTGGTTCAGTCAGGCCTCTGGACTGTTGGGCCTCAATAATTTCCTCGACTCTGGCCTCCGGCTGAGGCTCAGATATGGTGGTTTCTCTTCGGAGGCTTGAACTAGTAGCCTCCGGTCCGGACAGCCTGTCCTTAGGAACTTTTATGGGTGCCTCTGACCCTGTATTACTGTCTTTGGCCCCTGATTTTGAAGGGGTGCCTTTGGAAGCCTGCCCTTTAACCAGTCGGCCTCTTCTTCGGCGGCCAATTTGTTGGGAGAGGTATCTGCATCTCACCCCATAGCTATAAATGGGGAAGGCTTTCTTAAGCTGGTAACTGCTAGCCCTGGTTCAACGGTGGGTTCTAATTCTTGAACCGATGAGCCTGAGACAATGGGAGAAAGGTTGGTTTGAAACAATCTCCTCGGTTTGACACTTGTTGTTGAGGAGAAACCCTGGTCAGGCTCTGTGTTTGAGGTTACTGGTTTGTCGATGGGGGAGGTAGGTAGGCCTGCTGCAATGCGCCTTTCCCTTTCAACTTTTTATGCCTTTTCTAGCTCTGATAGATTAAGCCACCCGCCTCTGCTTAAAGCGTTCCTAGCTGTGAACATAAACAACCAAAAAGAAGAACTTGTGTTTGAGAGAGAAAGCTCTGAAAATTAGCAAAGTGAATATGAAGATGATGGTAAAAACAGTGGAAAAATGTTTAATTTATAGTAAACCCCAAAAGGTGCTTTGATTCCTAGAAGAATTCGAAAGGATTTGCAATGATTAAGAAACGGCACTGATGTCAACTTCATTTAATGAAGAGGTTGCTTTTCAGATAAGGTGGGAGCGAAATTCAAGGTGAAAAAACGGCTGAAATAACTAACCAGAGAGAGACACGTGTCCCACGAACTTTGGCAAAAAACTGTTTAGATTCAAAGAACTTTTTTCAGTCCCGATAAAACTATAACACAATTCGAAGGACCTGTCCGGATGTAACTGTCACTAGCAACAGACTGTTTTTTTTAGGTCTTGCCAAAGGTTTTTGAACACCACCTAAAAAAGGGGCTACTGATGAGTCCGGATTCCGTCACCACTTCGGACAAGGTCAGTTCGGACAATGTCTACCTAACCGGACAGAGGCAGTTCGGACACCATCATTCATTGGACTGTTCGAACAGAACTAAAGTACTTAAAACCTAATCACTTTTTGACTAAGTTGTCTGCTCTCCTACTTAGAACTTATGGGTTCTTAAACTCGACCAGGGTCCATTAAACACGACCCGAAAGCCCATAAGTCCCAAATATAAGGGTATAAATACCCAACCACCAATATTAAATGAGGGTAATGAAAATTAAATACAACCAGACTGCTTAATTCTCCCTCTACACTCTACCCAAATATTAAATACTCACAAACTTCCACACAACTCTAAACAGAAATTACAAACTTACCCTCATACGAAAATAAACCACACCACTAACAACTTAAATTCATCCATAAAGTTGTTATGTTGCTTCCTAGATAAATACCAACTGATTTCAGGACAACTTATAAACAAGGACAAAACTCAGATAAATACCTCTAACAAGCTTCATCAAAGCAGGATCTCTGTGTTGGAAGCAAGCACTGGTTTCAAAGCTGATCTCTTTCACATAAGCTACTTGTGAATTAACCTAAGTTGCAACAACAAGGCAAAGAATTTTAGTAAGCTGATTGATAACATCAACTCAAAGATAACTGAATGGAATTGCAAATTCTTATCTTTCGGGGGAAGGCTCTCTCTTATATCTTCTATTCTCATGGAAATTCCTTATTACTGGATGTATAGTACATTAATACCTTTAAGTGTGATCAAAAGGCTTGAGAATACTTTCAACAAATTTCTTTGGAGGTCTAACACTTGGAAACGGTTGAAAATTATTAAAGATTGTGCTGAATCTAACTTTAGGTGGATAATTGGCAGTGGAGACATGGATTTTTGGGTGGAGAACTGGCATAACCAGGCTCCCATCATGGACTATAGAGACCTTACTGTTAATCTCTGGTTTCTTGACCATAAAGTTAACACTTTCTGGAAAGATGGGAAGTGAGATTTTGCAACACTTAGTAGATTCCTTAGTGAAGACAGAATGGCTCAAATATCTCTCTTTAAAGTTAACCCTCTTAAGAATGACTTATTGATCTGGTCTGACTCTCCTAATCTGGATTTCAATACAAGGTATACTTGGAACAACACTAGGCAGCATTTCAACAAATCTTCGTTGTTCAAGAAAATTTGGAATCAGCTTACACCAGGGAAGTATTCTTTCTTTTTGTGGAAGCTGATTAGAAACCACTTACCAATTGATTCTATTCTGCAAGTTAGGCATATTAGTTTAGCATCTAAATGAATGTTATGTGAAAATTGTGAAACCAAAAATCATTTGTTTGTGAAATGCAAATATGTTT
This sequence comes from Limnanthes douglasii subsp. nivea, assembly GCA_036936605.1. Classification (NCBI taxonomy): domain Eukaryota; kingdom Viridiplantae; phylum Streptophyta; class Magnoliopsida; order Brassicales; family Limnanthaceae; genus Limnanthes; species Limnanthes douglasii. The sequence goes on along the minus strand of JAUPFV010000002.1, from coordinate 57,393,604 downwards.
GGAGCATTTGGAAGCATTTTTGTATGTTATTCAACATTAGACTCGAGAATTATATGACTTTAACTCATATAGTTCGTGAATGATTTTGGTTTTCAAAATGTAAAGTACATATAACACATATTATTCCCCCGATTATTTGTTGGATTGCGTGGAAAAACAGAAATGATCTAAAGTTTAAAAATAAAAGTTCTTCAATAGATTTTGCAATATAGTATGTTAACAAAATTCTGTGTGGTTTGGATATCTCAAAAAAGCTAACTAAAAAGCATTAGTCCAATGTTTATGATGAAGGAATTGCTTTGGTTTGTAGTTATACTTTTGATAAGATCAGTAAGGTGACTTACATTAAATTGTCCCATCCGAAAGGAGACAGGGTGAAGTTGAATGTTGATGCAGCTTGTAGTCAGAATGGTGAAGCTGTTGGAGGCTTGATTGTAAGAAACTCATAGGGTGATTTGGTGACTGGTATGGGAAAGACGTTGGGAAAATTGTCTCCAATTGTTGTTGAAACTCATGCTTTAATGGAAGGACTACTGCTTTGTCGTGAGAAGGACTGGAAAACGTCGACATTGAATCGGATTGTCAAGGATTAGTGGAGTATCTTGCCAAAGGGAAATATACATTGTTTCTGAAATCATTGATAACTATATGCAGAAGCATCATCTACCCTACCATGACCTTAAAATTTGTTCATTGTATTCAAAACAGAGTTGCAGTCTGACTCGTAAAATGGACACTCAAATGTAAGTAGAAAGTTGAGGTTCACCAGTTTGATACACCACCGAAGTTTCTATCTATTGTTCAGTTGGAAAGCATGTGTATTGGCTACATTGGCTAGCTACCTAAAGCATGGTTGTTGCTCTGTTTTCTTTCTCAATTCTAGTGCTAGTTCTAGTTCATTTTCTCTTGGTTCATGGCTGAAGTCGAAGGTGAAATGCTTATTTGCATTTTTAACGTCGTCGAGGGGTTAGGTGGCCACCGGAGCTGGAGAAGTCAGGTTAAAGATTGGTTGATGTGAAAGCAACAACTATTTTGATATAAAACAAAAGTTTAAATTTGGACTTTTGGGAATTTTACTCTTGAGTCCCCTATAGTCTTGTTGATACTGTAATCAAGTTTATTATCAATATATTTCTCAATTTTGACAAAAACATAAGTGTTAACTAGAAAACGTTTTTAAAAAGTTAAGTGATTTGTTAAATACCGACAGCGACTTAACAATGACACCTAAGCGTTTCTTTTTTTACCTTTCTTTATTTTTTTGTTTTTAATTTTTAATTTTAATTTTAGTGTTTGTTAATAAGTATAAAAATAATAATATTTTATTAAAATACCATCAAATTTTAATATAATATTTTTGAAAGATATGTATAAAAATATGATATAAGAAAATCAAATTTTAATATTTTAAAGATATTTTAAAAGATATATGAAAATAAAATCAAAGTTGTTATATAAAAGATATCGTTGAAAAATATATGGAAATAAAATCTATATAATATGAAAATTAAATTTGTATTTCCTTATTTTTCTCAAATTCTTTGTTTTAAATCAAATAAAAAAAATATTATCAATGTATATTTTTAAATTTGTATTTCTTTATTTTTATTTTTCTCAATTTCATCGTTTTAATATTTTTTAAGAATAATATCTTTTATAATTATTGATGTATATTTTATCTTTTCAGTTTTTTTCTACTTTATCATTTTCTTCGTAATCTCAAATTCTAAAAAAGAAGGTTTTGATCTTCCTTTTTTTTCTATAATGAAACAGTTTTTTTTATCATATTTTGGTTTCTCTGAAAATTGCATAGCATTAATAAAAAACATGATTACAAACATTCATATTTCTTTTATTATAAATGGTCAAGTTAATGGTTACTTTAAGGGGCTTAGGCAAGGAGACCGTTTGTCTCCTAGCCTTTTTATCTTAGCAGATGAGGTCTTACTTAGGGGGATATACAACTTATTCAACAACAATAAGAGCCTTCACTATGCTGCTAGATCAAGTTTTTTGGTGCCCTGTCTTGCTTTTGCAGATGATGTTCTTATCTTCACAAACTGCAAGCCCTCCTCTATTACATCCCTGTGCAACCTTCTTGACAAGTATCAACTCATCTCTGGGCAGGCTGTAAACAAAGAAAAAGCTAAGGTGATCATATCCAAAAAAAATAAATCAAGCAAGCACAAACAACATTAAGATCAACACTGGATACATCATTGATTCTCTGCCCTTCAATTACTTGGGTATCACGATTGCTCGGAATAACAGAGGGAAGTATTTTTCTACCCTTCTTGATAAAATTCGGGATAAAATTAGTAATTCGGACTTAAATAATTTGTCTCTTGGAGGCAGACTAACTTTAATATCCAATGCGTTAATGCCCATTGTATACTATATTGGATGCATAACACTACTCTTCCTAATAATATCATTAAGAAGATTGAATCATACTTTAACAAGTTTTTGTGGAGATATAATTACCAGGTTAAAACTATCCATTGGTCATCTTGGAACCTTCTTTGCAGGCCTTTCTCTGAGGGAGGATTAAACACTAAAAGCCTAGATGAAATTCAACTAACATTCTCTTATAAGTTGTGGTTTCTTTTCACGAAGGGCAACCGTCTTTGGTCCTCTTTGATGCATAAAATATATTGCACTAACACCCATGGCATTAAGGCTCTTTGTAAGCCAATTGATTCGAATGTCTGGAAAAGAATTTCTCTCATTAAAAGGTCTGCTGAGAAATATATTAAATGGAAGCTTGGTCAAGGTCACATCGATTTTAGGCTAGAGGATTGGCATGACAAGCCTTCATTGATAAGTGATTCTAACTCTCAAAACTGGTTTCTGAATGCTAGAGTTAATACATTTTGGAAAGGCAACAATTGGGTTTTAGATGGTCTTCAAAACATGGTTCCAAATGATAGAATCATTCATATATCAAAGTATAAAATTGATCCTGAGAAGACTGATCAAATCATTTAGACTCTTTCTAAAAACCAGGATTTTGATACTAAAAACACTTGGGAAAGTCTTAGGAAATCTTTTACTAAGTCTAGTCTTTATTTTAAGATTTGGAACTCCTCTGCTCCTAAAAAATTTTCATTTATGTGCTGGAAGATCTTGAAAGGCTTTATCCCTATTGATAACATTATCATGAAGAGGCACATTCAAATGGTTTCAAAGTGCCAATTCTGCAACAGCTGTGAAAACAAAGATCATCTCTTTGTTGGCTGTTGTTTTGCTTGTCAACTTTGGAACTATTTCAGTTGCATGTTTAAGATTAACTTAGGTAGGCATATGATTTTCTCTCATGTTCTTTACACCTGGTTTTGGTCTTCTAAAAGCAAAAGGCACATAACTCGTTCCCCAAGTCATTTGCTGGGTCATTTGGAGGAACAGAAATTGGGCTAAATTTTCTGGCCATTCTGACTCTATCAAGCAAGCTATAAACAGAATCATCTTGGTTGTAGCTGGTGTATCTCTTGGTTGTAGCTCTTCTATGAACAACAAGAAAGCTCCAACTTACCTCAGATGGATGGCTCCAAACCCTGCAAGACTGAAACTGAACGTAGATGGCTAGTGTAATAGGCATGGAGAAGCTAGTACTAGAATCCTGGTTATAAATTCTGATGGCGACATCCTGATGGGCTCTGGATCGCTTTTAGGCAAGCTGAATCCTCTCTTTGCTGAGCTGAGTGCTTTAACAGAAGGTTTGATTATCTACAAGAAGGAAAATTGGACGAATGTGGATGTTGAATCAGACAGCTTGATTTTGATAAATCTCCTTGCATATAGAAACGAGGCTTGGTACCTGAAACCATCGTTAGATGTTTGCAGATCTCTGATTGATCCAAATATGTCAATCAAGTACATCTCTCGATTGCAAAATCAGTGTTCTAACTGGATTGCAAAAAGTGTTCTAAACTCGAAGAAAAGTACTCGATTCATCAATCCACCGAATGATTTTCGTAGTAGAGCTCTTCTCGAAAGCTTGGGGCTTGGTTTTGTCACCTGAGTTGTTAAAGGCGCCATTGTTTTTGTTTTAGGGCCCCTATTTTAATTTTTGTTCCAATTTCGCTCAAACTTTTGTATTGTTTTCAATTAAGTAATAAAAAGTTATTAGTTGCTGAAATATATATATATATATTCAGTTTATTATTTAAAAATATTTAAAGAGCTTTAAAAATATAATATAATAAAATAAAAAATTAAATAACTATTTAAAATATATTTTAACAAATACGATTAAAGTCCTTATGTTGTTTAATATTGGGGCTAAATATAAATGAAAGTCACGAGAGCATATTGTGGTTTAAGCTGAAACTAAAAGTGAAAACCTTCCCCTCCTGCAACTCACCAAGCGAGATCCTCTTCTCCACTATTTCTACACCATCATGAATCGTTCAATAAACTCACTTAACACCCAAAAACCCGTCTACTTGACCAAAGCACAACGCGAGCAATTGGCTCTTCAACGACGCCATGACCAAATCGCCCAGCAAAACACCAACATCGACCTCACCGCTGGCTCCTCCTCCGCCGCATCGGACCGCCGTGATAAGGACCGTGAAAGAGATAGGGATAGGGATAGGGATAGGGATAGAGATAGAGATAGAGATAGGGACAGAGACCGTCGCGATCGGGACCGAGATCGGGATAGGGATTCTGATCGGAGAAATCGTGAGCGAGAGCGGGAAGAGGAGACAAAGTCTCGTGAGCGGGCTCGGTTGGAGAAACTTGCCGAGCGTGAGCGAGAAAAGGAGCTGGAAGCCATTAAAGAGCAGTATCTGGGATCTAAGAAACCTAAAAAGAGGGTTATACGGCCGAGCGAGAAGTTCCGTTTTTCCTTCGATTGGGAGAACACTGAGGACACTTCGAGAGACATGAACTCCCTCTACCAAAACCCTCACGAGGCTCAGCTTTTGTTCGGGCGAGGATTTCGTGCAGGAGTGGATCGAAGGGAGCAGAAGAAGCTAGCCGCTAAGCACGAGAAGGACTTGCGGGATGAAATTCGCAAGAAGGATGGGGTGGATGAGAAGCCGGAGGAGGTGGTTGCACAGAAGTTGAAAGATGAAGCTGCTGAGGTGTATGATTCTTTCGATATGAGGGTTGATAGACATTGGAGTGAGAAGAAGCTCGAAGAGATGACAGAGAGGGATTGGAGGATATTTAGAGAAGATTTTAATATTTCCTATAAGGGTTCCAAGATTCCAAGGCCGATGAGGAACTGGCCTGAGAGTAAGCTCAGTTCTGAGTTATTAAAGGCTGTCGATCGAGCCGGATATAAGAAGCCGTCTCCAATTCAGATGGCTGCTATTCCTCTTGGACTGCAGCAGCGTGATGTAATTGGTGTTGCTGAGACCGGTTCAGGTAAGACTGCTGCTTTTGTTCTACCTATGTTGTCTTACATTTCTAGATTGCCTCCCATCAGTGAGGACAACGAGGCTGAAGGGCCTTATGCTGTTGTAATGGCACCTACTCGTGAACTCGCCCAGCAAATTGAAGACGAGACTGTCAAGTTTGCTCATTATTTAGGTTTTAAGGTTGTTTCTATTGTTGGGGGACAGTCCATTGAGGAGCAAGGGTTGAAAATTAGACAAGGGTGTGAGATTGTGATTGCCACCCCTGGTCGTTTGCTTGATTGTTTGGAGAGGCGTTATGCTGTGTTGAATCAGTGCAATTATGTTGTGCTTGATGAGGCTGATCGTATGATTGACATGGGTTTTGAGCCGCAGGTTGTTGGTGTATTGGAGGCCATGCCTTCGAGTAATCTCAAACCCGAGAATGAAGATGAAGAGCTTGATGACAAAAAGATTTACAGAACCACTTATATGTTTAGTGCTACAATGCCTCCGGCTGTTGAGAGGCTTGCTAGGAAGTTCTTAAGAAACCCAGTTGTGGTTACTATAGGTACAGCTGGAAAGGCTACTGAATTAATATCTCAACATGTGTTCATGGTGAAGGAATCAGAGAAATTTAATAGGCTACAGAGATTGCTTGATGAAATTGGGGATAAAACAGCCATTGTATTTGTCAACACTAAGAAAAATGCTGATTCTGTCGCAAAGAATCTGGATAAGGTGGGTTATCGGGTGACCACTTTACATGGTGGCAAGTCACAAGAGCAGAGAGAAATTAGCCTGGAGGGATTTAGAACCAAGAGATACAATGTTCTTGTAGCCACCGATGTTGCGGGACGTGGGATTGATATACCTGATGTGGCCCAAGTTATTAACTTTGACATGCCTAACAACATAGAAATGTACACTCACCGTATTGGGAGAACTGGTCGCGCTGGCAAGAGTGGTGTTGCCACAACATTCTTGACTCTTCAAGATTCTGATGTATTTTATGATCTCAAGCAAATGCTAATTCAGAGTAATATTTCTGTGCCACCTGAACTGGCTAAGCACGAAGCTTCGAAATTCAAACCTGGAACTATTCCTGACAGACCACCTAGGCGCCAATGACTTTGTTTTTTTGCCCATTGAGCTAATAGGTATTTTGAAAACTTGTGGTACTTCATTTTCTCTGCGACTGGACTATGTATCATCTAAATCTGATAATGAATATATATATTGAATCCGAAAGTGTTATGGATATCCTTAGTTATTCGCTGCAGTTAACCTTTTTATAGTAATTTTTTGCTGAGTAGGTTTGTATTAGTTATTTTGCGATTTTGGTTGAGAATGTCTGTCGTGGGCTTCTATTATATACAGACTTTGATGCAGCATGATAGTTAAAGAGTATGCTAAACCTTTAGTTAGTAGGTATTTAGTGTAGTGGGATCTTGTATATAGTTGTCAATTAGGGTTTAAAGTAGCAGGGACACAAAATTGTTATTGTTTACTTTTAATGTCTATGGGTAAAGAAAACAGAGTTCTCAAAAGCTCGTGACCAAAGGTCATGAGTTCGAGTATGGTATGCTTGTGACCAAACGTCATGTCTAATAGACGGGGTAGCCGAGTTGGTTGAGTATGATATGCTTGTGACAAAAGTCATGAGTTCGAGTCCTTCTACATACGCTTTCTCGATTGAGTTTGTCACCTTGTGTGGTTTACCTTTTGGCATTGGTTTGCAGCTATCGCGTCAGACTGAGAGTTTACCCTGTCCGCGTTCTATGTAGCGGCGGCGGGTTCCTTTCGAAAAAAAGTATTCAAATTCGGTTCGAATGGAAAATAAGTGTATTTAGGCGTAGCTATAATATATTATTAAGTTCGATTTACTAATTAAAAATTGGCTTTGATTAGAGCGCTCAACGTGTCTTGGTTTTGGCGTTCGCCGTGCGACTAAATACCAAAATGAAATTATTGTTTATTTTTTCGAGCCGGTTCAAGAGCCTCTCACAACTAGCATTGCTTAAATTCTAATTTTTGCACTCTTTATCTTTTTTCCATAGCGCATTGGTTGGATGATTTAATGCTTTTTAAATAATTTAGCTTTTTAAATTGTTAACGGAAATAATAATATATATTGATTAAATAATTTATTATAGTCAATATTCAAACCTAATTTATGATAGATATTATTATATTAGATTTTATTACAGTAGATTAGTATAATAATAAGATATTTTTAGAGTCTATATATAGTTTTAACTTGAAGAAATTCTAAGTCATAATAAATCTTTTCTAGTTTTTACATGGTATCAGAGCCATTAGAGTTTCTATGAAAATAAATCTAGATGGAGGAAAGGAAAAGTATGTCTGATTTGGTTCATGCGATGACAAAAATCACTAGAACAAAAATTGAATGAATCCAATTACTTATATTGGAGTAAAACAATCCGTATCTATTTACGAAGTATAGAAAAAGATGACCATTTGATACAAGATCTTCCTACGGATGACACAACAAAAAAATTGGATGCGTGATGATGCTCGCATTTTTCTTCAGATACGAAATACAATCACTACTGAGGTACTTAGTCTTGTTAATCATTGTGAATACGTTAAAGAGTTAATGGAATATCTGGAATTTCTATATGCGGAAAAAGGTAATATATCGCGTATCTATGATGTCTGCAAGTCTTTTTATCGTACTGAAAAACAAGATAAGTCTCTTACGGCATATTTTATGGAGTTCAAACGCATCTACGAAGAACTTAATGTTTTGTTACCCTTCAATACTGATATTAAAAGTCAAAAATTGCAACGAGAACAAATGGCTGTAATGAGTTTTCTTGCTGGTATTCCTTCGGAGTTTGATAGTGCAAAATCTCAAATCCTCGCTGGATTTGAGATATCATCTCTACATGAAATTTTTGCTAGACTTCTCCGAACTGAAAACTCACAGCCAGTACAACCTGTCACTAGTGCATTAATCAACACCAATAAACCTAGTTTTTCTAATAATCAGGATAGTCATAATGGTCGTGATCGTCGCGGCGCTTATAGTTACAATAATCGTGGCAGATCTAGTGTTCGTGGTGGTCGTGGTGGATATAACGATTCTGGTAGTCGTGGTAGATCAAACTATCGTGGTAACCGTGGTGGGTACAATAATCGCGGTAGTCGTGGTGGATACAATAGTCAAGATGGATACAATAGACATAACACTTCCGGTAACCATGATGGTGATCTAAAAAATGTTGAATGTTTTTATTGTTATGAACGTGGTCATACAAAGTGGAATTGTCCTTAACTATTTCAAAAATTTGCTAATATAGCAACGAACGAGGAACCTCATGTGCTTTCCGCTGGGAAATATGCTCAATTTTCCAAATACCAAGAGTCTCTAAAGTCACAAGATCTTACAAACCTTGCAGCTTGTGTGTCAGGTAACTCAACTACATGTCTTATTTCTTCATCCTCTGATTGGGTCATTGATTCTGCTACCACAGAACATATGACAGGTAATAAACAAGTTTTTACTTTTCTCTTTCAAATACACATCATTCTAATGTCACATTGGCAGATGGATCATCATCTCGTGTTTTAGGTTCAGGGACTGTCAATCCCACCAAAAATATCTCTTTGACATATGTTTTACATCTCCCTCAGTTTTCATTCAACTCACTAAAACACTAAATTGTTTTGTTACCTTTTATTTCGATCGTTGTTTGTTTCAGGATCTTACGACGAATACAATAATTGGTAAAGGGCATGAGAGTGGAGGTCTTTACTATCTTGATAAAGACTATCATACATCTACTGCGTGTTCTAGTATTACATCTTCATTTGAAGCACATTGTCGTATGGGTCATCCATCTTTAATCTCTTAAAAACAAATTTATCCTAAATTTCAGCATTTGACATCATTAGAGTGTGAGTCATGTAAATTTGCTAAACATCATCGTCTTCCATCATATCCTCGTATTAATAAACGGGTTACGTTTCTTTTTGAAATAGTTCATTTAGATGTTTGGGATCCTTGTCCCGTTGTTTCTAAAACTGGTTTTAAATATTTTGTTAGTTTTGTTGATGATTATTCCCGTGTTACATGGCTATATTTAAGGAAAAATCGTTCTCAGTTATTCTCAATATTTTGCACGTTTACTGCAGAAATAAATACCCAATTTAATTGTCTTATTCGTATTTTAAGAAGTGATAATGGTAAAGAATATTGTTCAAATGCATTTCAATTATTGATGGAACAAAAAGGAATGATTCACCAAACTTCGTGTGTGGACACGCCATCTCAAAATGGTGTTGCTGAAAGAAAAAATAGACATCTTTTAGAGGTTACTCGTGCACTTCTTTTTCAAATGAAAGTACCAATATTATTTCGGACAAATGCTGTTTCCACTGCCTGTTTTTTAATTAATCGTATACCGTCTGCTGTCCTTTCAAATAATATTCCATATTCCGTGTTTTTCCGTCTAAACCTCTATTTCCCGTTGAACCACGCATTTTTTGCTATACTTGCTTTGTTAGGGATGTAAGTCCTACTCGTACAAAATTAGATCCCAAATCCTTAAAATGTGTTTTTCTTGGATATTCTAGGTTTAAAAAAGGCTATAAATATTTTTCCCCATCTCTTCATCGTTACATAGTATCTAAAGATGTTACATTTTTAGAACATGTTCCATTTTTTCCTGGTTTGTTTAATGTCGATCCAGAAACAACTATTATCGATGATGATTTACTCATGTACACTGTCGTTCAAAGATCTGATGTACCACCTCCACCATATCGACCTCCTATTAGATATGTTTATTCTCGACGTAAAGCACCTCCTCCATCGTGTCCACTATCGATTCTTTCGTTTCCAGATCCTGCTACAAATGATAATGAGTTCTCTCCTGATCTTCATATTGCTCTTCGAAAAGGTAAAAGATAATGTACTTATCCAATTTTTTCTTTCACAAAATATGATCAATTACCTTCTTCTACCGGAGCTTTTATTGCATCTCTTGATTCTATTTTTATTCCAAAAATTGTTCACGAAGCATTATGTCATTCTGGCTGGCAAGATGCAATGTTTGAAGAGATTACAGCATTAGAAGACACTGGTACTACTTGGAAGTTGGTTGATTTACCCAATGGTAAGAAAGCTATCGGCTGTGGATGAGTGTTTAATGTAAAAATGAATCCATATGGGACGCTAGCTCGTTTCAAGCACGACTTGTTGCAAAAGGATATGCTCAAACCTATGGTGTTGATTACTCTAAAACCTTTTCTCCGGTAGCTAAGTTTACATTTATTCGTTTATTTATTTCTTTAGCAGCATCAAATGATTGACCATTACATCAGCTAGATATTACAAATGCATTTTTACATGAAGACCTCCAAGAAGAATTCTATATGGAGCAACCACCCAGATTTGTTGCTCAAGGGAGAGAGAGGAAAGGTATGTCGTTTGTATAAATTATTATACATATTAAAACAAAGTCCCCGTGCTTGGTTCGACAAGTTTAGTGATGCATTAAATGAATTTGGGTTGAAGAAGAGCAGTTGTGATCACTCTATCTTTTATAAACGTTTTGCAAATAAAATTATACTCGTTATTGTATATGTATATGACATCATTATTACTGGGAATGATACCAAATGCATTTCATTGCTTAAAACATTTTTACATTCGTGATTTCAAACAAAAGATTTATGACCATTGAAGTATTTTTGGGGGGTTGAAATAACAAGAAGCAACAAAGGTATTCTTTTATCGCAGAGACAGGAAAGCTAGGAGCAAAACCATGTAATACACTAATTCGTAATTACTGAAAGATGACGGAGTATTGTTTAGTGATCCAGAAAAGTATCGTTGATTAGTAGGAAAACTCAATTACCTTACAGTAACTCGACCATATATTGTATATCGAGTCAGTGTTGTAAGTCAATTTATGTATTCTCCAACAGTTAATCACTGGGAAGCACTAGAACATATCTTGTGTTATCTCAAATCAGCTCCTACACTAGGATTGTGGTATGGAAATATTGGTCATACAAATATAGAGTGTTTTGCAGATGCAGATTGGGCTGGATCTAAAGCTAATAGAAGATCGACCACTGGTTACTGCATTTTTGTAAGGGGTAATTTGGTATCTTGGAAGAGTAAGAAACACAATGTTGTATCGAGATCAAGTATTGAAGCTGAATATAGAGCCATGGCTCAATCTACTTGTGAGATAATTTGGATTTTCCAATTGTTAAATGATATTGGCATCAAGACTACCATGCCTGAGAAGTTATGGTGTGATAATCAAACGGTGCTGCACATTGCGTCTAATCCTGTCTTTCACGAAAGAACGAAGCATAATGAAATTGATTGTCACTTTATCCGCGAAAATATTCAACAAAATCTCATTCATACGAGATATGTCAAAACAGGAGAACAACTAGGAGATATATTCACAAAAGCGCTCAATGGATCACAGATTACTTATATTTGTAACAAGTTGGGCATGATTAATACATATGCTCCAGGTTGAAGGGGAGTGTGATTTCGTTTCAATCTTTCGATCAAGCTTGCACTTCAAGTACTTCAGTTCAAGTTTCAAAGAGAATGTTATTATCAAAGCTACGATATTTTTAAGTTCTTTCGCACAAGCTTGAGGGGGAGTGTTAACAGAAATAATAATATACATTGACTAAATAATTTATTATATTCAATATTCAAACATAATCTATTATAAATATTATTAGATTAGATTTTATTACATTAGACTAGTATAATAATAAGATATTTTCAGAGCCTATATATGTGGCTTTAACTTGTACTGAAATTCTAAGTCATAATGAATCTTTTATAGTTTTTACATTTTTAGAAATAAGAATTTACCTCATTTTTAAAATAGACTAGTTAAAATATCCAGATTGAATTTGTTCAAAGAAAAAAATCATTTTAATTATTTTAATAATCTTTAAAAATAAAATAGATATCTAGGCTTGAGCTGAAGCCGAAATCTTGAATTCAAGCAAGCTCGCTGAATAGCCAGCCTAGAACGGATTCAGTTTGACTGAGTGTTGTTGGTTTTCTATTTGGCACTGTCACTCCCATTACGGTTATGAACTGTTTGCCTCTATGCAAAAACATTGATTATTGGGTGTTCTTGCTATACTTGATGTAGTTCAGTGTCCATATTTTCTGTTTCGTTCAGCTCCGCTTTCTGGGGCTGCATGTTAAGTGCTGGTTAGGACTGAAGACAGTTTGCTGTATTGCTGGGTTGTGGTATTGAGCATGCCTTTATATGCATAATGCAGGTTTGCAGCTTGTGTTCTGTTTGGCCAGTGGCTATCTTGCTGATTTGCATACTGCATTATGCTACTAGAAATTAAGCAGCTGCTGTGTGTTGATTGTGCAGTTCAATTGGTGTTTTGTTTCATTGCTGAGGTTGTTTAATCAAGTACGCTTGTTGTTGCTGCTAAATTTTTGTTTTTACTACCCAGTTCTTGTCACATAGCGGGACTTGTTTTGCATGCTGCTTTGGTATTTACAAGATTATTGGGAGTATGCTGCCAAAGTACATTTGGTATTTTTGCTAAAGGTTTTGGCATAAGTAATACCATTTTTGGTGTTTGGATGTCGCGGACAATGTGGGTGTGGCCACGGTGCTACTGCCTTGGAAAATGGTCCAATGAATAGCAGTTGTTAAAAGTAGATTGGTTGTAGAGGTGATTATCATGGCAACATATCCGTCACGGCTTATTTAAAAGTCGTTACAAAAAGGAGTCTATCATAATTTTAACATCATAAATAAAATATTTTGTAATTTTAATTGGATATATATATTTTAGTTTAATTTAGATATTTTAAATAGTTTGTTAGATATTTTGGCCAATAATTTAAAAACTATATTTGTATAAAGTGGTTGAAATTTTTAAATATGATTATTGGATATTTTTATAAAGTGGTTGAAATTTTTAGATATGGTTATTAGATATTTTAAACAGTTGTTCAGATTTTTCAAGTATATTAGATAGCCAAAAAAATTGGCTAGTCACCGGTGTTAACCTGTTGCAAAATTATTATTAAGGTTTTTCGTGTCAAAAAATTGAACATTTATGTTTACAAATTTTGTAAATATGATCACTTGCTCGTGTTAATTAGCATTTTATTTTTATTTTTAAATTTTTTATCATTACTTTTACTAACTTACTATTTATTTTAACCAATTTACCATTTATCATTCATCAAATTACCTAATTTACTAACTCAAAAGGGTCGACCCAATAGATTTAAAATAAACCGACCCAATTACATCATATATAAGTAGGGGCTTTGTTTATCTCCCTCTCCTATCATCACTCTCTCATTCTTCATTTTCTCCCTCTCCCACCATGTCACCATATTGTTAATTGGCGGACTTTGGTGACCGTATATGTAACATTTTTATACACAGATGACTAGTTTTGGATATGAAGGAATTTTAAGACAATTCAAGATTTTTAACCTATATTAGATTTTTAAAATATAATTGAAATATTTAATTGTTTATATCTTCTAAATATTAGATATTTTATATAGTTTATTAGATCTTTCAATTAATAATTTATTATATTTAAACTATACCTTTAAAGTTGTCGGAATCTGTAGATTTTTCAAGTTTCAAGTATTATATATTCTTAGTAGTTTTAAATATTTCAACTAACAGTTTGATCTTTAAAATTATATTTGTAGATGTTTTGAATAGTTTGATATAAACAACAAAAAATAAAAATATAACAATAGATTAATTTGACAAAATAATAATATTGTTTAATATAACAAATATAGGACATATTTGATATGCCAAATTTTAAAAATCAAATCGGATATTCGATTGCCACTATATTTTTTTAAATATATTTTATAATAGACATAATCATAATATACCTCTTAAAGATCAAAATTATATATATTGTGCTTCAATGTTAGGCTTCTTGTGTGTCACGGGCTCAACCATTCTGCTCGTGCGGCACCTATGCCGAGCGCACCTTATGGCACAGGCGAGCCTTTCCCATGTGACATACAAGCAGTTATGATGGTTGGATTAGAGGGATCGAGTATAAGTACCTGCATATGAAGACGTCTGTTAGTATTCGCAGGTCGTAGGAGCGTATGAAGATCTGCACGTAGAGGTAGACGCTAGCTTGTCCACTGGGAAAGTCGGGCCGTGACACTCTACCACACCCAATTCGTGAGCGTCCTTGCCAAGAACACCCCAAACGGAGCTGGAGGGCCACGACCAAAGTCTTGTTGCTTCACCCATACTTCACAACGAGACTTCATAAGTTGCTAGTCCCCCTGATGGTTGAGAAGCTCCTACTTTGGTGCACTTCTCCTCCACCCAACATTTGCTTGCGACGCATTTATTTGTCCGGAGATCATCCGCTCATGGCCTTGCGCCTAGCCCCCACTTGCCTGACTCGATTCACTTTTGCGCACTTACGGTCAACTTCACATGCCTCTCTTGGGCCTTACAGGGTAGCATCCTTTTCGTGCGCTTTTGTCAGGCCCCACGATGTTGAGTCGTCCTCGCTCTTTCCGGTCTTCCCCTTGTTCTGCCTCTCTTGGGTCTTACAGAGGAGCCGGTGGTTTTGTGATGGGCTCATCACCGAGTCTCTATTTTTGGGGCTCCAGCGTGGCTCTTTCTCAGAGACGGATACCGGCTCTGATACCACTTTGTCACGGGCTCAGCTATTCCGCCTGTGCGCCGCCTATGCCGAGCGCACCTTACGACACATGCCAGCCTTTCCCATGTGGCATACAAGCATGTATGATGGTTGGATGAGATGGATCGAGTATAAGTACCTGCATATGAAGACGTCCGTTAGTATTGGCAGGTCGTATGAGCGTATGAAGATCTGCACGTAGAGCTAGATGCTAGCTTGTCCACTGGGAAAGTCGGGCCGTGACACTCTACCACACCCAATTTGTGAGCGTCCTCACCACGAACACCCCGAACAGATCTGGTGGGCCACGACCAAAGTCTTGTTGCTTCGCCCATACTTCGCAACAAGACTTCGTAAGTTGCTAGTCCCCCCTGATGGTTGAGAAGATCCTACTTTGGTGCACTTCTCCTTCATCCACCATTTGCTTGCGCCACGTTTGTTTGTCCGGAGATCATCCGCTCCTGGCCTTGCGCCTAGCCCTCACTTGCCTGACTCGACTCACATTTGCGCTTACAGTCAACTCCACATGCCTCTCTTGGACCTTACCGGGTAGCATTCTTTTCGCGCGCTTTTGTCAGGCCCCACGATGTTGAGTCGTCCTCGCACTTTCCGGTCTTCCCCTTGTTCTGCCTCTCTTGGGTCTTACAGAGGAGCCGGTCGTTTTGTGTTGGGCTCATCACCGGGTCTCTACTTTTGGGGCTCCAGTGTGGCTCTCTCTCGGAGATGGATACCGACTATGATACCACTTTGTCACGGGCTCAGCCATTCTGCCCGTGCGGCGCCTATACCGAGCACACCTTACGGCACAGGCCAATTTTTCCCATGTGGCATACAAGCATGTATGATGGTTGGATGAGAGGGATCGAGTATAAGTACCTGCATATGAAGACATCCATTAGTATTGGCAGGTCGTAGGAGTGTATGAAGATCTGCACGTAGAGGTAGATGCTAGCTTGTCCACTAGGAAAGTCAGGCCATGACATGTGGCTCTTTAAGGATGCAACTAAAACGTTTTCTATGCAATATACTTATAATATTCACTTGACCTTTTATAAAATTACTAATCTTGTCATGCATATGGATAAATATATGGATAAGAGCGTATATCGCAAAATGATGCCTGATATAGAAGCAAAATTTATTAAGTGTTTTTTAATGATGACCGAAATTATCACTTCGAGTCGTTAGATTCTGAATCATCTAAAGAAAAAATAGTTAAACAAAAATCTATGAGAAATGAGTCTTTTGAAGAATCTTCACGAAAGTCATTTTTTAAAGTCTGTTTCTATATGGAAAATGATGTTAGATTTTTTTTGTTCAAGATAATATTTGTTGTCTAAGTTCTTATATTCTGGAAGAAAAAATAAAGAGAATAAAGCGGAGTCATAAGGAACTAGTGATAACTTTGAGGAAGGTGAAGATTTTAATGGCTGAAATAAAGAAATTTTGCTTTGTTTTTTAATGGTTTATTAATATTTTGTTTATCAACCCAAACTACAAATATGTACTAAATTGTTCATGACTTGTCTGTTAATCCATCAAATCTTCATCGACAATATCAAAAATCCAAAATAAAATTGAATTGCTCAAAGGTTTGATTTTAAGTTAGTATTGTTGTAACCAGCCTACCAACCATAATCCTAAATCACAAAACCCAATTGAATGCCAATATAAACTACAATAATCAAGCACCCAAAATTCAAAAATAAACTGCTTTACAAGTCTTCCTCCGCAGCTTGACTCAACAGAACTTACTGTATCAAATCTGACTTGCTAAACCAAACCTGCAATAGTTTAGGTCCATACTGCAAACTGCTTATATATATCAAGCTAACCAATAGCCAACTCCTTTCAGTTCAGCCAAATCTTTTTTATAAACTACTTTAGGAAAGCAACACAACTAGCATCTGAAATGACCTATCTCCTTTGCATTCCGTAAAATCTTTTTTTAACAATAAGGCGAAAAATATTATCACCTAAAAACAAGCAAAAACCCCACTTGCCAAAAAAATGTGTTCCTTGTAAATATCTTATCACCATCACTAAAAACATGTGT
Source organism: Limnanthes douglasii subsp. nivea (assembly GCA_036936605.1). Lineage (NCBI taxonomy): Eukaryota > Viridiplantae > Streptophyta > Magnoliopsida > Brassicales > Limnanthaceae > Limnanthes > Limnanthes douglasii. Next base: position 57,376,507 of record JAUPFV010000002.1, on the reverse strand, counting down.
AGTAGTTCAATTCCAGATATACCATATGAAACAAAGTAAAAAAGCACCTTAAAACACTTATATTCATTGAAAATGACCAAATCCAAGTTGTTTCTTAATATTCACATGTTGAAGAATATTATTGCATAAAAATACCAGTAATTTGGTATCAATTCTTATTCCCATATAACTTCAAAAGAAAAATTAAATTTAAGATTAAAAAATAAACATGATCCAAAATCGTCACAAGTCAATTTCTCGCATGATTCTTTGGAAAAAAAAGACTTGGTGTACTAGAATTTATCAGTGTTATTCTTTATGCATGCAGATGCATACTCTTTCTCTCTTCCTTCATGCAAACACACACATGACATCGATGACTTCCCCCCCCCCCCCCCAAAACATCTGGTTTCTCTAACAACTTCTCGACCTTAGAAATATGACCCTCAATTGCATATTACATTCTCGACGTCTGATCCTTGATTCATTAACTAAGTGATCGTTGTAACTTGATCAGACAACGTTTGCAAACTCGTCCAACTGCCATTTGGTAGTGCCAAAAAAATACAATGACTACATGATACATTATTGGCGTCTCTATTTTCATCCAAATGTCATTTATCTTTTCTTAGTTCACAAACGCCATGTCATGAGATTGCGAAAGAAATTATATTTAAAAAAAAGAAACAAGCTAACCATAGAAATGTTCTTTCTGATCCCGAGAGTGTAAAGTGGTTGAACTATTCCAATAGAACATATATGGCCTATATGCATGAAACAACTTGCGTGCCCCCTGTGTAATTGTTCATAATTCCATGTACTCAAGATTCTTAAACCTCATAAGCAACAACAAATAAATGATCTTTTTTTCCACCTATCGAAACTCATAACTTTTTTTTCATGTGAATCCATATACTCAAAGTATATTTCTTCACGTGAACCCACGTTTTATAAGTTTATTCTAGCCTATTTGCATATTCTTTGTAAAAATTAGCCTCTATGAATTGAATCAACCAAGGTAGTGCTTCACCGATTTTCATCGTTCGTTTGATGTTAGAGAGAGAAAGATAGAATATTGCTAATCTCCATCTTCTTTTATCCATTTGCTTTTCCATTAAAAAACTAATAAAGTTTTTTTTAGCAAGAACCTGTTTTGATACCATATTAAAGTTCTTGAATGTTGAAGAACTAAAATGTAAAGAAGATATAGCGGAGATAAAAGAAATAAAATTTTATTAATTCTGTATATTGTTGTTTTGTAATACAAAATGTAGTAGTTTATATCATATTCAGCAAAACTAAATAACTATTCAACAAATTATGTAAGAGTATTAAAAAAAAATGCAATAAATACTTTTTATTTTTATAAAAAAACAATCGAATAGTAGAAATCAATAAACAATATTAAGTTTTGTGTTAATACCCTAAAACAACATGTAAAATGGAACATTTTTTTTTTAAAAAAAAACATACGTTGGAACGGAAAAACTATATCACTAAAGAGTTGCCGAAAAATGTATAGTCTAACTGATTTTGTCCCATACAAACAAAAACTATATATCTAAATTCTACACTGAGACAAAAAAATATTGTTTAATTTCAAACTGAATTCGAATTCGAATTCGGATGTCAGATATTTTTTGGACAAAAAACTATAAAAATTGAAAAATTAAAATTCAGTTCAGCTCATATGACAATTAGTTCACACATATAATAATAGAAACTTAAAATAATATTTTTTTTTAATGTAAAATAAAGTTTAGATTGAATCGGGATATATTTCATCGATCATATCGGTTTAGGATTGTAGCTACAAATTGGGCAGTAGAAAAATAAATGCTATTGGACACTACTGTAACCCAAATCAAATTTTGGGACTTGTAGGAGAGGCGATACACATTGCAGGTGCTGCTTATAATTACTCTTTATTAGTTTAAACACCCAAATCGGATTCTGTTCTCCTACTGACATATCCACCGGCGATCTTCCTTTGCTTCAGCGGTCTCTAAGCTATTCACTCTCCTTACGATTCCGATGGATCCCTCCATTGTAAAGCTCCTCGAAGAAGACGAGGTACCGTTTATCCTTCTACTTCTCATGATTTATCTCCTTTGTAATTCCTTCAACGATTGTGATTTTGATCGTAGGACGAGTCTATGCATTCGGGAGCAGATGTGGCGGCATTCCAGGCTGCGCTTAATCGAGATATCGAGGGAACTGCTTCTGATTCTCCAATTCCTGATCCCAACACGGGTATTGATTCTTAAACCCTATTTTCTGTTGCTTTTCCTTGACTTTACCTGTATGGTTTGTGCTGTTATTGGGAGGTTATGCAATTACAGGAGCTTAAAAAATATGATATTTACTGTTAGATGTTGAATTTTTTATTTTTCGTTGTCACAACCTTCTTTTTTTGTGTAATCTTGGAACTGTGCGTGCTTTAGATTCAAGACAATTTTACATATATACGAGTGGAGCACTTGTAGTTTTATTATGTGAATCGCTTGGGAAGTACTAGCGTTGGAGTTGGACCTTATAGACCCCTAAAGGATTTGTGTTGGGTTTGTATTTTTGTACAAGAGAAGTTTAGTATGGGCTGTGTGGTGTCTTATGTATAGAAGATGATACAGAATAGTATTTTTAATGTTCCTTCTCATAAGTTGTAGTATTCAAGGATACATTTTAATTTATCATGGATACTGAACTGCTATTCGAAACTTGCTTCAGATATCTCTTTGAAATTCTACAAAGAATAAAAACAGTTAGTATAGAAGATTTCCCCTTTTAGAGCTGTACAAAGTGTTGATGAGAAACTTGCTTGTAGACCTAAATTGGACTTTCCGGTCTATTGCTGGTCAGATTTTTGCTACCTGATCAGACTCCTTTGTTTAAGTAATCAATTGCTACCTTGGTTGACCGGCCTAACTACTTTTGATCTGGATAGGAGTCTTATCTTGTTCCGTAGTCGGCCGATTTATTTTCTAAAAAACAACGATTCGGGTTCTGGGAGTTCGATCTTGCATGCTTCGATCACTTGAGAGCTTTGGACTTTTGGAGGTCAAACATCTATAAATTTAGTCATCGTTGTCAAAATCGCGATACGTATCACGATTCATACCTATCGATATGTATTTTAGTCTGCATCGCTAGGTCTCTATTAGTAGGCGATACTCCCATGTCGACAATACAAATTGTGTCAACCGATAAGGTTTAAAAAGTTGTTTCCCTTTTTAATTTTCCAAACATAGCCCAAGTTTATGTTAGTTTGTGAAACCTGTTATTATCCCAAACAGATTTTCTCTTTCATTTTATCTTATTTAAAGATATGCTTCTTTCATTGTGTTTAGGGTTTTCATATTATAAAATACTAAGAACCACTTTTCTAAATTCTAATTGTATTCTGGAAACAGCAAGTCTGTTGAAGATGAATATTGAAAAGATGATGTTTGTTAATATTTTTTGGAATTTTTTTAACTGGGCTTGAAGGTTATTAGTGTTTTATGACTATATTGATGCCTTGATGATTTAGTTTTTCTGATTTCAAACTTGATAAATTATGTTCGTTGGTTGGAAATGAATTGGAATATTTTAATTATATATATATAATGTTTTTTAATGGGTCAGAATATCTTATATTATGTTTTGATACGCGATACAAGAAAAAATATAAAATCCATAATATAATACGGGTATGTGATATGAAAATATATAAAATCAATACACGATTTGACAACTATGGTGTCGGTTAATAGACTTTAGTCTGTTTTAGGGATAGTGCTTGCTTACGGAATGCCACGACTAATTGATCTGTCTAGATTCCATTTGTATGCTGGATTGTGTAGATGCTAATTAGGATACCTGGTTCTTAACTTTTGGAGCTGCTCTCATGTATTTGATCCTTAGCAGGGATACTTACTATTGTATTCAGGAATTTTGATTCTATCTTAGTGTAATAGTCTTAAAAATCAAGGTTGAAAAATTGGTCGAAGCCTTATTCGAATCGGGGTGGTCACTAACTGAATAGAGGTGTACCCCTCTATCGGATTATGCCAGGCATGCCTCTCGAGGCGTTAGAGGCGTACTTAAAGTATTTAGGGATTTTATTGTAAATATAAATAAAATAGGGATAAAATAACATTTTTTTCCTTTATCTCATCAGATATTGGTATTCTCTGTCTAAAATAACTTAATATTTGCTTTGTTCCTTGTTTAACTTCTACGGAGATGGGTTTTAAAAGAAAATCATTTGGCCACCACACATCTATCTATTTGTTGGTGTTGTCCTCCACTACCCACCCACTACTCAGTTTATCTTAAAATCAATACTTTTGGCCACACCACCACCCAATTTTACAATCTTTAATCTAGGGTTTCTACCTAATTCAAAGCAAATATGAATGAATGTCATTCAATGAACTTTTAGTTACCAAGCTGGCTATGGCAACTAATAAATTGACGTTTTCAAATATTAATATAGTCATGTTTATATTTAAGCATTTTGGGTGCTACGCTATATTTTGCAGTCTAGTTAAACAATTAAAGCTTTAAGATTCATGCAGTCAAATGAAATAACTATTTTATATTATCTCTATATATCAACGCGAAGAAAGTCAATTAATTACGCACCTTACATCTCGAGGCGCCTTTTCGCTCTTAAAGGCGGGAACCGGTATTTCGAACATTGTTAAAAATCATGTATTATTATAAGGAATTCATCTAACATTCACATTCAAATATATATATATATATATATATATATATATATATATATATATTTATATATCAAGTTTCCATTGGCCTAGTAAATTTTACTAATATAGCTCGCATATCTGAGTTTAAGATGTCTGCTTGAACATTGATATAGTATTAACCTAACCCTTTCATTTGTGTGTTTTGCTAGTATAAAATTCCTTGCAGTTTCAAACATATATACTATATTTTGAACCAGTATGTTATGGAATACATACTCGTATTGATTTACAATGGAGATGATGTGAAAGATGAAAGATCGAGTTAATATACAGGTCCATGGGGAACACCTTTTGCTACCTTAGTGATGCTAATAACTTAGTAATAAAATGTCCTTTTCAGTTGAGGATAACATAGTCTTCATTTTTCTTTTGCAATATTGGGTATTTGACAGCTTACTTCTCGGACCATTTATTTGTAACGCATCAAGAAAAAACCAGGACATGCGTGGATCTATTTTATTTTCCATAAAGGCTAAGCTTGAGTCTATAAGGGTTTAGAACCACTGATCAGGGTTCCACAAGCGGATTTAGAAGGGGTTTCTCCAGGGGTTCGAGCAGAACCTAGTTTTCCTTGGTCTATGACATTATTTTTTAGGTTTAAATTTTTTCGTTTTTGTGTTGCTGGACATATTATTTGCAATGATTCTGTATTTCTTCTTTGTTATGATCTCCTTCTTTTCCTAATACTCAAAAATTTAACAAAGTAGGCGTGGCATATAAAACAACACTTGAGTCAGCTCTCTTTTCAGTTTGTTTGCTATCTTTATCCTTAATTTGTAACTGTAAATCACGTGATAGTTTCGCATGGAGGAAGCAATCACAGTTCGAGCCAGTCATTTACACATTGGCAACCCCATAGGGATGCTGACAACACCAATCAACATAGCCAATTTAGTGTAGAAAGTTCCCAGCAAAAAGAGCAGCATTTGGCTGCTCCAGATAATCAGCAACAACAAAATAGTCTGCAGGAACCAAAACCATTATTACATCAGAAACAGTCTCCCAATGATCCGCAACAAGGACAAGCTTTTCAAAATTCTAAACAAGTTCCACAACCAACAGTAATGCAGAATTCTGAAAAGAATCCACTCCCAACTGAGCCAGAACGATTCCCCAATCAAGATAGAGAATCTCAGTACATGAAGTTGCAGAAGATGAGTAGCCAACAAGCTACCAGCACGGACTCACCTAATACTCCTGGCAAATTTACTAATAAACAAGTACCCTTTGCGGTTTTGCTTCCCGCCTTAATTCCCCAGCTTGATAAAGATAGAGCTATGCAACTTCATACTCTTTATAGTAAACTGAAGGTAAGCGATCTAGAATGGTTTGATTAACAACCGTGAACATATATGGAATGGCTTAGATGGTGCTATATTGTAATGCCTTGTTTTTTCCTGTCATTGCTTTCAGAATAATGAAATTGCCAAAGAAGGCTTTGTGCGGCACATGAGAGATGTTGTTGGGGATCAGATGCTCAGGATGGCTGTCAACCAATTGCAAATGCAGGTAAGTTTACAATGGTTTTAATGTTTATGATAATAATAAAAATGTTGCAGCCATCCATTTGAGAGTTTATTACTCACAATCTTTTTGATACACTGGCAGTTTTAACAAAACTATGTTAGACTTCGGTTCGCTCTAGAGTTATAAAATCAGTAGCTGTAATAGTTTAGGATCTCCACTTGTGTGAGTACTTTTTTTGTGGTATACAAGATGGCGGGCTTCTTGGTGGTAACATGGGATCAGCAAAACTTAGGTATTCTTGAAAGTACTAAAAGGAAAAACGCAGCCTGTTAGAAGCTCTAGCATGTTTTCTGTTTTTCTGCTTTACCTCCTTTCTCTCTCTTAAAATTATCTTTCTTTTCTTGTATATATTATCTTTCATTCTGCTTTGATTTTTATCTTTTGGTAGCACTTTTAAATGTGGTGTTCGTGTAGGTTTACTTTAACCATATATGGTCTTTAGTTTCATCAGATCTCGATGTACACAATTAATTACATTGAGGTATTATATGTCGTATTTAATGAGGATTTATCTTTTTAGAGTAAAAATGTTTTTGGCCTGGTAAAAAATATTAATTTGGATGTGAACCAGAACAATGTAATCTTTCTTTATGTAACACATTTACATCTGAACCGCCAGATGATGTAATCATTTTATGATTAATGCAGATGGGTTCAAATCCCAACCAGTTTCAGATGTCGTCTCAAAATTCAGGACGACCAAACCATCCAAGGATGCCATCTGTGGGTGCCGGTGCCACAAAATTCACAGATCCACACTCTTTTGCACAGCTTCACCCGAAAACCTCCAGCTCTCCAGGAGATCCATCTCAAGTTCCTTCTCCAGCAGTTAAAAGGGCTGATCCAAGTTATCCAGCACAAAAGTCTTGGGATGTTGAACATCAGTCAGATTCTCGTGGGATCTTAGGTGCTCAAATGTCTTCGTCAAACACAGTAAACAGCTCAGCCCCAACCCACTCTCTGAGCAAGCCGCCACCCTCACAATCACATATGCAATACCCACCACCAACTTCTTATCACATGTATGGAAATAGTAGTGCTAACTATCACCCTTATGCTGGGACAAATATCAATACTCCAGCTTCATCATTGAAATCTCATTCCCATGATTCCCCAATGAGACAAATTACACATAGTCAAAATGTAGGATCAGCTTCTTTTGGAGGATCATCGCAACCCATGAACATGATGGGTGTGCCTAAGTTTGAGAGACAACATCCTGTCAATGATCAAAATAGAGTGCAGAGTGCTTCCGTTTCATCCTTACCCACCAATTCGGCACTGCAAATGCATGCAGCTTCGCGACAATCACTGACAAGTAAAGAGCAGAATTCTGGTGCATTGCCGTTGATGGCATATGTAAAACCAGAATCAATCGATCCGAATGCAGACCAGCAGCAAAAGTCCATGTCTGCGGGTCAGGCTGAACAAGGAAATGCTACTCCAGGAAATTTAAGAGATGATGTTTTAGAGAAGCAGTCTTCAAGAATGGGTTTCCAGACATCAACTATGATACTTTCTAGTTCAGTTTCTCCGTCTATAACATCTCAGCTGGATGCTACTTCTGTGGTAAGAACCCATGAATGTACAATTCTAAATTATAGCATTTTATGTTGAAAAGATGCTTATGTACTTTATGTCTTCTTATTTGTGTTTCTCTACCTTCGTAGCACTCTTTCATTTTTTCGCTTTCTCAAATATTATAACTTCAGAATTAAGTGAGTATATAAAATATTGAAGTAATTCATGGGATGTTTATTAGCTGAGCTCTCGGATCCCTTCTGTGACTTCTCCAGCTGGGGTTACTGCAAGGACACCACCAAAAAAGCCTTCTATTGGTCAAAAGAAACCTATTGAGATATCAAGTTCTTCTCCACCGCCTTCAGGGTAAGATCTTTTTGGGCACGCCTGAACCTGAAATTAGTAATGATGATTACTTCGAAGTTGATATATAATAGTTAGAACTTCTTACTTTTCACTTATCAAAACATCCTCCAGTAAGAAGCAAAAACTATCTGGCACCTTTTCGGATCAAAGCATTGAACAACTCAATGACGTAACGGCTGTCAGTGGCGTTAATCTTAAGGTATACCATTTTGTGTAAACCTTTTTGGTTTTCTCAATTTGAAAATTTAAAAGATTCTAACTATTAAACTTTGAAATAGGAAGAGGAAGAACAATTGTTTTCTGTGCCCAAAGAGGACAGTCGAGTTTCTGAAGCATCACGAAAGGTTGTGCAAGAAGAAGAAGAAAGACTGATCTTGCAGAAAATTCCACTGCAGAAAAAATTGGCTGAGATTAGTTAATATCCTTCCCTTTTGTTACAAATGTTTTAAACTTCAATCAAGATATGACTTTTGCACAGCTGATATCTGGTTTTCTGCCTGACAGTGTCCAGATGTGGTGTGAAAAATCTGAGCAGCGATGTTGAAAAGTGCTTGTCATTGGTAAGATAATAATTCAAAACCTCACTTAACCTTGACTGTTTGAATTAGTTTCTTATGCTGTTTAATCTTTAGAGCGTCGAGGAAAGACTGCGTGGGCTAATATCTAACATGATCAGAGTCTCGAAACTGGTAAGCTTTCGCTGCTCATGATGCCAACTAAAAGATTCTCATATGCATTACTTATGTCAAATGAACCTTCGTAGCGGATAGATGCAGAGAAGCCTAGACACCTGACTCTTATCACCTCAGATGTCCGGCAACAGATTATGATGGTGAACCAGAGAGCTAGGGAAGAATTGGAGAAGAAGCAAGCTGAAGCAGAGAAGTTGCGAAAACTTAACGAGGTGTGTTTTTAATATAAGTATGCATGATCCTTAGGATTCACATTTATGCAAGATTGCAGGTCGTATGACCAGGTCAGTGTTCAGGGTCAGATAAATGTAAATGTCTCTATGAACCGGATTTTCTTTTATATATGTATGGCCGCGCTGTTTATAATCTGGTCAAAATAGGTACTAGCATTTTTGAAAGGGGTGGCTGAAATGATACAATTCCTTGTGCAAATTTGAAATGCCAAATGAGAACCACTTTTAGGACACAAATGCATGAACTGAATCACTTGTTTATAATCTGCTTAACTGTGTAACAATATTATTGTCTGAAGTATCAATAGAACATAGATATTTCAAAATGATAAATATTTTTAGAAGAGATTGACTCACACTGTCCAGTTCTAAAGTGGACTGCTGATCCAATTCAAATTTTGAGAAGAACCAAGAATTATTGTTTGGATCTAAGTTTAAGGTCTAATATATGTTTCGTGAGTAGTATTATTGCGAGCAAGACAAAATTGTTCGAACACGACCCGTACCCTTGACAGCACCATTCAGAGATGCAACATCCGTGATTTAGATGTGTTTTTACTATGCAGCCTGATGGCGAGTCTGGAGCTGACGGTGATAAAGAGAAAGATGAAGGTCGTTCAAAGGCATTAAAGGCGGTAAGGATGATCAATATTATATGCACGTTTATATGTATAGAATTTAATGGTTTTGTCTGCAGTTGGGATAGAATTCTGTTTCAAATTACTTAGTATTGTTTAGGTAAACAAGGAGGAAGATGACAAAATGAGAACAACAGCAGCAAATGTTGCTGCACGTGCAGCTGTTGGGGGAGATGATATGCTGTCCAAATGGCAACTAATGGCTGAGCAAGCTCGCCAGAAACGCGAGGGAGGAACTGATACTCCATCTAGTTTTCAGACCGGTAAAGATATCAGCCGCAGGTCTCTATCATCATCTGGAAGATATTTAAAGGACAGCCAGGAAGGGAACAAAAGCGGCCATTCATCTCTTGGTTCTACATCTGGTGAGTTCATCTGATAATTTTGATTGTTTGCTTTTGTTTGATAGTTTGAGTTAGATCACCAATTATCCACAAAGTGATGGATTCTCATACAAAAATAACATGCTAGACAATCCAAAACTGAATAAAGAAGAAAACTATGTTAAATAATCAAACAGGTGGCTAATTACCACAAAAGTAAAACTATGTGATTTTACTGAAGACTATGTGAAGGTGATTGAGCTTCGTAGCTCAAGCCGAAATGGAGGTGATTTAGCTTATCGGTTCATCAAGTGCTCGAGTTTGCCTCGACTCTAGCAATCTCAGGTTCCTGCCAAACTTGAACGAAGTGAGAGCTTTCTAATACTTTCACACACCTGAGCTTGCGTACGCATGCATTGAAGAAAAATGTTTATTTTTTATTAATGCGGGTCATTATGTTAAACCTCTTAAGACTTGTTTTAATAATCTTTAACCCGGGTCTCTATCTATTAGCAAAGTGGATATCCGGTATCTTGATTAAATTCCTATTGCCCAATGAACTCGCGAATTTACTTGAGGACCTGAAGTTAGACGAGTACTTATCGAACTGCCTCTAGATTGAGCCCGAGTAACTCGACTTGTTAGTAGCATGTCATGGTTCGTCCAGCAATTTAGTGATGCATACGAATCAAAGAGAATACCACTAAATTTAATTTCAAAAGATGTGTTATACTTCTATCTAATATCATCCATCTCCTTTCATTAGGGGCAATGAGAAAAAACTCAAGGAATCAAGCTCTGGCGCCTCAGTCTCTGGTGGCTCGAACTCTTTCTGTCAAGGATATAATCGCTGTTCTGGAAAGAGAACCACAAATGTCTAAGTCAACACTTATTTATCGTCTATACGAAAATGTCCGACCAGATCTTGCACCCGAATGATCTTGGGTTGTGAATTGGCTTTACCCAGAAGATACCCCTTGTTGTGCCCCAGTTGAGAACTGCATTAATATATAATAAGTGAGGATGCACAACAATATCAATTTTTTTGTTAATTATGCAATTAAGTTCTTAGAAATATAATTTCTGGAGACGAATAGGATATTTATGCCCTACTTTTGATTACTTCAATGGATAGAACGCAGGTGAAGTACTTGGATATCAGATTACCTGAAAACAGAATTTCATGCTCTAAAAACTATAATTTAATTCATGCAACATTAAGATCGAAACAATCTATCTTATAACATAAACTTTAAATTGTATGGCAATGATAAAGGAATGTGGGATTCGAACCTCTGATGCGTGTGAAAACTGAAAAGTCATTAGGTGGTGTTACTTCTATGCTATAAAAATAACAAACAGTTTAAACTTTTTTTTGTGGATTAAATGCGGTGTCGAGATTTTCAGATCAGAGGTGGTATTTAAAATAATCCGGAGTCATAGAAAGAAAGAAAGATCATGAGATAAGAAAATCAGATGTATGAATGGAATGAAGTCATTTTTTCGTTTGGAGCATCGTGATCATCAGAAGTTATGTTAGTACTATATTGGTAGTATATATGAAAAAGTGTATTGTTCACCGGGTTATATGACAATGATCTCAGATTTTGTAGAATTCTTTTTTAATTCATTAGAGTTGGAAGATTTCTTTATATATTGTTTCCTTTTCTTATTCCTTAATGTGGTAGGGAGAAGGACATCTTTATTCCATTTAAATGGTTGCGGAAAGAAGTTTAAAATGGTTGCGGAAAGAAAGACTATAAGCCCGCCTAATAATATTATGCTAAAAAAAACATGATAAACAGGTCTTTTATCACTCGACAGGTTAGTTTTTACTATTTATTCGTCTAATAAACTGATCACGCGGTTCTAACAGCAACAACCTCGTTTTCTTTTATGTAAATCTATTTTTTTTGTCCAATTTTATCTCTTTGTCCAATTTTATCTCTAGTCACTATGTGAGCTTTCTGACAAAGAGTCTACATAAATGCGTTAATAATTGAACAACTATTCTAAAAAGCAACAACCTAGTTTTTTTTTATGTAAATCTATTTTTTTTCGTCCAAATTTATCTATTGACCATGTGAGCTTTCGGACAAGGAGGTGACATAAATGCGGTAATAATTTAACATTTATTATAATTTTTTATCTAATTCTATTTGCATTATATCCATTGGATGTATTAAAAATTGTCTTAAAAAAGATAACTGAATTGGTGGAGTAAAAGATGTTAGTATGATATTTTGTGGTTTATCGGACTTATCTTCTCACGTTGTTTGCAAACTATTGTGCCTGATGAGCTCTCTGGTTGAGTAGGGGCTGAGTTCATTTTTGCGAAAATTGGTGCCACGAAACTTTTAATCAGGCTTACTGTCGTGAATAAGATTCTGCTATTGAAAACATTTTTTTTAGTTCTGCTATTGAAAAGGAAGAATCACATGTAAATATTAGTTAAATTGGATTTGATTTTATTATAGATAATTTTTTTAATAAATTGAGCCGAATATTAAATTAGATATAAAATGAATAGGATTAGATGAAAAACTAAAAGTAAGTATTAAATTATTATTATTATTATTATTATTATTATTATTATTATTATTATTATTATTATTATTATTATTGTTGTTGTCATCCTCGTTGGTGGTAATGCTAACCGGTGCTATGGACATCGGTTAATTAGCATTAACTCGTCCTATTTTTATAAATTTAATGTAGTTTTGCTATGTATAATATTTATTACCATTGAAAGCTTTTTTATTTGACAAAAATAATATTATCGATTTAATTTTTTATAATTAAGTAATTAATATAAATTTATTTGAAAATAAATACAAAATTAAAATGTTAATATATTGATAATGAATATTTAAAAAAATTATTAGCCAGATTTTATTGATCAGTTTTAAAACTATTTTTAATACTGTTTTAAAAAAACTATTAGCCAAATTGCCATGCATATTGAAATATATTACAAAAATAAGTAGGTAGCTAATTAATTTAATCATATTATTTTTATTTATGATTTTATATAATTTGGAAATAGATTTTTAGTTATTTTGTATAACTAATGGTTTGTAATAAAAAGAACGTATTTTCTTAAAAAAAATTATAAATAAAAACCATAATTACTAAACTTTCCACTTCTTAAATAAATTGAAAATTAAATTGAATATTTAATTTTTTTTATAATGAAATTAAAATCTGAATTTAAAATTATACTGTTTTGATTAAAAAAAATTAAAAAAACAACATTTAATTGAAAATTGATATTTAAAATATTTTGAAAACTTATATATTAAATAATTAATTACTATATTTTTAATGAAAAAATGAATATAAAAAAATAGATATTACCATATTAACATACTTACCTAATATAAAAGAAAGGTGATTACCACAATAATGTTAAAAAGTAAACACTCAATAATATTAATACCCATTAATATTCATAAAACTCAGATAATTATTAGTATGAAAGCTAACCGGTGTCCGGGCATACCCTATTATTATTATTATTATTGCATTAAGTTAAATAAAAGGGCTTTATATCTTAAATAAACTTTTAGCTAACAAACTTCTCTTTGTTTGTTTTTTTCATTTTTATTTTTAAAAGTTCGTATTTTTTAAACTGTAATTCAGAAAAAAAGTCCGAAAATACCGTTGGTTTTGTTATTTTAAGACGAACAAAACTAGTACAATTCATGACATGTTTTGAATTTTTTAAAATTTTACACACGTTTCTTATGGTTTCGCATCTAGTGACTCGTTTCGCATCTATCAAAATAAAGAAGGTTTCGCATCTATCAAAACAAAGAGGTTTCTCATCTAGCAAAATAAAGAAGGTTTCGCATCTATCAAAATAAAAAAGGTTTCGCATCTAGCAAAATAAAGAAGGTTTCCCATCTAGCACAACAAAACAGGTTTCGCATCTATCATAATGAAGAAGGTTTCGCATCTTCTTCGCGAAACCTTAAAATTTTTAAAACTTTAAAAGTCTGTATCTTTTAAACCGTAACTCGGAAAAAAAATCCGAAAATACCGTTGGTTTTGTTTTTTAAGACGAAGAAACTAGTACTACTCATGATATGTTATGAATTAAAACAATATTTTTTAGAACAAATAACGTTTCGCATCTATCAAGAACGTGTTTTTTTGCATCTACCATTCTAGAAAGATTACACGTTTCACAACTATCAGTAGGTACAGATCCAAACGTTTCGCATCTATCACAAAATATTTTTTGCATCAACCAGTGAAAAAACATACAGGTTTCGCATCTCCTTCACTGAAAAACCAGAACCTGTTACACGTTTGAAAATCTCAAAAACACAAAATAAAACACTAAAATCAACGAAACACTAATACAATGCTACAGATAAACTACATTACCATAATTCAAACTCAAAACTAACAAAAAATTCGACTTGAAACACTACGAAAAGAGGTCTTAAAAAACAGAGATTTTAAGCTCAAATTCGAGTTTCAAACACACAAAACATTAAGTATCTTCGCATAATAAAGTAAAAACACAAATCAAAATTATATGAAAACAAAAGAAAAACAAAAAATCAAGTAAAAAAATGAAAGAATCGCCTAATACAGAGTTGTTTTATTCACGAAGAGAGAGAAAAAAAATTGGGGAAAATGTGAAGAATAGGTTTAAAATCCTTTTATATTATAGAGTAGGGATATTTAGGGTATTAGTGGGTCTTTAATAGTAAATATTTCACAAAAAAATGGGTCTTTCTCGGAGATCTATGAAAATATGGGTCTTAATTGGATAATACTTTGGGTATTGGTTCTTAAATGGTACTTAACCCAAAACTAAATATTAAACTATTATTGCATGTCTACGTCCACGTGAGTGTGTTAGGTAGGGATTGAAGTGGATGGTAAGGAGTAAAATTTGATAGAAAAATGGGTTTACATAAAAAAAAAACTAGTTTATTATAATTTTGTAATGTATGTATTTTAGCCAAGTTTGTAGTAATAAAATATTTTTACAACATTTTTAGTCTAATACCATCGATAATATGAAACAAGTTGGTACACACAACCTATAGCTCTAAGGCCATCTCTAATCGTAGGTTTCTCTGGAGACCTGGTCCAGTCCCGGTGACCTTTATTTATTTATAGACTTGCCACACAGCTTCTAACAGTTATTTTACTATTCCAGAGACTTTTAATATAAACAATTCAATCCAAACAATTCCACTAACTTTTAACTATTCATCTCACTCTCTTTATTTCTCACTTTATCTCATTGTCTCAATTTACATTTACTAACTTTATAATAAATAATATAACCTATATTATTTATTATTAATTAAAATTAATATTTTTATAATTTGTTTTACAATATTATTTATTTTAAATTTATGCTATAAATTTATTTGTTTAATTCTTATTTACGATAAATTAATATATATGTTGTAAAATTGTTCGTGAATGATAAACATTTCGTAAATGTAAGTAAATCAACAACATTGTTTATTTAAAAAAAAAGTTTGTAATGATCTATAACTTTTAAATCTAATTTAATAATTTATTCTGTTAGTCCATTTTCGATTTATAAAAGAGTCTATGAAGTTAAGTAAACGTTGCCTTATTCATAAATTCTAAAACTTTAAACCTTAAAAAACACTACTGGGTGACGTATCACCAATCGCGTTAACGATAATATACAATAATTATCTTGAAAAAACCGAGAAGGTCAGATGTGAAAAATTAACATACAATTGTAACAAATAACAATTGGTTAAACGCACTTACAAATTGATAAACTTTAGTGCGAAAATCAAAGATTATTGAAATGGATACCTAATAAGTCCCGCCTAAATGTTACCGCTAATATTTAGACCAATGTCATATGTTACCCGCTAATAATGCGTCCCGCCATTATGTTACCCGCCAATAATAATTCCCGTCATAATGTTATCCGCTCATTCCCTTCATATATATATATATAAAGGTCCCCAACTACATAACTCTCAACACACCCTCAATCTACTTAAATATAGTCTATCAAAAACTCATACTTTTGTCTGATATAGAATGGTCTGCCATAGAAGACTTTCATTTCCTCCAAGTCGTCAAGCGTGTGAAAATAACGAGGTCGGATGAGACTACTGATGGGTTTATCAATGAAGTGTTATGTACAATGTATTACATGTACGGGTACATGTATTGGGATATATGACGAAGATCGATGCCGTCTCCACGCACTCGTGAATAAGTATCTACAAGGTACACTTATCTTAAAAGTGAACCAATGTATCGTGTGTCCGATTTCCCATTGGAAATCCAAAACGAGGCGTATAACTCATTCATTTTGGGTAGAAATTATTTTTTGACAAAATATATGTTATGTTATGTGGAAGAACAAATCGTTGAAAAAGAGGAAGCATGGAGGAGTTGCATTTTTGACGAATGATATGAATTTGATTAAACTTTCTATTGTTTTATGTTCCTTTGATCATTTCACGTTATTGTATTTTTTTATGTTATTTTTAATGCTTTAAGTTATTGTATTTGTTTTACATTCACGTTTAATGTTGTGTTATATTAGTTTGGTGTTCTTTAGTTTGTGTTTAAATGTTTACTTATGTATCTATCAGGTTACAATATCTTTTCTGGATTTCAAATATTCGGGTTTGTGACCTCCCGCACGATGTGAGGCAAGAGGTGCATAATGTACTTGGTATGGGGATTAATGATTTAATCAAAGAACATATACTTCGCGATATTGAGTTGGACCTCGCTGGAAGTAAGGTGGAACATCCACATTTCCTTGAATTTGGTATGTAAGGAGTCTACTCTTATATGTGTAGTACTGTTGGAGATTATATTTGTTTATGTTCAGTTGCGTCCTCTAATCTTTTTTTTTGAGTCCCAAAATAGATGTATGTATTCATATAAAACTAACAAACTGAGCCAATATTTGGCAGAAAAAGTGTGAAAAAGTATTGAAAGCTAACAAATCTGTCTAGAACACAGAATTCGACGGGCAAAAATAGTCAGACACTCTAATCCATAGAACACATAACAATAATAAACCTTAATACTCCAACAAAATTCTTCTATCTTTTCTTCCAGATATATATACATATATATCTTTACTTCTGCTCTTCAGTATGTTCATTTGTTGCTTCAGCATGTCCATTTGCTGCTTCGGCATGTCCATTTGTTGCCTCCGCTTCTTCATTTCGCTCTTCAGCATGTTCACTCTCAGTCTTCTCCACACTTTTTCTCCAGCTCCTCGGCTCATCTTGCTTTCCAAGACTAAAGCTCCTCTTTCCAACATCCCTAAGTTTAACAGCC